>CM069317.1:19725076-20925076 GCA_035609425.1 Epinephelus awoara
TGGCTAAAGCCGTCCTCCACAACAAGGATTGTCCAGTCACAGCGTAGCAACAATGAGTTAGTCAAGCTGTTGGCTTTGAGGCGAACAAATAAACCAACAGTGAAGTTCAGGCATGTGACAGAGGAAATAGAAAACGATGTAGGCTAGCAAAAGAGACTTTGCTTTACCAGCTATGGGCCGGCTTGCAGTACATCACTTAAGCATTCCTATACGCAGTGCAAATGAAAATAGCAAAAAAAACCTTGAAGGTATGTCGTTAACGTTATAACGATAATGTTAATCTTTCAGATGCTACGCTACAGTAGGCTAACGTTAGATAGTAGCATTATCGTTACTAGTAAGTGGAAACGCACAAGGAAGATAACTTCAATGTTTCAGAGGCTACGCTACAGTAGGCTAACATTAGATAGTAGCGTTAACGTTACCAGTAAGTGGAAACGCACAAGGAAGATAACGTTAATGTTTCAGAGGCTGCGCTACAGTAGGCTAACGTTGGATAGTAGCGTTAATGTTACCAGTAAGTGGAAACGCACAAGGAAGATAACGTTAATGTTTCAGAGGCTACACTATAGTAGGCTAACGTTAGCCATTAGCAACTGGATGCTGTGTTGACATACATAACGTTATATGTTATATTAGAAGCAACCTAAACATAACGTTACCTGTCCTGCACAGTCAGACGCAACGCCGGAGTTCTGAAACTTATCCGGGAGATGTTACGCTAGCGGTTACATCAGTTGGAGGACGCTCAAGTTTTCTTAGAACCATGTGAGAATGGTACAATTATGAGTTTTTATCTCTGGTGGAATTCACGTACATTTTAGCATGCCATCAGCTTATTAACAGCATTTTAACCTAAACAAAGAAAAGCGTAATGTTTCCAGAAAGGTAAGTGTCGCTTTAACTTATTAGCAAAACCATGAATTCTAAAACCTTAAAAAAACGAATCATAGTATGAAACAAATCATCTTAAATGAGCGAGTTAAAGGCTAACGTGAATTATCACGTGTGTAATATCATTATATCGTGTGTGACGCCTTAAAATGTGTGTTTAATGTTCAAGATCAGCTGAGATCAGGTGCCCATTGTTTGCAAATCAGTCGTAATTATCAGTGTAATCTGCAAACGTGCAACACGAGGCTAGAAAACTAGCGAGGGGGGGCAGGGAGTTTGATGAAGGATCTATTTGGAAAAGCATCGTATAAGCTCTCGTCTAATTTAAAGGAAAAATCCACTGTAAAAAGGATTTTCCACCGAGCTGTTTCCATTATGTTCCCCGACACTAAACCCAGCGGCTCCAAATGCAGAACTGTCCCCTTAAACTGGAAAGCAGAGCTTCAAGTCCCAGATTGATGAGTCGCCGCATTGACACTGAATTAGTGACTGGCTCTGTGGGCTCATGGGACTCTCTGCTCGAGACGTTCCATCCAAATGAGTTTCATTTGAATGTCGGGGCTTCCAGCTGTGAATCAGAAAACGTCCCCACATCCAGCAGTTGTTCCATTATTCACCGTCTGAGGAGCAGCTCCAGGATCTGTCTGTACATGACATCACCGCCGCAGTGTGTCTCTCCACCGCTCGGCTTAACGAGAGGCTGATTCACAGTCACTAATTAGAGCTGAGGAGGACAGTATTAGAGGAGGGACATGTGCCAGCTCTGTTTCAGGGTGGACTTTTCCTTTAAGTGCAAACATAGGCTGTGGATTCAAAAGTATGTGGACAATTATCTTTATGCATGTGCAATCTGCAAATGCAAGACGCCAACTTTGGGGCAAATATCTCTTAAATTTAAGGGGAAAAGTGCAGAAAATCCATGTTTACAGTAAATGTTGCACATTTAACATGCTGTAAATGTTAACGATTGAACTTGAACGCAGAAAAAAATCCAAGTACACCAGTATTTTCCCCGCCATCATGTATGTGGGGCAGGTTTTGGAGGGTTGGCGGTGCCTCCAACCCATCAAGGATCAAATTTAGAAGCAAAAACATGATGTGAGTTTCCCTTTGTTTTGAGGGCATGAAATTAGAAATTATTAAAAAGTCCTGTCAGTGGAACCCTGATAGAAAAGCGCCCGTAACCTCCAGGCTGGATCCTGCCTGCTGATCTGCATCGTTCACACTGTGTTTAATAAGAATTGTCACATTTTTTAACGTTGCACCGTCGGAGAGCCGAGGCCCGCTGACCCAGAACAAACTAAATTACAGTTATGTAATGCTCGTTGCTGACTGACTCTATTCCTGGCGCTGGGTTTTTGAGCCAATTAAACGCTGCCTATCAGACTTGAAGGGTGTCTGGTTTTCTTCAACTTCACTGTGATATGTGAAAAACATAATTACTGAACATGCTGTGGAGAGAAAGTGACATATGTAGGCTGAAAAAGCTTCTTAGGGGGAGTTTTGTCCCAAATGTGCAGAATTGGAGGAGACATCTATTACAGCAGAATTAGAAATAGTCTTTTTTTTTGTGTGTGTCACTGATGCAGAAACTACTTCTTTATCATGATG
Organism: Epinephelus awoara; assembly: GCA_035609425.1. Taxonomy (NCBI): domain Eukaryota; kingdom Metazoa; phylum Chordata; class Actinopteri; order Perciformes; family Serranidae; genus Epinephelus; species Epinephelus awoara. The sequence goes on from CM069317.1 coordinate 19,727,582, forward strand.
AGCTGACACATATGATGCAGAGCAGAAACAGGACTTTACATAACATCACAAGATCGTCTGAGTTAGATATACTGATTTTGTGTTTTCTTCGTCATTTAAAACCAGTCAAGGTGTGAGAAAGAATAGTATCAGTAACATTGTGCTACATTACAGAGAAATACAAAACCGTACTAATGAACCTTCATATCTGGATCGAGTATCGGCCCTGATATCATCAAAATAAATGGACCGGGTAACGGAAGATGCAACCTGTACCTGAGGCGATCCTTTCCCTTTAAATCTATTGCAACGCGAGCTACGTCATACGTCATGGAGCGAAGGAGAGAATCTGCTGTGTGGAGGTATTTCACACTATTTCAACTGCTGTTATGCAATTGTTTATTTCATTTTATCCTAGGAAAGAACTGTGTCGTCATCAATCGGATATCAGATACTCAAAGCCACAGCATCAGTATGAAACTGAAAAAGCTGGATCGGTGCATCTTTACACGGTACCCTGGTTGCGTTGGTTGTTGACGTTCTGACTTTTTTGGTTACGTCTTGCCAACACATGCACAAGGTTGGGTTGGGTTTAAGACAAAAGTTCAGGGATAGGCTGAAGCAAGCAAGCAAACACCGGGCAACCCCAGTAGAAAGTCGGTGGTTGTTGGACCCCTCCACCACCCCTCCTCTTCGCCGTAGTCAAACTTTCGCTGGCTTAACTTGCTGCGTTTCTCCTTGATGCCATTATTAAACCATTATGCTAACTGGACATGCATCATGCCGACGTGAAAGGATGGATTTTGGGCAGAGCCTGATGCCAGAAGTCGCTGACCAAGTTCTGGATTTGACGACATTGGAGTGAGACTGCTTTGGTGTTGGCCATTGTTCTAGAATTCACACGCAAATGATGACATGATTTCACACAAATGTCTAGGGCTGTAGTCTCCTGGCCGACTAGTCGATGATTTGCAAATTCTTATTATTCGAATAATCGCCGTGTTACTTTCATAAGGAGAAAAGTGCTACATCAACAGCTCTCCAGGATTAATCCATTATTTCCTGTGGTGGGGGGCAGGCTAAGTTACCTGTGACAGAAAGTTGAACTCGCCCTCCCTCACGCTCAGCGTCACGGTGACGCAGACCTCCTGTCTGTTTCTGTAAGCTGAAACCATTTCCCTTAGTGGAGACAAAGCTTGTATTTACTTGTAATTCACAGATAAGAAACAATAAATTGTGAAGACAGTAAAGTCTCCACTAAAATAGCATTTTACATCATGTGTGTGATTTATCCTGGCTTCATATGAGCAGAGGAAATCTCTGCGCTCGTCGCTAGGCTAATTTATACAATGTAAAATGCCGTAGCTGATTTGTGTACTTGTGTTTGAAACTGTCTCTATTAAGCCATGTTTAATGTGTGTTTTGAATCAACTCTATAAATAAAGTTTGATTTGAACTAAACTTTACAGCACTTAACACAGTCCTCCACAGCCGACTAGTGTTTTGGAGGTGTAACTGCAGAGTGACACAGACACACCACCGCACAAGTACAAATAACGTGCAGATTATTCGACGAAGATTTTCTGTGGTTGACTGCAGCCCTACAAATGTCAAATGGTATAAAATGATGAAGTGATGACAGTTTATATCCAAAAGGTCAGAGGTCACTTTCACTGTGACATCATAACGTACTTCAAAAACACTTCTCTGGCTACAGTTTAACCTCATAGGTCAGGAGCGGAAGGGGAGACATTCGGACACTAATCTTGGGTGTCCATCTTGAAACTGATTGCATTGGATGTGAGCTGTAACTGCAACTTGACTGGTTTGCGGAGGCACACAGCCACAAGTCGGTAATTCTCGTCTGATTAGATCCTGCTGAAGTTCATCCAGAGCAACTTGTCCAAAGTCTGAATGCGAATGATTTACTCAGTCGTACAAACACGCAGAACTGATGCAGATTGCTGCGCAGTAAATGCTGCCTCAGTCATTATGGCAGCGCCTTGTTTTTTTCTCAAAGAAAGCAGAAGTGAAAGCCTTTAGTGCCTCCCTTCTCATATTTATCAAATCTTCGATATTCTGCTGAGTGAAGTACACCTTCCCAGGCTCCTTTTACCGATACACATATTTTAACAGGACACAGGGAGTCCAATTATTTGCCCACTTCTCACTTGTGTTCCTGGAGAGCCCCACTCAAGTGATTGGCTGCTGAAATGCACACTGACATCTATTTCTCATTCATGTGCGCCACACTTATTCCCACCAACAGTAATTTCTAAACTGATTTCCCGCACAGACTCACCTCGAGTGCCTGCAGTCACTTCTTGTCAGGGCATGAAGCCGGTAACGCTAAACTACGGCAGGGAGGGGGGGGGGGGGGGAGCACAGGAAAACAATTTCTAATCTCACACCTTCACTTACTTTTGATGAGCCCTGAAGCGGGGCTGAATTAATGCCAGACCTGGATACCTCAAAAAGTGGCAGAAAATTGAGCTGTTGGCTGTCTGAGTCATTTCGCCCCTAACTGCTGTCGTTACAGGTGGCTGGAAAATAAATCTTCCTTCAAACAACCAGTTTGTTGAGTGTGAATTCACTGCTAACCCTCAAAATTCATACATTTGAAAGAACTTTTCTTTTTGACGAATCTGGAAGCCGTTCAAGCGACGCAACACACAAGCAGCGGAAGGTTAATTCACCCCAGCGTCCTTGCATAATATTTGCTGCGCGATGACAGGAGGCGACACGGTGGCAGCCGCTTGATTGACAGTCACTTAGGGGTGTGCCATTTAACCACGGTGACCTTCCTCACATGTCACCGCCCTTATGAAAAGGTCACCCTTGTTGCACTAATGAGTCATCTGATTTCACGACCGCATGATGGTCTGATGCAGCCAAACAGTTATGTTGAGTGGAGATTCACATTTTAGGTGGAGTCAGTGGAGTTCATATTGTCAGGGAGGTGGATGAAGCTGCTGGTGTGGATATTGATTTAACCTGTCAGGGTAAATGTAATACCTTCTAGAAACTGTTGCATTCATGTCTTGTGGAAAAGAGGGTTAGTGCAACATATTACATCATATCTGATCATCTGACTGCTCATATTCTTCGCCTCGTTCACCTTCCTTGCAGCACTGTGTTCCCTGATTTTCAACCAGTGTCGACCCTTAACCTAAAGTTTGAGAATGCCATGTAGAACATACTGAAGCAAGAATAATTCTCCATCTGTCTTGTAATCACTCAGAGGATGTTGATGCAAGTGATTTCTCCCACTTAGCAAGAGGGTTAGGAACAGAACTTAATACTTTTAAGGTATCGGCCAAATTACATCGGTACAGCCACGTCACGTTAAATCCATTGGTGCCACATTTTGGTACCTGGGAGCGTATCTAGTGAGAACGCCGTGTTTCGGCAAGAGGTAGAAGTGCCACAAAGCGCCCGAAGCCTGGAAGCCACCCATGAAGCTCACGCTGCCACATCGTCACCCACTTCATCGGCCACTCTTACAGCAACTTCATCGGCCATTTCATCGGCCACTCTTACAGCTACGTCATCGGCCATTTCATCGGCCACTCTTACAGCTACTTCATCGGCCATTTCATCGGCCACTCTTACAGCTACTTCATCGGCCATTTCATCGGCCACTCTTACAGCAACTTCATCGGCCACAAATCTACTGCAATAGTTTTGGCATTTGGTCCATATCTTTTCCATATTATTTTAGTTATCGCCTAGCATCACTGCTAGACGAGTGAACACTCACATAAGTAGACCGACAAAGACAAGATTAACTCTATGTGTCATTACAAATGAGCAGAAAAGTAGAAACCCTCTTAAAGTCTGCTATGTCACCCCTGCAGCGCTGCAAAAAAATAAGTTTTGCTATCACAGAAAAAGTAAGTGAATGATGCCCAACTCTCCAATTAGAGATTTTACATGAGACCCAACAACATACTTATATAGAAATGTATCTAGTATTCATTAATGTTGAATGGTACCATCAGGCCCTTTGAAGTGAAACACCAGTGAAATGGCTGCATTTTTATAAAGTAGGGGAACGGGACCTGCGAGAGACGGGTGAAGAAAAGAATGGTCAAAACTGAAGAAGAAATCCTGATGTTTTGTTCCTTGTAATGATTAAGGCTCTCTCTGCATGTATACAGATATTTTTGAAAACAGATATTTTCCCCTGCAGTTTTAAAAATATTTCTGGCCACATGACCTCTGTTTTACAGAATATCTCCGTTCATACCAGAATGCAAAAATGACTCCATAAGCTGAAATCTTAGCTGTCTTCAGTTCGTGCCGCCCCTTGGGTAGGAAGGGTGTATCGCTCATTACACAAAGAAACAATGGGCATGCAGGAATTGAGGAGATCATGCCATTGTTTCCTGAACACACTGTTTTACATAAAAATCTAAACCTACTGTAGATGAGAGGCCAAAATGTTCAAGAATATATCAGTTGACAAAAATATCTGTATACTTGAAGACAGGGCCTCGATCTCCAAAAACATTGAAGCCTACATTTCCCATAATGCAACTGGATAGTGTCTTTACTTTTTAGAACTCTTATTGGCTTTTTTTGTCTATCTGGGAAAAACCCACATTTTCTGATGCATGTACTCAGATAGAAATTTGAAATCTCTTAGCACAGCAGGGAAGCCTTGAATGCATCACTGTGACATCATCAAGGTTATTTTTTCTGCTCCTTTAGATCCAGTGGGGACGTCGTACAACTGCTTTCACATGTTGACAAGCCCCCTCCACGATGGATAAGCTGATATTTATGGGTAAAATCAGTGGAATGCTCCTTTAAAACTACATAAAGAGGTTTTAGCAAACTCTTTAATTTGCATTCACACAGTTAAAAGTTTCCAGCTGGTGTTCAGATTAAAACTGGCGACCCTCGGGTCTTAATTTATCTGTAATCATTTCATCTGTTACGTCTGTGAACGTATACTTCCATCTCTGTTTTCTTAATATGCTCTCTCAGTCTTAACCACCGCTCCTCAGTTCTGATTGTGTAATTTGTTTTTAATATGATGGTGTCTGTGCGCATTATGAAAAGCACGACTCAGATATACTGTAAAAACAACATGCATTATTATCTTATCGTTATCTTTTTATTAACGTGTAGCAAACAGAAAACATCCGTCACTCAGGCCATGAAGTGCTGCGTTCACTGCCATCCATCTGCTCTCCACTCCTCTTTGCTTCGGGCCTTTAGCCCGCTATGTCACATACGCTAACACGGGAATTAGCAGAATAAGCAGATATTATCTTACAACTCCATAATGGAGGCACATAACTAAATACCTCGAGGAAATTGCATAAACAAAAAGGTAATTGATTCCAGGCAAGCTGCAGGTGGACACTTAATTACAGGAAATTTATTAAGCAATGTCCATTAATCACATTGACATGCAGTTATTAAAGGGATGCACAGTTTGCACTGGCTGGGTAATGCAATAATATAAGGACGAGATGCTGAACCAATAGGATTGTTCTCCACAGACAAGAGACCCAAACATGCTTTAATTCAGATAAATAGGAAGAGGAAGTGGAATTAAGCATTTACACAATATGTACCAGTGTATCGCTTCATGTTCACACGCAGTACTACTTTTATTACGTCTGCTGAGACTGCTCTGCTCATGTTTCTATTTCTGGCTCTGATACATCTCCTGCTTTTACTACAACTTCTATTCTGTCTCCTGCTGCTGCCACAGCTTCCCTCTCATTAATATAATGAGTGCGATCACTACTTTTACTGCTGCTTAAACTCATTACTTTCACTAGTACTACTACTAATGCTGCTGCTACTCATCTAACTACTACTGGATATACTTTTACTGCCACTACAACTGTTACTACTATTGATAGTACTGTTAAAACCTGTGCTACTACTGCTGCTGATGGCTGCTACTACTCATACTACCATTACTACTAGTACTACTACATGTACTTCTATGGACACTTCTGCTACAGCTCTTTTACTACCACTAGTACTATTAATACTTGTGCTAATACTGCTTCTGATAGCTGCTACTGCCTATGCTACCACCACCCTGAGTACTACTATCTTTACTTCCACTGCTGCTACAACTCCTTTTATTGTCACTAGTACTACTAATACTTTCACTACTATTTCTGCTGGTACTCCTTCTCATTTTACTACTACTACTACCACCAGTTCCTCTATAGTACTGCTACTGCTGCTACAACTCCTTTTATTGTCACTAATACTACTAATACTTGCACTACTATTTCTGATACTACTACTACTCATGTTACTACTACTACTACCTGTACTTCTATAGTAATGCTGCTGCTGCTACAACTCTTTATACTACCACTAGTACTATTAATACTCGTGCTAAAACTGCTTCTGATAGCTGCTACTACTGCTACCACCACCTTGAGTACTACTATCTTTACTTCTACTGCTACTGCTGCTACAACTCCTTTTATTGTCACTAGTACTACTAATACGTGCACTACTATTTCTGCTACTACTACTCATGTTACCACTACTACTACTACTACCAGTACTTCTATAGTACTGCTACTGCTGCTACAAATGTTATGACAATTCTAGTGCTATTAATACTAGTAGTACTGCTGCTGCTAGTCATGCTACTACTACTACTTGCTGCTACAACTCTTATTATTGTACCTAGTAATATTAATACCTGGACTACTACTGCTGCTACTACTACTCGTGTTACTACTACTACTGCTACTACTACTACTACCAGTACTTCTATAGTACTGCTACTGCTGCTACAACTGTTACAATTTAAGTGCTATTAATACTAGTAGTGCTGCTGCTGCAACTCCTATTACTATGACCAATACTACTAATACTTCTCATTACTTTATCAGTACTACCTGTACGACTAATGCTGATACTACTGCTCATGTCACCACTCCTACTACTACTTGCACTACTAGAGTACTACTACTGCTACTACTGTTATTACAATTCTAGTGCTATTAGTACCCGTAATACTACCGCTGTTGCTACTACTAATGGCACTACTACTACTACAATTATTACTACTGCTCATACTTCTACAGTAGTACTGCTGCTGCTACAACTGTTACTGTCACTTGTACTATTAATACATGTACTGCTACTGCCTGATATTACTCACGCTACCACTACTGCCATTACTACTACTTACACTGCTGCTACAACTCTTTTACCATCACTAGCACTACTAATACCTGTACTGCTACTGCTTCTGCTGCTTATACTTCTACAATATTACTACTGCTGCTACAAGTCTTATTACTGTCCCCAGTACTGTAAGTACCTGGACTACTGCTGTTGCTACTACTCATGCTGCTATTACTACGACTGCATATACCTCTACAGAAATACTGCTGCGTATCACTTTCCTGAGTACTAATACTACATGACTGCTGTTGGCTGCTACTACTCATAATACTATTTGTACTACTGTTACTTTTCTTTTATGTCGTCTATTTCTGATATTACTGCTGCTAATGCTACAGCTCTACTTTGTATCACAGCAGCGACCTGCACTGCTATTACTCCCAACTGTTAGAAATCTAAATAAAAACCTAAATGTGGTTTAAGAAGCTATGATACAGTTGCAAGCTGTCATACATCCTTTTTAAACATTTATTAAAGTAGTTGTCAACAAGTTGAACTCCCTTACAGCTTCATAACGTGATGAACAGATCATGGATGATGTGATAATGATAATACAATAATACATAATTATGATTATGTGAGGTATGTCTAGTTATTAATGTTTTAAGTGTTGTACATTTTCTGCCTATATCTACATTACATTACACTGTTAGTGCTGCTGCTTTAATAAATACATCCACTGTCACTAATAAACATGGTATATATGACAGCTGACATCATAAATAATATTGCAGCTCCTGGCTGTAAATATAAAGTTGACTGTAGATACGTCTGTGATATGTCGAGCTGTCTCTGAGATGGTAAAAACACACTCCTGCCTGTGACAGTAATCCACACTGACAGTCCTCTCTCTTTCCAAGAACCTGTCTGCATCCTCCTGAAGGAGAGACTCTGAGAAATTGGCCTTATTCCCCACACACTCTGAGGCAAGTGGCAATTAAAGCGCTGATTAACGTGAGCCTGCTCTCGAACACAACTTCATAGGAGTCTGACAGAACAGTGGGGAGAAGGGGAGATAATTCAGAAATCTCCTGACCTTGTGCTTATTATCTCTGGTTAATGACTGTTGCTGCCGCCGCTGGCCTCCTGATGAAGCAGGAACCTGGTCAACCTGTTTGATTAATTCTCTTTATTTTGGACGTTTTCTCGCAGCTGATGTTGGTTTTGTGTACAGTGGAGTCACATCCTCAGGGGCAGTAGCCTCATTTGTTTATATAGTGCTTTCTGTCCTATTTTCCCCCAGTGTTATGACATTTCTTTGTGTCTTTCAGTGAAACAAAGACACATATATTACACACATTAATACTGCATACTGAATGAATCAATCAGCTGTGTGTTTTGGGGCTTTTTCGCCTTTATTCAATAGGTTACAGCGTGAGAGGGGCAGAGAAGGTGCAGCAAAGAGAAATAGGTTGGGGCGTGCAGTACCTTTGAAGTTCTTCTGGAGAATATTCCAGACAGTGTTTGACATTGATTTGGACTGTTGCAATAATGATAAACATACGTTTCCATATGGCAAGCATATTTCAATTCAATTCAATAGAACTTTATTTATCTCAGAGGGAATTTTTGTGCAAGAAAAGGCTTCAGATTATTGAAACAAAGTGATAAAAGACACAAGATGTAAAATATTTGTCCACTCCCATGTTGATAAGAAAAAAGAAAAAAAAAACACTTGAAAAATATCCCTTCAAGGTACATTTAGAACACTATGGACGAATGGCGATTGATTGTGATCACATATTTTAATCAGTTGACAGTGCAATTAACAACACAATTTCAACCCAACAAAATATAAACGTTACGTCAATTGACTTTGACGTTAGATGTTGTGCTAACTTTGAATTCACTCAACATCAATGCTGAAATTGATATCAATGTTCAACGACGTTTGTGACCAACTGGGGGGAACACAAATTTGAGGATTGTTCACCATAGAATTTTGAGCATCAAACACTTCACTTCCTCCATTTTTAGTGATTTTTTTTTTTTATGTTCCATTTTCTATTTACTTTCTATTCTGCTTAAATTTATGTTGTAAATGTCTTTGATGGTGTCAAAATAAAAGTCAGTTGACAGTGAATGCACCTCAAAATACTGAAGGGGGACAATTAATTGTGAGTTAACTATGGACCAATGGCGATTGATTTTGATCACATATTTTAATCTATTGACAGTGCTACACCATTTCAAACCAACAAAATATAAACGTCAAACGTTGTCACTACTCTATGTCAATTGACTTTGACATTAGATGTTGTGCTAACTTTCAATTTACTCAATATCAATGCCCAAATTCAGTTGAATATCAACGTTTGAAGACGTTAGTGCCCAACTGGGGGGAACACAAATAAACACATATAAAATAGGAGATCTGAGGATTGTTCACCAGAAAATTTTGAGCATCAAACACTTAATTGATTTTTTTAATGCTCCATTTTGTGCCTATTCTGCTTAAATTTACGGTGTAAAGTCTTTGTTGTTGTCAAAATAAAAGTCCTCTGCTACTTTAATTGTGGGGGATAAATGCAGTCCCCTGTGGCCCCTGCAGTCCCTTAAATCGACGCCTTTGCTCTCTGTATTTCAATTATTTCATGCTATCAGTTCAGGGTTTCCCACACATTCAACGACGATAACAACATCTGCCGGCAAGTATTGATTTTTTTTAAAAGTTGGATTGTTCAGTAGGAGCTAACGCTGGAATTTTGTTAATCTATAATATGCTTGACTAAAATACACACTTTGTAGTTAATAGTTTAACCCTCCTATATGGTCCCTTTAATATGTTAAATTGTGCTTCATTGCATTTTATGCCTTATGTAACTTAATTGTCTTGAAGGTTATAGAAAGATAAGGTCCCCTTGCCTTCATTGAGTGATTGTCCTACATTACCCAGAATGCAAGTCCACATCAAGACCTATACACTTCCAGAGCAGGTGCACAAACCTCTTGTAATTCAGATGTATGTTGTCTTGGTGCTGAGCCTGTGTTTTCTGTGCACAGAGCAGAGTTAGTGTGAAGTGACAGCAGCTGGTTGATTCATTGTTATTGATCCATAATGTGATCAAATTCATTATGGTTATTTGCTGCTGTGGGCCAGTTAAACTCCTCCTTATTAAGCACGGGGTCACAGTCAGCGTTTGCCGTGACCTCGGGGTGAAACTTGTGCATCCAGCCAAACGCGGCGGCTGCAGGAACCAGCGACGGCCTCGCATGCCTCAGTTTGATCCCATAACAGATTGATATACCAAATAGGAGCTGACACGCATTGCTAAAGATGCCAATGGTAATTAATTAGCATCTCATTTTGACCGCGGCACAACAGGATGTGGAGCTTGCTTCTCGATGCCATTTCCCCCCTAGGCTTTGTATTATCAGGGTCAAAATCCCGGCTCCGCGCTCTGAGGGCCGCTTAATAAATTGAGGAGGGCACGTTGACAGTCAGATTTTCATGGCGAGTCCCCGTCTCGCTGGTTCCCAGCGCCCCTGGCTATGACAAACGGTCCCAGCCTCACTGCCGTTGAACGCAGCTCAGGAGATCAAAAGGGGACTTAAAATGCGTCTCGTTGGAGTTATTAGCTAAGAGCATTTTGACATTTGGCCTGTGTCTCTGATTGAGATGGAAGGAAGTCAAACACAACAGAGGAGGTGTGTTTTAATCTTTAAATCTAAAAGTAATGATCATCCCTCATGGAGCAGCTCTGCGTTTCTTTATTTGGATATCCTAGTTCACCTTAAGGAGGTTTTGTCAGGCCTCGTTCAGTTTGCTCTCACAAACCGCAAAAACAATTGAAAATAAATGTCTGTGGAGGAACACCCTGTTAATTAGATGCTGGATGAGCACGTGCTTTAGGGCCCGTACACATGCTGCATTATTGCGACCTCAAATCCATTGTTTTCAATGTATAGGTGTGTAAAGCGCACGCAAACATGAGAGTAAAATATCAGCTCCCAACTCAGGATTTCTGCTAAGTAGGCTATGTTAAGGTGCTGGTTATGGTTGCTTAGCAACCTCAGATGCAACCTGCCCTTCAGGCCCTTGGAAGTTGGCACAAGAGTAGCACCCAGCATCCGACCTTGTGTTTCCCAGGCAGTTCAAGACGTGGCATATGTCCCTGCTTTAGTAAGGGAGGCCAAGTCAACCTTACGCAGGTTTATCATTGATCTAGAAAGATGGAGTCTGACACATTGCGGCAGGAGCATGATATGAGCTAACCCTCTTTCTTTAACAACAAACACACAACCACTTAATTAGACACATTTTTAACTAGAAATATAGAGGTTAGGAGAGGCAACCTTACTTTGATAATCAGGAAGAAGGTCCTGGCAAAGACTGCTGTTGGTTTAAAGGTCCAGCATGTAAGGTTTAGAAGCATTTAGAAATTGTTGAATATTTTTTGCACGCACCACTTTTGGCATTTGTCCATACGCACATTTTTAGCATGGATTCTACAGACTACAGACTGTTTTATAGAAGAGAGCTCTGGTGATTTAAACCAATAAAAATGCTGAATAAAACAGTTTCACGTTACAAATAAATGTTTCTTGGACGCTGTTTGTAGTGATGGGCAAAGCAGTTCTTTAGACGTTACTGAATCACTCGAATCAGTTCATTAAAAGGATTCGTTGAAAAGATTCGTTCACCGAATCGTTCAGTGCTTGGCGGGAGGAGCCCTCACTCCTCAACTGAACTGAGAAATGAACAAATCAGTTCCGGAAGTGATTCAATACGTGCACTCAACAGATTCATACTTTTGAACGATTCGTTCATGCACAACACAACGCTAGCTGTTTGACTTCACAGACGTGCCGCTAGCCAAGAACCTGCTAACGCTCACCTTTTGTCTCTGATAGTTTAAGATCTAGACTTTCAGGAGGCTTCTTCCAGGGGCCGATTTTCCGCAGAAGTGTCCTTCTCTCCAAAGAAAAAAATCCAACGGGGGCAACATGGCAGTCTCCTTGGACAAAGACCTGCTCCCTATGTAGATATAACAGCTCATTCTAAAGTCATGAAAACACAATGATTTGGATTTTAACCCCCTAAACCGTACACGCTGGACCTTTAAGACTGCATTTGAATGTTAGTATTTTGTCAATGGGAGATACAAAGAGGCAAAATGTGTCCCACCTGTATTTAAAATATGACGGGACACTACACAGCATGTATAGGAAACCCATCAGCACAGCTGTGATGCAGGTTATATTTGTTTTCATGCAGAGATGAGCTGTTAAACAAAGCTAAATGCTTTACTACTGTTACAGACCTCGTATTTGTAGGATAATTTACAATATAATTAAATACTTATTAGATTGGGGAGAAAACTTTAGAGCTATGTGTCGTAACTATGAAATTACAAGTCTGAACAATTTCAGCTGTGGTTAGAATTTTTTTTTTTTATCATGTTTCCTCTCTGTTTTCATTCCTCTGTGCATTTTTAAAGTTAGCGAGTTTAAAAATCCCCAAGGGTCACGGAGTTCTCAACATATTACAGCTCGCTAAATGACCATGGAAAGTTTGAATTCAGGTACGCAAAAGAAAAACACCCAAATTGCAGTTACAGGCATTTTCCATGACAGCAGCAATCTAATCCTCTTTTTTTTCTTCTTCTTTTGGGGTAAGATGTTTTTATAAACCCCTCGGGGTTTTCATTGCCTCAACCGCACTCTGTTTGTATCCCTCTTTTTTCCCTCCTTTCTTTTTTTTTCTTCAGCCGTGTACTTGCAAATAAACTAAAAGCTGCAGCGAGGGCTCAGAGGTGGAAAAAGAGGAGAGATGACAAAAGACAGAGGAGCAGAACTGATGTGTTTGATGAAATTATGGCTCTGGTTTGGACCAAACAGGCGCGCGGCTCCGCCAGAATCCAGCGGTATTACATTCATTCTTAACCTCAACAACCCTGTCAAAACCTGTTCAGACTTTATCATCGGCAATTTGCTGTGTGCGCGTCCAGGTCTGCAAATTACACAAATCAATATGACGGCTGAAATCAAGACGAGTTGTGTCAACAAACGCATCGTCCTTCACTAAAGTGGAAATTTCAGGCGAAGCTGCTGTTTACCTGTAGGCTTTGAGTTTTCAGGTTCACTGTTTTTAAGGAATGTTCTTTCTCTGTGGGATCAAGAGGAAGGAACAAAGGCTACAAAACATTTGTTGTGAATTAAGTCTTCAGGGGAAGAGGGTTGAAAGGGAAAAAGCACCTAGGCTGCAGCCCGAGGAGTGATGGGGGTACAGTAGGTAGATTGAAGCGTCCTGCCTCTGCCAACCACACCGCCGCAGTCAGATACTGTGGCTTATTGGATCCAGGCTCTGCGGATTTGGGGGAACGAGGCACGGCTCGCCCGCCCAGTCAAACCACAACAGAAGGCATGAAAACAAACTTCTCAGAATAGCAGTCCTCTCCGTAGTTTGGCTGCCTGTTCAAAGATTTGTGGGGAGATGTTTGATCTTAGTTCAATAATCAGCCGTTTTTGTCAAACGCTGCAAGCAGGCGACTTAGCACTCTGGTGTCTCCAAATGGCTGCGAAAGGCAACTGCCTGAACTTTAAAAGGTGCAGTCTGCATCTATTCACCCCAGGGCTGCAGGCAGGTATATTTGAAGCCAGCTCTCATCTGCTGTTGTGGTTATATTCCAGCTCCAACACCTGTCAGTCACCTCCACAAACTGTCAGCAGTTGTGAGGCTGACCTTACAGAGCCTGGGTCCCGTCTGCGTTACATCTTAGGCACAGGAAATGATTGGAAGAAGCTGAACCAAAAGTCACAATGAAACCATGAAATCTGCAGCTGGTGTTTTTTGCTGTGGTTTAAGAATTTTAGAGACATTACTCCTTCAGACCTCCTTCAGTGGTTTCCAATTTCTCAGGTGAGAACTATGCATTCATTTATCATACATTGCATTAATGTGATTATTAGACTGAATGCAGGTTGCACCAAAGTCCTGCAGGAACTAACCATTCTTACCTGAGGCACCATAGTATTTCCAGCAAGACTAACATAGCAACTCTATCTGCTAACTGTGCTAGCATTAATGCTAAGGGCTCTCCCCTCTATTAGCTGCAATGCTTGCACTAAAAGATACTATGAAACCAGTCGTTTTATTTTTACCTTGAAATCTTGAAACTATCCATCCAATATTCATGCATTAATACAATGTTTAGATTAAATTCAATAGATTAAATTAATTGGATTTCAAGATTACTACACAAAAGTCCTGCAGGAACTTAACTGTCAAGGCATCGTAGTATTTCCAGCAGGGCTGATGCAGCAATTTCATGTGCTGCATTTCTGCTAACAGTGTAGCATTAGTGCTAACGTGCACAAATAGATAACTTTCCCTATAATCTGCTGCACTGCTTGCACTAAAGTTATTCTGAAGCAAATCTTTTTAACTGTCGCTGTAGAATTTAGGATTGTTTTCTCTAGACCACAGTCCTTAAGTTGTTTCAGAATTTTAGGGGTGAATCTATTCATTCAATAATTATTAAATGTATTAATGCAGTGGCTAGAAATTATGCTGTTTCAGCTGCATCCATAGATTGAATTTCTTGGATTGTAAGATTGTGTAAAACTGCACAAAAGTCCTGCAGAAGTTTACCCATTGAGGCACTGTAGTATTTCCAGCAGGACAGACGCATCGACTTCATGTGCTTCACTTCTGATAACTCTGCTAGCATTAATGCTAATATGTATTTTTAAAAAAAAAACATTTGGGCTAAAGGTTCCCATATATGCTGATTCAACTGTATCAATAGATGGAAGTTCTTGAATTTGCAAGATTGTGCAATACTGCACAAAAGTCCCGCAGGAACTTACCTGTTGGGGTGCTAAAGTAGGTCCATCAGGACTGACGCAGCAACTTAATGTACTGCATTTTTGCTAACTTTGCTAACATTAATGCTAACTTACATGAACAGACAACTTTTGGGCTAAAGGCTTCCTATATTCTACACTGCTTGCACCAAAAGTTGCTCTGACACAAATCTTTTTAATTGAAACTTTACATTTTCGGACTATTATATTTACCATAGTCCTTCATTGAGTTCCAATTTCTAGGGGAGAAACTACTCATTCAATAATTACTAATTTTATCCATGCAGTGATTATAAATTATGCAAATTCATGTATCAATAGATCAAATTTATTGGTGATTCTCAGTGATTTTGCAAAACTGCTCAAAAGTCCTGCAGGACTGATGCAGCAACAGACAACTTGCTGATTGTTTAAATTTTAAAATCAACATAAGGAAAAAAAGTCAACCTTGAATGAATTAAGTCGCCAAAGATTTACACATCTCCTCCCAGTCTTCCAAACAGCAGTATTAAATCCACAGAAAGCATGCAGGGTGACATCAGCAAATGACTGTTGCAGCTTTAAGATATTTGAGAAAACAGTAGGAGCTGATAATAGAATAAAACAAACAGCTGAGGCTGGAATGAGACAGAAGAGCACCGAAAGATGATGTACATCATGAGAACATCAATGCATAATAAGCGCCTGCAATTAGCCCGGGCCAGCCATTGGCGTATTCTAATTAATGTGCTGCCTGTACGTCGAATCAGTCAGAGGAGGCTCAGTCTAATTTGGGTGTGGGGTGGGTGGGGGTGCAGATCAGATCCTGGGATAATTGTGGGTGACTCCAGTCCCTCTCAGTCGGCGGGGTGGGACAGGGCTCAGGTCTCCAGAGAACGTTAAAAAACTGTAAATTCCCCCTTCATCATTTGAACATGTGCCCTGCAGAGCTCGCTGCAAGAACACAGACTGGGGGGAGGTGGAGGGCGAGGGGGGGGCAGAAAGAGGAAAAAAAGTGTTTTACATTCACAGATGATCCTAATTTGGTGTGGTTTGGAGTGTAATTTAGATCAAACATAGCCATGTAAATGAGTCAGGGTTTTCATAATTAGGTGCCTCTGAAGAGGGGTGGAGAGCGAAAAGGGAAGAGAGGGGAAGAGCTCGGACCACATCAGTAGGTGTGGCGCTGAGGCCGTGCATCCACTGGTGGGCAATTTTTGGTTTCTTTCTTTTTTCCCCCTCGTTCGGAGGGGGAGAGAGGGAAGAGAGCGCGAGCTGCAGAGAGCAGGCAGGGGTTAGTTTAGGGAAAAACACACTCCCAGCGGCACACGGCAACAAAATAGGTCACTCTGCGCCGATTTGGCTTGTCTGTTCCCACTAAGCAACCGACTCGGCTCAGTGTTTGGTACAGAGGAAGGAACTGGCCTGCTGCCAGCACACAATACACACACACACACACACACATAACACACACACAGACGAGGCCTGTTTTTCCCCCAGTGGGGCCTGTTGATTGAGGATTACCACACTGAAATATTACGGGTATTGTGTAGGTGTAATGTTTACATTTACATTTTGGGTGAAACAGCTTACAATGAGGCGCAACAGTGGAACGAGACTTTCTATCAGCAGAGTAACAATCAGCCAACAGGAGGAGGGTTACAGACTCTGCACACAGACAATAAACAAGTAAATAAATACATTAAATAACAGGATGGGTATATAATTAAATCCCATCCCATTCACATAAATATATATATATATATATACATCCCGTCCACGACCAAACACAAAAACAATATTGTTATAGTGGATTTCTACTTTAAACGCCTTCATAAATAATTACAGATAATAAAAAAAAAAAAATTAGATACTTAATTATGTTTTGTTTCCCATCCATTCCAATGGACGAAGATTCTTAATGCAAAATAATAAAAAAAAAATCCCAGTAAATAGTCTTAAGACACCTTTTTAACTAAAAAACATAAGTTTATTTATTTTCTATGGGTGATTGACTCACATCAATTAATAAAGTGATGCTTTAAAACACATTACATATATATTTTTTCATTGTATTTATCACAGTGACTCAAAATACCCATAATATCTGAAGTATCTCCAGGAAAACTCCCAACAATTTCCCTGTTCGTTCTTAAGCTGACGTTCAGATCCACTGTTCATTTCAATGGATGAATAGTTTTGAATAAAAGCTGTAAATCTTTTATATTATTTTTTTGACATGTACAAGTAATAAAGCATCTCAGGGTTACTGACGATGTGCTTTAACTATACGATTTAATAGACTGAAATGTGCCTTCTTAAAAAAGATCTGTACTTCCTCCATCTGTGGGTTAGCTTAAAATCATGTGCAGAGAGCCCCGAATTAAACTTTGAATTCCAGTCTCCAGAGCTATGACTTGTTAGGCAATATCTTTCCTGCCATTGTCTTTATAACTATGGAATTGTGGGTCATTTTGCCGTAATTTTGAGGTATTTTTCGACCTCGACAACGAGTCTCTTCTTATTTATTCTTTTATTTATTCACAGACCCAGCTACAGAGTTCTCTTCATACATCCACGGTGAGGAGAGGAGTCGAGCTGCCACAGGAGCAGAGAAAAGGAGCTGCAGGTATGTCCAGTCAGAGAGTAGTGGGGGAAAACACGTTTAACTCAGGGGGCGGCGAGGCTGGAAATGAAAGCGGTGTATTTTTTGACACACAGCAGTCACCGCCGGTGTATTTTGGCCTTGAAGATGATGTAGAACACTGTAAATGGTTTGGGTGGAGTCAGATGACAGTAATCATAGTTCTAGACACCCTAGAAAAGTTATGTCCATTGAAATAGACGGGGTATCTCAATAGAATAAGTATCGTCATACGATATTATCACAATACGTAAGTCATGATGCATGATAATTATTGTTTTGTGAAGTATCGCAATAACATATAATTACTTTTTTCTACTGCAAATTGTGTCCCCATAGAAAAACTTTATTCATTCATTTATTCAATAATATAAAGTTTTCAGTCCATTGATCTCACTTTAATCATTTTTATTGCAGTTGAATGTGTCTAATGAACACAATAACCAATTGATTTTATTATTCTAGGAGGCTAACAAAAGTTTTTTTTTTTCCTTTTCTTTTTTTAATATTATAAATTATATCACATAGAAATCAAAACTTTACGTCCATGTGTTGACACAATATTGCCACGCAAAATATCGGGATGCTACGTTGTATCAACTTTTTTCAGCCCTAATATATGTGTATATAAATATAAATATTTAACTAAAATAATGTGTAATTAATTGAAAATAAAATTGGTATATATTTTAAAATTAATTAAATCAATTAATTACAATTGATTATCATTTTTGAACATAAGAAGTGAGTAAGTAAGTACGTAAATATGCAGGCAAGTAAGTAAATAAATAATTAAATAGTCAATAAATAATAAATTAAAATGAAATAAAATAAATGATTGTGTATTAGATGATAATAAATAAATACAGTCATAAATAAGTTGGGAAAAAGGTTGATTATGGGCATAATAGGTTTAAAACTAAACATAGTGTATATTTGATTTTTTCAAAAAAACATATAACATCATATATGCCACATTATTATGGGAAAATAAATGCAGATTTGGTGCAGCATTTATGTTCTGCAGTTCTAATGCTGGATGCACTTTACTGTGTCAGTGGGTTTTAAATCGTGGTTGGAACAATGCTCTTCCTTAACCCTGTCAGTCACAAAGCAGGTTTAAAATCCAGCGATATGACAGTATGGATGTTTAAGTCAGGGCGAGATTAGATGATGAGTTTACAAGTGAACCAATAGACGTGGAGCAGCAGTTGATAGATTGTTACTTGGAGCTGCCAACACGCAGAAACTGCAGCTTTCGCTCCGGCTGTAACCCCACAAAAGCCTGAACTCTGGAGCTCCAAAAGCCAAAGCGTTTCGCCGCCTGTCTGTCTGTACTTCCAGATAAGAATCACACTCAGGGTTCTTTGCTGTGCACACGATGCCAAGAGTCTAAAAGTATGTTGGAAAATGCATGTGATGTGCAGTTTACTAACATAAATGCTGCTTTGTCTGTGGGTTTTTAAAGTACAAACAGTTTTCAAACTCTCACTGCCAAAGTGTGCAAAAGTTTCCGCGTCAACGCTGGTGATAGCCAGTGAGGGGCCAGCGGGGCCACCTGCACAGAAGGTAAATGCAACATGGCGGGATTGTGAACCTCCCTGGGGATGCTGGGATAGCCACATGGCCCGCCAGATCTGCCAGGGTGGCCCCGGTGACACCCGGCTGGGTGCCGTGCTGGGCGACACGCAGCTAAGCCCGGGGATTAGCTCACGGTGCCACCTATCTGATGAAAGCAGAGCCAATGGGATTGTCTCCCCGCTCTGCGTTTATGGCCACCCCCCCTCCTCCCTGTCTCTGTCTCTACTATCTGGTTTGCTACTCTCTTTGTTTCTGGCAGCAGTGGAAAGCACATACATGCTACCATGCTGCTCGTAAAATGTATTGTTGGCTCTGAGCTGGTATTATCTTGGATTGAGGAGTGAAAGGCTGTCCAAGGAAGAGGACATTACCTCACCGCTCCATCTGAAGAGTTGACTTCCCCCATGTGATCAGACACCTCCTCTTACAGCATGATTGAGAGGCTGCATTTAAAACAGATTACGCTACATTTGAAGGGACAGTCAGTCCATTAAATCCTTCACTGACGACATGATGGAGAGTTTGAAGCTGCATCCTCCGCATTAAGATATGAAACGACTCTTCACTACATCAGGTTTCGTTTCTTTAATGTTCACGGTGACGATCCTTCTCGCCAAAGAAGAGCAGTGTCGTGCAGAAATACCCCGTCTGCCATCGCTTTAATATTTGCAAAAGCTAAAGGTTCACGTGACGTTTTCGTTCTATAAGACGCTGCCAATTTAACACATGAAGGTCAAGTCACTGAGAGAACCACTCAGCCTGTGAGAACCGTTCTACAATGTCTTGAAGTCTGAGAACATGACCCCAATGATGTCATGAGGGTTATCTCTTTAACCTAAAGCCTGTTACAATCTCGGGTTGTGGAATTTGGAAGATAGGGCTGTTACAGGGGGGTTTTGATGAAAGACACTGTTGGTTGCATGATGGGAAATGGAGGATCATGTGTTACTGGAGTTTGAGTCATACAAGGGACAAAGGGCTTGTTCAGACTGCCGGCCTAGATTGAATTTTGGCATATCTAGATTGACTTTATAAAGTCAGAACAGCAAAAACAACGAATGAAAATTTTGCTAGCCGAGCGCTATGCGGGATGACATGGAGAACAACGGTCCGTAGACAAGCAAAGGTGGAGACGTTTCTTCTTTGGAAGAATGTTGGGTGGACAAACTGTCTGACCACAGTTTGCATCCCGCCTCTGATCTATGTCTGTGATCTACTCTAACCTTAACCAAGTAGTTTTAGTTGCCTAAACTTAACCGAACCTCAACCACGAGTCATACTTTAAAGTGCTTTTTTGGGTCCAGGATTCAAGACAACCAGGATAACAATCATTAATTTGAACATATGATTCATGTTTTTAAACATGCCTCACTTATGTAATCTGAACCTTTCTTAAAATATGTGTGGTAATCATGTTAGCTTCTTGTTGCTAACATGATTAGTTGTGTTGTATCGGTGCTCGCCACAGTGTGACTTGCATGCCAATCAAAAATACTGTATTCTCCTGTAACGCACGTCTAAAACCTGCGGTCTTTACATTTTGTTTCCTCACAAAACCCCGTGTCCACCTCTCACCTCTTCCTCCACTCTTAATTAATTTGTGTAAAAGTTTGTGTCCTGATGTCAACGTAACGAAGCCGTCCGCAGCCAATGGAGGCAGGTTTCCTATTGATAATAATGAGACAGGCTGAAGGAACTCCCCTGTGCTCTTTAATGATGTGTCACCACCACCGTGGGACACCTCCGACACCCAGGTCTTTATCATCTCCATGTGAACCAGGTAGTCTTTTCATGCCTAATTAAAAATGTCCTCCTTCTTGTGCGCACAATGCATTTTACATGATGAGCAAAACCTCTTCATCTGATCTACTATTCTACGATGTACGATCAAATTCCAAATGATCAGGTATCAGCGGGTTGAATAATGTAACACCTTCTCTTCTTAAAGTAAAACTCCCTTTGAGTGATGAAGGACATTAAGAGGTAGCGGAGGACCTTTGCTATTAAAATAGCTCAGCTTTTGAGGACATAATCACTTACGTGTTTGAAAAGTTAAGCTCTCGTCCTTCTTCCAGAATGGATATATGACATTTTGTAATGAAACCCTTCAAGTTATACTCAGAAAATGACCTGTCATTCAAACAAATTAGATCTAAATGGAGCTGCTTGAGTCCGTCCACCCTCTCCCACGTCATCTCTGCGTGAACCAACCTCTCTTATGCTCCCTAATTAAAATGGACACTTCTGTGCTATTTCTGCAGACTGTAGATTAAATGAGAATTTACTGTATGTACTGTAACAGATTTATTTTGCTGTTAAGTGTGTTTTGGTTGGAGCAGATCAGTTTTTTGTGCTGATTTATGCAGTTGGGAAGCTGTTTAGTCAAAATGTAAAACAAAATTTGCACAATTTCCCGGTCTTTGTATACAAATCAATACTTCAAACTATCAATGTTATGATTGTCAAACTCGGTTCAAACATGTTTGTAGAAACTAACATAACTATTTATCATAAATCACTGGCATTGTGCGAGCCTTTGTTTGCACGGATCAGGAAAAAATTACACAAATCATGGACATGTTTGAGCTGGGATAGTCTCAAGCCTCTCCAATTTTGGATCATTTTCCTGCTGAAACATGTCTGGATGTGTTTAAAACCTGTCAGTCCCTGGCAGGCAGTACACTGCTACATGTAGCAACATGCTAACATCTGGGAAACATGTAATCTTGGTTGTCAGTGTTGTTAATTTCTCCCTGATTGTGGGTCATATTCCAGGTGGAACATGTCTGGTTGTGATGATTTGGGTTTAGAGGTTTTTTAATTGTTGATTTTCAACAGGAGAATGTGCTGCCATGCACAGTATTGGCTGCCAGTACACTGCTACATGTAACTATATGCTAACATCAGGGGAACATAAAACCTTGATTGCCAGTGGTGTTCATTTCTCCCCAAAGCTTTTATTGGTGATTTTTCAATGGTAGAAAGTGCTGGCAACACACTGCTACATGTAGCTACATGGTAACATCAGGGAAACATGTAATCTTGGTTGTTGATGTTATTAATTTCTCCTTGGTTCCGGATCATATTCCTGCTGAAACATGTCTGGTTGTGTTTAAAAGGCTTTATTGGTGATTTTAATGCCATTCCCCGGCTGCCAATACACTGCTACATGTAGCAACATGCTAACCTCAGGGAAACATAGTTTTGGTTGTTGATGTTGTTAATTACTCCCCAATTTTGGATCATATTTCTGCTTAAACATGTCTGGTTGTGCTTAAAAGCTTTTATTGGTGATTTCAATGCTAAATGCAGTCATTCCCTTGCTGCCAATACACTGCTACATGTAGCTACATGCTAACATCAGGGAAACGTAATCTTGGTTGTTGATGTTGTTAATTTCTCCCTTATTTTGGATCATATTTCTGCTTAACCATGTCTGGTTGTGTTTTAAAAGCTTTTATTGGTGATTTTTCAATGGTAGAAGGTGCTGGCTCGTGCCTGCCAACACACTGCTACGTGTAGCAACATGCTAACATCTGGGAAACATGTAATCTTGGTTGTCAGTGTTGTTAATTTCTCCCTGATTTTGGGTCATATTCCAGGTGGAACATGTCTGGTTGTGATAATTTTGGTTTAGAGGTATTTATTGTTGATTTTCAGCAGGAGAAAGTGCTGCTATACACAGTTATTCCTTGGCTGCCAGTACACTGCTACATGTAGCTATATGCTAACATCAGGGAAACGTAATCTTGGTTGTTAATGTTGTTAATTTCTCCCTGATTTTGGATCATATTTCTGCTTAACCATGTCTGGTTGTGTTTAAAAAACTTTTATTGGCCTGGAAATGCTGGTCATTCAGAGCAGACTGGGCTTTTTGGGAGGTGGATACAGGTGTTCCAGCACAGACAGAATGTGGAAAATAAAGTGTTTTTTGACTAATAATGTCAGTTTGTATTTTGGGTCTCTGCTAAAGTAAGTATGAACTAAAATATGAATTAAAAACTCACCTTTCTTACCTTTAAAAAGTGCATTTAAATCTATAAAATCTCAGGTATAGAGGACCAAATGACTGAATTGATATAATTCATCATCTTCAGAAAGTGAATGCAGTAAATTTACTCTTTACTCACATATTTTTGTTCTTTCCAACTCGTCTGAGAGTGCTTTGGCAAGTCTTTCACTCCTCACTCTGTGCTCCACATACTTAGTGAGTTTCAAAAAGATCCAGAACCCACAAAGAAGTGCACTCATGGACCGACATAAGTCACCCTCCAAACCTTTCCTAGCCAAGATCCACCGTGTCCCCCTCCCTTACCTCACCCCACCTACCCTGCCTCCCAGAGCGACCCGAGGCCGGGCACAGAAGGGACGGGGCTGCCAAGCACAGCACATGGCTCTGGGTCTGGGGACAACAGAAGTCGAGGTCCCTGCAGGGCCCTTCAGCTTTTACAAGGCTGTACCCCCCACACACACACCCACCCCCCTACTCAACACACACCTCAGGCGGATGGGGAAAGCACACAGTCGTCCCTCCGGGAGAAGTGAGGCGACAGGGACTGCGATTCCTCAGAGCTACACTCCCCTTTTCCTCTCTCTTCTCCACCTCTTCTCCGTCTCCTCTCTCCTGCAGGCTACGTCCTGCACATGTGATACGACAGACAGTCTCATGCTGCATTACACATACACCTCTCTGTCCCTGTCTGCGTGGCTTACAGCCATGTTCCCTGATGTAGCATCAAAACTGGGACACGAACATGACACTCGTCGACACAGGAAAGGATGGAGGTGGTATGAAATGGTGCAAAACACGCTTAATATAGAGCGCCATCAGGTTGATGGCTGTGTGTGCTCCTCTTTTCTTAAAGTCACAGCAATATGTCTGACAGATAACTTGATTAAATATTGGATGCCGTCCAAATGTGTAAACAATTAGGGTTAAATCAGGAGGGGGGGAGACAGTTGATTGGATGTTGGGGACACAGAGGAGGGATGGTTCACTGCATGCTGATCCTACGTACTGTAGGCGCACCACGATACTGCAGGCTGCTCTTGAACTAAGCAGTCAATATCTATAGTGTGTCAGAGTCAGGCCCGACTCAGCTGACAGAAAATCTAAGAAACGTTTTTGACCTTTTAGGCCCGTTACTGTTCCTTATTGGATGTTACGTCCAGGGAAGTTTGTAGCCAAGGTATTCATTTATACTGTAACATTGCTAACGTTAGCCACAGCAAGCTACTACTCATACAAGACCAAGCGGTAATGTAGCTGCACGTCCGCTGAGTGAGTTGCACTGAGCGATATTTGGTTCTATTGATTCTTATAGATTTAGCTCGTCATTTTTAAGTGGAATATATTTTGTTTGTCTTTCAAAACTTTAAAGAGCTGCCAATCCTGAAAAAGTCAAGGCAGTTAATTCCTATTAAACATAAATAACTAGAGGATTTTTGAAAGGACTCTATTATGTTCACTTTCAGGTTCAATACTTGTGTTTTGGTTTTCTACTAGAACATGTTTTCATACTCTAATGTTCATAAAACACTAAGAGTGTGTTCACACCGGGCGCGAGGCGAATTTTTCGCAAGATAAGATTACATACAAAGTCAATGTAAAGACGCGAATAGACGCAAATTTGTGCCGGCGGCGCGAATGACACGTCATTCGCCTCTTCGCGCAAGTTCAAAATATTGAACTCCGCTCTCTATTACTCGCGCGAATGCCGTGAGTAAAAACAAATATTCCAGCGGTCAAACTCGCGTGAGTAGAGCGAGGCGAATATTTTACTCGCGCCCGGTGTGAACACACTGTAAGACAAACATTGTCTCTGCTGGAACACCTGTATTCACCCTTTGTCTTGAACACTTGGTTTCAGCACCTGTCTCTTTAAGCCCCCAGTCTGCTCTGATTGGTCAGTGTCTCTGGGTCTTCCACATCTCCGTGTCATTGCAGCTGCTGTAACAATGCAAATATCCCACTGTATTGGGACTAAAAAGGAATTTTTGAACGTATTGTAACGTATCGTAACGTACTGTACCATGCTGTATCGTTTAATTTTCTTTGATTAATTAATGGAAAGTTTCCCTGAGGTTAGCATGTAGCTACATGTAGCAGTGTACTTGCAGCTGAGTGATTGTGTGTAGCAGCACTTTGTCCTGTTATAAATTACCAATAAAAGCTTCTCAACACAGCCGCACATTTACGAGCTGCAGTGTGATCCGTAAATAGAATTAAATGAGCGACACTGGAAACCCAGATTTTTGACTGACACGTAGCTACATGCAGCAGTCCGATCCATCACGATCTGACGTCGACTTGTCAACAAAATAAAGAAAGTATTCAGAATGGAATGCAGCTTCAGATTTTTGTGCATTTTTGTATATATGACAGAAAATGTTGAAAAGCAGATAAAACGTACGAGGAGGTTCTTTAAATGTATTAAATAATACATTTTCTCCTGGAACATAAAGAACTACCTGCATGTGGAGTGTTTTTATCCCTGCAGTGTTCATAATTAGATATACGTCTCCGTATAATGGAGATGAAAGCGGAGGTAAACTCATTGTTATTAATTCCTGCGTCTTTTCAAGTATTTCTGACGGTGGCTTTAAAGAGTCTTTAAACAGTCTCGCTCACGTCCCCAGGGAACTTTAAAGTCACATCAACCGCTCCTTTTATGAGCCCTTCTCAGAGCAAAACGGATGACATTGAGCGCACTAAGATCCAATATTCTCCGAGCTGAGTGTACATAAAGACCAATGCTCATCTGCGCCTGCTTATTTGCTCTTACAAGTATTAGTTTTTGTATTAGATTCCCCGCTCAATATGGGCTCGTTCTGAAGTTAAAGTCTCCACTTTTGGAGGAACAAAAGCCAGAAAAGTTGTAAGAAGAGCGGAGGGGTGATGTTTCCTCTTCTTTTTTTTCCCGTCTCTCAGATCCACAGAGTTCATTAGCTCCCTCATAATCTGCCGATGTGGCGATAAAAAGTGTGCAGCAACAAAAAGCACCAAGCCTTTCCTGACACGCCATTAAACTGTGATGCATGACTGTTGCTGGGAGTACTCCGTCTAAGTATTTGCAGTTGAAAGGTCAACGGGGAGACATGACAGCATTACGGAATGGTGCGCTGTACATTTTCTTATTCCCCTTGTAGTTAATATCTGTCAATTTGAGCAAGGTGTCGAGATTTGGGTTTTGATATGGCAGAGAGCATCCGGCCCTGATGCATGAAGGAGGCACAAACAATCCTCATCCCTCCCCGGTGGCGGGGTTATAGAGCAGCGCTGTGCGGCCATTTTAATTGACATAACCTGTTTATCTGTAATAGTCCTTGAGCTCCTGTAACCTCGCCATAAAACACCCCGCTCATTTTTCTGCTCTTTTATCTGCAAAACCAAGTTGTTATCGCAACATGAGGCGTCGGCCAGTATCTTCCATCACGACTACTTCTAATGGCTTTTAAAGTAGTTACCTGCGAAGTCCTGACATTTATTACGATCATTTTCGAGGACCGACGCGGCGCAAAGGTCTGCTGCTATCAGGAGGCGACATCATTATGAATTATTGTTTGCGGCCAAGGTAGAAAATTGTACTTTGTGGCTCCGTTTCCCCCGTGATAAATCAACCAGTCACTTTTCACATCTCGGACTCTCAAAGCTGCTGAGCGTAGGACTTTTCGCCCCCCCCTTCACACTGTTTACCCATTTCCTTCTCCCTCTCTGCCGTTGTGAAAAAGCTTCCTGCAGGTTGTTTGCTGCAACAGCCAGTTTCTACCATTTCTCAACCACAGATCTTTGCTCAGCCCTGATTATTAGCACCGGCCTCAGCTGCTACTTTTCAAATATTTATCCTAACGGCACATTTCCACTTCCCAGGAAGGAAAAAAAAGCACAAGTGACAGGGAAATAACTAGACAAAAGGAGGGTTGTATTTATCAGTTCCTATCAGATCGCTGTTAACATGGTTCCTGGACTGTCTGTTAGCTTTGGGAGAATGAGAGGTGAAGCAACACAACTTTATCCCCGACTACATCTCCTCTGGTAAAGTAATCCTCTGTGTGGCGGCGGCGAGATAAGGCCCGCACACTCGCTCACGGCCCAGACGAGGCAGAGTCGGGGAAGAAGCTGGCCGTCACCGCGGCGACGCCGGGGTAAACAGAGGTGATCATTGCTCAGCAAGAGGAGCGAGAGTCTGGGAGTGGTACACTGATCTTCTGTCAGAGCCAGGGTCATGGAGCCAGGGGAGAGATATGGACCAGAGTGAAGGAAGAGAGGAGGATGATGGGAGAGAGGAGATGGATGGTGCCAGAGGAAGAGACAGAAGGAATTGAGAAAGAGGGGAGGGAAAGTAATGGAGACAAGACGGTGACATGAAAGATGGCAAACTGGATGGAAGAAGCAAACTGATTAAAAACAGAAGAAGGAAAGAGAAGTGCAAAAATATGGTAAATTAGAATTCGTGCCTCACAGTTGTATGTCTACATGCACCTGTCAGGTTACACTGATCTGTTCATTCTTGAGTCCAAATGGACACTTGTGTCAAATTTGAGAAAACTTAAAAAAAAAAAATCCAACCACCATCAGTCAATCAGAACATTGTTTAGTCTAAGCCGACAGTTGTGCCCAATTTAGGAGGTCACAGTGACCTTGACCTTTGACCCCACTGTATTCCATTCAGTTCATCAATTCTAAGTGGACGATTGAGCCAAATTTGAAGAAGTTCCCTTTAGGTGTTTTTAAAAATAGTGTGTTCATGAGAAAGAGATGTATGCAAGGTCACAGTGACTCTTGACCTTTGACCACCAAAATTGAATCAGTTCATCTTAGAATCCAAGTGAATGTTTGTGTCAGATTTTAGAACGTTCCCTCAAGGCCCTCTTGAGATATTGCATTAACAAGAATGACACATATGTGGTCACAGTGGCCTTGACCTTTGCACACCGAATTCAAATCACTTACTTGTTAAGTCTAAGTGGACAATTGTGCCAACTTTGAAGAAATTCCCTTAAAGTGTTTTTAAGATAGTGTGTTCATGAGAATGAGATGGATGCAAGGTCACAGTGACTTTTGACCTTTGACCACCAAAATCGAATCAGTACATCCAGATGAGTCCAGATGAATATCGATGCCAAATTTGAGAGAACTCCCTCAAGGCCCTCTTTAGATGTCGCACTGACGAGAATGAGACAGAGTAGGTCAAAGTGACCTTGACCATCCACCACCGAATTCCAATCAGTTCATTGTTAATCTAAGCAGACGATTGTGCCTAATTTGAGTAAATTCCTTCAAGGTGTTCTTGAGATATCACAATCACAAGAATTACACTGATGCAAGGTCACAGTGACCTTGACCTTGGACCACCAAAATCGAATCAGTTCATCGCTGAGTCTGTGGACAGTTGTTTCATATTTGAGGAAGGTGTTCTTGAGCTATTGCGTTCTTAAGAATGGAACAGACAAGGTGACAATGATCTTGACCTTTAAGATATGACCACCAAAATCAAAATGTTTATTGTTGAGTTTAAGTGGACGTTTCTACTGAATTTGAAGATATTTTGATCAAGGCATTTATGAGATATTGCGTTCATGAGAAAGAGATGGACGGACAGTTAACCTGAAAACATAATGCCTAAGGTCACAGTTAGCGCCGACAAGGAGGCATGAAAATAATAACAAGGTTGAAGAATAAGAATTGCGGATAAAGAGACTGAATAAAGACGAGGAAAAAGAAAAACCAAAGAGAGAAGAAGAGGAAGAGGGGACGAATTAGAGTGAAGGATGGAGCATGTTGTGACTAAAAGAGGGAGGAGGGAAGCAGAGAAGGAAACTAACTGGAAGAAGACAAGGTAGAGAGGAAAAAAGGGATGAGTCGGAAAAACTTTTGAGGAGGAGAAAAATTCCATGATAGAAAAGATCAGCAGTGGAAGGAGGAGAAGAAGGACGAGAGGAGGTAGAAAAGGAGGGTGGAAATCTGTTGGTAAAGAGGCAGAAAGATAAAAGAGAAAAGCTGGAGAAAAGAGAGGATCAGAACAAGAGGAGAGGAAGAAGAACTAGGGAGCTGAAGAGTAAAGGAAGGAAGGAGGAGAGGAAAAGGAAGCGAAGCAGACGTGCAGGGAGAGAAAATGTGTGGGGAGGGGAGGCCTCTTCGTCTAGACTCACTACAAAGAGCGTAATTAACAATAACAAAAACCTGGCTTCCCTTCACCTACTTCAAATAGAGCGCCGCGGGTTACGGCGAAGCGTTACCTTGATGTACTACAGCGTGCTCGCCTGCCGAGTCGGCACTGGAATCGACCTTCTAGTGCATTCTGATCACTGCGCCGCTCTCCAGCCCGATTAGGACGATTAATATTAATGGCTTGGCAGTTTCTCTCTGCTGATCAGAGCTCTCGGCTGACTGGTTCCCAGCGTGGCGCCACACCTTGCTGTAGGTGACTGTCAGGTTTGATTATAGGCAGATTAAGGGCTCTCTTTCCCCGCCGCCGCTGTTCGACATACTCAGATAAGCTGCATAAGCGCCGGACGATTATTCACTGTCAGAGAGCGTCGAGAGGTGATGCTGTGAGGTTTGACAGCACGGGCGATTGCGCCCCGCCACACTGTAAGAAGTGTCTGTGTCAGTGGTGCGGTTTTTAATTACAGCAGGGCGTCTGCAGGTGACAGGAAACCACGTCTGTCCCTCCGTCTCTGAACACATCCCCACTTCCTCAGACGTGTTCGTGTCATTCTCTTCCTGTCCACCAGATGCCCTCTGACTTGTTCTCGTGTCCCAGTCACCTCACTACAGCTGCTCCATAACACCCAAACAGGATTCCTCATTGTCAACAGAGCAACATGGCGTCCAGAGGGTCCATCACGTCATCGCCACGGGTGTGTGTGGTTGTCCGGTGAGATGCAGAGCAGGAGCACAGAGCTTTATGGTAAACAGCATTCACAGGCGTTCCCACAGTGATGGATGAGGCAGCCAGGCTGATAGTGGCTGAAAGGTAAAAGTGTATCCAACGCTGAGGGGTCGGTGAGGGGGAGGCGGTGCGAGTCCAGCAGCCGCCGCTCGAGTCATTTGTAACACGTTTATAGCTGAATCAGCGTTGCTTTCAGCCTCAGACGGGCCCGTTCTCCTCTCACATGTTGCTGCTGGATCTGCTGTGATTTGTGGATCCTTCTGTCTGAAGGAAAATAAGGAACCTAAGCTGGATGAGGACGGTTCATCCATCCCATCATCAGAATGTACACATGTGTCTTCTGAAGGGTGTCGTCACAAATTTATTTTTAAGAGCAAGTAAAGAAAAAGTCTTCTTTCCATTTAAACACGTCAGTATTTTATGTCTCGTATTTCCTTATTACGTCTGCCTTTTTGTGCCTCTGCACTGTTGACAGCCGTGTCCATCACCCAGCCCCATGAATGTGATATCGCAAGAACACCTTTTCAAATTTGGCACAAACATCACTTGGACTCAACAATGACAAGGACACCTTAAAGGAATTCTTTCAGATTTGGCACAAACGTTCACTTTGATTCATTCGATGATGTTATTAGACTTTAGTGGTCAAAGGTCAAATGTCACTGTGATCATTCTAGTCCACACAACATCTCAAGACGGCATTGAGGGAATACTTTCAAATTTGGCACAAATGTTCACTTATCAATAAGGTGATTAGAATTTGGTGGTCAGAGGTTACTGTGGCCTTACGTCCTTCTCATTCTCATGAACAAGATATCTCAAGAAGGCACTGAGGAAATTCAGCACAAACACTCACTTGCACTCAATTATAAACTGCTTAGATTTTGGTGGTCATCGATCAAAAGTCAGGGTCACTGTGACCTTGTCTGTGTCATTCTCGTGAACACGAAATCCTAAGAACACCTTCAGAGAATTTCTTTAAATTTGGCACAAATGTCGACTTGGCCTCAGCGACTAGTTTATCATATTTTGGCGGTCATAGGTCACGGGTAAGAGTCACCCTGACCTTGTCTATGTCATTCTTATGAACGCAATATCTTGATAACGCCTTTAGTGAATTTCCTTAAATTTGGCACAAACATCCATTTGAACTCTAAATAAATTAGATTAGATTTTTGAAATCAAAGTTCAGGCTCGCTGTGACCTCACAAAACATGTTTTTTGGCATAAATCAAGAACCCATGCACTAGTTACGACAAAAATGAAGTGATGATAGTTTATGTCCTAAAGGTCAAAGGTCAACTTCACTGTGACATCATCATGTTCTGCATATCTCAGGAACAGAAGAGGAGACATTTTAATTCTGGGTGTCCACTTTGAAACTGTGCTGATTGGTCCACTTTTACTGTAACAATCCAAAAACCTGAAACATATCACTTCCTGTGTGTAATTAAATACCGATGGGAAAACGTTGCCATCAACTGGATGCAGGTTAGATCACTGCTTCATTAGAGCAATCTGTGTTCCATATGAGCATAATGTGTGAAGAGCACCCCAGATTATTGAGTTAATACCCATTTCTGAGCTGAATTAGCTCAACCCCGCCTGAGCCGGACCAGTAATTACAGTGACGGTGTCGGGTCGGGTTGCGGTGTCCGACGTTAATCATGTGCTATCAAACCTGGGCTCCTCTGAGAGCCAATCAGGTATCGGATTGCTTTGGGAGTAAAGAAAACAAGTCTGAGCAAAAGAGGTGTACCCGACATCATCCGTCTTCCTCTCGGCGGGGGGGCTGCCTGACCCTTGACCCCTGCAGAGAGCTGCAGCATCCATCACGACATGTTAGGTAATGTGGTTAACTACCTACAGTACTTCCTCTGGCGGGAGTGGAGCCGCTTCAGGGGACTGCCGGGCGTGTTCTCCAGGTAGACGACGATCCAATGGGAGGCGATCCTTCTTCCTGCCGCCTCTGACAAAGAGGTCGGGTCATTACAAAGCGATCTGTAGTGGTCGCAGGTGAAAAATGAGCGCAGTCCATCAGCGGGTGCTTTGGCGTTTGAGATGTTTTCTCCTCCCTCTGAGTCTGTTGTGCTGCCGCTGTCGTGTGAGGTGTTAAATGGCCTGTCGAGAGTGTGTGTGAGAGGGGAAGCACATACAGAATGAAGCACCTCTCTTTAAAAGTGATCCGTGTCGGTAGAGTCTTTGTAGATTTATTTGTTTGTGGCCGTCCTAAAACTGTGAGACAAACTCTTTAATAAATTAGTATTAGAGACAATTTTGGTGGTGATGTTGTGAGATGGTCACATGTGGATGTCCGCCATCTTTCTTTGGCAATGCCGTGACTTCTTTTTTAATCTTTAGATGGCAAAAAAAAAAATAACAGATGAGTCCCAGGCCGATGTCCAACTTCCTGTACTGTCAGGAAGTGAGCCGTGATATTTCTACAGGATAAACTGGGCTGCAGCGTGATTCTACTGTATGCACAGAGGAGTTAATTGATTGTGTGCAGTTTCAGTGGCTTAGCATCTGGCGCTCGTGATAATCCCCCTTCTGTCCTGCATCAGTCGGATGTATTGATGAAGCACTCAGGGCTGTAGTGCTACATTTACTCGGCACATTAGCCCATTACAGTTATGGGCAGGCGAGTAAGTAGAGACTCTTTACCTGAAGAGGAATCGTTTGTGTGGAGAGAAGGGGAACAGGCTGCACGGTGCAGCTCGCCACTGTGTGAAGATGTTGTATGGTTTTGTAGTAATCCACCTTAAAATGAAATTACATAAAGTAGTCAAGTTTGACCCCGACACACACTTTGGTTTGCTTAACTGCAGGTTGTGTGTGTGTTCGTGTGCGGCGTGATACTAGAATTCAAATAAACCTAGATTTTAAATATACTAAATAAACCTGGATTTGCAGCACGTTTCGTCACATACTGCCAACCCAGTCTCACTCTGCAGTCGTTGAAATCCAGAACCAGGTCAAGAACCCAACATTGGGCTCCCAGGGTGAAAGTCCACAGTGTGTTTGACCCGTCCACTCTACACAGACGTTCTCACTCCCTATATTAGGGTGGCTGTTGGCAGCATTACAAACTGCCACTGACTGGTGTGTATCGTACCGCAGCAAAGGGTGCCTCCCTGCGTCCGTCCTGACGCTGATATCCACTGAAAAGCATTGGTTTTTGAAGTGTTGGGTTGTTGCCTGTTGCATATCATCCGACCGCAAAAGATGCCTCTATGTGTCCGTCTCTGACGCCAAAGTCTCTGTGAACGGGCTTTGTTCTCTTCAAATAATCAAAACTATCATCTTCCAACAGATTTGTATAACTGCCTTTTGATTAAACAAAACAGGAAGCATGTGACTGCTTGCTACTGTACTGCTTCAAAATAAAAGCCTAAAATGAGAGGGAGATGCTGTTTTCACTGATACATGCATGAATAGAGAGAATAGATTAGTTTGACCTCTACGTGACCTTTTAAGCAGCAACTTCAGACTGATAACAGGTCGTGTTTTAAGAGTTTAAAGATTACTGAATGGTAGAATGTGAGTCTTCCTCCTCCTACAAATGTATATTCACTGTTTTGACCTCTTCAAATATTTAACACCATCATCTTTCTATAGATTCCTGTAAATTGCCAGTGTGATGTATGATAATGTGCACTCAGGGGCATCTTGTGTTGAAATGTTGTGGAAATACATTCAGTCAGGGGAGTCTTTTCTGTTTGTTGTGTCAATAAACAGCCACCTCAGGCCCTTCAGGAATCCGACAAACACCACTTGATCTGTGGTGCAAAGACCATTAGGGCCAGGTATATTGATGGTGCGGCGCCGCCGCAGCCCAGCTCTCCTAGCGTGAGGCAGCATCCATGCCGAGAGGACACTTGTTCACTGTGTGTTTCCAATCACACGCCGGCCGTGCTGAGATGCCTAATGGCCTCGCGCTCAGCCTGTCGCAGGCAAACGCCCGCCATACGGCGCATGCGCTCCCGACCAGCCTCCGTCCCATTGGGTGCAGTTCGGGGGCTCGGGCAGATGGGATACAGGCAGTCGGAACAGGGAAGAGGGGGAGGATTTGAAGGGGAGAGTGAGGGCGAAGGGATGGCGTGGGTGTGTGTGTGTGTGTGCTGCCTCTGCCCATCCGTGCATTCAACATGCCATCCAGAGACCCCCTTTTGCGAACTGCCCACACTTCATTAGGATGCCAGGATAATGGCCAACAAGCAAGCGCCGTGACACCCCATTTCCTGTGCACTGAGCTCTCCAACCACGACAGATGTCGGCAGTGCCGCCGCCGCCACTACCAAGGGCCCCTCCACTTCCTGCCCGCTTGGCCGCGCCGCCGTCCCACCGCCAGGGAAGAAGGGGCAGCCGGGGCAGTCGTATACACCAAAAAGGGCACCGCTGCCAATCGGAGGCACTTACGGCATGTTTTTTTGGTTTTGTTTTGTTTTTGCCAGATAGTTTTCAAATCTCCCTTTTGGAGTTAATAGCTGATTTACTACGGGCGCTTGGGATTACAACACAGCAAAGAATCATTATGTCTCGCTCCCCGCCTCACCGCCGCCGCCACCACTCCAAAATCCAAATGATGTATCTGTAGACAAAACATAAACAGATGTTTCAGTGGCTGTTAGGTGTCCTCACCGGGGATGTGGATGAGGAGGGGGAGCGATCATGTGTGTTTGCGAGCATCAGGGACAATGTTGTTTTAAAAGGTGTTATTATGCTTTTGCGGCGGCGGCGGCATGGGGTGTGCACCGGTAATAACGGCGGGGCCAGATTTAGAGTGCTGTCATGGACGCATCAGGAGAGGGAGCAGGGGCCGTGGACCGAGGCTAATGGAGGCAAAACAACCTCCAGCTCCTGCCCCTGCTGTCCAAAAATCAGCTTTTAGAGGGAAAACACAGGCCACCTCTCAGCGCTCACGCAACACGATACGTCAATATGAGAGGCAATTTAATCCCCTCATTTGAATATGCATCCTCGAGAAAAAAAAAAGCAAAAAAAAACAACCCTCCCTCCCTCTCCTCCTCGCCGTTTTTGAACCCCGACCAGATTTCAGGACCGTGGGGGGAGGAAATTGTTGTACATTTCCTGACAAATTGAGTTAAACGGACATTAAGTAGGGCTTTAAGAAAACAAATGGTCGTCTTTATCACAGGTGGACACTGATGGCTTAATGGGGGCCTGCGAGCTGATCGTATCACCAGCTAATGGCTTGACAGGATGCATTAAGGTTTTTGTGTAAAGAACCGGCGAGCGGGGCCAGGCAGAATGGCGAAAAGCAGACCTGTCAAGTGCTGCGTGTCCCCTTTTTTGTGTGTGTGTGTGTGGGGAAGCAGATGTTTGTGTATATACGGTGGACTGGCAGAGGGAGGCCGGCAGCAGATGCCTGTACCGGTGCCAAGGTTCAGAATTGTACAGACGGTACATGTTTAGGGAGAGAAAGCTGCCCTCCCTCTGCCATAGGTGGCTCCCCAGCTGAACGCCCCCCCCACCCTCCTCCTCCTCTGCCCCCTCCTGCTTAACCACCGCAGAGTCCGACCCCTTTTATTTATTCATCTATTTGTTGAATTATTTACTCATTCCATCGCTCGTTTGGCCGTTAAACGACCCGCCTGGAGGCACGGGAGAGATGGAGCGTTTACTTCAGGGACAGATGACCATTCACTTCATTTATTGGGAAAATAAAAGCAAATGCTAAAACACTATGGGCCTTTACAGTGTGTGCTGGAGGGCTGGAGAGTTTTGACACTGAACTAATGAAACCCTTGAGTTTAGTTCCAAAACTGAAGTCACCTACAGGCACCAAATCATACTTCAACAGCCACTCTAAAGGTGGCATGTTGCTCCTAAACTTTAAAGTTGCTATTAGCTCTCAATTTATTTTGAAGTGAGACCACTTATGTCAGTGTTGTCCCATTTTAAACCTTAGAATTTCATTTTTGGTTGCTTTAAAGGATCAATTCACTCAAATTACAAAGACATGTTTTCTCCCACGTCCCCCCCTCCTACAGTAGCATCTCTGCTCCAGAAATTATCAGGGGCAAGAATCACAAGAGGATCCACAATACGATACTGTCATGATACAATATTATTGTGGTTTTAAATATGTTGCGATGTGCCGAGTATTGCGATAAAACATGTGGTGATTTATTGCAATTTATAACCTTTTTTCAGCTGTTAATTATGTCCCATTTTTTTTGCACCGGCAAAACGTGTGCACTGTGAGACGAAACAATATTTTATCTGCAATGTTTTAAGACAAAACATGTCTATTAGCAGTTGAAGGATTTTGTGCGTAAACTTAAATGCAACGCTCCATTCACTCAAAATCTCATGGCACAGCTGTCTATCCGTGCACAACAGACTCTGTAACGCGTGTTATCACTCTTATCACGACATAAATGTTTGTTTTTATTTGCTAATATCGAATAACAATTGACAACCAACTATTACTCTTTTTTTTTTCATTCCAATTACATTAAATAACATTATTTAGCTAGTTTGCCTCTTCATTAAGAAATGGGTGCGCACAACATACTGATACAGTCAGTTAAGTGTTGTTATCATAAAATCCAACTGCACATCTGGATTGAGAACCACTGCAGTAGAGACTCAACAGCGGCCGAGTGAATTCTTTCAGGTTTAGTCCTCTGCTAACTTGAACAGGGATAGAAATGATTTAATCATATGGTTCTTCTGTACTCTAGAAATGTTACTGATCCATTTGATCAAATCCTGATAGTGAAACGACTCATTTGGACTCATAACGGCATCATGTGACAGACGTAGAAGTTGATTTTGACGCGTGTATTTTGGACATTGAGACAAAGGTCTTCATTCCGTTAAATGTCTTTGCGGCTTGATTCCAATGCCCAAGGCACCCTGTAGCGTCGTTATGAGAAGTACCGGGCTTTCAAACTAACTCCTATCTACTAAAAGAGTAGGGCCAGAAGATGGGGTAGTAGATGGTCAAACAAACACAGGACTTTCACCCAGGAGACTCCTTTTTGTTTCTTGTCTTTTTTTTTTCTTCTTTTTTTAAAAGATATTTTTGGGGCATTTTTAGCCTTTATTTGATTGGACAGGCAAGTGTTCAGGGGGAGAGAGAGAGGGAGTGACATGCTCCACAGGCGGGAGTCAAACCCGGAACGATGCGGCAACAGCCCTTGCTGTTTGTTTTTTGTTCGTTTTGTTGTTAAAAATGTTACGTAGTTAGTGTCTCGAGACATACTTGTTAATACGTAAGGTAAGTCGAAAAAACGAACCGATTTTAACCTCAACTTCGGTGGGATTTTTTACTAAATCTTAACCAAGTTGTTTGGATGCCAACATTTAAAGTAGTTTTTCGATGACGAAATTTACGTTTCGAGGTTTATTTTGAAAAGAAATGTATTGACAAGAAACTGAAACCCCATTCTTGAGCATCCAAAACTGACGCTAAAGGGGCAGGTAGAGGATCATAGATTGAAGCGAGTTGGGAATTAGAAGCACAGTTAAGCACCGTGTTAACATAATTTCGAGGGGATAAGGTTGCAGAAAGGTGTGTTTAGATATTTCTGCCAATGCCTCGATTAAATGGAAGTTTCATTTAAAATGTACGTGTATAGACAATGTTCTTTGAAGTGAAACTGATTAGAGTAAGAACAGTTTGTAGGGAGCAGATTTTTAAACTGATTCCGATGTCCACCCTTCAGTCTGCGACATCAGAGCTCTTCATTTGCACCTAAATAGCATTGCATTGAAACAAACTGAAAACATACCGACTCTTAACCCGCAGACCGTAAAGCAAACGAACCTTTTGTTCAGGTCTACTGTAGGGAACCTTCACCCAGGCAAATATTATCCTTTGCTGTTGAGGTTCATCTCATCTTCTAATTCTTTTGTTATTAACATCTATTGAATGAATACACCAAAGTGTCAGAGCAATAATGAGGAACACCTCAGCCGTTCATTATGAGGCGGTGTGCATGTATAAGGTAGTGATGCGCTTCGTCGACATTGATAATCCCTCTGAGCACCTCAGCGGCCTCTGCTCGCTCTCACAAGCCATTTCCCAACACGGTGGAGGATCACAGCTTCTCCTCTGACACCTCCCTGTAGTTTTGACTTGAAGAGGGAACTTTTCCTTTTTCTGCTCCCCTCCTCCTCCTCCTCCTCCTCCTCCTCCTCCTCCCCGCTGCCTTCACCCCCGTGGCTCCCTGCTTTGGAAGGAGAGCTCTGCTTTGCGAAGGTACAGCTTGTTTTATTAACATCAAAAGCGCCCGTGGGAGACGGCAGTGATCAAATTCCCCTCTAATTAAAATGAACCTGGGTTGAGAATGTTGCGCTGTTTAATATGTACAGAACGGTGCTGATTGCACAAAGCGGCTCCTCCTTTTGTTGGCGCAGATAATGCGGGCCCTGCCGAGACGCCGACGTGGGCGGAATGAGCATACCTACGGAGCATCCTCCTGATCTGGGTGATGTCCTCATCGCCGTCTGATGTGAGACTGATGTCAAATGTGGCCGGTGAAGCCTAAGCCTCACCTCGCCTTTAATTTGGAGGGTGATTGATGGACCTGGAGGCGATATAGCAGAGCGCTCAGCTCCCGTCTAGGTTGCCTCCTCCGCCCTTTACCGAGCCGGCGCTGTTTGGCAGCCCTTCCCTCGTCCTTGCCTCCTAGGACGTCTCCAAACTTTCTCAGAGTTCAAGTTCACTTTGCACTTCATCCTCGGCTCGTGATGTGAGCATCACTGTTACGGGTGATGTATTTGCAAAAGCCAAGAGAGCACGTGCATGTGTAGGACTCAGCAACAGACAATATATTTCAAAGAGATAGTGAGTGCAAAATATTTATTTCGTCAAAGAAAATGAACATAAGTCATCTATAGAAGGTTTAAAGATGTTGTTAGTCACCGTCATCATCTAGACGGTTATTTGATGGGGTAAGGTTTCTGGTTTTGGAGCCCATATTTAACCGCCGGTATGATAAGAATTTTTAGAATAATTCTGCTTCAAGGCTTTATAACCTGTTATAAAGCTCAATAAAATGCTGCTATCAGCTTGATATCTGACCCTGATATTGAAAATTTACTATCATGAATTCGAGGCTGTCCTGTTTCAGTGAGAAAGGAAAGTGATCGATGTTATTTGTTCTCAAAATATGCGGAAAATCTCCCAGAATTTCAGCTTATTCAGCACCAGTCAACTTGTGCTTTTAAAAAAACAAGTGTTTTTAATAGATATTGGTGCTGTGATCTACCTTAAATGTTCATATCTAGAAAATTCATGAAGGTTTATTGGGTTACATCGAACAGTATCGGCGACTGGCAGAGCTTCTGATCTTGTTTTAAGAAAAAGAAGTCAGTTCTCATATCAATAAAGGTCTAGAGAGATGAGAGGTCACTCAGGGATGAGTCAGTCCGGGTCAGCATTAAGTGAACTATATATCAGGCTGTTTTAAAGTCCTTTGTTGGCTTTGTGATGTGAGAACATTGAGGTTTCTCTGCAGTCTTCTCTGGCCCGTCAACTTGTCCTTACAGTGTGGTCACCACTTCACCACAAGAATCAAAATTTGTTGACCGAACATCGAAACTCCTTTTTCTTTCTGGACGTAGCCTCTTAGCTCAGAGGCTTAACATTCAGGTTTGGGCTCCGGCTATGACGGTGCGGGGGTTTGCAGAGAGGTGAGATGAGGGATACAAATTCAATTTAGGTGTTTCTGCCGATCAATGACAGCAATCCAACCTTGATCTGAGGTTATGAATACCTGAGCAGACGTTTCATGTAACGCATACAGATGACACGAGCACGACAACTCCAGAAAAAGAAATCCACCTCTGAGTTCAGCGATTCAGTTCAGTGAGCAGTGAGCAGTGAGGGATTGGTCTCTTTCCTTGTTTCCAAATGCAGTGTTAAGGGTACAGTGTGACCTTTGACCCCTAGACTGCTGAGCAGCACCAGGGTAGAGTGCTGCAGTGGACGAGGGACAGTGTTTTAGTCAAGAACAACTAAACCAAGACCAAGTCATGACCAGGAACAGAGTGTATCAAGACCAAGACTTTGAGGGGTTGAGACCGAGTCAAGACCAAGACCTATGTCTTGATAAAACTCCAAAACTTTGGCACAGGTGCACTTTTTGTTGAGATGTTCCCAAACCAATTTTGCCTTCTGGATTCTGATTCTGATACCTAAACTTGTGGATCAGCCAATATCACGTACTGATCCGATACTATTGCATTTAAAAACAATCAACAACTGTACACTACTAAGCCTGAGACTGAAGCAAATCTTTTTAAGCAGCAAATAAAAAAATATTTCCAGGAAAACTACCACTTTATTCAACATAGGCTCATTCACAAGTCGTCGAAAACTGACTCTTGGTCAGTGACTTCTGGCGTCAGACACCAACGAACAATGGCGTCGTTTAACATCAGGATAATAAGTGACTGGTTGCTTTTATTGTTTACAGGCGCCCGGCGGCGTCAGGGGGAATCACAGCAGCGACTGAACTCTGAGTCTGTGTTTTATTTTTCCACAGTCCTGCACATAGCAGGCATCGTTAACTTTTTTCGGGTTATTACATATTTTAGAGTCATTTCACCTGCTGTTATGTATATTTGCAAAATGTGAGCAGGGGCCTTTTGCTCAGGGCCCCGAAAAGGCTTGGGCCAGCCCTGGCAGTCTACCCTAATAGTGTCGGACAGATACCGGTCCCTTCACTGGCATTTTCAACACGGTCTCAGTCCGTAGTCGCCGAAAACCGGCTTTTGGTGTCAAACACAGCTGAAAAAGCCATTCTTTAATGTCGGCAATTTGCGGTATTATAGCAATGTAGTGTGGTTATTTTGAAAGAGACAACAACCAATGCAAGTACCTTGCAAGTTGTATCTTGACGTAGAAAGTCCATGACCAAACGTCAATATGTGACAAGATCGGAGCGACAATGTGTTGCTTAATTCAGTTCCGAAGCTACTTTTGTTTTCAAATGAAATTATGTGGTATTGAATTGGTGCTAAGACCAGCATACTCATCAATACCTGTTCTGGCATTATAGGCAGTATCGGAGGCCTTGATCATAGAGCTTGTAAGTCACGCCCCTTCCTGCAGACCCCCATCGGACTTCTAGGCACAGAAAATGTGAATGGGAGTCAGTAGGAAAGAAAAATATTATTTTCTGGTCCCATTTGCACAAAAAATACATTAAAAATTTACAAACAACATATGTGAAATTCACGGCACAATTCAAACGGGACCAGAAAATAATTTTCATCTCGCTGTTGGAATACATTATGAGAAATCGATTTTTAAGATCCCATGTACCGGAAACGGAAACACGCAGCTTACGAGCTCTGTAGGTACTGGAACAACTCTTTGTTTTTTATGAGCAGACAAATGCAAACAAACACTATGGAGCTGAAATCATTTCAAGCATCTTTTTTCAAAGCTGGTTTCAAGTGATATCTCCGCGGTTGTGTTCTTCACCAGTCTTGAAAGCAAAATTTTTCTGAGACTGAGACAAGACGGAGTAAGAATACGATCCAAGATGAAACCGACACCTTTAAAAAGCAATCTAGAGACAAATACCAACTGCCAGTTCCACAACACTGATGAGGGTTATCGTATCAATTACATCTCTATGGAAGTGGAATTTGGGACATCACTAAATCGTCTACACACCGCGCCAAGGTGTAACTTTTCTGGACGAGTCACGAGTCGATACTGTTACCAGCTCCACTGTTGACATGTAGAAAAGTCAGATGCTCCACCAACACATCTCGCCTGCATGGTCAGATAGGAATCCATAATGATTCTGAAGTGTTTGCTTCTCTCACATAATTTATGAAGGTGTTCATGATTCGATCGAAGGCCTCACAGGCATCTAAGAAACACACGGACACGGTGGAGGTGCAACTACAATAACTGGCCAAGATTTCTTACAAACCACAATCTCAATTCCCCAAAATTATTTGTACAGATAATTAGTTTCAACCAATCCACCAGAATTCAAACACCTTATCCAGGCGTATAATTATCACTACTTCGAATCTGACCTGTTTTATCTTTTGAGACAGGAACTGGCAACGCTGACACGACAGAGTCAGAGACACAGATTGGATATTCTATATTTGATTAGTAATGAATCATCATTTTCAGGTCATGATCTTCCTCCAGAATGGACACCCAGAGTCGTTTTGGAACAGAACTCTTCATTTGTGTTTGTGAACATTTGTTAAATGTGCAGCACATAATCAGCACACAGCACCACATTCAGTCTGAGTGGATTCCTGCATACTGGAATCAGAGGCTTTGCTTTTTACAGCTGTCCCAGCCTGCTGTCAGACTGGAGCAGGTAGCTTGCACTCCATTAAACAAACACTGTGGCCCCTCACTTTTATTTGACATTTTATTTGGCTGTGACAAACGAGCAGCAGTTGGATTATAACATAATTTGTCTCCTCTTTATTACCGGCACAAAGGACACCATTCATTAATTATTCTGCCGTTGCCGCTCAACACTAACTGGAAAGGTCCCTCTTTGGACAGATGGCGAGGACAATGTTATTTATATCAATCAGTCCAAAATGTTCAGCGAGGATTACTATTCCTTGGACCGCTTTGATTTATGTCTCTGCACCTCACCCCGTACCCAACCTCACCGGCTCCTGCAGGGACACTTTAATCGAATGGGAATTGAAAACAAACTCGCAAGGCAGGCAATGTGTTTCGGCATGTTTATTTATACATCTCACTTCTCTTTTTTTCACCCCGCTGAACAAAAGTTGTTTTGCTGTTGTTTCTTTTTCAGAGAGCAGAGTTTAACTTGCAGGACTGTGTCACAGACGAGTTCATGTGCCACAAGACTGCAATTACCAGCCTTAAGTGTTCGTCAGTGTCTACCTGTGTGAGGACGAAGACAGTTTGCAGGTAAGGATCTGCTTTTCAAGGGAAGCTTTATTGGTAGGGCATATTTTAAAGCAACCTCGTCACATATCAGTGTTTGGTCGTGGACTTTCCACGTTGAGATATGACGTGCAAGGTACCATGGGTGCGTTGGTTGATGACGTTCTGGGACACCGTGTCAACTTCAGCCTGCTATACACGCACTATATCGGTACAACACCGTGGATTGATGCTTTTTCCTTCAACAATAAACACGTGGTTGGGTTTAGGAACAAGAGACCAGGGTTTGGGTTCACAGTCTTACAGGAAGTGAACGCCAACCTTCGAGGTGAAAGCTAGTGATTGCTCCAATCCCAATCCACCACCACTCGCCTTTTTTTGTCAGTATCTGATGCAGGACATCGCTGACCAAGCACCAGATTTCAGTGACTTCCGAGCGAGACCAAGTTGGGGTATGTATCGGCTCTGGCTCTGATCGGTGAGTGTTGTGTGATTGAAACACAACACACGGATGAACTCTCTAATTTTATCCCCTTAACCGCCGAGATGCAATGCAAAATACCCAAGAAGCACTCAAACATCAAATTTGTCTGCACCAATTTTGAAAGAAACTGAATAAGAAAGAGATATATAAATACAAGTAACAACATTTTTCACTGGCCTACATGCAGCATTCTGTTTTCTGGTCCGTCAGTGAAGTCAAACGTCATTGCTGTCTCTCCGCAACAGTTAACTAGTAGTGGTAGTAAGTAAAGTAAAAGTTGAACCATACCTCTTCTGTACATTAATGTGCAGTTGCAGCCACAAAGACCGAGATCCCAACAGGGGATCCATTTTGGATCTGCCTAGGCCCCATTACTCTAAAATAAATCAGTAACCTTGAACTCTACCTGTTCTTTACAGGAATTTGGAACGATGAGCTGAAAATCTAGCGCCATAAAACATCTGTACAATACAGGTGCAGCCACATAAAAGCTTCCCACCTAGCTGAAGGCCTTCTGGCTGCCAGCCGGCCATCGGTCAGCTCCCAGCCTTGGTTTTCTGACACTGTAAACACACAACTTCTGCCACAGATCAAATTGTAGGTGGCTGCATCTGCAAGTATCTGCAGTAAGTGAGCGATTGCAGATGGTTAAATGCCTGATTTCCGTTGGTTTTGCGCTCAGGCCACCATGTTGAGCATGTCTTGCATTTGTGACTTTAAATACTCCTGGTACCACTACCTGCAGCAGGCAGGTTAAACTCAGACGCAGTGCTGCAGTTTGTAGCAGCTGGAATAATGAATGTAAAGCAGCATAACGTGCTCGTTGAGTACAAACAGACACAGGCAGGTCTGCCCCTGACACCGCCTCTAACAACTCATCATTACCTTTCTTCTCTGCATGCAAACCAGTCCCAGAGCAACACTTGGTAGCTGGGCGCCGCGATTTACGCGTCTGTGTGGAAAGAGAAAAAAAAATATTTTGTAATGAATACCATTTACGATGTAATTAGTTTTATGCAAACTAGTGAAGATGAAAGCAAAAATCTTTATAAATTATGAATCATGTTATAACTTATCAGGGGTGCTTATCATCGAGTTAACGCACCTCCCCGTTAATTAAAAATGTTCACACAGAGTCAAAGGAGGGAGATAGTTCGCCGGCAGACTCATCAGGTAGCTCTGTCTCAGAGAAAACCAATTCTGAAGGAAGCCTTTGTTCTCACTGCTCACTCTTCAAATCTCAGATC
The DNA here is from genome assembly GCA_035609425.1 of Epinephelus awoara. Lineage (NCBI taxonomy): Eukaryota > Metazoa > Chordata > Actinopteri > Perciformes > Serranidae > Epinephelus > Epinephelus awoara. The sequence goes on from CM069317.1 coordinate 19,772,268, forward strand.
AGGGCCAGCGCTCGGGTGAGAGAGGTAAACAACAATAAGGATGCAAGACAGGGAGGCAGAGGAAGGGAAACAAATACTGACAGGTGTAAGAACATCACTGAGCACTGGCAGGAGTACAGCTACAGACAGTGGACAGAAATCATGCTGACAGAAGACATGAGCTCTAGGTAAAAAGCACTCTGATTCCCCCTCTTTTCCCTTCCTGAATCTACATTCTTCCAAACGTTTGCCCATTGACTAGAAAAATCTCCCCGGGCCCCTGATGGTCCCTGGCTCGGCGCGAGGATGCCCAGGCGCTACAGCAACGCTCATAAAAACTCAATTCATCAAGACGAGCGTAATTTGCTCCGAACGGAAAGCGCCACAAAAGGGGGCGAGCTTGTCAGCGAGACAGGTGGCTGGAGATCTCGCTCTGATACTGAGCGATATGAATAATAGATTCTGCTAAATGTACGCCAGGACCCGGGCTGTAAACACAGCTGCCTCCTTTCCCTTCCAAAAGAACAGCTTGGCTGGATGAGAAGCCCGAGCGCTCTGCCTCCACCTGAGGACTGGGGGGTGGGGGGTGGGGAGGGGAGGGGAGGAAGGGGGGCGATTAACTAATCAAATGCACGGGCTAAATAGGAGGCAAGGAGAGAAAGAGGAGACAGACAAAGGGAGGGGGGAGAGGTGCAAGTCAGAAGGTTTACCCTCACTGGTTCTGCTAAAGCACCGAGCTGCACAAAGGATGTTGATTAGTGGGAAATTGACTCAATCTAAACATTTAAAGAATCAGCTTTTGCTCGAGCACAATCCCTTAACTTAAACAGACTTTTATATCATGTGTAAGGGCTATTTTTTCTTTGTATAGAATTACAAAAGCCTTTATGTTTTGATAAATGAGGTAATCAAGTCGATTTCATTTCTAGTGCCAAAAACACAAATTGGTCTCAGAGGGCCTGATAGTCTGTACAAGTCCTGACACCCTTTATCCTTAGACATTTAATTAAGATAAGGGAAAAATACTTAACAGAAAGAAGGGAGAAACCTAAGAAAGAAAGGTAGGGAGGAAGGATCTGTCTTTCAGGTGTCATAAAAGGCATTTTTGGACCGTTGGTCGTGTCCACACCGAAAGAACTAGGAACTATCGTAACTCTTAGAACGCCATTTTAAGGGACTTTTTTGGCTCTTATTTCAGAGTAGGCACTCTCACAGCAGAGGAGGAACCATGGCTGATGAAGGTGTATGGTGATCAGTCAAACACAGTGAATGCAGCATCAGCAACAACCCCTTAGCCTTTTAAACCCCTTCCCATTTTGTTGTGTCCACACTGCAAGAGCAAGGAACCATCATACTTCTTAGAATGCTGCTTTAAGGGAGTTTTGGCCTCTGATTTTAAAGTAGATTCTCTCTCAGCAGCAGAGGAACCAACCATTTTTAAAAACCCCTTAGCTGTTGAATAACCCACCTTTTTTTGTGTCCACACTGTGAGAGCTGGGAATAGTTTGATTTAGGAAATCGTTTTAAGGGACTTTTTTAGCTCTTATTTCAGAGAAGGTACTCCAGACTCAACCAATGCAGCAGCTGCAACTAAAATCTTATTTTTTACATTTTCTTTGATTTCCTAAAACTATTTATTCTCAGTTCTCGCAGTGTGGACACAAAAAAAGGTGGGTTATTCGACAGCTAAGGGGTTCAAAGTATTTCTTATATTTATTAGCTTTTATTTCAGCTCTTACTTCCCATATACTAAAAAGTAGATAGTCTCTCAGCAGCAGAAGAACCAGCCGTTTTTAAAAACCCCTTAGCTGTCTAATAACCCACCTTTTTTTGTGTCCACACTGCGAGAACTGGGAATAAATAGTTTTAGGAAATCATTTTAAGGGACTTTTTTAGCTCTTATTTCAGAGAACGTACTCCAGACACAACCTAAAAGCCCATAGCCATGTCAAAACCCCTTTTCTTGTTGTGTCCACACTGCAAGAACTAGTAACCATCATAGTTCTTCGAGTGCTGTTTAAGGGACTTTCTGGCCAACAGAACTTTGGGTACTATTATTACACTTACAGTGTCACATGAGGCGTCACCACCAGAAGTACTTATTGTTTTCATGTATCCTTCATCCACAGTGATGAACTGTGGTGCTTCTGTGAAACAACATGACCCTCATCCATTAAAATGCCTATGAGTTCTTCTGATCTCATGTTGGTCAAAGTATCGCAAAAGTAGCATCATAAGTGACGTATAACTTTAAACAGAGAGTAGTGTTGCAAAGGAACTTATTACCTTGAAATGAAGGTAACTAGTAATATGTAACAGATTACATTTTTAGAGTATCTTGCTTGTGTTTATGTTGATTGGTCAAACACAGCCAATGCAACATCAGCAGCCACCATTTAAAAAAAAACCCTCAGTCATGTTAAAACCCCTTTTTTGTTGCGTCTACACCGCAAGAACTAGGAGTCATCGTAGTTCTCAGAGTGCTGTTTTAAGGAACTTCTGTAGCTCTCAATTCAGTGTAGATACTCTCCCTGCACAAGAGGAACCACGAGTTATGTTAATGTCTGGTGAGTGGTCGAACACAGCTAACGCAGCTTGGGCAACTGCCGTTCATAAAAACCCCTTAGCCGTCTAAATAACTGTCAACACGAACAGAAACAACAGCTCGTCATGGGGAAGAAAATGGAAGAAGACCAATGGACCGACGACAACACAATTTTGACTTCCTACTGGCAGTGCAAATGCAAACAGAAAAAAATCCCTTGACAGGATGAAGTGCTCAGGCATTTCCTCTCAGGGAGTACCTCGAACTCTTCGGTCTGAAAACGCCTACATACCGACTAGACGTTCGTAACAGTAGTAGAGTTACAACATAGAACAGGGACCGAGACATTAACCAAACTTTAAGCTGAGTAAGACAAAGTCAATGGTCAAAGGTTTGATGTGACAGAGTTGAATTGTTTCACCCAAATTACACAACACCAGACATTACAGCTGTCTCTACTTACCACCCCAGATGATTTCAGGGTGGATATCTCTTGATCTTGTACATAAAACCCACCTCTGGTCACCTGAACTGACCCTTTAAGGTGTATTTTGGAGGCCTCTGAGCTCCGAACTTGCAACATTGCAACTCGTCCTTGTTTGTGTGTTTCTAAGTCAAACGCTGTGAATAATGCAGAGGCTATGAATGGTGTTTGTTTTGGCAGAGACTTTGCGAGCTGCAGCTCTGCAGGATGAAGTCACACATTGCGAGGAACATCGTAGCGGTTTACTCACGGATGTGTTTACTCATGAATTATCACGTGCATCTCGCCCGTTGACTCACAATGGACTACACTTCCTTGCTGATGTAATTTTTCCGCGCCAACCACCACCACCACCACCACCCACTCTCTGACACTTCATCGGCGGCTGCTCCTCTGCACATTTGATGACTCCCCAGATGAAATTTAGGAGGATTTTGCCCAGCCGAAGGTAATTAATTCTTCAATTAAAATGTTGTTAAACATTTTTAATGAGTAATTGGCACTGGGGAATCGGATACAAAACTATGTTTAACCAGAGACAGACAGACAACACGGATGTTTCAAAGTTGGTTTCTGCAAATCTGTTCATTGACCCACTTTTTTTTCTCCCCGCGTATTGCACGGCGCAGAAATATAAATAAAAAATCAAATGTGAAGCGTCTCCTGGCACAGAGGATGTGTCCTTCATCTCAGGTGACTACTGCTTCATTTGGCTGCCTCCTTTCTTTTTTTCCTGCACGCTCCCTAATTAGGGCACGAGACGGCACACAACAACCTGAGATACAGAGCTGCAGTGAAATATGACATCACAGAGCAGGAACACCATCCACTTAACCTGATTTCACTTCAATGTGAACAAAGACAAGGACAGAGAGATGGAGCAGAGCATGTTTCATTAATCACCAGCAAAATGACAGACAAATAAGAACATGCTTCAACTTGAACGCATGCTGGAAAGCAAAGTATACCTTCCCTACACAGTGCATGAATGGAAAAAGCTCAACGTGGTTTTATATTGAGACGTGTGAAAGTTTAAAGCACAGTTGATATTAAGGGAAACATTGGAAACTAACTTAACTTGTACATTTCAGTGACTGGGAGCCTCGTAAACTCATCGAAAATACAAACCTGCTGGATTATAGACAGTGTTTTTTAGCAACTTATGCAGGCTTTGAGTTGCCACATCATACATCTACAAGTTGCATATTTGAGCAATGATTGGCTTGATTTTTACCTCCGCCCAAGCAGGTTATGTTTTCGCCGGCGCTGGTCTGTTTGTCTGCAAAATAACTCAAAAAGTTAAGAACGGATTTTGATTAAATTTTCAGGAAAGGTGGATAATGGGACAAGGAACATATGATAACATTTTGGTGGTGATCGGTTGAAGCAAAGTGGATAAAACAATAAATAAAGTCTGTCGTCTGACAGTCTCAGCAGCAATTCCAATTTCTAATGAGACGGTGAAAGTAGCGCCATCTGGTGGCCGGAAAGCACGTCTTTTTGTACTTGCTAAATATTGTTGTAATTCTAAAGTTGAAATTAATGTTCTGTGTTGGAAAAAAAGGAAATAAATACACCACAGTGTCTCCATGGTGAAGGCATATATAGCCTTATAATGATAGTGACGCAAAATCTGATGCATAGGGGGAGGGAATATCACCTACTTGGCAGAGGTCTGCACTCTCTAAGTGCTTTTCTAGTTATATAATATCCTGTTTAAATGTTATTAAGGCTTAAGGGAAATGGCCACTTTAGAATGAAAACACAGACAGTACTTACTGACCCTCATGCTGACAAGATGTCCAGTGTTGTTTTTTAATCCACAAAACTCGTTCGGGGTATCGGAGGATAACAGCTAGCCGGTGGCCATTTCCTTTAAAGTTACACATAATTAAGGTGTGGCTGCTTTGTTGCTACCACGGCGACACCGTTGGTAAGGCAACATAAACCATGACCTACCCTCAGGTTCACACAATGTGGGCGTAGCAGTAGATGTGTTTTCAGTTTATGACATTAAATGAAATGTTTCAGTTGTCACGTACCTTGCTCAGCATTTGATTTTACTAAAAACTCTATAAGCAGTTGGATATTTAGTTTTTCGAGTAAATTAATTTTGTGTTCATGGTTTGAAGCCTGTTTTCCACTGGTGAAAATTAGCACGATCACAGTACATGATAGCTGTAAATGCACCGTGCTAACTGTCGTCCAAATATGGCCACTCGCCGAACTGACCTTGAAATGACCTTTTTCTTGGTTAAAACTAAATCTTTTTTGTTCCCCTGCACCGGCCTGATGTCAGTGTGTTTCCCCAAGTCATACATCATATACCGAGATACAGCATCTTCTCACATCAAACCAAAATGTAAATATCTGAACATACAGTGCGACGTAATTAGGCACATTCTGCCAGCTCACATTGACACATCCTCTTTCAGCATCTTCCCCGGACTCTACAGTCCCCCTCTTCAGCCTTGTGCTGTCTGCGTCACGCCATCCTCTGTAAATCAGCCCCAACACCTGCCTGTCTGACGGAGTCCTCCTCCTCTGCAGCAGGAGGAAGTGGGAGAGCATTTTGTTGCGTATTCACGAGCCGCAACGTTAGCTAATCATGAAGCTAGTTCAGGGAGCCTCAGTTCATTACAGCTCTGCACTCTGTAGGTTCCTGGCATTGTTCTCTCAATTAGAGACTTGTAAATGTGTTGCTTGCTTAATCACCCAAAAACTGGCCCCTAGGACTTCCCCTTAATGCAACCCCATTAAGAGGGGCCATCAAAACAAAAGATCTGCCTCTAATGGCAATAATCCCTCACTTCTGTCACGCCGAAGCCAAACTTGTATCTTAAATGAGCGATGATGGATGAGAGCAGGCCTCTGTGTCAAAGAGCTTTATTACTCGTGATGGATGCGCCGGGCACGCCGCACACCAAATCTCGATCGGGGCCCTTCGCCGTCGGAGCCGTCCCATCCCGAGTGTGTGTCTCACTTAACCCGGTGTCTCTGGAAGTCAGCTGGCCGCTCGTGGCGCTGAGGGGAAACGGAGGGAGAAATAAGGGCTTATCCAAACAAGCTCATTAGCACAATTAGCGCTCGTTTCCTGCCGATGGACCCCTGGAGCGCTCCTAAAGTTTGACTACACACTGTGGTGACTCGGACTTGGATTGTCGCAGCGCCAGGGAGGAGTGACAAGTGTGTGTGTGAGCCCTAGATCTCAAAGCAGGTGGTGCAGCATGGAGCGTCTGCAGAACATTGTGTCCTGATAGCTGTGTGTGAGAGGGAGTTTGGGTGAAAATCTTTATAGGTATTTTTCTTTGCTTTGTCCTTGAGGTCTGTGTTTCCACATGGGCAGGCTTAGCCCAGTAGAACAATATCTAATCAGACTTAATCAGAGATGATTCAGCTGAATCTGTCAATCAGTATGTAAACGTTAAGGAGGAACTCCTGTAGTTTTCAACCTGGACCTTTTTTATCCTGTTCTTTGTGTCTAAGTGACTCCTGGGAATGTCTGCTTTGACATTGGTTGAGTATTGAGAGAGAGCTGCAGCAGAACAGGTTGCAATGTGCATGTTTTTGCCACTGACAGGCTCAGGTTGTTATTAAAAGTGCCTGGAAACATTACAAAGATGACCCTATAGAATGGTGATGCGTAGGTCGACCCATAGTCTGCAGTTAACCCACAGGTTGATTATTTGCTCGCTATGCTCTGTTTTTTAGAACATAAAGCTCATCACTTGTTTTAACTGCTACTGCTTTACCTGAGCCTGTCAGTGGCAAAATCAAGCACTTCTAGAGGAGGTAAACTGAAGGAGAGTGGTGACGTTGCGGCCTGTTTTGCGGCTGCCAGCTGCAGCCCTGTCTCTTAATGGTGGAACAATTTCAGTAGTTGTTCCCACGAGTCACTTTGACACAAAAACATGTGGAAATGGGGTTCAGGTTGAAAAATGCTCGTCCTGAAAAGGGAAATTTTCACTCTGTTAGTTAATTTTTGGCGTTTATGTGCATCTCTTTGTTGTCTTGCACTTTTCTATAATATTCCCACTATTCATTTTTTTGCTTTTACACCATGCAGTATCATTTTTAGTGCACACTTGATCCCTCGCTGTTCTTTTCCAGCCTCAACATCTTTTTTCTTCCAAAACAATATGAAGAAATTTTGTCTTTTGTCCAACCGTGGCGCACGTTACTGTGAAATCACAAAACACATAAGCTTCATATGCCGCATTTATTTATAAACTGCACTTCACATGAGCCGCAGCCTGATTTTCTGCTCTGTTGTCTGAGCTTATGTGTGACTTTCCTTCTGTCTGATACCTCTCTGTGTTCTCCGCGACCTTTGACCTTTGGATTCTCACTACTGGTTGTGTCTAACCCTGTCCGTCCGGGAGCTGTAGCTTCCTCTGTGGTTGCACATGGTGTTCCTAGAGTCTGAATATGAGAGCACCCTCTGAGCGAACACAGTCTACAATGTAAATGTTGTCCATGTGAGCATTTCTAAATAAAGCCGCCGCTTTCCCCGCGCACCGCACGCCGAGCGGCTGCAGCCATTAAGGTGCAGCACAAAGACACATAAACCCTCCAACGTCGTATCTTCTTAATTATATATGGAAGCCATTATATTCCCCAGACGGCACGGTATATTTAAAGAAACCAGAGTCCTTCAAACACTTCTCCTCTCAGGGATCTCATACTTAACAGGAGATCTGCTCTTAAGGGAGCCTCCTTTGGGTACTCAGGCTGCAAAGAGCCAATCACAAGCGCAGTGCCGCCCCAACACTCAGGCTCATTACATATATTTGAAGAGCAACGTTTGCAGATGAACGTCTCAGCAGAGAAAGAGTTCCTTGTTCAACATTCAAGGCAGCAGAAGATAAATTTATATTTGCAATGCAAACAGTGTGATAGTGGGATCAGTTTGAGGTGTTCGTCACCTCTCTGCTGTTTGTGCTAAAGCTGCTACTAGCAAATGAAACAATTAAAGATCATATTATTAAAGCACAAAAGTAACCGGCTCAGCTGTGATTTAAAAGAGAAATCACTTATTTAACTTTAAGAAAAATGATTAATAAATAAATAAAGATAAGGTAACATACATGCATCGTTTTAAGGTGTTCACATTATTATGGTTTTATTTAATTTATTTATTTTTTATTATTTTTTATTTACTAATTATTATGTAACTCCTATGAGTCTTGTATAATCTTACAAACGGAATTGTTTTAGTACAACTAGCATGATTTTTATCTATATATCTTAATCCAGAAGTTGTGGTGATATTTATTTTATTCAAGCCATTTCAACATATTTATTTTAATTGCAAATTAGCACCTTGATTATTTATGTATTTAAAATATCAGTAAGTCATTTCACTCGGAGACATTGAATTGTCAAATTATTTTATTCAATCTATTCTAACTTATTTGTTTTAATTCCATCTTACTCAAACGTGACTTTACATTAGTTGAGTATAAGAAAGTCGTTTCACTTAAGTAAATCCCATACGTCTTTATCGTCTCTTATAATCTTACAAACGCAGTTGGTTTTGTACGACCAACATGGTTTGCTTTGACCACCAAAAGCTTAATAAAGTTGTGTTGATGGTAAGTGGTCGAATTAATTTATTAGATTTATTTAACTTATTTATTATAATTCCAGTCTACTCAAACATGTCCAGGCAAATTGTTTGTTTGAGCAGTAGTTAGTCATTTAAAATTGTTCAAACCCAATTATTAACGTACAACTAACATGATTTGCTTTGACCTGAATAAGCTTAATTAAGATGAGCGAACTCAAATTAATCCAATAGTTGTTGTGATATTTAGTGGGTTTTTTTTTTTTTTATTATTATTATTATTCAAGCTATTCTAACTGATTTACTTTAATTCCATTCTTCTCAAAATGTCCATGCAAATTGTTTCCTTATTTTTGTTGAGTATGAGAAAGTTCATCCACTTAAGTAAATCCTATTAGTCTTTTATAGTCTCATATGATCTCACATTCCTTTAGCACAACCAACATGATTTGCTTTGAGTTCAAAAAGCTTAACTAAGGTGAACCAACTTAATTTTTACTATTTAGTGTTACTAAGTCATTTCACTTAAGTAAATCCTTTGAGTGTTTTGTAGTCTCTTCTAATCTTACAGACCCAGTTGGTTTAGTGCAACAAACATGATTCACTTGACCTTGCAAAGCGTAATTGAGTTGAAAGAACTTAGATTATTTTATTCAATTTATTCTAACTTATTTATTATGATTCTGTTTTACTCAAAAATGTTTATGCAACATGTAACCTTATTTGTATTTATTTAGTATTACTAAGTAATTTAACTTAAGTAAATCCTGTGAATCTTTTATAATCTTACACACCCAACTGGTTTAGTACAGCCAGTGCGATTTGCTTTGACCTCGCAAAGCTTAATTAAGTTAAACCAACTAAATTAATCCAAAAGTTGCGTTAATAGTTAGTGGTCAAATCACGTTATTCAAGCGATTTTCACTCATTTGTTTTAATTCCATTTTACTCAAAAAATGTCCATGCAAATTTTTACCTTATTTTTGTTGAGAATGAGAAAGTTAATTCACTTCAATTTCTATTTCCCTTTTTAATCGACTGTTTTTATTGTTTTAAATTGTGTCTTGTTGCTTTTAATGTCTCTGTAAAGCACTTTGAATTACCTTGTGTTGAATTGTGCTATACAAATAAACTTGCCTTGCCTTAAGTAAATCCTATTAGTCTTTTATAGTCACGTATGATCTCACAAACCTAATTTGTGTTGTACAACCAACATGATTTGCTTTGACCTCAAAAAGCTTAATTAAGTTGAACCAACTTAAATTGGTTCAAAAGTTGTGGTGATATATATTGTGATTCTCCTTTTAAAATTAAGCTATTCCAACTTTATTTGAATTCCGTCCTGCTCAAAAATGTCCATACAGTTGTCATTATATTTATTTATTTATGTAAAATATTAGTCATTTCACTTAGGGAAATCCTATGATTATTTTATAATCTTACAAACTCGGTTGGTTTAATACGCCAAACATGATTCATGTTGACCTTGAAAAGCTTAATTTAGTTGAACAAACTTATTAATCCGGAAGTTGTGGTGATATTTAGTGGTCACATTACTTTATTTGTATTTATGTTTTTGTTTTAATTCCATCCTACTCAAAAATGTTCATGCAAATTGTTACCTTTTTTATTTATGTATTAATTTATGTCTTTATTTTTAGTATTAGTAAGTCATTTCACATGAGTAAATCCCTTGTGTATTTTATAATCTTGAAACTCAATTGGTTAAGTACAACCAATAAGATTCTCTATGACCTCAAAAAGCTGAATTTAGTTGAACTAACTTAATATTAATCCAAATGTAGTGATCAGTTTATTTCATTATTTTTTATTAATTTAAATTGCGTCCTTTTCACAAATATTGATGCAAATTGTTACCTTACTTTTTTCAGTCAGAAGAAATAACACATTTCAGTCCCAGTTTATTCCAAAACACTTTTGTCCTAATAGTTTCTTCACAGTTTGAGTGCCGTCGTCTGTGCACAGAATAAGCCATGCCCAGAGTGTGTGGTGAGAATCAGTCAATTATTGATCAAAGATACTAAAAACTGACTTCTGCAGGTTCATGCAGCAGAAACTCAGAGTGCAGAGAAACTATTTTCCCTTTTCACCTCTGCAGTCAGCGGAGAGTTCATTCAAACACCAACTTAACAGGAAGACACACCGGAGGAAAGGTACGAAAACACTGTGCTTCCAGCAGGAAGTGCCTCCACACCTCAGACTGTAATTAACGGCGTTGCAGAGCGGGGGCTTTCAGCCGCATTAGCAAGCGTTTGCAGTGACAGGTAATAAAGCAGATCGGTTAATTGCAAATGAATGCACACACCCCCGTTCCATTAGGCATAAATAATTTGGCCACTTGGGTATGTGCCTCCCAAATTACTTATTCTTTTTGTGTCTCAAATTACCTATTCTTTCTGATGTTGCCTTTAGTTGATTAGCGAGCTGTGCGCGACTAGCCATTGGCTTTTTCCAGGTTTTTTAGCCTGTTTTCATTTTTCATAAGGTGAAGAAGTGTTCACGTCGGGCTGCTGCGGATTTGTTGTTGTGCTTTTGTTTGTGGGGCAAGCCACTTTCATTACAGGCATAATTTATGTAGTTATTCCCAACTTTAGCATTTTTTTTTTGGTGCGACTCTGTTCGGGCTCCTCTCCTCACACCTTGTATGGTTTTTGCTCGGGGATGTAGGATGAATATTAAATCACGTTGCAGTGGGCTTATTGCTTTGTTTTCATCTGCTGCACACATATAGCCAGTACATACAATTCTTCACATTCATGAAAGATTTATTTCCCTCGCATGTTTTTAATACACATAAACATATCCCAGACAAAGGGCTACTTGTGAGTGTCGGCTCCTTGCTGCTGATTGCGTGTGATCCTGGTGATCTGAGTTAAAGTTTACTCTGCTCTTGATCTCATTAGAAGTTGTTTTCCGTCTGAGCTGTGTGAACTAAAAGACCTGTAAATGTAGAGCAAGATGGGTTTCCTCATACATGCATATTATCATGTAAATCCCCTATGACATAATCAATTTTTAATTTCAAACAGCCCTATTTTTGAAATTCAGAGGAATTTTTCCAGCGTTTCCTTTCTTACATGTACAAAAATGACTCGAGATGTTTAATGAGTTTCATTTTCAAAACTCTCTCTCCCCTTTTCTGCAGGCACTTCTGTGCAGATTTCATGTTGTGTTAGAGCAATAGAAGATATGAGTTTTGTCCTTTTGATTTTTTTATCACTTGATTTCACAATGTGCAAATAGCTTACAGTAACCTGCAGGCATGGCGGGGGATTCTGAAGGCTGCGAGACGCTTGTCCAGGCTGCGTGTCAGCAATGTGCATGGTTGTTATTCAGAGGCGTTTGCATTAGCTGCCTCTTCTATACTTTTATGGACACATTTTTTTATTTTCCTTTCTGCACCTCGCAGCGGGAAGCCGGATCAGCCGATCCTGTTGTTTTGATTCCCATTGTTTGATTGTTGAGATTTAGGACGGGCGCACGTCGACTTCTTTTGTCAACCTCTGCGAATGAAAGCCGCCCTCCTCTGCGTAGATTTACAGAGATGTTTACTTGTGTCTTCACAGAAATATGCTGCCTGAGGTTGAAATGAAGTAAGCAGCATCTTCTGTGACAATTAAAAAAACTTATTTTTCATGCAGTCTACCGACTCACAAGCAGATTCATGTTTATCAGATTAAACAAATTCAATATCAAATAAGTGGACAGGAAGAGTCTTTTATTAAGTTGAAGGAGAAAAAAAAGCTTTGTTTGGGTTTGTTTTTTGTGTCATTCAAGGTCAAGTTGATCAAAGTGGGTTTTCCAAAATGCAGAATTAGTCTCAGGTCATTTGGGTTCATTGATGTCATACAGGGTGGAAATCAGAAATAGGAAGGACACTCATGTGAGCAACTTGCAACTTCAATTTGTCTTCATTGTCAGGAGGGCTAGAGATCGGCTGAAAAGATGTGGGGGGGTGACATGAGGTAAAGGGCCACGGGTCGGACTACTTTTAAGGATAGCGACCAAATGACGTTCGTGCTACTGAGCAGCAATTCACATTTAACAGTTAGCGCCAAATTTCAGAACCCGGGAGTGCACCTGGGTGAGAGTATAGACAACCAAGTCTCACTCTGAAGTTGTCGAAAACCAGCGTTAGGTTAGCGCCAGACACAGAGGAAATGAGGCGGGAAAACGATGAAAGTTAAGGGGGCAAAAGTCCAAGTAGGGCGGGCAAGAGGGGTGGTGGATGGGTCTAACAACCACGGACTTTCACCCGGGAGGCCAGTGTTTGTGTCCTGCATGTAACAGGCTGAAGTTGACACAGCGTCCCAGAACGCCAACAACAAACACACCCAGGGTACCTTTCATGTTGTATGTGGACGTCGAAAGCCCATGACCAAACGTCGATATGTAACGAGGTCCGAGTGAGAATGTGGCCATGAAACAATTCGTGCACCTGGTTGAGAGTATAACGAGAAAGAGAGCAAGACTACTGCTGTGTCTCATATCGCGTACTTCTGTACTTACGCTTAATATTTTGAGAGCAGAAGTGCGTTCACACTGAGAATTATGGAAAAACAACAGCAGTGTGTTTGTTGGGTTAATTTAGCAGTCTGTAATGATTTGTTACCACGAACGATAACGCGAATGCTAATGCTAGTTTGCTAACTAGCTCATTTGTGGTCGTCATTTGCGGTGAGTGCACAACGGCCGTGTTTGGTTTGAGACAACACTACGCCAATGAGTGCATCGTGCACACAGTATACTACATGGAAGTGTACTAACGGATGTATGTGATTTGAGACACACCAACAGTCACCCCCAATAAATTACATTATAATCATCTTAAAGGCGACAACTGTGATATCTAACCATATTCAGAATGTTCAGAAATTCATGCAGGTAAATACAGTAATTTTACAGAAGCATGCTGCTCAGTCACAGTAACATATGGAGCTTAACTGTGAGATTACAGTGAAATACAGTAATTAAATGAGAGAATACTGCTAAATCACAGTAACAATGCACATAAACTGTGAGGCTACAGCTAAATGCAGTAACTTTACAGTGACGTACTGTTATATCAAAGTAATGTAAAGGACTTTAACTGTTTCACAGTAATTAACTGTAAAAATGACACAGTAATTTACTCTGAACTCCGTGTGGTGCTGCAGAGATTCCCTGGTCGACAAATCGTGCTCAAGATGTGCAGTAAGGCTTTTTGTTTGGCACGGCCCCAGCAAAAATGACATCATCTGTTTGTTGTTGTTTGTCGACAGCGTTTTTGCGCTATGCCCTGGTGACTGACTGACAGGCTGGAGGATGCAAGGACGAGGTTGGGAGGAGAGAGGAAGGGGGTTTATAAAATGATCCAAATAATAATGTTTAAACTCGATTCTTATGACTGAAAATATTGTTGTTGTTATTAGAATAAATACTGAATTAAAAATCTGTGAAATCTGACAATTTAAAGCTAAAACTTAAGTTTCATTTTGTCGTCTTTGGACGACTTGATTGGCTCTTCTTACCAAAGGCTGTCTGAAATCTGTCCAATCAGGTCAGTTTGTCTCCACCCAGCAGCTTCACCTCGTTTCGGTCGGAGCAGGTGTCCGTCATTTTTACAACTTTGTCTTCTCATTTATTTAGATTTTAACCTTCAACAACCTCCATGTGAAGCAGAGGAGATTTGAAAATCAGTTTTTTTTAAATGAAAAGTCATCAAAGTGAAGCCTTCTGTGCAGATTTAATTTCCCTCCTAAAAATGCGGCGAGACTTTCACCAGTCAAACTCCCAGAAGGAGGTGTGATGGTGACCAGACCCCCCTCCCGTCCTCTCCCTCACCCCCCCGCCGAGCGAGCCCGCATGTCGTCCCCAGGTTGCGACAGCCCTAATTAAAATGTCCTTCCTCATTATCATCGATTGCCCCGCGCATTTTGGAAAACAACTGCAGTGCTGAGCTCTGGCAGCGGCGGCGACGGCGGCCAAATATAGACATGTGACACTGGTCTTTAGCCCCGTCAGATGGTCCCGGTCCGACATGAGAGCGAGAAAAGTGGGGCAGCAGCCGAGTCTCCCCAGTGGACGCTGGACCACAGCTCACACACACACACACACACACACACTGAGACACACTGAGACACACTCACACACAAGACCGCAGATGGCCGGTGCCCCATTCCAGGGTTCATCAGCCACACGAAGAAAAAAAACACACACACACAAGAAAAACAAACTTGCAGTCATTAATGGTATGATTTATTCATTAACAAGTGAGTGTTGTGAAGAAAGTTTCTCATTTATACAATCTGTGACCATCTTTCTGAGAGCTTCACTCGACTCCAATAAAACACCTTCAATTATTAATAATGTTGAAATGCTCCATCGAAATGAGAATATTTGGAAAACGACAACTTCTTCTGCTCAGGTTTAATCCTCAGATTTATAGCAAGGACCAATTCCACTGGTTCGATTACAACTTTTGCACATTTAAAAGTCAAAGAAAGTCACGTGAAAGGTGTCGGAAAATGTACGGTGTGATGAAAAGGAGTCAATCAATCAACGTCTTTATTGTGACTGTACAGCTGTACAATGAAGTCAGTGTCACCAGTGGATACATACGGAAATTCAAAGACTATACACAAAAGTAAAAAGCAAAACAAAATAATAAATATGTATAAAAGAACAGGGTATTAGAGCAGAAATTATCCATTGTATTTTCATAGGATGGTTCACATGATATCCTACGAATTTGCACCCCACGAATGACGCTACGTCCTTAACCTACAGTTACGTAATTAACGCAAAGTTAGGGAAGTCAGGTTTAGGTGAAAGTTTTTTGTTTCTTGGTGACCCATCCACCACCCCGACCTGCCTCCTTATGTTCACAACAAACACGTTGCGAATTTTCACATCCCGTTACTCCCGCGAAGTTGAACGCTAGAATATTTTGTGTTGACCCGCCTCTTACGTCACACGTGCAGAAAATCCTGCGAGGGATTTCGTATCACACACGTATTCTCGCGAATACTTGTGTGATGCGAAATCGCACTACTCGCTTCATCCGCACTGCTTTATTTGCTTATTTTGTGTCATTCGAGTCGCGTCTATTGGCGGGAATTCGTGTCTAATTGCATTCCTACATTGGCTTAACGTGATCATAGCCTTCCAAACAACGGAAGACATTTACGAATTTCGATGCATTACTATTTATATGAAAGCATACAAAAAGTTTGCACGTAGTCATGAAATATCGCACATATGCGTTCGAGCTTAAACTTCCTACTGCGAACTGGGAATTTCCGACCTCCGAGTACAAAACGAACGCACCATATGATGCCAAATATGACGCGCTAATTTTAGCCCCTTTGCAGGCGTCATAACATGACAAGCCACCAAAAAATACCATCTGTGTCCGGTGAAGTAGTGCTCAAACATCGTCGAACATTTGGTCTGCACTGAGTCTGAAAGAGAGGCTGAATAAATATATAAATATAAATATAAACGAGAAGTAACCATTGTAACCAACATTGATGAGAAAGGAGTCTAGCGCCTACTTTTAACTTGTTCTCCAGCCTTTTAAAAAACTGCGTACATGCGTTAATTGCTTTATTTTGACCAAAACAACAAGCTGAAAGTAGCTAAAATGCCCCATAAAACTGCAGGGTTAATCTCGATTGGTTATAAACTACACCCAGCCTCATGCAGTAATTTGAGTCATTGTTCATGAGAATAAAAATAACAAGTGCAGCTTTAATGCTGTTTGAGTCACAGTGGCCTGCAGTTGACCTAAACATTAAAGCCGTACTCTGACTGTATCTAAAGACAGGAGAAAGGCTCAGTGCTGCAACATGTTGCCATCAATCATTCATCAGCCAATGTGGGCACTGAAACACGTCAGCCAATAAATGATTCATGGGAACATATTGCCTTCCATGAACCTTTTTTTCCTCTCCTCATCTTAGATATTATTTCTAGGAGCCTGTGTGTCCTATAGGGAGGCAAACAACTCACTTACTGCCCCTTTAAATACCAGCGTGCATTTTTATAACCGAGGCTGCAGGCTTTAGCCGCTTGACGGACAGATGGACGGACGAATGGACAGACTGAGTCAGGCAGACAGACACACAGGCATGTCAGAGGAGGCACGTTGCCGGCTGGCGAGGCTGGAGAGAGGGAGCATCTGCCGGCGGGTTTGAGGAGCAGCCATGGCTTCTGTGAATCAGGATCTCCCCTGACGCCGGTGGCGGGCCAAGAAGGGCCGCAGCGGTGCCAACGGGTCAGGGGAATCACAAATGGTTCAAAATATCATCAGCTAAAAGGGTCGGGGATATCTGAGCCTTCTGATACGTGTTAACACCTGCACAGGATATTTACCTTCTTTATGAAACTAGAATTTAAAGAGGTGTTTTTTGTTTTTTTTTCCAGCAAGAGGTCTCCTGTTGATCAGGCGGTGCAGACAGGACTGTGACATCATCCTCCTCCTTTACTCTTTGAATGGTTTGTAGCCGTGGCTGCTGACGCTGCTCCTGCTAACACCCAGATCTTCTTCTGCTGTGTATCCACAACAAAGTGTATCATAAATTGCAGAAGTGTTCAGAAATTCAAATGAAAAACACTGCATCATACTTGCTGGATGCTGAGATACTAAAGGGCTAGTTCACCCGAAATAGAAACAGTTTTGTTGGGGAAGATTTGACGACACCTGCTGCTTAATTTTCGCATGAACACAAAACAAGATTTCTTGCTGTCAAATAAACAAACACAACAAAATTAAGTGTTGCTTTGTGTGGATAATCAACAGATAAAACTGGCAACAGCTTCATCTGTATTTTCCACCCTTAAAATAATACGAAGGAAGGGTCACTGTATTGTAAGAGTCGTCATAACAGGACATCTGCAACCTGTGATGAGAGGATGAAAGTGGACATAGGGCCTTTCCAAAACCGAGCGCTTTGGCAAAGGCCTGTAGGTTTGTTTGAGGTCAGGGGTAGGCAGCCTGCAGCTCCAGAGCCACGTGCAGCTCTTCAGCTCCTCTCCAGGCTTATTGTGACCTTGACAAAAATATTATGGTTGATTTTAATGTTTATTCATCATTGTTGTCGGCCTAAAGCGATTCTTACATTCTCCAGGTGTAAAAATGAGTAGGCTTTGCACTACATTTTCATAGTGTGTGGACTCATTTGCTATCAGCACCAGTGCTGCACATTTCATTTTGAGTTGATTTTGGCGACCCTGTGGACAAAAGCGGTCGTGTTTTGCCGGAATGAAGCCTACATTTCCCATGAGCTCTAGCGTGTTTTGACGTAAAGATGCTTACCTGGCTCGCGCACGTGTTTGTTTTGGGGATGAATGAAATAACAAGACAGGAAAACTTTGCCCCCGCTCCTATCAGGGATCCCAGCTCCACCTCTCCAGTTTAAGCGCCACTGCCGGCGCTGAAGGCCTGTTTGGCGAGCACGAACACTGGGGAGGACCCGGAGACAGTTTCCTAAAGGTATGGACATACACTATATAGAGAGACTTTTGCATATCCAGTTAAAAGTTCCTTGTAGCGGCTTCAAAGTACCAAATAATCATATATGGCCCAATTTACCTTGTGGTGAAACATGTAAATGAATAATTTTACCTGTCCAGGAATCTAAAAACAACCCAGTTACTAGAAGAAAATGGCATGGTCGTTTTCGCTTTGTATGTGTCCTGCGTGTCATATCAGTGTTTTGAAAGTGACATAGTGTACGAGCCAGTTTTGTCATCAGGAGGTGGAGGGGATGGTGGATTACCTCTCTGCAAGACGCCTGCAAAGCTGCAGACGGTTGTTCAAGACCAACTAACAACAAAACCTGCTGCGATTTAGTAAGTTATTGGTGCACTTTCAAACACTGATGTGTTCTAGCAACCTGTCACCATCTTTCCAGTGAACCATAGTGCCACAAAAAGCGTTAGTTTCTTCCTGAGCTGTTGCTTCATTTCAGCGAACAAGTGTTGATTTTTACTGAGGCATCGCTTCGTTTCCTGCAGGGATAGTGCCGTGAGAAGTGGTTGTTTTTCACTGAGACGTCACTGATTTTCCAGCAGGGGCTGTCGCCCCCAAAACTGGGCATTTTCAGCCAAAACATGGTCTTTTCCGAACCATAACCAAGTGGAAGTGCACGATGCCAACACTGAATTTGAGAAGGAGGAAACAGATCTGGACAAAAGTTGAACCTCTCCAGAGAGAATGAGAGGAACGAGACGGAGGCAAAAAAGTTGAAGAGCACTATTTTACAGCATGTAGTAATAGATAGTCTTTTCACGTCAGCTTGAGAAGCGATTGGTTGCTGCTGTTGTTTACCAACACCTGGCGCGTTTACTGGCGTGTATTTTTCAAAGAAGACAATTCATGTCTCAGAACATCAACAATCAACGCACCCAGGGTGCCTCGGACAGCGTATTTCGATGCAGAAAGTCAATGACCAAACGTCGACATGTGAGGACGTCGGAGTGAGAATGTGTTGTTGTGTCTCAGGAGCTGAAGTTGAAGCCATCGGTGTGAATCAATGACAAATAAAATTCTGCTCATTTCGTCCCTCTGAAGCCATAAAACTGTTTCATTTTGCCCCTTGAAACATGAGAGACTTAAAAAAAAAAGCCTTTAAGGGCAGAGTGCAACGCAACAGTCACACACGTCCGAATTCTCCAAACCCGATTGCCAGAGCTCGCCCGAGTGCTTCTCCTCCCTCCTGCTGGTTATCTACGGAGAGCCACAGAAACCAGAGCAGGGGGGGCTTACCAAACACAGCCGCGGCCCATTTGACCACAGGGGAGGCCTGTCAATGGCCCAGATAGTTCTGGTAATTTCTCAGCGTTGACTCCACCGCTGCTGCTGTGTTTTACATATTCAGAGAGGGAATGGAATATGGGGGGACTCCCTTTGTTCTGATGTGTGTGTGTGTGTGTGTGTGTGTGTGTGTGCCGGATCGCCGGGGCAGGGGCCGCGCTCTCCTCCGCGGATACGCCTTGAAGTCGAGAAAGGCGTAAGGTATATTTGAAATACTGAGGAGTGAGGCAAAGGGAAGTAAACAGGATTAGCGTTATCAGGCGCACTTGCAAGGGAATGCACACACAACCACGCTCGCAAACGCACACACTCACACGAGGATTTGCAAATGAAACATGAATAAGTAAAGCAATAAAGCATTCTCTTGATACGCTGGCCTCCGTCGGAGGAATATTACTCTTCTCGGACCATGCGGGCAAATAAGTGTTTTTCTTAATCTAAGTAGTCGAGCATGATTCTGAATGGAATGATAATTGACCCAAATGCCGCTCCTCTGTGAAGGCAGTGACAGCGACTCATGGCTCATAATGCCGTGGAAGCGCGGGAGGCGAATACGCGGGAGGCGCCGATGCTTCAATTGCAACCAAACAGGCGATCAGTTAAAATAAAAAAGCGCGCTCGCCACTCAAAACGTCAAGAAAATGAGCATGTGTGCATGCCCCCCCTCCCCTCCCCTCCCCTCCCGCGGCGCGTTGAAGAATGAACGTGATTTTCTGAAACTTGTTTCTGCGTGTTTTCTGAATATCAGATATCAGAGGGGCCGTAATTTTGCACCCCCTCCCTCACCCTCCTCTCCTCCCTCCATCCTCCCCCTGCCCCCCACAATACAAGCGGCGGATGGTGCTAATTTCAAAAACATCATCTCCTCCACGCCGAGTTCAGGAAGTTGATTTATAGACGGTGCTCGTGGAGTTAATTGCAGTGCGCGACACCAATCAGTCTTTGGGGAGATTTCTAAGGCAAGCGGGGATTAAATCGACACCCAGCACAAACAAACAAACAAACATATTCATATCTCCCATATTTATTTATCAATGTTTTAGATTGCGGTCTGCCTCCGAGATTGCCCCCTTTTTCTGCCGAAGATTCAATAAGTTGACAGAAACATTGTCAGCACCGGGGTGTCGCTTTATATCGGCGCTGCCAACAAATCTGTCTTTGGGAAAATGGAAATGTATGTGTTAAGCACGCCCAAGTGATGCAGCCCCCCACCCCCCCCAGCACCCCTCCCTTGTTGGATCCACGAGAGTTGCTCCTCCACAAAATGATCATCGTTGTGTTCGGAAGCATTCATCTTGATTATAGAGACAGAAATGCTTTGATAATGATCTGCGGGAGACGGTCGTCAGAAGTTTGTCAAAAAGCACTAAATGTCAAATCCCCGGCGGTGGTATCTAACTATCTGGTGGTGTGACGCCGGCTGTCACACACACACATTTAAACACACACACATACACACCTCCCCACCCCGGACTTGGCCAATGAGACGTATGCCTCTTATTGCCTCCCATGCCTCCTCACTGTATTGCACTGAGAGAGATGGAGTGGAGAGCACGCAGCTGCAGACCAACAACAGCAGCACCCCGTGTGTGTGTGTGTGTGTGAGGTCGTCTGGCAGAACACGTATGTTCAGGGACACAAAAACACTGCGGGAAAATGGAGACAGGATTCGGTGCATTTGTTTGTGTACCGAGTGGTTCTGTTGGTTTAATGTGTTTCTGTCAAAGTCAGTGAAGAAACATTTAAAATCTGGAGCTCTCACAATCATTTCAGTAACATTTGGGAGTCAACATGAATAATGTAGTGAAGTGGACATTTTAACTGACTCACCCATATGCCGAGGGAGGCTCAGGTGAAGTTTTAGAGTCCTCACATCACTTGCAGAGATCCAAGGGGAGAGGAGGTAGCAACACAACTCCACCTAATGGAGGCTGACGGCGCCCCAGATTCAAACGTCCAAAAACACATAATTGAAACCACAAAATATCTCCATACTGCTCGTCCGTAGTGATCCAAGTGTCCTGAAGCCCCGACATAAAAAGTTAATCACCTGGTTTGTTTGTTCTGGAGAGGACGAGACCACTCCAGAAAATTCGGCATCTAGTAAAAACCTCCTCAACATCTGGCTCTTTTAAGATATCAGAGGAGAAAGCGACAAGCTGAACAGCATCAGAGAAACACAGATTTATAACGTGAAACTGCTTTATTCAGTGTTTTACTGGTTTAAATCAGCTGGTCAGTTTGTTTTGGAGAGGAGGAGACCTCTGTGGGTAATTCTGCTCCTGGTAAAAACCTCCTGAACGTCTAGGTCTTAAGTTATCAGACAAAAAATGTGAGTGCACATTAGCACGTGCAGGATGAGCCGCACGTCTTCAGCATGCCAAACAGTGTTGAAGAAACACTCATTTTTAGCGTGAAACTGCTTTATTCAGTGTTGTTACCAGTTTAAATCATGTGGTCTGTTTGTTTTGGAGCGGACGAGACCTCTGTGGATAATTCGGCTCATTGTGAAAACCTCCTGAACATCTGGATCTGAAGTTATCAGGGGAAACAAGTGAGCACACTTTAGCAGGTGCTTGGCCAGCAGCCTGTCTGTGACGAGCTGTGAATGTTGATTTGTAACGTCAAACTGCTTTATTCATTGTTTTTATCAGTTTTAATCACAAGAGTGTGGTTTTGGTTAGTTTGACGAACATGGATAAAATCAAACCCCGGTATCTCGTTGGTTTACACTTTAGGATGAACTCTCTCTGTTTGATCTGAAGAAGTAAAAGGGAACTTTATCCTATCTTGTGTTTCTTATTTGTCTTTTACATCTGTATAAATGTGCTGCATGTTTTTATATATCATGAATGGATTTTTTTAGTATTGTGTCATAGCATAAAAATATGCCCAACCTGCATGAGCTGACAAGACTCCACAAAAATCAAAGTAAGCCAGAACCAGAGTCTGGCGTACATGTTTCCAGATGTCACCAAACAGAAGGAAAATGGAGCAAAGCAGCATCAGAAGCATCGCGCATCATCATATCATCATTGTGGAACACTGAGTTCATGGATCAGTCATACAGGCGTTTACTGAGTAGCACTGAACAAATCTAAATAAATACTGATTGAAGAAACTTCCTCCTCTTTTAGGCTTTTGCAACAAACTAGGGAACTCAAACGTGTCAAAAACAAATAACCATTCTAGCTTTTGGTCGTCTGAGCACCAGAGGATGTCAAGGTTGAGACCAGGGGTGGCAAACTCATTTTAGTTTATTTGTCGTTGTTGTTGGCAGATTTCCATGAGCTGATGAAGGCCATGAGAAGTGGCCGAAGGCTCCAGAAAAAAAGCTTGTAAGTGGACTATTAGTTATTGTCGGTCTGTGGACAGATTCTATCTTCAACGGGAAGACGCGTAGAGATCAAAATGAAAGTTGAGTTTGAAGATGGATGTGGCCTGAGCAAGGGGGAGAAGAGGCGGCTGTTGTCTCAGGAGGTACAGTTGGTTGTCCGGCTATGAAAAGGTTGCCAGTTCGATCCCTGGCTCCTCCAGTTCACATGTCGAAGCATCCTTGAGCAAGATACTTGACCCTAACCCTTGGATTCAATATCCATTGTATCCATGTGCCATTAGAAGTAAGGGGGTAGGAAGAAGGGAAGGGGCCTTTACTGGTCCACATTTGCTTTAAGTCGTGGTAAGATGGCGTCTAGTTTTGTTAGTTTGTTTGTGGTCAAATGCAAAAACCTAATTTAAAATTCAAAGTTCTGTGAAGTCGTCTTTCGTGCTGCTCCAGAATCCTCTTTCAGGTTCGCACAAGTTAAAACATGGAAACTAAGATCTGAAAGTGCTGCTTTTAAATTTTGCCTCAATCCGCTTCTCCAACTGACCTTCATTCAATTTATCGGAAGGGTTATCACATAATTGAAAACTAAAAATAGATATTTTAATTTAGTTAACTTTTGGGGGGGTCTTAATTGATTCCAGAGATAAAGAAAATTTGAGATCATAATCGTCAATAAGACTCTTAAGTTGCTGCGTGGAGGCTGACCTGAGCACAGGTTTATATATTTACACATCCAGAGCTCATCCGGTGCTGAAATACAACTCAATCAGCTTTTGTCTGCGTACACAATCTCACACACACACACACACACACACACACGGTGCAGCAGCTTTATAATTTAAATGTTAATGACATCACAGGTTTCACTCCGTCAGTGTGTGTAGCTTTAGGACGAGTTGATCACGCTCACAAATGCAGACTGGCAGGTACTAAACGGTAAAGGAGTGGAAGTCCTCTTTAAAATGCTAATGAGCGCCAACTGAAATCTGTGTGTGTGTGTGTGTGAATGCACTTCACAGCCAGGCTGCCACTGTATATGCATGAGCGCTTGTGTATGTATCTGCAGCCTCTAAATGAACCGCCAGCTTTCAATCAGATTACGCCGTGTGACCTTTTAAAGGCACTGACATCATCTACAGGATTTAGTTCATTATTGGGCAACTTTGAGCAACGCCGGCTTTTATTTTGACACATGATGATGTTTGTTATTAAAGATCTGCACTTCTAAGTTGATTTCAGGATGTTAGGACGATCTGTTTGACAGTAAGTCCTTTTGTTGTGCGTCAGTTTGCGAGTTCCCCGCTGCCCGCCCACCCCTCGTGTTGGTTTTGTCTCTGCATATGGCCGGAGTGGCCGCCGCCCGCCACCACCGCTGACGAGCCTCCCCGGCTTCCCAGAGAGCAGGCAAACATCTTGAGCGGGTACAAACGTGGACCGACCCTCCCTTTGGCTGACGTCCAAACTCTGTCTCGCGTCTTCTGGGAGAACAAGAGGAGAAATGGAACAACTGGTTTTAATGAAACAATTACAAGACACTAATTATTATGTTAATGTTTTGCTACTATCATCAGCCACCGCTAACAGCCTCCTGCACCTAGAGGTTCAGAGCCTGCCGCGCGCGCGGGTGTGTGTTCGTGTGTGTGCTTTCTTTTCAGCTAGGTGGGAAGATGGACGTTTTTCAATAGGCAGCCGTGTGTGCGGCAGGAATGTGTTGAAATGTAAAAAGGGCCACAAAGCGCCGGCTGTTGTCATTGAATGTCAGGTACATTAATTCCCATAATGCTCAGCGCAAATAAATTAGCAGCAGGGTTGCCAGTGATTCAAAGCCATCAGTTTTAGGTGTGTGTGTGTGTGTGTGTGTGTGTGTGGGAAGAGGCAGGGAGGTGGCGGTGGCGGTGGAGGTGGAGTAGGGGGGGCTCAGGAGACAGGCCTGCAGGCGAGAGCACACACATGAAGCACAAGACACACACAAATA
The DNA here is from genome assembly GCA_035609425.1 of Epinephelus awoara. Lineage (NCBI taxonomy): Eukaryota > Metazoa > Chordata > Actinopteri > Perciformes > Serranidae > Epinephelus > Epinephelus awoara. The sequence goes on from CM069317.1 coordinate 19,796,964, forward strand.
AACACATGCATCACACAGACGCATGAATACACACATGTAAACACATGCATCACAGGCCCGCTCTGCCTCCACACACACACACACACATGATAAGCAGCAGTGTGCTGTGGAGGCCATTGTTAATGCAGCAGCAGTCGTACATGTGTTGTGCATTAAAGGATAATTCCACCTTCCTGCGGCTCGTCAAGGCACCAGGTACGACTACGCTCTGTAAACACACACGATTACAGGCGCTGTTAAATTACTGCAACTGCAGAGTGTTTTAAAACGGCGCTGAAGGAACCTGACGAGTTTTTCTGTTGTTATAGCGCCACCCAGTTGCCAAGTAGAGTTAAATTTCTCCAGTCACCTTGAGGCGTCCTGTTCTACATATCTACCAAGTTTAGTAAAAATCCATATGGCGGTTAGGCCTAGATAAGAAATGAGCTCTCTAGTGCCCCCATTTTGTTTGATGGGGTCAATAATGTGCTTGTACTTTATTTTTATTTCACACCAGTATGGTCCATATAGACACAAATAAAAAAAAAACAGACGGAGAAACAATCACGACAATAAAAACAGTACAAAAATCTACAATAGCTAAAACACATACGAACATTTACTGCACATCATTATCATCACATAAATCATCTCTGATGATGTGACGCAAGTATCTCACCTTATTCACTACGTTTAGTACTCGATCAGACAGAAGGAACACCAGAAAGTTCAACTTCTGGTGTTCTTTAGTTTTCATCACAACACTCTTTTTAGGGTTAAACTTAATGTCGAACTGCGCACCATATCCCGAGCACACTCTGAGCAGTGGTTGTAAACCAGCACTACAAGGAGACAGGACAGCTGTATCATCAGCATACATCAGTTGGTTGATGAGACTCTCCCCTACCCTACCATACATCCAGTCTTACATGCTATAGAAAACTCGTCCATATATAAATGAAAAAGAACAGGTGAAAGTATTCCAGATGTGGTTCTTCCCCATTTGACCCGCATCGTTTGATGTAAATACCAAAAATGCAAGATCCTTATCGCGCTTGCAATTTTGAAAACAATTTACAATGATTGACGTGGTCGAATGTTTTAGATGCGTCCAGAAAACACATAAACACTGGAGTGTTATGTCTGCTATACTTAATAACAACCTCCTTCAGAGCGTATATACACAAATCTGTGCTGTGTTTATTTTTAAAACCAAATTGGTTATCAGTAAGTACGCTTGAAATCTAAAATAATCCGTTCTGATACTTTGCACAGTATGCTAGGCAAGGCAATTGGTCTGTAATTTTCTATGCTAGATATCTTACCTGTTTTGTTTTTAACTATCGGCACTAACAACTGGGGTCCTCTTGAGATGTTACACATTTATGTGATGAGCCACGCCCTCCGCAATATTCATTGCCTTATAGAAGCTCAGTTTTAGTAAGTTTTCCAACTTTTGCCAAGAGGGAACTTTAGATATTGGTCCCTAGATTATGTTCACCCAGTTTCATGCAGATCGCTCAAACTTCCTAGGAAGAGATCCATTTGAAGTGTTTTTCAAAACATTCAAAATGGCGTAAAATCTATATAAGCGGAAGTTATGGGTTCTTGAGGCAAATGTGTTCCTCATGAGGAGAGGCATCTCTGTGCAAAGTTTCATGTCTCTACCACATACGGGGCATGAGATATGCCCATTCAAAGTTTGACATTTCAATGGGTTGCTATAGCGCCCCCCTTTGGCCAATTGATGTAATATTGCTTCATTGGCATCCTCCCATGACCCTCTACCACTGTGCCACATTTCACATGGATTGACCAAGTCAGTGAGGAGAAAAACGTGGAACACACACACACACACACACAGAGTTTTCGTCATTATATAGTAAGATGTGGAGGCCTCCCTCAGCGTCCTGGAGCCTCTGTTTCAGGATTTCAGAGTGTGAAGCTGTCACATGCAGTCACAACCTCTTTGCACCACATATTCATATTTTACGTTTGCAAATGTGTCGAGCTGAAACAATTAGCCGATGACTAAATTAATCAATTGATGGGAAGGAATTAGCAACAATTTAAATACTTGTCACCTGACAAGCAAATATAGAAAACTGTTTTCAGGTATTCAGATGTGAGAATTCGAGGATTCTTCTGCTTAATTTAATTTTTAATAGAACAATTTTCAGGGTTTTTTCGTGGGACAGAACAAGCAACATGAAGGTGTCACTCTCACATTTAAGTTGATTCACATTAAGACAGTTTTTCCCATTATATCCCCACTCATTTTAAAACTTATTTAATTTAACTTTTATTTAAAGAGGTAATTTCGTTAGACTGTGGGGTCTCATTCTCAAGAGAGACCTGGTTTTAAGAAATGTTGATTTTTAGGACCAAATTATCGGTTAAATTCCATTGATAAAGCCGACAGAGCTCAACAGGAGCAGAGCTTATTTCTGAAGACATCGTACCCTGAGTTCTATAACCAGTGCCAGACCTAGCATATTCCTCCCCCTGGGCAAGCTTCCATGAACCCCCCCGAAAAAAATTAGTATTGTTTTTATTATAATTGTTGTATTAATTAACGAGAACAGGAGCTAACGAGCTAATTATTTTTGTTCTTGTCTTATTTCAAAGCAAATTTTAAAGTTGGTCGAGATCGCTCTGACCAAGATACCAAGATAAGGGAAAATCATCTTCACAGTCCACAAATAAATTGTTGCCTGACACAACGGAAAATAGGTTTTTTTTTCATTTGAGGAACATTTAAAAAATGCAGGAATATCATATAATCAAATTTAGAGTACATTTTCTAGCAGTGGTTCCCAACTGGAGTCACAGGGTCCAGATTTGTCCTTAGTTATTGGGTCAAGGTCCACAAGAGACTCCCTGTCTCTGTGAAGGAGCTGAAAGTACATTCCAAAATAAAACATAATAATACTTGAAAATAAAATGCGTCTTTTATAAACTTCAGAATGGATACGCGACCCGCCAGTTGGGAACCACTGCTTTTAGAGTGATTATAATAATTGGACTATTACATTTCAGGGCTAAAAAAAAAGTCCTACTATTCTTGTCCATTGATTCAAATGACTGTGATTTCAGTTACTGTGCGCCCCTCTGCTGACCTGTGCTGGAATGTAACTAAGTACATTTAATCACTTAAGTACAAATTTGAGGTATTTTTACTTTACTTAAGTATTTTATTTAAACTTCTTTACACAAACTAAATTAAATTGGCAACCATCTTGATAATCAGTTAAGTTTTACTTTTAATACTAATAAACATTTTTCTGATTGCACTTACTTACTTAAAACTAAAGTGCAATGCAGAGTATTTGTACAAGGTGGTTTTGTGGTGTAAGGCAGTTACGGCGGGCCCTAGTGCAAACGTCATTGCATATCATCAAAAATGTCAAATAACGGAAGAAATTAATCATTTAATTGAATAATTTAATTGTATATTTATAGATGTTATCGCATTTAATTTTGCCTTACATGCATACTGACAATTAGAAAAAATAAATAAAAAAATAAAAATTAAATGGGTTTTGCCTTTTTGAAGACATATATAGAAAATGGCAACATTTTTTAAATTAAAAATATATATATTTTTTCATCCATTTTCTTTGGAAACAGATTCATTTCCAAGGTGGCAATTTGAATCACTTTCAAGAGCCTGCTTTTTCTACGGGCCCCTCCACCCCAGGGACATGCACTGCTGTATTTACGCCCCTGGTGTGGTATTAGTATCTTGACTAAAGTAAAGGATCTGAATACTTCCTCCTGCATTTAAATATTTGGCCAAATCACATGTTGGTTTCACGACTGCAGAACTTCTTCTTGTGACCTTTCTTCGACACACCTGGCCTTAAATAGTTAAATTTAGGCGGTGGTACTTTTGCAGTTCTAGATGTGTCGCCTACAGGACGATCCACCACTGTCTAGAATAGTCATTTCCTTAAAGTGCAACAGATGACTTCACTGCGGGTTGCTCCCCTGATCTTTGTCAGACTGAATCTGAGTCATAAAAGTCATATGTTATGGTGCATAAATCATGAAAACAAATATGCAATATTTTCTGTACTTAGGAAAGAGGTAGCCGGTAAACCAGGGTTCAGTGTTGTAGACTTTACCTCGGTTATATTCTGGTGGTGCCTTTAAACTACGTGCAAAGCAAGTAGAATGCTGTTGTGTAATTTGGCTGAATTGACCCTTTAATTACCTCCGTCGATAAGTTTGTTGTTGACGCCGCCGCGCTCTCTCTCGGCCAGGTCTCTTTGGAAAAGCCGTGTTTTTTATTCTCAGTGGGACTACCTGGCTGAATGATGGGTCAATGAAAGCAGGAACAATGTCCCAGACTGTCTGCCATAAGTCAGTGAAAGAGGTGATTCATGAACAGTGGGCACTAGGTCTTGGCTCGGACTCTTTGATTGAAACCTGTTTAGCAACAACTGCTAATTTCATTACATGGTGTCAGCGCACACTGAGCGGCTCCTGAAGGGCCCGCTTTGAACTCTCAGGGCCCAAACAATGACACGGGCCAGTCAGGGGGCCTGATGGGAGTGTGACGGGTCGGCGGTGGGAGGAAAAACAAAACCTCTCCCCCTCAAAAAAAAAAAAGGGACGGAGGTTTTTCATAATGCTGAAGTCTGTCAAATATTTTGATATGTCCCACACACCATGGTGCAGCTCCTCCTGGGCTTTTTGCCTTTCAGCGGGGAAACAATTGACTTTCTTCACGATCAAGTCGTTCGCCTCCCCGCCTCCAGGCAAAACCTTTCATGAGGAGCCATGGCTTGCCGTTGCAGCTGTTCCGCTGGGGTTCTTCCCATGGACACCGGGGATAAAAACTCTTTGAGGAAGCCACTTCAGTTGTGTGGCCTTGCAGGTTTCTCTTTTTTTCCCCCGCTCATCCAAAACTTGGCTCGCAAGAAACTTTTTGGTCTTTTTTTTTTTTTTGTCTTTGTTGGACGGGGTTTGATCTTTTTTTCTTTCTTTTCTTTTTGTCTTTGTTAGTGATGATGATTAACCGGCGCAGTGATTAGTTCAGTCAGCTCGTCATCTTGATGTGCTCAGAATCTCCACGCACTGCACTGCAAAAATGGAGCACTTCAGTCACTCATTCACCCTTTAAACCTGATTTATTCTGAAATACAATTGAAACCTACCAGTGTGGAGAGATAGTGTCACTTTCTTCTTTAAAGACATGGGGGAGGAAATCCGAACCATATAATACGCCTTGAGGTCAGGAGCTTTCTACAACATCACTAAGACCAGTAGTACCTGAAACACCCGCTGCACCCACTCTGCACATTAACTGCCCTCTAGTGGATCTGCTGTGCAATGCAGGAAGTAGAAGTCTCTATTTACCAAATTAAAAATGGCTGCCTCCTTGTTGCAGCTCATAACGTATCAGGAATTTTGCTAATTTTGATGACGTTACGATACGATAAAAATGTTTATATGTGTTGATATTTTAAAATGAATATTTAGGGGTGGTGAGGGTGCCTCCTATTTTTTATTTTATTTATTTAAAAGGGACAATGCACATTAATGAACAAGAGTAAAAAACAGTGTAAATGTGCCGAAGTTAGCGCAACGCTAATTCACATTCGGAGTCCCTTGGCAAGTAACAAAAATACACAATTTAAGTAGGAAATAACAACAATAAAAAACAGGGGATTTCACATTATTGGCTATCGGCTATCTCAACATCTGTTTTAAATTTTGCACAGTGTATGATAAGGTGCCTGTCAGGAAATAAATGACAAACAAAATGTAAGTTTAAAATGTGCTAATTTAATTATTCCTCGGGTCTGACTTTACGTCAAAGTGCAAGGGTCGGGATCAGCTTGGTTTGGCGAGAGATTTTGGGAAGGGGCAACCTCCAAGGCTGAAAAATGAAGCCATTGCAAAAGGACTAAAAACTGCAGTTCCTCAAATGGCCACTTGAGGCTGGCTCCAGAACAATCAGTCCCCATAGACCTCCATGATAAAATTTCCCAGCTTTACAGCAGAAATAAACATGTTTACAACCTGGAACAAAAACGTTTTTTTTATCTGTATAACTAATTTAAACATTCACGACTACTGTGCAGGGCGTATATTTATTTAAAACGTACCCTTTTACATTTTATTAAGGCCCACGTTTCAGCATATTTAAGGGCGTTTGTATGTGAGGCGCCGCTACAGTCTGTGACTCACATCCACCCGCTCTCATCCAAATATGGTCACTTCTGGCTCCAAAAAACTAAAATGGCGACTGCCAAAATGCCGAACTCAAGGCTTCGAAACGAGAGTCCACAAACCAATGGGTGACTACACACAAGCTACCTCCATTATTTATGTAGTCTTTGGGATTACGGTAGCGGGTGCTAACGATTAGCGTGGTCAATTGCCTGGAGAGTTTTGTAGCTGCTTTTTAGATAAAATATCTTGGACACGAGGCACTTCCAGCTAATAACAAGCATATGAGTGGATTAAGCAACGACACAACTGGATGTCCGACATCATTGAAGTGAAGGGGCGCATATTCTTAAGACTAATGACTGCATAGTCATGTGCGCACATTTATGCTGTGCTGCACCCCTCAGCGAAAATACGTTCCCATGCGCGTGATAGGTAGTTTTTATTTAAATAGTTCCTAAATTATCATGTTTTTATTGTTTTTAATTTAAAACAATCTATTGACAATTTTATCAAACCAATTAAATATTAAATAGTATAACAATTTAAGACATTTCAATAGAAATGGGGGGGGGGGGGATAAAATAAACGTAAGCACAGTTAATACATACATAAACAGTAGATTAATATTTAATAATATGCCCGTGTGTGTTGTTGTATTTTTGCATGATATGAAGGAAATTTAAATACAGTATATCCAAATGCATTTAAAATTTATGAATGGATAAATCAAGATACAATTCATGTTTTTGCTTCTAAAAAAATCCCAATTGAAATATATGAATTGCGACGAAAGCCAAATGTATAATATGTGGTCCAAATTATGCAAATTTTAATTTCATCATATAACAATTCATGATAAAGTAAGTTTCATGTGTTTCATGTTTCAAGATTGCTGCTTTAGTTTAAAGACAAGGACTCAAAAAGTTCCAGGACTAAAAACTAGATTAACTGACTTGGTAAAATGGGCATTTTTTGCAGTGTGTACAACTTTTTACAGCGAGTGAAGATCCTCCGTAGCAGAGAAAGAACAGCAGACTTCCAGAACATGCACCATGAAGGTAACTTTGTAAAGTTCACTGCGGATAGAGGAGGCATATGAATATTCATGAAAAATTACCCCGAGCTCGCTGTGCCTGATAGCGGGCCCTTTTCTGCCGCGGTATTAGGCCTGTAAAAGAGATGAAAGGCTTGTGAACCATCCCCACTTCCTTGGCCTTATACTGGGACACAATGGCCAACCAGCCGCTCAATTAGTCTGCCATCTTAGACTGACTGTTTGACAGGTCTAGCTAATTGTTAATCCCGCCATAACTGTTGCTCAGAGTAATTAATCATGTAACAAAAGGGCTCTCAGTGAGGCAACCCCACCAGTGCCGATGTGTGTCAAACCAGGAAGCGAGGAGCCGAGAGGGAGAACGCGGCAGTAAAGGTTGTCCAATTTACAGCTGAGGTTGATCAACAAATATTTAATCTTCATTTGCAGCACCTTTGCGGTGGCGAGCGTGGGTTGCTTTTCCCGGATGTAAACAAGTCCGTGCGTGAGATCTCCTGGCTTATGTAAATGCGCCCGCCGCGTGAGTCCCACAGGAGCAGGTTCCAGGGGTCAAGGACCATTCATCATGAGATGGAGTGTCATTTTCTCCACTTCATACGCAGGCAGCTGCTTAAGAGGAGGAAGAGAAAAGGAGGTATTCTTTGAGGGGGGAAAGAAAAGGCAGAGCCAAGCACAATCCCGGCTTCAGAAGAGGAGATGGCGGGGAGGTGGAGGGTGAATAGGAACACAAGGTGCCACTGTGTCAGAATTCAAATGTGAGCACAACCGGTGATGTCATTCACCTCCCCAACCCCACCTCGAGTCATAAGACGAACCGCATTCCTGGGAACGGGAAACGGACACAAAGAGCCACCGTGTTTCGCAGCCTTGCAATACTGACTCATTTCGTTGTGACCCATAAGTGATTTTTTTTTTTTCTCGGTGTGTCCAAATGATGATTAATATCTGTTTTCTATCTCTGTGCTGAACGGTCGCAGCAGCAAACAAGAGCACCTCTTGTTCGGATGAAAAAGGAATTCGAGGCTCCCAGGCTATGGGATCTCATAAAAGCTAAATTGGATAATTTGAGGGAAAATAGACAGAGGTCATATCTCATCTGCATCTTTTTTTTCTCTTTTGAAATGTAAAGATAGGCACGCAAGGCAGTGGCGTCCAAAGAGGGGCCGTAGACCTTTTTCGGAGGCCAAGAATTCATAAGGTGCTGTTTGCGCTTACTCCACAATAAAAGAAGAATTAGAAGTCGTCACAATCACCTCTTGAAAGTCTTCCTAGTCTTCCGTCTTTTTTTTCTCTTTTGAAATGTAAAGATAGTCACGCAAGACAGTGGCGTCAAAATAAGGCTCCTGGACCTTTTTCAGAAGCCAAGAATTCGTAAGGTGCTGTGTGTGCGTACTCTGCAATAAAAGAAGAATTAGAAGTCGTCACAATCACCTCTTGAAAGTCTTCCTAATTTTCCCACACTCCACCGAGCATCATTTTCCCTCTGCGAGTAACAATCAGCGGCCGAACATGACAAGAGCCGTGTTGTTGGAGGAAAACCTGATGATTTGAGCAGCAAAACAAAAGCCTCTGGGGAGCCACTGGCTGTCCCGCCGGTCGACCCACCTCCACCGCCGCCGCGCAGGACCAAAGCACAATACCACACAGAAAAACCCGCAGACAATAAACAGAAACAGTAGGAATCCTTCCCTAATTTGACTTGCTCCACAGGTGGTCACCAGCTGCTTGCGAACAGGTTACTGGGGGCCCCAACGGAGGAGAGGGGATTTTCATTTTAAGTGGAACAATAGGCAACCGCTCAGGTCCCAAAACCAGGAGGTCGTTTCTTTCTCTTCCCCCTTTTTTATTTCTTTATTTTTTTATTTGGCAGTGCCTGGAGGTAAGTCGCAGCTCCACGGCAGCAGACAGTGAGGTCTTTTGTCTCTACGTCTGCGCACCAAGATGGGGGCTATCAGAAATTCCCCCTGTCTTAGTTCACATGATTCAATGAGAGCCCTGTGTGTCAGTCTGAGGGCTGTTCTCTTCTTGTCTATTCATGTCGCACACCGAAGGGAAAGACCCGGCTTCGCTTACGGCTGGAGGCCTGCTTTTACTCATCCAACGAGACAACAAACTGCAGAATTCGTTTAACTCATAATTACACGGCTTCTCATGCTGAATGGCGTTTCAGTCAAGCCAGAATGTTTCAAATGGGCAATCTCATAGAATCCTTGAAATCTCTCAAATTTGCCACCATACCTTAGCAAATCCCCGATTCCACATTAATCATATTACCTCTGTAGCAACTGCAACGGATCCAGATAAACACATGAAAACAGTCTTTTGTCTTCGGGTGCTGGCTGAAGATTCGGAGGCAGGCACATGGTCAGATGCATGTAACTTGTCTCCACACAAATGGAGGATGAATCTAAGCAGAGGAAGTCTTGCAGGCAGAGTGGCTTTTCCAATAATCCCTGACTTGTACGTGGAAACCCAGAGACACAGACACCTGACCACCCAATAAGAGGAAGTTGGCTTCAGTGATTGTTTTAATGCGACTGGAAGATGCAGCAAGGCATGTGGGACACTCTACATGAATGCTCGAAATATGGAAAAATATTTGTCCAAACCTCTCTCAGCAGAGATTCAGCGTGAAATCATAATAAGAACTGCACTTCATTAAATAATCCAAGACTCAAAGACATTAAACTCTACTGGCGACCACTGGGATTGCAACACCACCAGATCTCTGGCACACAGACCAAAATGAACAACAATTTGTTTTATGCAAATGCAGGATGATATTGTCCAAAATTACAGGGAGAATTGTTGAATTTGTCATTGAAATAGCCTTGGAAAGAAACAGTTTTTCCTGGCAACAGCAGAAACGGTGGTTACTGGCACACAGCGTGTTCATTGGACTCCACTAATGTCCATTCTGCTTGGTTTACAACAGAGTTCTCTGTCTAATCAAACCACACATCTTCCAAAAGTGAATTAAAGCGAAAGTGAAATTGAAGAAGGATGACTTAATCTCATCCAGAGTCACTCCATTCATCTCAGACGGTCCCACAAGAAAAACTAAGTGGACTTTTTGTCACCTTAGAACCAAATTTTGTGTGAAAGCGGCAGTGAAAAAAAAACTGGACGCTTTAAGTTTTACTTTGAGGGAAAATCTCCACCATTTTGGTCCGACATTACATTTTGGGATTGCTGCACCTTATGTCTCATGTTACTTAATGGAGACTTCTCGTTCGTCCTCGTTCGTGGACACTTTTTGTGATGTGAAAACAAGATGGCAGCCATCTCTGTCACGACTGTCTACAGCCGATTTTGACACAAAAGTGGACCAGGTGTCAAACCTGATCAAGTTTTATGGTTGAAACTTGTTTATTTATGCTTAATGAAGTTTGTAGTTTGACATGGCATACGGATTTGACCGATATCTACAATAGTAAAAAGCTAAAATGTTAATTAGGAAGTACTCGTTTGAGGACATTGGGACTTTATTATTGTATTAACGCAGCATTTTGCAGGTTGATGAGGTGTGAAAATCTGTTCTTAAGACAAAAAAAACATTCTTAACTTGGATTTTGCAGCACAGAAAATTCATACAGGGATATCAAACACCATGTTCAGGCATCAAAATGAACCGTTTTGAACACATTCTCACTCGTGCTTGCTCATGGACTTTCCACGTCCACATACAACGTGCAAGGTACCCTGGGTGTGTTGGTTGTTGGTCGTTCTGGGACGCCGTGTCAACTTCAGCCTGTTACATACGTCTGTTTTCAAAATACACTTCTGTTTTCACAGGGAATGCACAGTTTGCATACAGTCTCTTTCAAAATAAAAGCACTACGTCAGCACAACACCGCTAATTGAAGTTTTTTCCCTCTACAGCTAATGTTCGTGATTGGGTTTAGGAAAAAAAGAACAGGGTTTGGCTTTACAATCTTACAGGACGTGAACACCGGCCTCTCAGGTGAAAGTTGTTGGTTGTTGGACCCATCCACCAGCCTTCTAACGTGCCCTATCATGCTGACTTTTTTTGTCAGTGTCTGACGCCAGAATTCACTGACCAAGCGCTGATCTGATGGGGGCAGTATACGCCATATAGAGCAAGGGGGTGACGAGGAAGTAGAGTTTAGGCCAGAAAATAGATCTGCTAGCAATATACTGACTGCGCTTGTGCATCTACTTCCGAAACACAGCGGCTGGGGTGCGTTTGATTTATTGTACTGGGACGTTTGATTTTTCCACAACTGGACCACGGACTTCAAAAAACACCGTTTGCACCGGAACAAACAGTAAATAAAACAAACGAAATTGCACACATTCTTGTGGTCGGCTCAAACGCTGTCAGCTGATTTAAATAGTAAATAATAGTTTATTGAGTGTATTGCGGATGTCGTAAATGTTTTTTTACGACGAAAAAGAAGAAATGTTATTTTATATATGCAAATATTTTAATAAAGTATTTCTTGTTTAAGTACATGGGATCTTAGTTTTTTCCTATTTTTTATTGTGGTATCGACTTTTGTATCGAGAATTGTGTAATTTTACTTTTATCGGCACCGACTTTTGAATTTTTGGTGTCGTGACATCCCCACCTCTAATCCATAGAGTGACTGCATTGTGTTGATACAAACAGGCCCAGTCCGTAGATATCTTTAGAGGAGATCTTAGTTTATTCCTGACAGCAAGCGGCAAAAACAAAATCCTCCGTCAAACACAACCACACAAACTCGAGCCCCTCTCTCTTGGAGTACAGCCACAAAAGGCGAAGCCATGTTTCATTCAATTCAGTACAATAAAACAGGAAACACACACACACACACACAGCAAGAGGTAAAAACTCAACCATATAACTCGCCTACACAAATTAAGCAACACAAGATTACGTTAGCATAAAATGAACTTACAAACAGCATGGAAATTACGACGAGCGACGTCGCTTACCTCTCCCATAGAGTACAACAGCAGAAGGGGAGACAATGGAAGTGTGTTGGGTAAAAACAACTGAAACGAATTTTGTGTAATCATCATACTTAACACTACACATGTACATCTGACCTTGCTACACACATGTTGTTACACACTAGTGACTATTAGAAATAAACCCAGTGTCCCCCATATATTTTTTTTAATACTATTAACTGTTAAAAGACAATGCGTAGGTTTTTGTTTTTATGCCTTTCAGGTCCTTCTCACCTCAGACAGCTAGGGGAAATTAAAAAAAGCACACCAAAAAACAGCTGGCGTCTCAGGAGGTTACACGGAGAGTAAAAAGTAGGAAAATCAATTGATTTCAAAGTAAAAACTCAACAAATCTGAGTGGTTTCCATTTTTGTCGCTGCTGTGAGTTGACTGACAGGTGGGAACTCTCACTGATCCTCACACTCGCATCGAAGCACGACATCGAACATCAAATCTTTGGGTTCTGAAGCGTCATTTTATAAACGTTTACACTGTGTTCACTCTAAATGATTTGGCATCTCGAGAGCTTCGGACTGAGATTGTCAACAACATAATGACAGTATCAAAACTAATTACTAAAGGAGTTGTGAATGCTTGTTGCCTGTAACCACACAAGTTCTCCCACCTATTAATTGATGTATTTTTATTATTTTCTACCTCAGAGTTCATCCCAGGCTGCAGTTGATGAGCTGTGGCGGCGGCGTGCTGTCCCTCGGGGTCACCTTAAACCGCGGTCAGGGCGCTCAGCTTCTCCTCCCAGCGCCCTAAAATAAAACTTTCATCTCCCTCGTCATCGCATCCTGAACTTGCCCCCACGTCCCTTCATTTAAATTCACACAGCTGATGTTTGTTGTGAACAGGCGCTGTCAGAGAGGATAAAGAAAGGTTACCTGGTGGCTGAGAGCGAGACGCTTTACACCAGCAGATTTATCCACACTGATGTTTTGATGTCACCACCGGCTCCTCCAGGCGCTTTGCTGTTGTAACGAACCAAACCCCAATCAAATCTTTGAAGTAGTCATGTATGCATAAGCGCCGTCTACCTTAATGCTAAATAATTAGCAAGAGAGCGCGCGGCTCACTGGGATTGCTACCTCAGGGCTAAACTTGCTTTTCCTGCTTTGATCATTACGTTAATTAAATCTGGCTCCCTTGACAGGTCGGGGGCTAAAAAACAGGTAGGTGTCATAGGCACCTCGGCGGAGACAGAAGCACCTGGTGTGTGTGAGCGCTCCAGCTGTCAGCGGCGGTGCCTTAAGAGTCAGACGGCGGTGGCGTTAATTCGAACCGATGTCCCAAAAGGGGAGGGGAACAACTCAATTGTAAGACACCCCGATTCTCCGGTCTGGAGGCGGGTGAGGCTGCAGCTTTGCGGCAGCTTTGGCCAGAGGAGGAAAGAAGTCATGTTGTCAGACCTCAGTGTCAGCTCGCGTCATAACCAGCGCCTGAGGGACAAATTAGAAGTGTGTTTCGAGAGATGTGTCAAAAGTGTTCTCGGTCCACATCACAGCAGAGGAATCGTGCGAAGAGGGACCTAAACCAAAGTCAAATGCCAAGGGCAGCCAGAGGAGGGACTCACCTATGATTTATTTAAATCAAGATGGCTCCAGACGATGAATAATTACACAACTGTGCATTCATGTGTCGTCTTTTAATGTCATTATGCATGTAGGGCTCGTGCAGGAGGTCAACTCAGACTGTAAACACCTCATGGAAAAAGAGCTCTCACGTCACTAATCATAGTTACACTGCAGCAAAGGTCAGGTATGTGTGTGTGTGTGTGTGTTTCATGGCTTCTTCAACCAAACCAAATATGTGGATGCAATTTGCTGCATTTACTACGTACAAATAGGCACAATTATTTCAAAGGAGCCAAACCGTACGCGGCCAAGCTTCCTCTGAGGAAACGGCCAAAACCCAACAAACAGATCAGGTTTTGGTTTGGTTTGCGAAACTCTCCCAAGATCGCACACAGCTGCGAGCGAGCACACAGGAACTGAAGATGAATGCGTCCTCATTTTAATCACCTCAGACCTCATCTGGACTGTGACGGGCTCAAGAGAGGACACTGTTTAGAAACATTTCACCAAATCAATCCGTAGCTGAAATGCAGTCTGACGCTAATTAGCAGGAACATGAGACAACTGAAGGACTCTCTGTACTCCGACTGCAGGTGCATCAGTCCAAAAATCACTCTGCTTGTTGCTATTTCAAGTCTGGATAAAACATAAAAACATGTCATTTCAAAGTCCCTTTTTCAAAAAGTGTTTATCTTCCTTTACCCCTCACACTCTGGGAGTGGGTGTCTCCTCCACAGAAGCTGACACAGGCTGCAGGGCAGAAAAATCTCCCTGTCCGTGATGAAAATAAGGCAAATGACATTAATTTCATATGAAATAATCTAGATTGTGTTTGTTGGATGCGCTCGGATTCAAAAAAACGACTTTCTGCCTGAGCCCAGCGGCCTTTCCTCCACATCCTCATCCAGCGCCCCACACCACAGAGCGTTCAGTAGTAATTAGTGTCTTCAATATGTTTAACCATCCCACATACCTGTTTAATCAAACCATTTTCTGGGCATGTATTCAACCTTCAAAGGCAGCGTTTGAAAAGGACTCGGAAAACACAAAAGCGAGTCGTCTGTGAAGCTCCTTTTGATCTAGATCATTAACGTTTTGGAATCAGAAGTTGACATAAGGCCCGGTTTTGTTGCCGCACTCCTGGATCCGTTTCTGTGCGGTGGAAGTTGAAGATGTTTGGAAAATTGCTCCGATTATAGTGTTCATGTGCCATTTGATACCGGTTCCAAGAACAAGGGGAGCTGCAGCCAAACCAGACTACACCAATAAGAGCTGGCGGAACTGGCCGTCCTTTCATAGACCACATGGTCTCTTTACCGAGTGGACACATTTTATTATCATGGTAATCGACTTTGTAATTTCGGTGTGAACAGCCCCACCCTGCTCCGTTTACAATGGAGAGATCTCAACACCAATTAAAGCCAAGTGTATCAAGGAACAATGGTTTACTAGGAAGGACAAATGAACTGGAATGTTTGAGAGGCTGCAAGTTTGTCTTTGTCCATCTGAAACTTGATATTCCAGAGTGAATGGATCAATAACTGCAGCTGCTTTACCTTCCTCATTATAGCTATACTTGTGCATCTTATAAAAACCTGCCTGCCATCAACATACATTAGCTCAAGGTTTGGCTGTGTGCATCAAAGATTGATTCCATCGTGGAAAAGTTGTCGCGCTGAGGGATGCGTTCAAAGCAAGCTGATGGGAGTTCTTCATCGCTCTCCAGCAGGAACATCAAATGACGACACAATACGTTCTCGGACTTCACAGAGATGGACGGGCCTCCCGCACTGAAGCTCGCTCCATCCCCAAACCTTTTCAACGCGAGCCCGTCCTCGTCCCAACCTCTTTGAGACCGAGCCGCTCTGCCACGCGCGGACGCATCAAAAACGGGAACTCATCGTCACATCAACTGACTCTCCTGCCTATTTCTGTCTCTCTCCTCCTGAAGCGGCGGCGTCCGCGCCCACGGGCAGCGTTTCTGAAAAATCACAAGAAATTCATTTCCTCCCTGGATGGAAAATAACAAAGGCATTCCTCATGACAGGCCCCTCTTCCTGTCATCTGCAGGCCACAAGTCAACTGATCTATTAATAGAACCCCCTCCTCTTTGCTGCTTTATCACAACCAGACCGCACAACTCTCATCAGGTGATCTGATTAACAAATTACAGACGGGCAGGAAGTCTGTGAGGAATTTGGGCAAAGGTAGAAACAGAAAGAGAGATGCTGTACAGTGTGGGGTTTTTTGTTTTTTTTGGGGGGGGGACGCAGTAGTATACATCATTAAATATTCAGTTTGATTGCTCTTTACTCAGTAGCAGATTTCTGACCTAGTTCAGAGTAATTAGGTTTACACTGTTCAGCCACTTTAGTAAACAAGGATATTTTCCTGGTGAGATAACTTTGCATCAGCTCGTGATATCTGGGCGCAGAGCCTCAGCGGGGATTATCTTCGATCTGAAGGAGATACCTATCTGTTGTGGTGATATTTCTGCTTTAATAACGGCTCTCTGTCCCACCAGGGGAGCACAGGAAGAGCTCGGCGTGCTGAGATGTTCAGGACACGCTTTTAGTTTCTCTATTGACATTTGTACTGTATATAACCTCTGTGTGATGGAGCAGCCGCTGCGTTTGGTTTGTTTCACCTCTGATGTTTCCAATTGAGTTACATGATAAAAATGTAAGATGCTTGTTTATGTTATAGACTGTATTAAATAGCCGATGTAGCTACCTTGAGGTCACCATTTTGTTTCTTTGCAGCCAGAAGAGACTAAAATTTGGAGATACAGGTGGAACTGTGGAGGAATGAGAGCTGGATATCATTAAAGAGCCCTTTCTGTTTTTACAGATTACGCTACAGGGCCACGACGACAACCTGTCCTCGAAATCCGGGGCCTGGTCAGTGAGACACCGACGAAGAAAGCCATCCTTTCGTGTCAGCATGATATGCAGCAGGTCATTATTGTTTAACGGCATCTGGCGTTGTCAGCGGGAAACATGACGGGACAACAACAAAAGTCAAGGCGGCAGAAGTCCGAGTAGGGTGGGAAGGAGTGATGGTGGATGGGTCCAGCAAGCACAAACTTCCACCCAGGAGGTCGGTGTTCACTTCTCGTAAGATTGTAAAGTTAAACCCTGTTCTTGTTTTCCTAAACCCAACCACATGTGTGTGTTGTTGAAAATGCGTTGATATACCACAAGGTCGGAGTGAGAATGTGTTGGCTACGACATCCCTTCTTTACTCCGTGATGCAGTTCCAGTGTGTATTTTTAGACAGCATGCCAACATCGCAGACACGCAAGAACCCTGAGGGGCGTGACATCGAACACAACAGCGCCAGCCTCCAGTGTGACATATAGCATACACGCCAGTAGCACTTTATAAACAATATCAGTGGCATTAAAATGTCGGTAACAATCATTTCCTGTTCCTGTCACATGGCGGCCAATCTCGTCCCCTGCTCGGAGGTAAAGGATCGCTCAGACGTCATTGTTTTCCCAGTATGCAGACATTTTCATCCACTTTTATCCCTCTTTGAGTTAGCTGCTAACTGCTATCAGCTGCTTTTCAAATCTCCCACAGTTGATCACGTGCCAAACACATTGTCAAAACATCACACCCCTGTCCTGCCAGCTGTCCCTGTTACACAGACGTCCTTTTAGCGCTGGTACTGCCTCCAACAGCGGCTTAAAGGCGGGACAACTCTGTCCCCCCAAATTGCTCAGTCGTACCTTTAATATAGAACAGCAAGGCGGCATGATGCTATGAAATTTGCGCCTTGAATCGGCAGTGTAAAAGATGCTAAAGACTGTGGTGACACTGTGAAGACAGCCTGTCAGTCAAAGCAGCCCCGCCCTTAATTATGCGACACTTTAAGCCTTAATTACGTTTAATTAGATGAGTAATATAAAAATATATCCACTGCACGATTGTCACGAAGGAGAAAATTAGCCATACCCAAACTGTTTATTGTAAAGTCGGACATTTTAAGATCGGGATTGATTCGCTTCTAGAGCCAGCCTCAAGTGGCCAACCATGGAACTGCAGGTTTTGGCACACGCGCCTTGGCTTCATTTTGCAGTCTTAAAGGTTACCGCTTGGTTCATCTCTTCTCTCTGTGCAGCATGTCTTCGTACACAGGTCGTACGATATCCTAGGAATGAACGTCATGCAGTTGGCATTTCGTTCGTAACGAAAAGGCTAGGTTTTGGACAAGTTAAGTAAGTGTGGTTAGGTTTGAGAAAAGAAACATGGCGACGACGTACCTTAAAACGACCCAGAGTTTACACAGTTCCAAACAACCATCTCCTTAGTTTTGTTGTGACCTCTCCACCACCCCAACCTTTCTCCTTAAGGAGACTCTTCCTTCTTTACTCCCTACAGCTATCGGTAACATGATCGCAGTCTTCACAAATACATCTCTTGCTGATGATAATGTAGAATATGTATGGATTTTGGTGTGTAATTTTTCATAGGATAACGTATGAACCGTGTATGAGAACAGCCTGCTTTGTGTCTGTCTGTTTTGGGGTGTTCTCAAAGTTTGCCCTGGCACATAAAGGTCATTGAAGTGGTTGGATCGTCCACCTTTAGACTGCGGTTTCACTTGGACAGGTTTACTGTGAGGAGATATCAAAGGACATACTTCTCTTGTTGTGAGTGGCTCCAGTGAACACTAACGTTGTGTTTTCTTACAGTCATGCTGAGAAACTGGGACATGCTTCAGGAGAAACACACTGCTGCTGGAGTTATTTTTAATATCTGTGAGCACTGGAAGCTAAATTCCATTCACCTTAATTGTATATCTCCGAACTAGACGATAAATAAACTTTTTTATGCAATGAAATTAAAAGAAAAGATGCTATAATAAGGATGTTAACAAGCCAAACATCATATCCAAATGTGAAATTAACAAAGCTTAGCACACAACTCACAATCTTTCTTATCCATTGAATACAATATAAGTATGCTTTTACAGTAACGATCTACTTTTACACGTGTGTGTTTCCCTAACATGATAGACGTACCACTCCCGCATCCTTTCCACTGTAAACACACACGAACATGACAAAGTCTGTGCTGCGAGATGCTACTTTACATCCGTCACCCATCAGCGAGCGTGTGCAAACTCTGAGGCAGACAGACGGCCGGCCGGTCCATCACAACAGTCGATCGTACACTAATATCTCGGGGCATCAGCAGCTATTCCAGAAGCAGAACTAACAAGTTAAGCCCAAACATTGGGTTTGCATGGCAGTGGGGGAGTTTATGACTGTGTGTGTATGTGAAGGGTGGTGGTGGTGGTGCATGCATACATCAAACAGAGACGGTCGGTCAATATTGGGGTATGGAGAATCAACACGCTTTTTTAAAGGAGAGGCTTATGCTCAAACATCACAGTGCCAGTTGCCGGGCCTGAGCATTTCCCGAGGCCCGGATCGCCATTTCTCATTTGTTGCATTAGCAGGAAAGACGGCGTACAAATAAAATTTCCCTGAGCAAGGGAGGTATCTTTGCATACAAAACAAGGCTGTGTGTAATTTTCAACGGGGCGAGAGGGGAAATGAAAGTGCACGAAGGACGGGGGGGGAGAGAAATATGCACCTCCATCAGCGCTGCGGACGCAATCGGCAAAACACATTTAGGAAATTAGCATTTTTGAAATAGTGAGTTTTAAGAGCCAAACAGTTTTGCTGATATGAGAATGAGCAGTGTGAGGGGAAGAGGTTGGATTAGATGTGAAGGAGGTGGAATTTGGCACATAATTTGATTATTCGCATGGTTTTCATTTACCTCTCCGAGTTCACCTGCAGGCACTCTCCTCTCGTCGCTGTCACAGAAAAGCTCCAATTTTCTCTTTATCTCACCTGAACTGAACGTCTTCACGGACATTTATGTATGAAGTGTGTCTCATTAGGTGTAAATTTGGGAGCGTGCGCAGCAGCTTGTGCCATTCAGTATTAAGGAGCAGAATAAAATGTCTGCAGTCATTTCTGCCCAAAAACAGACTCTACTTTTACTCACACTTCATTTTTAGAAGCCCAATTGAGCTTTATTGGCCATTCTCCGAAGCGCAAACACACACAAACAGCCATTCCTCTTCAAAATATTAGAGTCTGCACTGATTGCCACCACCTGCGTTATCACACAGGCTACTAAACAGATGCAGGAGAACGACTTCGGTGTAGAAAGCACAGCTGAGACGTGGCGTCAAATCTGGCAAAATGCTATAAGAATTTGTTTGATCAGCAGCACAGAGAAGAATCCGGCACTGATGAATGTCTCCCAGCTGAAGAAGTGAAAAAAATATCCAGTCCCTGCCCACAATGTAAGATGAGAGAAGACACCTACAACCACTGCATGTGGCCTGGCCACAAAATAGTACACTGCTGGTCAAATATAGTGCAGTAGCTGCAGAGTATTTTTGGTGCCGGGTGTGATGTGAACCTTCTGTTCTCAGTTTTCCTTATGGGAAGATTTATGATGAAAACTATACAAGGCTGTCGTCCGTGTCAGATATGTGAATCCTGGGCCAACGGGGCTACATAACACATGAGGTCATCTTTTAATTTCTATCTAAATTATACGCCACAGCAAAGCTAAACCACATGTGATCTCATACCTGCATGCCAGTACACAAAACCCCACAATTCAAATACAAACTCTACTTAAACATGACACGAACCCATGGTTTGAGCCTTGTCTTGAACAACGACTGGCTTCAAATTAAAATACAGTCCTTTGAAATGCCATCGAAACAGAAGTTATACCAAGGCCTCGTCCACATATACAAAGTTATATTTGAGAACAAAGCTTTTTTTGGCCGCTCGTCACGGCAAGCACAACCCTGGACACTTGGTGCTGTTGCTTGGGGCAAACACTCGTCTCGGGCTTCCAGGGTTTGGCTTCCTGTGAGCTGAAAGGAGGAAACTCCATGGTCCGTCTTCCCCACGGCACCCAGACACATCTCTCATCAACTGCCGTTCCCCACCCGGTCCGAATCGACACTCTTAATTACTTCGGCAACCGCCCTTCTCCGCTGCACAAGAAACCAGCTAACATCTGACACTCCGCTCTCTCTCACGCAGGCGCAGAACGTACGCGCTACTTGGCCGTCGGATGTAGTCCGTGTAGTGTGTTCAAATGCAACTGACACAGGGCGACGTGAGGCGACGCAACAGTTGGCTTTCGTCGCCGCTAGTTCTTTGATGTTGGTTTGGTGTGTCCTTAACTTAAATGCTGTTGTCCTGCCGTGTTTCTCCCTGACAACACTAATGGTGATCGGCCACATATCATGCCGACGTTGCCTTTTTGTCGTTGTCTGATGTGTTGACGTGCCCAAGCAGTGCTCAGAAATGGATCCAAAGTAGTCATTACAAAATCTCTGGTCTGTCCATGACGCCAAACGTGACTCACTTGTGTGACTTTTTACATGTTTACACATAAATACACTGTTTGTCTTCCACGGTAATGAAGAGCAGAGGTGTCAGATGAGCTTGAGTCAGGCTTTTTATCGGTTAAAATCATCTTCTCTTTCTTTGTGTGGCTGCAGGGTTACGGTGTACAGAGCTTCAGTTGTGTTTTCCACTTTTGGACGGAGATTTTTTTTATAACCGTACTTGCGTAGACAGGAATTCTTCTTGAAAAGAAGGAGGGGAAAACCCATTTTCAAAATACCTGAGGGCCAAGACTCGTTGTTTCCAGTACGTCTCTCTGAGTCACAGCAAGTCACACTCTGCCTCTCTCAAACAATTCATTGTTCACTTCCTGTCCACCGGATGCTGTCTGACTTTTTCTCTTGTCTTAGTCACTTCACTCTCACACCAGCCACTTCCTTTTGCCTTTGTCAACCCCTTTCCCTCCTTTACCGGACTTTGCCATGCGCGTCGAACTTTTGCCTGAGCTGTTAGCCGTAGTTGCGCTTAAGGTAGGTCCCATAGATGTTTAATAATAACTAGATACCAGACCTCAATATGGCGCCGATTCAGCTCGCCTTGCGTCATCTGCACGTTCATTCATCCGTCCCAACCTTGTGAACACAATATCTAAACAACACCTCAAGGGAGGTGACACAATTTGACACAAACGTCGACTTGAAGAACTGAAGATTCGAATTGTGTGGTCAAAGGTCACTGTGACCTCACAAAACATGTTTTCGTCCATAAAATTTCACGCAAATGTCAGACAGGATAAAATAATGAAATGATGACGTTTGATATCCTAAAGGTCAAAGGTCAGCTTGACTACGACATCATAATGTTCTGCATCAAACACTTTTATGTCCATTACTCAGCGTCATATCTCAGGAACAGAAGGGGAGACATTTGGTCAGATACTGAAGATACCTAGAAGTCATGGTTAAAATGTCTTTTTTAATGTCTAGGAGACAAACAGTCGTTGATTCAGCAGCATCTTAGTGACTATTTCAGTGTTTACTGCACACTGTCCTGAAGTTATTGAGCCTTTCAACCTTTTTATACGTGTTTTATTTAATATCTAACTGTAAGAGTCTTTGCACAGGAAACACTAAAACGCTTTTCTTACGTCTCTTGTCACTTTGCATTCAGGTGTACAAGAGAATAAGTGACTAGTGCAGATTCATGCCGGTTTGAGCTCCACTGGCCGTTTGAAAGGCAACACACTGCCATCAATGAAACACTCTCCCTCCACCTCTCCCTCTTGTCATGCCAAATTGTGTTTTACAGCATCTGTTCATTATAGATGGCCGACATGATGGATATGGTCATAATATTAATGTAAGACTGACACAGCAGAGACATGAATCATGGCCGACTTTATTTCAAAGCCGGCGTTTCATTGGCCCGCCACTAAAAAGTGATATATAAATGTCAGCGAATGGCAGCCGTAAAGCATTATGAAGTACATTTGATGGTGCATTTTCACCGTTATCAACCCGCTGTTATTTACTAATGTGTCTTCTTCATGTGACAGCCGCAGTGGACGTCCATGTCAGTCGCATTTGCAGATTGTGTGCTTAGAGAGACTCTACCTTTCGTCTCTTTCAGGTGCTGGTTCAGCAGTGAGGAGATGAAAAGGTAGGAACAGGAAGGAAAAGCAATGTTCTCATATTCAGTGGGCGCCTTTGGGTACGGAGGCCCAGGAATGACGTTAAATTGAAAGCATTCAATCAAATTGAAATTTCATTTCCCATATGTGTATATGATTTATGACACGGGGTTATTAGTCATTTCAAACTGAGAATCCATTGGTGTTTATTTTTATTTGTATGGTAAAAAAAAATCACAAAATCAAGGTGAGAATAGAATTTTCGAAACAGTAGCTCTGGAGTACACACAGTTTTTCTGCCATTTTTCTCACTGCTCACTTTTATTTGAAGTGTATTTGACAAGCTGTGCTCCAGAGCGGCAACGAGTCGTCGCTCAATCGATCAACATGGAATTAATTAGCAACTATTTTAATTGGAAAGTTGTTTTGGTAGGTTTTTAAGGCATGGAAGCCAAACATCTGCTGGTTTCGTGCCTCTTAACTGCGATATTTTTATAATGGATTGGATTTTTGGACTGTACCATTTGAAGACAGAGGGTTCCCAGGGTCATGGAAAACCTGGAAAAGTCATGAAATTCCGTATTCTTGTTGTCCAGGCCCTGAAAAAGTCATGAAATTCCTAAAAATATATATATATTTTTTGAAAGTCAGGGAATGTTGTGTGTAATGAAAAACGTAAAACGTGGATTTATTTATTATTTTGCGTAGCTGTTGATGTAACGTAGCTGTAGTATGCGTAGATGCTTTACGGTTGCTTTACCGTGAACATATGTTTCTTTATTTTCTTCTTGCGTTCTGTCTTTTCCTAACAAATTAACCGACGGACAGGGAGCTCCACTACTCCATGTCCACAGCACGCTGATATATTATTATTTATTAATTAATCTTTTTGTGTTTTTATTTTTTTTATGTGCTGTGTCGTATGTTGTATTTTTATGGCTGCAGTATGGGCGTAGAGCACAAGACAAATTTCCCACATTGTGGGATAATTAAGTTAGTCTCGATCTTGATCTTGTCAATCTTGATCTTGAAACTCGTAAACTGTATTTTACAGTTCTGTTCGTGTCATATGTTGTAAATTGCCATTGAAAATTATTAAAGGTTCTTAAAAAGTGGGCAGATTAATCACCAATGAAAATAATTGTTAGTTGTAGCAACTGTGTCACTCATGTTGCAAAAGTGAAGATATATATGGAGGCACCTTGGTGACGATGTAATCGCAATGTCGTGTCAATAAAGGAAGAAAATATTGCCCACAAAAATATTACAATCATATTAAAGTATTACAATAAAATTCTGTTTTTCAAATGAAAATTGCTTGCTTAAAGCCACAATGTGCCTAACATTTCTCAGAATTTAAGAAATGTTATTTTTATTTTAGTTTGTGCAAAAATATTGAATTTTATATATATATATATATATATATATAAAAATCTAATTTTATTTTATAACTTTTTAAAAATGTAGGTCACACATTGTGTTCTCATTTGAAACCACAAAAAATGGCTATTCAACATTAATATTTAATTTTTATGTTTACCACCTATCTGTACAGTTACGTTAGAGTTATTTATATATTTATATATTTATTTATTTTAAACTATGGAAACGTATTAATGGAAACGTGAGTGCAGAATTTTTTTATTTTTTTATTTTTTTCATCATGGACACACATTTGTAAATGAAGTTTCAGTTTTAGGTAATGATTTTCAGTGTGCATATGTCACCTCTGGGCCTCCGTACAGCATGAAGCTCTCAGTGTAATGATGAGAGACATGATGTCCTAATTCATTTAGTCAGCAGCAGTGAGTTTGTGCATGTTTTCAGTCCTGCATATTTTCAAAAAACCTTGTTCGAGGCTGTAAGAGTCCACTTCGGCACTCTGAAACATCAAGCATCAGATCAAGCTGGTGCCTGTTTCTGCTCAGAGACGCTTCAGCAGCTTCAGTCCCAGTATTTGGCATAAACTTCTCAGAATCAATACCCTCAGGCCCGCTCAAACTTTGCACCTTTGCTAATTCAAACTGATTCTGGTCTCGTTCTGAACAGTTTCACTGACGAGACGAGCTGTAGACAGCGACGCGCTCTACATAGCAAACACCTCGAAAGCTGTCTCAGCCTGAATGTGCTGCTCTCAGAATGAATCAGTACAGATTAGTGACTACCTGCTCGTCGTCGTAAGCGGGCATGTAATCCTCTGAAATACTCAAACAGCCGTGGAATGTGATTACTTTCAGCTAGTTTGGGGTGTTCATCTCGAAAAACAATGTCACATGCAGTTAAACTTGCATTTTTTATTTTAATTCACTTCAATCAAATAGTCCAATTGATTATATAGAGACTTGAGTTACAATTGAAAAAACATTTTCTATTTGTCATGTAAATATACATATTCAGTGAAGTGGAAAACACTGTTAATGTAAATTAATGTATAAAAGAGCTTTTAATTAGAGCTGAAATTAATCAATTGAATGAATCAATTGAAACTTTATCACCAACTATTCTCACTCTGATTAGGAATTATTCATTTTTAGTCTTTTTGTTTAGCAATAACTGTGATATTCACTGTTTTATATGCTGTGAATCAGATGTTTCGGGGGTGTCATCACCTTTTTTGCAGTATTTTGATATTTTATAAACTAAACAACAAGCGATTCAGCCGAAAGTGCAGTCGTTGCAGCCTCGCCGTTAACCTTAAAGAGCTTCAGTAATCTGGAGTCGAGAATTTTGAGGGTTTCAGTGACAGTGTGGTCAAAACCTTAGAAGACTCTCCACCCTCATGTAATGACAGATCTGAAAAATTGAAGCCATATGGATCCCAAAAAATGTTCCTTTATTGGCTCTGGAAAACCTTTATCAACTGAAAGCAAGTAACGTACATATTTCTGCTTGTTTTATCTGCACGTGCAAATGATAGTGACTGTTTTAACATGCCCAGGTGTCTCAGTTGTGACTCGTGTTCCGGTTATTTTGTGAAGATCCAAAGTTCTCACATGAGGCAGGGGAAAGTTGGTTGAGGTTTGTTTGGAAATACAAAAAAGGCAAAGTGCTTTCCGAATTACGTCTCGTCTGGTCCGAACCCTCTAACCCTAAGGAAGAACTAGAACCTAACAAGGTCAAACACTTCCAAGCACATTAACAATCTCCTGATGGCACCATACCTGTCGTTAATAACTCATGCCTGCATTTTAATTCAGAAATAATAGCATATACACTTTAAAAAAAGATTCATGGGGTTTGTGAGTAGTGCTTAAAATAAAATATGTTTGATCATTTGACAACTTATTTTGAGAGGTTGGTCAAAATCTGAAAAAATTCTGACATTTTTGAGTTGGATGGAATTGAAATAAATAAGTTGGAATATCTTAAATGAAATAATTTGACCTATAAACATCACAACAATGTTTGGGTGAATATTTAGTTGGTTAACTTCATTACAATTTATCAAGTTGGTTGTACTAAACTAATTGAGATTGTCACATTTTAAAAGACTCATAATGTTGACTCAATAATGCCAGAATTGGAGCTACTGTAAAAGCTGCATGCAAATTGTTACCTTAATTTTTTTAAGTTGAATCAGTGGGTTATATGTTGGAGTATATACTCATGACTTTGGCACCGTCCACAGCTTTACACGACTCAAGATGCACAGAAATGCAGTGTAAACTTAAATAATATCAAAACCTTTATAAAACGTTTCCTAAACACAGACGTTTTTTAATAGAGATAAATATATGTGATTAAGTTGCTCTGACACAAATAAAACAACACATGCAAAAGAGTTAAAGCTTTTGTATTGAATTTTATTTTATAAAAAGACAAAGGGCATTTAGACAGTGTTAAAACATACAGACTTTAGGACATTATGAGACGTACAGTAAGGTTTACACTGAACCACGAGGTTGAGTTTGGCAAGTTTTTGTGAAATGACACAAAATTATTCAATTGAATTCTTCAAATTTGAAACAGAAATACAACACTGTAGTAAGATAGGAGTTTAAAAAAAATGAAAGCAGATCAACCTTACTCATAAATATATTTATTTTATATACACTTTAAAACCAAACTATTTGTTTTAACTCTTAAAAAAGTTAGTGTTCAGGCTACCTTAATTTTTTAAGTTGGCTGAATTTGAGAGGACAAATTGAGTAATTACAAAATCACCTCAACTTGTCTTCTCAAATTCATCCAACTTAAAATTTTAAGGCAGCCCAGACGCTCACGTTTTTAAGTTAAAACAAATAATTTCTTTTTACAGTGTAGCACAAGGTGCATTTTACCGTATTTCTATTAACTAATGAAGACCATGAGAAGTGTTTGAAAGCTCCAGAGAAAGTAAAAGCGGTGTGTTTTCTTTGTCAAAGATAGAAACAGAAACAGGAAGAGAAACTAATACTGAAGACACAGTGTTAAATGAGAATGCATGTCATTCAGGAGACTCGTGACGACCTCCTCACCGCCGCTCAAACACGTCCACCTCACCCTGCGATTGGCTGCTCTGCCGTGACGCTGTGAATTGGCGGACGGTTGATGTCAGTTAATGGCATAATCACTGCAACTTAAGTGGTCAAGTGGCCTGTTAGATATGTGTGGTTGTGTGTGTGTGTGTGTGTGTGTGTGTGTGTGTGTGTGTGTGTGTGCAAATTCCCATCCTGCACCACTCGCCCGGATTCCCTCCGTCGTGTTACTGTCTGCGGATAAAAACAGTCTTCATCTAATATTTTTCCATGACATCAAGTAATGTAAATTACGGCGGGGTGTTGGTATGTAGTCTGTAATTACACATCACCCCCCTCTCACCCTCCCTCCCCTCCCTCCTCCTCTTCGTCGTCTTCATCACCGCGGAGCGTCAGTGGTTCTTGTGTTCAGGCCTCGCTCTGCTCTGCCTCCTCCACCTCCAGCTTCTCCGCACCGCTCGGCTCCGCTCGGCTCTGCGGCTGCCTCCAGCTCGTCCTGTTTGAAAGACGACTGCTGCACCCTACAGTTTAAAATCCTTCCCTCACTGTGCCTGCTCAGCCTGCACACTCTGCTCAGCCTCTGCTCTGCACGCTCACAACTGACCAGGGCTGCTTGTTTTATTAAACACAACACACAAAGGAGGCTCCTCTGGCGTCAGAGCGAGACAAAAACAGACTTTCTGATTATATTTTTAGCGTTTTTACTTCACGTGTTCTTCATTTTAACACAGTGAGGAGTGAATGGAGGTTATGCTGCTGCTTTAAAGTGCGTCCAACTCTTAAATAATTTCACCAGTGGAGAGTTTTAGTGTCCTATGATGGTCTAAATGAGAAATCAAAGGCCCCTCTTCCTTAATGAGGAGAAGATTCTGGAGATTTAAGTGTAAATGTTTCATCACATTGAACAATACTTGACACTGGCACAAAATTTGAACTGATATTTTCATGTTCAGCACCTCAAATGCTCCTTTTTGGTTTAAATTTAATATCAATGTGCTGCTTTTCCACCATTTATGACGATTTAATCATGTTTTTCTAAAAAGTATTTCTCTAATTTCAGAATTAAACCAAATTATCAAGCATGTATGCACAGCTATAAATGCATAATGTTTGCATCATAATCTTCCAGAATCAACATTCCCCGAAATATAACTGTAATCCACGATGACTTGCATATTTATAAGTGTTTTTAATAGATATTTGCAGCAAAAATATCCGAATTTAAGTAATTTATAAAGTGTTAAAATAGATGTTTTCACTTTGTTTGTATTTATGATGCATTATAATTTGATTTTCTTCCGGTGGATGCTCGGCTTGGATTCCATAGTTAGCAAATATTTATTTAACTGTGTAAAAGTCAGCACCATATCTGGAAAAAGTCAGATTTGCTGATGCCGCGCATGTTCATCCGTCATCTTCATCGTCTTTTCTCCTGTCAAAGTTGTTCTCAGTTTGATGACGGATGGCGTGCGGTCTTTTCAGGTTGATACTGGCGATTTATCGATTGAACATAATGTAATATAATATGAGCTAGAGCTGTGTGTATCATCGCATCATGATGCAGCAAAAATATTTGTCTAATATGCTGAATTACGGTAAAGAATTACAGTAAATTACAGTAAGATTACACACCTGCTTATTTATACATTTATTTTTTACATCAATAGATATCAATAAATCCTGTCACATTCAGTCGAATACTGTTGTATTTATATATAATTTAAGTGTGACCCAGCACTAATTAGAGGCACTGATGGGTCTGATTTGAGTTCAGGGTCGCCACATTTGACCTTTTGAGGAAACAAAACGTCCCCAGTTTTACCCTTTTTTACGAGGTGTGAGATTTAAGTCAGAGAGTGACGAACGCAAACACACACACACAGATCGTAACACTGATTCTCAACGGAAAGGAGCACAGACACCCATAGCGGTCAATCCGTACAGTCTGGATCTCCCCCAACAGTGGCGCCATCAACAAGGGGCTTTGGCTTGTAAATCCCACTTGAGGTAGAGGAACCACACACACAAACACACACACACGAGAAAACACACAGACGCTTCCTGACAGCCAACTCAGCTCTGGACAGTTTTTCCAAAGCCCTAATTGTACTGTTAGACCATCAAAATGTAAATACTGCAGACGAGGAAGCGGCGTTAATTACCTCAAACTCCTTCAGAGAAATATTCAGGATTTTTGTCGTGTTTTTTAAGGGAGCTATAACCTTTAAAATTATTGTCTCTTTAGTAGTCCTGAAATCTTTTTGTCTCCATTGAATTTAACATCTTTTAAAAATGTAGATTTTATATCGAAGTCAGGTTGAAGCAAATTTTAAATTCTGAAAAGTTAATTGAATAAATAAACCAGTGAAATAGGGAGTCGTGTGACTTCTCACAGTTGGAGTGACACCGTGGTGTCTTTTCTTTTCTCCTGTCGGCAAGTGTTCGATCGTCCAGTTTTCTGCTGATAATCAGCATTTTGTGCAAATATTCAGCGTCTTTAAATCTGACCATTTAACGCCGAACATATTTGAAGAAAACTCAAGTGTTCCCATCTAAGGTTTCATTAATACAATTAAATTAATAGCATGCATTCATTGGATTCAGTTATACCTAAATATTTATTAGTTAGTTTTTTTGTATTATATGTCAAATTTGTTGCATTTTAAATGTGACTTGATTGGCTGCTACCTCGGCCAGCTCTCTTGTAAAAAAGATTTTCAATATCAATGGGACTTCCTGGTTAAATAAAGGTAACATACATAAATAAATTAATTAAAAACAGTCGGTCATCACTCAGACAGCATCATATCTGTTACAAATGTGACCCTGATTGACCTATATATAATTTTCTTTTTCTATGGAGGGTATAAAATATATTTATCTGTTTCTTCTAGTTTGCAGACAAAAACAAAATCAGGGTTTATTTAAGTTCATACCTCGAGAAAAAGCCTGAGGGTGAATAGCAAAATATGACAATATCCGAAACAATAGAAGCACTTTGCATCCTTGTGCTGATGCATAAAATTACAACCATCAATCAATGTCTGCTTAATCCTAAAATCTGCAGGACATCGTCAGTTATTTCCAAATCAAGTTCTTAATATTTAAACATTTAAAACAACACAGAAAGCCACAATACATAACCATCATAATTTATTCTATAGGTGGTAAACTACCACATAAAATGATCCTTACATTTTTGAATCATCAAAATAAAAAATACAGACATATATTTGCATATGTTCTAAAATATAAACACTCATATATGAGAGTATTTTTAGCTGCATAAACATCTAAACCATATTTTTAGCTTCCCATAATATATCAATGTATCTACTGTCTTTATGAGTGTTTGATTCAATGTGATCTCTATAATCTATCTGAAACACGCCTCAGTGCATTGTAATTGGATCATTATCTTATAAAATTCAAAGCAATGACACTATCATATTATTATAGTGCATAATGATCCATCAACAAACTGCACATACACACATAATCACAGATAAACTGCCTCCCTGTGATATCGCCTTACATCACTTACAGTTAAGTTAAGTATATGCAGTGTGTAATTCATGGCAGTGTAACTGACATATGTGTCTGTAATTCGTCTGTGCTCAGTCCGCAGCAGTTAGGGTGCTAAAAGATATGCCCGACAAACAAATACTATCATTCTGTTACAATGAAAGGACGTGAGAAGTTGAGCGTCCTACCTGAGGTCGGGTTCACACCAGAACTGAGACTCGGACCGAAACAGCCAGAGACCGAGCCGGGATGGAAACGTGCCACAACCACTGCTGACACAGAAACCGGACAATACAATCGCTTCAAAGCGTTGCATTCAAATTGCTTCAAAACTGAGATATCAAGCACTCGTTAAAAGTCCAATGAAGTCTTCAGACGCAGAATTGACAGCATGAAATCGCAATTTCTTTCCCAAAACCCAAAGTCTTTGCAAAGTAAAGCCGATGAAGGAAGTTTGTTTGTCCGGAGGTCAAAAGCCAAATAAATTAGCGGGAAGCGTCTCAGTTGTGTGCACCTCTGACTTCATGCTTTCATGATACTAGTTATTTTTCTAAAATGTAGAAATGCAGTGACCTACTTTGGGGCATCTATGCGTTTAGCTCTCACATCTTATCACCATTAAGTCGAGGTTTTGCCTTTCTTTCCTGAGAGAATGTACTGTAGACATTTGCCGAACCCTGTTGGGGTCCTGCAGTGGTGATTATAGTATTTGGTGTCAGACGTAAATGCAGTTGAAGGTTGCAGGTGTGTTTTCTTGGCTTCACACATGCTCCAAGATATGAAATACTCGACGTGGTCTTTGGATTATGTTCGTCGTTTGATAATTTGCAAACAGCCTCCGAAACAAGCGCTTGAGTCTTTGTATTCTGCTTCTTTTTAAAGATATCCAGACATATCATGTCCAAATCATGCTCTTAGTTTGTCAGGCCAGGACTTAATTTCAGCCATGATCCTTCATTTGTCTTCATTTTGCGTCTTAAACAGTTCCCTGAGATTACCTGTCACTTGTGTCAGCGGTTGAAGTTCTAGATTAAAAACCCTGCGCCCACAAGAATATCTGATTGTGCTTAAGTTTGAATTTAATCCAGCTTTAGTGTCTGAGCACTACTGTGCAAACCAAATCTACTCAGGGGAAGACAAGAGGTAGTGGAGGAGGAGTGGGGGGGAGGGAGTGAAAGTTGAAGCACCGAGATGGAGACGCTTTGACTTGACTTCTCTCTGGCTGCCTTAAGTGAAGCCGCTCAGAGATAGACGGAGTAAATAGAAAACAGCGATTGTCGTCTCGCTCTGCCTCCCCCCCCTCCGTAATCTGATTGGGCACGTTCCCCCGAATCGAGGGCAACGCCAAAACAAAAGATCACCAATCAGATAGAAGGGGCTCCCACTGAAGTTCTTGGCATGCTATGAATGCTTTGCCCTCTCATGTGCGCTAGTATCTAGCAGCGAGATTCCCCGTGTCGCTTTTATGTGTTAATCGTCACCGCTCAGTGAGACTATTGTACTGTCTGCATCGCCGGGGGAGGAAACCGCAAAAAAAAAAAGGGGGGAGTTTATATGGGGAATGAATGCGAGCGGTGGAGACTGCCAGCACCGTTTCACACGAGCTGAGAGTCGCCTCATCACCCCGTTGACGAAGGTCCAAGAGTGCAATGTGTTGCTCTGCCACCACAGACATCTCTAATTGGTGGGAAAGAAGTTCATTTATATATTCAGGGTGGGAGAACAATTATCACCTGAAGTTCCATCTCTGAGATAAAGAAGAGCCACGTGTGAAAGGCTCTGACGACCGCTGACTGGATTTACCTGTTCTCCCTTAAAGGTTCCCTTAATCAGTTTCACATCTGGGCCGTCAATCACCTGTTCAAACTCTGCATGTTTTATGGAAGAAGGAATGTAAAATCAGGTTCAAAGTGGTCACAGAATCCTTCAACTTTATGTGTTCAACACAGTTTAATGTCTATAAATTCCAGGACCCTTCAGGAAATCCATTGCTAGAAATGTGTGTCGTATGGACGACCCTTTTTTAAGCACATACAGTGGCTGTATTCTAAAAGTTACAGTTAAAAATCATAATTTTATGACGGACTCTAGGCAGGATTTCCTCGACTGCTGCTAGCCCAGCTCAGGTTTGTTTTTAGCCAGATGATTAGGTTAGCCAGTTGCTTTTTACTGGATCATACTGTGTTCTTAAAGCCATTTTTTACCCTTGGATTTTAATCCGACATTACCAGTCGGAGCTGTCTCTACCTTGGCCAGAAAGTTGCCGAACTCAAACAAAGAATATCCACCTTTTACCAGATTAAAGATGGTGAACAGCATCTCTACATCCTGGTAATGATGGGTTCTGCTAAGGGCTCCGCAACCAGAGGGGAACTCAATGCCACTGTGCCAAAAGATACCAAAATGGAAGGCTTTATTTGATGTAATGACAAGCAGGTCTCACTACGAAGTCGGCGAAATTAGGCACTTGGTCAGTGACTTCTGGCGCCAGACACTGACGAAAAAAGCCGTCCTTTCACATAGGCATGATACGTGGCCGATCACCATTGTCAGGGCCAAATGGGGTTGGACAACAACGAAAGTTAAGGCAGTAAAGTCCAAGTAGGGCAGAAGGGAAGGGAAGGGGTGGTGGATGGGTCGCACCCAGGGTACCTTGCACGTTTTATGTGGACATGGAAAGTCCAGCAGGTGATTGTACCCTTGACCGACAGAAGCCTGGTCTAAAGTCAGATTGTTGCGTATTTTCCTGCTGTTTCACAGAGCAGTGTTCATTTGTTCTATGGGAGAAACAGAGTAATCGTATTAATCAGCGCAATTATGCACAACAGGCAGTGTGGCGTCTTTTATTATGTCAGAAACTAAGAGTAGTTCTGTTCCATATTATTTGCTGCATTACTCTCAGTAGAAAACTGCTCACTTCTCCAATTTCCTGAATCCACTGAATGGGAGATGACACTGATTGATTAAAGTCATGTTAGGCCAAAACACACATGATTAATCAAGGGACTGAATACAACTCCTTTGCCCCTGGCGCCTCACTTTGCACCCCAATAACGCACCATTAAACTAGTTACGTGAAGTTTGACACACCCTCAATGCACCTTAGATCGTATAACTTGGGCCCAAATATCCATTGAAAAAAAGAGCAAATGTCAGCTTTAGTTCTGTGCTTTTGAAAACTTTTTCAAGGTTTGCATTTTAAAGGAGAATTTGGGGGGTAATTTACTTTGGGAAGGACACTAAATCCCTTAACTTTACGCTTTATAACTCTTTATAATGTCTATCAGAAACACCCCAAGCTTCATCTGTAGAAATTCATACTGTGCAAACGAGCCAAAACTCCCAAGCAAACATCCCAAAGTTTCCAAAAATACCAACTATGTCAGGATGAATTCCTAAAAAACAGAACATCTAGAATATCCAGATTTGTGTTCACTAGTCATCCCATTATAAAGCTCATATATTGCAGATCTAGTGAAGTGATGAAACATGCAGATAGAGAAAATTCTGCATGAGTGAGCAGCAGCCTCCAGGGCTGAGTAATGAAGCAAGTGAGGAAGTACTAAAACTGCAGTTCCTCTAATGGCCACTTGAGGCTGGCTCCTGAAACGGGTCAATCCCCATAGACCCCCATGTTAACATGTCCAACGTTACAGCAGAAATAAACATGTTTACAGCCTGGTAGAAACAACAGTTTTGGTCTCTCATTTCCCATAATGCAACTGAATAGCATCTTTTTTTAATCAGACGAAAGCCCATGCCTCCAGTTTGTTATGCATGAAGAAAATGACCCTCATGACATCACTAGGGTCGTTCTCTCAGACTTGGCAAAGCTCCTTAAATGCTACAAAAAATACACTTATCCTCATGTTTAAAATCGATGGAATGCCCTTAAGATTTATCCTTAAATTAGCTTCAGACTTCAGGAAAGTGACACTCTTTGGAGCAGCTACCACAAAGGCACGATCTCCCCTTACCCTCCAGCCTCAATCATGGGACAGTTAATTGACATTGTTCGGAGGATCTAAGAGGTCGGGAGTTGGAGTAGGCGCAGAGAGATTCAGCAATTCATATGTCGTCTTTCCTTATTAGGTACTCCCTTAAAGTAGGTTTACTCTGCTTTTATGTTCCTGGAAATACTCTGCAAACTACTGAATATATACTGAACGTTCTCAGAATGGAAACTAGCTTCAGGATGCGTCCCATGACGTGGGTCATGGAATTTCAGTTACATTAGCTGGGCTTGGAAATGTCTCAAAATTATGCAAAATCATTTAAAGTTTGCGGAAAAGTCATGAAGTTTTGTTGTTTTGTCGTATAATGAAAGTTTTACAATAATCCTCTATGGATAACTTTTCACATAATGTGTAAAAACAGCGAATTCATTTTCTGTAGCCGTCGACTTGACGCAGCTTTAATATTTGCCGATGTGTGACAGCGTTTTCTTCACCTCCACGAACATTTAGCCAACGTCTTCCTGGGTACGTCTCTTCCCTCTTGTATGCCAGCATGCTGAAATTATGTTTCAATAGAGTTTGAATCTGATATATATATATAAAAAAAAAAAAATGCAGGGTAGGTAGGGTAAGAAAAAGAAATCTTTATTATGGATCCTTGAAAAGTCATGAAAAACTTTGGGAATTTGTCCATGAAAATGTGCAGGGTCCCCATTTTCAATAGCTGCCTCGTTGTTTCTAAGGTAAAATTATGATGGAGAGACATTTTCATACACTTATCTAAAAAATTCAGCCTGATGCTTTTGTTTTTCTTGGACACTTTACCATCAGATAAAGATGTAAATGTTTAAACGGTGTTTAGCTGAAGAAAATGAGATTGTAACGATGAAACTAGCGAAGAGTCCGAGAGGTTAAGGGGAACTGATAGCGTGAAGTTAAGTGAGTTTGCTCCCTCGCTGCTTAAAAAAGAACAAATACACAGAAAAGCTGCTCAGTTGCAGCTCTGCTCTGAATACTAATATCTCAGCAGTGTGTGTGTGTGCGTGTGTGTGTGTGGTTATATGTGTGTGTGTGTGTGTGTGTGGGTGTGTAAAGCAGATGCCATTCTGCTGATCTCAGTCCACATCCATCCGTCTACAACCCAAATCTTCCCGAAGGCCACCGGGACGAGGCGTCCTCCTCGCAGCCCTTTTCCCTCCGCAGGTCAGGCGGCGTCCAAACTGTTTCATCTCGTCTCGCAGGTCGACCGACGCCTGACGGAGAACATCTGCCCGCCAAAAATCTCACAAGCTGCCGCAGAGACGACATCAACAGTCGGTTTGTGTTTCTGCTGCCACGCAGTGTCATCGACAGTGTTGAATGTTGACGCATCTGTTGTGCTGTTGAGTTAGCTGCGTCTCAACAAGTTTCCATGTGATCTTTGGGGATTAAAACGACAACACGGGATTCAGATTTGGACTCAGGTGTTGGTGCTAATGTGTTACTGTGTGACGAACCTATGTGACAGACATTTATTTACAGAGGGAAGCAAATGTAATGTTTTTAAGATATATATATTTTTATTGCACTTTTTTATAAAGGAAAAAATTATAAATGTGACAAATGAAAAAAATTGAAAAATAATGCAATAATTACATAGAAAATCAAGATCTTAAAAACAAAAAATAACATGACAAGTTAAACATTAAAATGGCAAAATCTTAACAAAAAAATTTAAATTTGATAATGCATAAAAATAATATAAATAAATAAATAAAATACAAGAAAATAGTTAAAAATAAAATAAAATTTTTAAAAAATAAAAATATGACAAGTTAAACATTAAAATGGCAAAATAAATAAAATAATGTAAATAGAATAAGGCCTGAAGAAAATAAATAAAATATAAGAAAATAATTTTAAAAAATTGAATGATTATGTAGAAAATTAAATGACAAGTTAAACATAAAATGAACAAATCTAAATTATAAAAATGTAAATGTAATAATACATTAAAAAATATAGAAAATTTAAAGGTTAAACTACAAACAAAAACAATAATAATATGTTAAGTATAAAATGACAATCTAAAATATATATAAATGTAAATATAGTAATACATAAAATATTTAAAAACTATAAATTACAAATAAAAGATAAAATACAAAAAATAGTTCAAAAAAATCTAATGATTACATGAAAATTAAATGATAAATTACAAACAAAAATAATTATGTGACAAGTTTAGTATTAAAATTTCAAAATCTGGATCATATAAATGTAAATATAAAAATTAAAAAAAAAATAAAACGTGCTTATTATATACGACAAATGTAAATTTAATTAACAAAAAAATATTTTAAAATAATTATGAGTAAAATAGTTGCAGGAAAAATATACAAAAAATACAGAAATGGTCATTGGAAAGTAAAGTTTCTTGTATTGAAAGAAAAAAAAAATCTTTTTTATCTGGACCTGTGCTGTGGTGTTTTCTTTTCACACTGAACACAACTTTTAAAGCAAATTGCTGCAGATTTTTTAACAACAGAGCCCTTTAACCTCCAGCCACTGTATGTGCTCACCCTAATAATCATTTGGTTTTCCAAAGACCCCGTCATGTTTTGGAAATGAGCTTCAAAAGTGTGTTTGCACTCCGCCGAACAAAGGCAAGTTTGGAGAGGTGTAAAGGTTGCGTGGACTGTGTGGAAAGTGCAGCTCGTTACGACTCAAACTGCGAGCCGTCTCATTTGCAGAAACAAGTGTGCAGACGGTTTAAAGGTTGCATACATTGAGCAGGAATGCACTGGAACCGTTTGACTTTCCTGGAAAAGTACAGTCAATATTGTGCAAGGCTTTAATGGTCAAACATATGCATATTTTCTGCTCCAGTCCTCCCGCTTTGATAAAGCTCAAATACATTCGGTATCATCTATCAAACACAGGGAGGAGGAGAGGAGGGGGGGCAGACGGTGGGGGGTGAGCTGGGGAACAGAAGTTAGGTTTTGCCACGGTACCGAGCAGTTATTTTATTGACGTGGGAAGACACAGGAAACGAGCTGCTTTCACTCTTGCATGTCGAGTCCTTCTGTTGGCGCGCGAATCCAAAACAATTTCAGATTTTGAGAAATACGGGGGCAGCTGGCGTTCCCACAGCCGTGCCGGAATTAGCCGTTTACGCGCTGCAACCCTATCTGCTCTGCACCTGGGCGGCTAGCGTGGCAGCCCTGCACCTTTGACTCGGGCGCACAGGCCACCGCTGCAGTGTGTGTGTGTGTGTGTGTGTGTGTGTGTGAGGGAAAGAGGGAGGGAGAGGGAGACAGACAGAATGTGCAGTGTGTCATTGTAGGAGGAAAACGTTACTTTCTGAAGCCCCTTCCTGCGTGTTTGACATTTTCTTCCTATCAGCTGGACGTCTGAGTGTCAGTTAATGTACCAACAGGCACTTAACGCCTTATGAAAACAATTTAAAGTCACAGAAGAAGAGTTACTTCCTCGTATGAATTTGAAGAATGCAGTTCAGCTTTGAGCTAACTGAGAGCACCGTAACACAAATGAATCGACACAATAATCAAATCTGCAAAAAAGACAAAATGTGCAGTATCATGACAACAAAAAACAGAATACACAGTAAAAGACAGGCGATATGTCTTTTCTGTCCTCCCACAGAGGGTTGAACAGAAGGTTTAATGTTTAAATACTACTGTTCACCTGTCTGACTTGAGTTTTAACCAAAGGTCTAGTTATTAGCTTCCTCCTCAGCACTGAATCAGCTCAGATGTCGACAAGTGACCTCAGACATTTGCCAGTCCTACATTTCATTCAGGACCACTTTCGTCAAAGAAGCTTTATTTCCATTTGCAGCAATATGGCTCTGTACTGGGGCCTCTGCCTTTTCTAGGCCTCCACAGAAAGCCTCTTCCATGCGCCTATGCGAAAAGCCTTAGGGGGTGTTCACCCAGAAATGAGACGCTTGAAACACTGGAAGCGCTTATCCAGTGTGCGCTGGCTACTGGCGTCTGACGCTAAAAAAGTTGAAAATATTTTAACTTTACAGCATCTACGCGCGTCTAAAAAGAAGCGTCTACAAAAACGCGAGTCTAAAAAGACATCAGATAAATGCCCGTCTTAAAAAACGCTTGAACGCCGGTCAGACGCGCCGTATCATAGGAAAACGATGGTTTTACTGGCGTCACGTTTCTAGCGTTTCATCTCGGTGTGATTGCTCCCTTAAAGCAGAGACAGCACACCTCTCTGCCCTTCCACACACTTACGTGGAAAGCCTGAGGCAGAAAGAGCACACCTCTCTGCCCTTCCATGCGGTCTTGAAAAATCTTGACTGCTAACCTTTAAGTCCAATTTTGCTTTTAACTTTGCCGTTCTCGATCCTTCCACCACCTGTCTGTATTTCCGAGATGTTAAAAGTCAGAGTACATGATCAAAGCAAAATCTGATTATGTAATTTTGCTGATTTTGTGTGGAACCGAAAGATACATTCATGTGACGCTGAACAAGCAGGAATAACAATACAATACAATACAGCATAACATTGCGATATTTTGCGTGGCGATATCGTATCTTCTTTTATATACACTATTAACTTTTGCAAATACGCATTTTAATACAACTTTTGGTGCTAGAATAATAAAAAATCAGTTGCTGATTTAGTCCACTAGATGGTGCTGATGTCTTTGTTCCTGGTGAGGTCAGCAGAGGTCTCAGTCAGCGGCATTTGGCTCAAGTTCATCAAAACAAAAATGGAGGCACCGGAGAAAGAAATTAAAAAATGTGCCAAACATCTCGAAGAAAAGAAGGACTTGGGGATAACATGCAGTTTGCAAGCATAACATGAGAATAAAATACTCCAGGAATATGACATGAGGGCTCACCTCTCGAACCACCATCCAAAGATGTCTGCCAAGCTAACGCTAAACCCACTCCACCTTAAACCAACACTGGACACACTTAGCTCGACCAAGCGACCATCCAACTCTGAGCGAGCAAAGTAAATAACAGTTCCTCACCCACTTCCTGTGCAAAGATCTGCGTCCATACAGCGCTGTTGAAACAAAAACTTTTGTTACATGCTAAAAACACCTGAACCCAGGAGTGTGAGTAGTGGAGCACGAAGCTGAGGAATCTTCGAGTGCAGCAGGAAGCGTGGCGTTAACCCGTGACGCCTGGACTTGAGCAGGACAGCAAATATAAGTTGTAGCCTGAATGGATCGACAACAGAAGCTTATTATTGTTATTATTTCTCTTAATTCTGATTTAAAAACAATGAGAAATGTAAATCTGACGTCACAGATTATTGAATGTGAAGCCACACAGGAAGGTTTCCACTGAAACTCTATAAAACCTGCAGTGAGTTCATGTTTAATGAGCAGGACTTCATTAGTTTGGGTTTTGGTCGAGAGATTTCGTGCCGTAAACGCCGTCTCCCAACCGGCCACGTCCCAAACTTTGCAGCGAGATCACTGCGAGTTCACCGTGAGCCGAGAAATATCTGTATTGGAGCTGACAGCCAGGCGCGGTAAACAGCGGTGAGGAGCGAACATGTTGTCGCTCGTGTTGAACATCTGACCTGGCTGGAACCTGCGGCGAGCGGCACAGCTGAACAGGAGGCCGTCTGGATGGGAGAGGAAGGGGGGAGAGGGAGGGAGGGGGAGGGGAAGGAGGGGGAGGGAAGGCTTGGCTGTACATGCTTGGCTACTTGCCCCGGTCCCATTGACCAGACAGCTGAACTAGCGAGGGAAGGAGGGAGGGAGGGAGAGCAGGAAATGGATGGAGCCTCTGTTTTTTATACATTACAGAATAATAACAAGCACAGTTATCTGTTGTTTAACCTCAGCTCTCTGCGCTGAGGTGTTTCTGCCTCTCCTGCCTCCCCACAGAGCACCTGTCAGTCAAATGCAGAGGAGTGTGCGCTCGCACTTGTGCGCTCTGATGCCGTCATAACCGTGTGTGAGTCTTGGGGGTGTAAAGATTAACAAATACATTCTGAAAAACAAATAAAGGAGTCAAAGATTCAGATGTGCACACACACAGCCGCAGATTCAAACCACGTTTTTCATGGAATTTGGAAAAAATGAATACGCCAGCTGTCAAAAAACAAACTGTCTCTCTGTCTCTTCTTTCTGCCCGGAGCTAGCGTGTGTGTGTGTGACCTGCTTCCACCGCATACAGCACAACGCTGTGTGGAATCAAAACGTACAGTTGTA
Organism: Epinephelus awoara; assembly: GCA_035609425.1. NCBI lineage: Eukaryota > Metazoa > Chordata > Actinopteri > Perciformes > Serranidae > Epinephelus > Epinephelus awoara. The sequence goes on from CM069317.1 coordinate 19,837,883, forward strand.
TAATGAAATATGCATGTAGCACCTCAGACTAACGTGAAGTTACAGAGAGAAGCAGCATCCAATCAGATCTGCTTTGACCCACATTGTTTCTGTATCCCATCGTCAACTTTGTATCTGTGTGTGCTTCTGTTCGTACGTGCGTGATGTTGATTGTATGTGCACTTTGGCATTTCATCCAGAAAAAGCCAAACTGTCCTTCACACATTGATTTATTTGTGTTAATGTACAAAAAACTCTTTCATACATCGTCAGAAATGAGCAATACTTTTATCCATTCTTGAGAACTGGGACGGATATAAGGTGGTATTAAAAAGGTCTTAAAAAGTCTTAAATTTAACTTAAATTTATATCTGTAGACACCCTGTAGAAAGAAAGTATTATGTTTAACTTTAAAAGGTGTCTCTGCTGCCTTAAAATGTCAAGTTGACTGAATTTAAGACGATAAGTTGAGGTGATTGTGTAATTTTTCAACGTGTCTTTTCAAATTCAGTCAACTTAAAAATGTGAGGCAGCCCAGACACTCACTTTTTTAAGGTAAAACACAGTTTCTGTGTTTAATGTATATGACATTAATATGATTTCTAAAATATTTTGTTCTGCTTTCTTTTTTTCTTTTTTTACCACTAAAATTGCTGTGTCTGAAAACATCCTCGTCCGAGACAAGAATTCAAAACTTTAAATAATCAAAAAATGTGTTAAAGGCCGTCAAAATCTACTGTCATATTCACGTTTGTTTTGAAATATTACTTTTTATGAAAACGTTGGCCTTTTAAAGATGTGGCCCTGACTTCTGTCACTCCGTTATGTATTCAGAAAAAAAGCAATAAAAGGAGTCAGTGATAATCAAAGGACTCCTGTCTCACTTCCTGGTTTCCAAAAAGGCGAGACTGCTGCTGAAGTACTGGTAAACTTTTTATTTTTGTAAATAAAATAAAGATATTGATTTTGTGTGTGTCCCATTTTTTACATTATTATATTTATTGTATTTATTACAAACAAGACCAAGAGCTAATGAGGAATCAAGACAGATTAACTTCTTAACTAACAATAATGAAAGAATATGGTACACACAGCTTCCCATATGTCTTTCATCTTTTCATTGTATGTTACTCTAAAACTCTCCTTGTAACACTCAATTCCACCACGTCCCTTGTATTTAATTTTTTTAAATGACCAAAAAAGGGAGGAAGAACTGCCACTGACTTTTTTGCTAATTCCTGAAGATGCCATCTCCGTCAGATCTGACCTTTGACATCCGTCATGCATCATGTGTGCTGTTCAAGAACAAATGAAATCACTGGGAGGTCGGCCCATTTCAAGATGTCATAGTCAAGACTGTAAGAAATGTTCCGTACTTTGATTTTACCTCCTGATCTCTGGTTTCCTACATGCACATATAGTTGAATATGTTTCACTGACGTGTGTGTGTGTGTGTGCGTGTGTGTCCACGCTTGTATGTCCACACAGCGTCCACACACTTGTGAGCGTGCACAGCGTGAGCACGTGTGCATGTTGTCCCCTTCACTCCTCTACGACTGTTAGTGTGTCCGCATGTGACTGCCTCCACTGGGTCCCTGCGGGGGGGTAGAGTGGGGGTGGGGGTGCGGTGGGTAGCCCCGCCCACCCTGTGCCAGTTCCAGCCAATCAGGTGCTAATGTGCGGGAACAGGAGAGGGCTGCGCTGACAGATGGCGGCCTGACCTGGAAAACCTGCCCCCTTTTCAGGGTTCAGCAGTCGGCAGATGACAGGTATTATTTCATAACCCAAAGACTGACGAGGGGCTGATGGTGGAACACACACACACACACACACACACACTTTTGCTGTCAGTTTGAATCACTAACTCGTTGCTGAGTGATTTCCTGTTGAGTTTTATTTACTTTCAGTAGTTAATGTAGCAGCTTTTCACTTTTTCTGTTTTGATCCACTGTTTCAGATGATACGTCATGTTTGTAGTCGACCAATGAAGATGAGTTTACATATCACCTTGGGTTCGTCCTTCACCTTCTCAAAATGAACCCACACTTTGGATTTCCTGCCCGACATGTTATTAACTAGCCTGTGGAATAACCGCAGGTACCAGCCCTGGAAATCCGCGGCCAAACACATGCTGCGTCTTAAATTCTCAAATACACCAAAAGTCTTACGTCGGTTCATGAGGCTGCAGATTCCCTGAATTCAAGCACAACAAACACACACACAGTGCACACGCAAGTTAACACACTGAGCTCACAGTACACATAATTTCACACTTAGCCATTGACACACACACACATTTATCCGAGGCTCCAACCAGCCATGTAACTCTGATGTCAGGGCAAATCTGTCTGGCAGAAAGTGCTTTTTGATGAAGTCGTTCATAAATTTTAATACAACATGTCAGCTAACATGATGTATAGACCGGCTGCTCATTCATATTTCAAACAGTCTGCCGTTGAGAAAACAGCAGGGGTGTACCTTGCTCTACCTTAAAGTGCTGTGTGGTTACGGCTGTCAGGGCGGGAGCAGAGCGGAGAAAGCGCTGCAAGCTGTTACACTTTTGATTCCTAGGTGCAGGGATTTTGTTACAAATCAGCCGTGTCAGGCTGCAGCGTGGAGGAGCGCTGGAGGAAGAGAGAGCTACCTGACATCAAGTCAAGGAAAATCTGACACATATTGTCATGCAGAATATCTTTGAAGGTATAAATCATTTATTTGTTCTGAATAATTTAATCATTTTAACATCTAGAAAGTCATTTACATCATAATTCACACAGTCCAGCCTGATGCTAGCTTCTGCGTGTGTTTTCATTAGATGTGTCGGCAGCAAGATAATGACTGATAGCTTAGATTGTAATTGTTTTTCCTAAAAAAGCTGGGCACTGTCATTTTAAGAGAGTGCTACCTAAACACAAGGTATAAGTGCTTTAGTTGGGGACTGTTTTCAGTGGCGGATTAATCCACATTTGGTGCTTTAATAGGTGTCTGAGGCAGCAGGATAATGTATGTGATATTGACTCAAAATGCAACAGTGTGTGACAGCGTATGAGATCTAATAGGAGGGGGGTAATATCCCAAGAAAAAAAACTTCTAAATAAACTTTAGCGGAACCACTAAATAGACCCGTTTGTGTTAATGTCATATTTTTACGTTCCTAGAATGCCCAGGAACGACATCCGGTAGATGCCCAGGTAACCTCTGGCAGACCTTTCAAAACCATAACGGGATGTCTCCTTTGGACACCGCCCGAGTGAGTGGTTTGGAGTGGCCGATGCACTTGGAGCTAAACCTTAGCAGATTAGCTAAATAGGCCTGTTTGTGTTAACGTCATATTTTGACATTCCTAGAATGCCCAGAAACGACTTTCAGTAGCTGGCCAGGTAACGTCCGACGCATCTTCTAAACCATAAAGGGACCAAGCTTGGTCAGTGACTTGGGGTGTCAGACATGGACAGAAAAAGCTGCCTTTCATGCTGACATGATTTTTGTTTTTCACTTAACGCAACCATGTGCATTTGCAGGAAAAAAAAACATCAATCTGCGGTGTTGAACTGATGTAGTGCTTTTATTTTGAAAGAGACTGTATTTTGAAAACAGACAATGCATGTAACAGGCAGAAGTTAACACGGCGTCCCAGAACGTCAACACCCAACACACCCAGGGTACCTTGGACGTCATATGTGGACGTGGAAAGTCCATGACCAAACGTGGACATGTGACGAGGTGTTGACAGGACACAAACCCCAGTCTCCAGGGTGAAAGTCCTGTGGTTGACCGATTTATCCACCACAACCTCCTCACTATGTGGACTTTCTTTCAATTTGTCTTTTTAATTGAATAGTTGTTTTTTTATTGTAAATTTACCCCTTTAATTTCAGAGAATATCCATTGTTTCTTCTGTTTAGCTCCATATTTTCATTATTTAAAATGGCGGATGGACTTGCACGTGTATAACACCTTTCTGGTCCTCCAGCCGCTCAAAGCATCTGAACTCTACATGTCACATTCACACACTGGTGGTTCAGGCTATATCTTGCCCATGAACACTTTGACATGCGGACTGGCTGCTGATCCTCAAACTGCCTGTCCTCCAATGAGTGGATGAGCCACTCTACCTCCTGAGCCACGGCCCTGATATGCTTGTGGAACAATATGGCTCATAGATGTGCTTTAATAGTTTTTGGACAGCAATGTAGCTCGATGGCACCGAGGAAGACGATATATCAGGCCTTGGATACATACAGTGCTTTTTTACTTCTAGGTTTTCAAACAAAGCAACTTTTTAAATCCCAACAGATGAAAGATCTCAAACTTTGAGTCTTCAGGAGAAATGAGACCCAGACAAAAAATGTTCATGTGCTCCAAGCAGCTGTGCATCACATCGAATTCCCCTTCACATAACTCCCAGTGATTCTCGCCTTGCCGAGTCGAAGGTGGCCGATATCTGATTTTCCCAACCTAAGACTCTCGCCTTGTATGAAAATGAGACACATTACCGGTCCATTAATTGATCCGGGCGCTGCTTTGAAATGTGGACCTCCCTGAGAATCAGGAATTAGGGCCGACTCCGGGGCCAATTAGGTGAGTCCTCGCCGTGTCTCCGCCGGCTCCTCCGACGCATCTCAATCAGTCCGGACCGTCCGCAGGTGAAATGCCAGACGGAGTCGCCGGTCGCCTTCGTGAATGCTAAAGGCGGCCGGGAGGTAATGCTATTCATGTCCAAATCATGCCATGCATACAGCGCAGGGGGCAGAGGCTAATCGTCTCTCATTGGCTGGTTTTACCTTTCATGATCCTCATGATGCTCCTCACTCAATATGTGATACCAGCTTTTACCTTCCTCTTTCATCTCTGCCAATAATAGCAGCAGCGCGTCTATGAATAGCAAAGAAGAAGAGATGTGGAGGTAATTATCCCTCCGGGAGGATCCCTCCCCTCTCCCTTATTTTAGAGATTTTAAGATCTAATACACACTCACTGTCAACTTAGAGCTTTGATAAGAGTTATGTAATGTGTTATTGATCTTTGTCGGGGTGTTTTACTCCCCTTGTTTGTCCTCCACAGAGAGGTCAGAGGTCAGAGGTTCAAAGTTTTTATTTCTATTTGTAACATGCTTATGATCACTCTGCTTGTATCATGCATCATATCTCTTGATCAAGAACCTCTTCTTCAGTAGAGCAGCTCTTAACCCGGGGACCCCGAGGTGTCCTTAAGGGAGTTCCACAGGGTCCCCAGAAAATAGACGAATAGTTTATTTTCACTCTTTAATTCAGTATATATCTCACACCTTGGGTGTGTTGGTTGTTGACGTTGTTGGACGCAGTGTCAGCAGCACCACGAATTGACGTTTTGTTTTTTTTTCTTTCAGCAACAAACGCACGTGGTTATTTTAACAAAAACACAACAGGGTCTGGCTTTACAATTATCTGGACGGCGAACACCAGCCTCCCGGGAGAAGGTTGCTGGTTCATTCACCACCGCTCCCGCCCTAAGCTAGAGCTTAGATCGGGCCCAAAAAATCCAGCCCGACCCAACCCGAGCCTGTGCATGTTCTGTCCGAGCCTGTCACGTCCCTTTAACTGTAATTACGAGCCCTTTTTTTTTTTTTTTTTTTTTTTTTTAAGGATACGAACGTGGACATTGAAGGCTGACTCTCGTCTTTCTTTCCATGAGGTCCCCGTCTTTTTGCTGTCATATACCAGCATTGCGTCGACGCTGGAAATCTAACTGACTAAACACCAGATTTCAGCGCATTTGGATTGGGTTGGTCCTGCGTGATTCAACATCGCCTTGTTATTTTTAGACTTAGTTGACTTCTTTAATTTAATTTCTGGGATGTTTACAGCTGCTGAACACACACTGTGTACCAGCGGTGTAGTGTACATGATAGGCAGGTATACCTCGTGTAACAGCTAAGAAAAATCCAAGATTCCCGAATACCCATGTTATAGAATAACGTCAGCCAGCTGTGTGTCATGCCAACGTGAAAGGACGGCTTTTTCGTCAGTGTTGACACCAGAAGTCACCGACCAAGCGCCAGTATTCGTCGACTTCTTACTGAGACCGGGTCGTCCTCTTGGCCCGAGCAGGGAGCTTCGTACCTGATACAAAATATATGTGACTTAGTTAGTTTAAGGACAAAAATCAGGATCCAGATGAACATTACTGTCCATGTTTCCACGAGCTTTCTATATAATCACCCATCAAGCCAGGAACACATAAAGGATGCACATCAACATTCAGCTAGAAGACGGACAACAGAGCTAAACTTTGTGTTTGCGAACTCTAGACAATGAATTCAGGGTTACCAGCAGTGCAGGACTGTGTAGTACAAATAGTGTACGAGTGTGTGGGAGTGCACAGAGTGCTGAAATAAATATTCCTATTGTTGAAATAAAAGGGAAAACTGGGTGTTAAAGGATTAATTCCACTGTTTGAACTCAGGGGGTTAAGGGTCAGATTTGTTTCCAAAAGACCTTCAAGACTTTGCAGGAATAATGAGGCACTTTTAAATATCGCTGCACTTATGTTACAACTTTTCCAATAGACCCACAGAAAATGATTATAGAACAAAAAATTAATAAAATAATTATTTGATAGTATTTAGTTGCAAAATTAAACTTAGATGTAAAAGAACAACCCAGTTAAAAATATTTTTTATACGTATATATCTCCTTTCAGAGACTGACTTGTCATTGTGCGTATGTTAATAGGCATAATTATGATCCAGTCTGTCACATTTCAGCCACATAATCCCTGGGAGCTGACCATGTGCTGTGTTCAGATGTGTCCTGCCACTCTAAACCCTGTTGTAATCCCGCGTTCAGCCAGCGTGAGCCTTAATTGAAATAATCCCTGCCGATGAGCGGAGAGCGGCGCTGCTCAGACGTGCAGCCGGAGCCAGTGTCATGATGGGTCCAGTTTAACCCACTGTGTGACTCTGACCTTTCCCTCGCTGCTCGCTGGGACCATCTGAACCCGGCCCAGTAAGGACATCTGGTCGGATACTGGGGAGGTCGTTTGATCCGCCTGGCTGGTCCCAGAGGCCTTTCAGACCCTCTCAGACTTACTGTACAACGCTGAGTGCTGCTGGAGCGGGACGTGACACCAGCACGGTTTAGTATCAGGAAAGACGCAGCTTTGGTTTTTAATATTGAGTGAGTTTTAATGAAATAGGTTATGACTTGTGCATAAATGTGAACAAAAGGGTCATCCCTTTATGAAGAGATATAGAACCGAGCTTTGTATCACAGATTAATTCACAAAATAGTAGCTAAGTCCAAGTTATTCGTGTTTTTGAGGCTCTTTTTTACACCATTGCAGCAAACAAAACGTGCCTCAATCGTAAAATCTGACAAATTGATCGTAAAAACAAAACAAAATTATTAGTCTTAAATTGTGTTTACTTTTAGTCAACTTGAGACTCATGGTTATATTTGCCTTTGTTTTGCTAGAATTTTTAAGTAAAATCAGCTTAATTTTACTGTGACCTTTTTTGTTCCATTTGATTCAATGTACTTTGAATTATTATTTTGTTTAAATGTACGTAAACATGAATAAAATATTTCATTCAATTTCACTGAACTTTCAGAATAATCGTCTTGGTATCATTACTACTTCCCAGGGAGTGCGAACAGTTTGCACAGGCTGTCAATCAAGTGTCTTTCCGTCCACATTTAATTCAATTTTATTGTTTTACTCGCTAATTTATTAATTTTGCTTGTGATTTTAGAGAGTCGGGGAGCTAACAACAAGAAAACAGACACCACCGAGGGAGGTGTGTGAAGTTAGTTTAATAATCTCGTATTGAATCTTTGGAATTTTACCTTCACAGTTGTTAAAATATGATGAATGAAATTGCTTTTGTTCTGTTGCACTGGGAGCATATGCATTAAAGCAATTTTAAAACAACTAATACTAACTCAACAAAACAAATTAAAGTTTTCCTTGTAAGTGGTTAAAAAGCTTTTGGGAAGAACATTTAAAAAATTGCATTATTGACAGCATAAACACAGTTAATTCATATAAACTAAGAACGTCTCTGATTTTCGACTGTTAACTTAAAAATTTAAACTATTGAATCACAATTTATTTAATATTTTCAGATTCAACACAGCTAAACAAACTCCCCAAAAATTCTACCACAATCCCAGTTTGAAGAGCATTTGCTTGGTGAAGCCTTGTTCTCTCCAAAAGGTCTGACTTCTTCTATTGACGTTATTCTAAACACGAACTCACCTGTCAATTGTTAAAAAGATAAATACATTCATAAATGGGAATCGGATTTTGGACGCAGTTGCATTAATGTCTGTTGGTCGAATATCCTTGAAATGTCTCAAACTGTAATAATCCAAACTAAACAGACAAATACAGTTTAATATCTTTAATAGAATCTATTATACTTCACATAGATTCCCTTAATTACCAGAAATGTGACCCTATGATGGAAATTTACGTCATACGCTTTGGAATTTTTCTTATCTAACAGAAATTTGGACTTCAGGTAGTGTGTGGATCTTAGGAGACACACAAAAACTTCATGTGAACCACGATAAATTACTTAATATTACTCGTGGCCATCAATGGGAAAAAAGTGTGCTGTACAAAAGTGCAAATCAAAAACAGTGATGAAATGAATTAACATTCTATAGTACACTGGAAAAGGTCTTGTACGCTGTGTACGACTAAATATAGGACTCTTTTCTGGCCGTACTATCATCACTGCACCCCTTGACAAGTGATTTACTACGGAAACTTTTCCTGTGCTTGTATTCTATTAACAAACATTAGGACTTCGTCCCGTACTTGACTGAATTTTATTTGTTTTTCGACTTTTCAATTATGAACGAGTGTGAAATTTCTGCCACACCAGGACCGTGGGTGGGAGGTGGCAGGGGGCTCTTTGTTTGTTGCTCTGTTCGTCTTTCTCTTGTGGATTTGTTTATGGAAAAAAGAAGAAAAAAGCTGTTTTGTTTCAATAGAAACATCTTTAAAAAAGCTTTGCCGAAGTTAGAAACATTCAGTATAGCAGGATGTTTTTCCATCCCTGTGATAGTGGCAAAAGAGAGACCCATGTCGTCTGGTTTCAAAAACAATCCACCTCAACAAGACTTAAAGAAACCTGAACAAGAAGCGAGTGTTCATGTCACGCAGATAATCTTTGATTTGTGAAATGGTTTAAACAAAATGCTTTCAAATAAAATCAATTGTAACCATTCATGGTGGATAACATGTGCATTTGCCTCCACCCTCCATTAAAAACACAAAGTTGAAGAGGGGTCTTAATTTTGACGAAATTAAAGACGTTTTTAGTTTATTTTTAGTAACTCGTTTAACTATCTCACTCCTATTGTTACTATATTAGTCATTATTGTATATTTTGCCTGATATTTTACTGGGCCCAGTGAGTGACCCTGACCCAGCAAAATCACTGGTTTCTCTGGTTGTTACTGGGAATGAGAGTTGAATTGTGGTTACTTCACTCAGTGTCACTAATTTGATGCACTCTGACATGATCATTTGGATAAATAAAAGTTCTCTTGAATTTAATTGATCAAAAATCGATGCAGAAAAGACAATACATTTGTAAAATTTTGGCAGGATGCAGGAAAATTAATTGTTAGATGGTTAAAATTCCCTGAGGCAGGATCTCCAGACCCACCGTTTCATGCTCTGCCACCTGCCACCCCTAGAGGCAGAGGACATTTATTTTGACAGAATTAAAGACATTTTTTAATATAAATTGATGCAGAAAATTTGCAGAGAAGAATGCGGGAAAATTAAGTGTTAGATGCTCACCCTAAACGCCCTCTTTTCCTGGCCTCTACAAATAAAAACATGAGGATAGCAGAGGGCTTTTATTTTGATGAAATTAAAGACATTTTTATCAAAAAAAAAAAAAAAAAAAAAATCCAGAAAAGACCAAAAATGTGTCAGTTTTCACCAGAGTGCAGAAAATTAAATGTCAGATGCTCAACATTTCCTGAGGGAGGAATAACAACATGACAGTGGCAGAGGACTTTTATTTTGATGTAGTTAAAGACATTTACAACATCAACTGATGCAAAAAAGAGGCAAATGTGTGCATAAAAATTCACCTGAATGCAGGAAATTAAGAGTTTGATGCTCAAAATTTCCATGGGGAGGACTTACAACCCCCCAGTTTTATGCCCTCCGCTCCCCTGGTCAAATATGACAGTAGTGGAGTGCTCTTATTTTGACAAAATTAAATACATTTTTTTATCATAAACTAATACAGAAAAATCATATTTGTGCATAAAGGTTCACCTGCATGGAGGAAATTAGGTATTAGATGCTCAAAATGTTTTGGGGGAGGGTCTCATGCCCACCCCCAAATAAAAGCATGACAGTAGCAGAGGGCTTTTATTTTGACGCAATAAAATACATTTTATTATAAATTGATGCAGAAAAAAGACACAAATTAGTGCATAGAAAAATTCACCTAAATGCAGGAAATCAAGTGTTAGATGCTCAAATTTCCCTGGGGGAGGGCCTTCAAACCTCCCATTTCATACCCCCCCTCCAATAAAAACCCGACAGTAGTGGAGGACTTTTATTTTGACAACATTAAAGACATTGTTACCATAAATTCATACAGAAAGGACAAATTTGTGCATAAAACTAACAACGAAATTAAGTGTTAGGTGCTTAAAATTTTCTAGGGGAGGACCAACAAACCCCCAGTTTCACGCCCCCCACCCCCAGTTAAACATGACAATAGCAGAGGACTTTTATTTTGAAGAAATTTAAAACATCTACACCATAAATTGATGAAGAAAAGACACAAATTGGTGCAAAAAATTCACCTGAATGCAGGAAAATGAATGTTAAATACTCAAAATTTCCATGGGGAGGACCTCTAAACCCCCACTTGAATATGACAGTAGTGGAGTACTCTTATTTTGACTTTTTTTTTTTATCATAAATGAATACAGAAAGGACAGATTTGTGCATAAAACTTCATCTGAATGCAGGAAATTAAATGTTAGATGCTCAAACTTCCTACGGAAGGACCTCTAAACCCCCGTTTCACGCCCCCCCCACCCCCTCACAACAATAAAAATACAACAGTAGCAGAGGACTTTTATTTTGACTTTTTATTTAAAATTGCACCTCTAAACCCCCATTACCAAAATAAAAACATGACAGTAGTAGAAGACTTTTATTTTGATAGAATTTAAGTCATTAACACCTTGACTTGATGCAATTAGATACTTACAATTTCCTGGGTGAGGACCTCTGCACTCCCCGTTTCCTTCCCACTGCACACCCCGCCAATAAAAACATGACAGTAGCAGATGACTTTTATTATGACTTTTATTTTGACAAAATTAAAGACATTTTTATCATAAATTAATACAGAAAGGACAAATTTGTGCATAAAACTTCTCCTGAATGCAGGAAATTAAATGTTAGATGCTCAAACTTCCTAGGGGAGGACCTCCAAACCGCCCGTTTCATGTCTCCCCACCCCCTCACAACAATAAAAACACAATACTGGCAGAGGACTTTTATTTTGACAAAATTAAAGATTTTTTTTTGTCATATATTTCTGCAGAAAAGACACAAAATGCATAAAGTTGCACCTCTAGAATCCCATTACCGCAATAAAAACATGACAGTAGCAGAGGACTTTTATTTTGATAGAATTAAAGACATTTCTATCATAGATTAATACAGAAAGGACAAATTTGTGCATTAAAAAAAAATGTCAGATGCTCAAACTTCCTAGGGGAGGACCTCCAAACCCTCTGTTCCTCTGTTTGTTGCATTAAAAGGCAGATTTTGCCTAAAATTTAACCAGAATGCAGGAAATAGTTTGACCCCCACCCCCAATCAATACATGACAGAAGCAGGGGACTTTCATTTTGACAAAATTAAAGATATTTTTATCACAAATTGCTCAAAAACTTAACCAGAATGCAGAGAATTAAGTTTGATGCTCTTTTTTTTTCACGAGTACCCGCAGTTTAATGTGCCCCCCCACCAGCCGAAACAAAACCAGTGCTCTTGACCAGTTGCCAACATGCAGAGACTTGAGGCCCAGCATGAAACGCATGAAGAGAACACTTATTGTTTCACTGAAAATACAGTAAACATAAGTGTAACTCAGGCACAGGAGACCTGTAGAGGTAAGAGCCTGGAAAACTACATTACAACATTAATTTTAATACAAATAAAGGTCACCACTTGATGACACATTGAGGGACACATGTCTGTATGTCCGACTGAATGTTTCACCTCACAGATCTGAGCTAATAAACTGAACTAAAAGCGACACAATGTCTGTTTCTGAAGATTTCAACACATCCAGTGTGTTTAAACAGCGCTGTTTATAATGCATCACCTCTGAATTATTATCCGCCGCGTGCTCCTCACTAATGAATGTGTTTCTCTCTGTGTATTTAGTTATTCTGCGTCTGAATGGGTCCGTCTCTGCCTCCTTTTCCTGCCACTGTATCTAAAACAGTGCATTAACATCTGCAGCCCATTTAGTGCTGCTGACACCAGGCTAATAACAGTGTGTGTGTGTGTGTGTGTGTGTGTGTGTGTGTGTGTGTGTGTGTGTGTGTGTGTGTGTGTGTGTGTGTGTGTGTGTGTGAGCGTAAGCACCAGCCAACAAGCACAGCTGAAAGGTGTCACCGAGGCTCCTACGCCTCCTCTAACAGTTACTGATTCAGGGGGCGCTTGCTTTTTTTTTCTCTTCTTCCTTTTCTGTTTTTTTTTGTGCGGCCTCAAGCTGCCGGCTTTAAAGGAACATTCAACGGAAACGCTGTTTGTGTTCAACATCCAGTTGCTTGTTTGCAGTCCGGTTCAGTGGCTGTAATGGCCGAGTTATTAGACGTAATCAAACGCCTCAGAAGGTCGACGTCGCCGGCACCTGAGGGACTGGTTTCTCATATCTGTAGGTGACGGAGGGAGTGCTCGGCGCGTGCAGATGGAGAGGAGGAGTGTTAGAAAACGGAATAAAAAACAAAACAGTGTCCACACCCCTCTCTTATTCTTCCACTGTCTCTTTCTCCGCATTGTTATTTGTCCATTTCAAATTATTGATCTTTTACAAATATTTTTCAAGGTATCTTAATTACTCGCAAAAGAAGCGGCGCCTTGGCCGGCGGACAACACAAATAAGTTAATTTGCATTTCTGTGTTGTGAGTGTTTTGGCAGGCGCCGCGCCGGTCCAGATTGTAACCCCTATTTCTGCCTCCAAAAACCTGCCTTGGAGGAGCGTCCACGGAGGGATTAGGGATTTAGTGGGGAAGGTAAGTGTGACTACAAGCTTTGGCTCGCCATCTGCTCCCCAGCAGAGTTGAGGCCAACCTGTGCAGCCTGCAGCAAAGACCTGGGCACTGTGCTAACTCTGGTTTGAGCCAACCTGGCGCCCGCGGCCCCAATCACCAACAGTCTGCTGATTAGTTGTAAGAAGCACTCCATATGTAGCAAAGTTTTTTTTTTCCTCCTCTCTTTCTGTCTGTCTCCTTCCCTTCCTTCCTCTCCTCCTTATGTATTCCCTCGCCGCATTAAATAAATATGGATGTATGGAATTTTTTTTTTTTTTTTTTTACAGCAAATGGCGGATCGCCTTGGGTTGTCTGGCAAAAACGAGCCCGTTCTTCTTCTCTTCCTCCCTCTCACCTCTGACAGAATACCAAGCCAGGGAAAGGAGAAAAAAAAAAAAAGATGAAGAAGAAGAAATCCTGGCCGTCCTCCTCTTCTTCTTCTCCTTCCCTCCCTTGCTCTCTTTTGCCTGGCAGCGCCGGGAGACAGATGACAAGGGTTTGTGGCCGTCTGATCACCCCTGGGTGGGTATTTTCTAATTTATTTAACGGCAGCTTATTAAAGAAAAAAAACAAGATGAAGAAGAAGAGGAGGAGGAAGAATGGAGAACACAGGCGGAAGGCAGGTCTCTCGCCCCAGTGGCCAGGGGAGTCAACCCAGCCAAGGAAGAACCAACGAAGAAGAAGAAGAAGAGGATGCGCCGACTCCCCTGGTAGAGATACCCGAGAAGATCAAACGACACCAGAGCAGGAGGAGGAGGAGGAGAGAAAGGAAAGGAGGGAGAAAACACACGAAACATAATGCTCATTATTTAATTGCAGCCATTCCTGTTGCCAGGAACCTATTTCTCAGTATTAATTATTCATATTTTATTTCAGTAATCCAATACTCAGGTGAGAGCGGCTGCTCTTGATAGAACATGTAATTTGGAAGCTTAATGGCAGCAGGGCGGCCCGAGCAAGGGATTAGAAACACAGTATAAATCACTAATGGCCACGCGAACGCACGGCGGCTTGAATCCGTCTTGCTTTGTGTTTACTTGTGTTTTATTGCGTAGCTCCGAGGGAAACACTTGGCGCTGACCTTTCTCCGCGACGCCACGGAGCAGGGTGGAGAAAAATAAAAAATCACCAGGCAAACTAAGATAATTTCCCTGATTTGTCCAAACAAAGAGTTCATCAGCATCTCTCTCTGGCTGACAATGAATATACAGACGCAGAGCGCGGCGCAGGCCTGACATGTTTGCACACATGGCCTGATTCATACAAATTATGTTTTTCAAGCAGAATAGCACCATCACTTACTTTTGATCCGATTAGCTGCGTTCGCTCGTCTCCTCGTTTCCCTCCTGCTGCATGAAATTCATCTCGTCCTCGGCCCAACACCTCCATTTGTCTGCTTGATGAAACACTTCAGGATAATCACAATTTATGGACTTGCACGAATTTGGGGAAGATTATAAACATACAGCGTTCTTGTCAGCTGACTGTAAAGCCCCAGGCTGTGCCTTTTTTTTTTTTTTTTTATGCTCCCACATTTATGTCTCTGTCACCCCGTCGCCATCACTCAGGCAGGCTGACAGTGCAGGAGGCGTTCGCTGCTTCTCACCCATCCATATTCTCTGCTGTGGTCATGAGAATAAAAATAAAAACATGAGGTTTTGTGTATTTTTATTTTTCCTTTAATTAAAAAAATAAACAGATTAACGTGATGTGAACTGTATGGATTCTGTCACTGTTGAGAATGTGTTCAGCTACAGTAAAAAGGTCTGATATGGCAGTGGCTGAGTTTTCCGTAATGTCAGTGAACGTGTCACTCCCAGTGAAGTTGTGTGTTTTTAAGACGTGTGATTGCTGTAAGCCGAGAGGCGGAAGCTACTGAGGCAGCCGCTAACGCAGAGAGCACCCTGTAAAGCAGACATGTTTGTTGTTTTGGTGTTACTACGCCTGTGTCAGAGTTGAGGAATAAAACGCCAGCAAAAGGAGTTCATGCCTCGTAGCCTCACTGTGAAGGGACGCTACAGTTACGATAACATTTAAATACATTTGCACATGCTAAGCTAAGCTAACTGTCTGCTGGATGCAGGCCCCAGAAGCACAGTTTACACCTAAACCTGCTAACTGTGATTCAACCGCTGTACCACCGTGCCACCTTTCCTTTTATTTTGAAAGTCAATGACACAAGTCGAACCTTTGACCCCGTCGTCACATTGGTCACCAACGTTAAGGACTCCAGTGGTGCAACTGTGCAGTCCGAGAATGAGGTGGAAGCCTAAGGGTCCGTCCCAATACCCCCCTTAGCCCTACCCCTACATTTGCGTGTTCCCGCGAGGGGTAGTGGTGTCCCAATTCCTTTTTGCGTGTAGGGGTAGGGGGCATAACGAGGGGTAGTGGGTATGAAACTAGCCCTTAGGAGCGAGATTGGGCCTAAATCAAGTTCAAGACACCCAAGGAGGATCCTCCTTTGGAGGTTTGATGGTGGACAAAGGAGCATGCTAACATGTTTCCCAACCTGGCAGTGATTGAATGTTTTCGCCATCCAGTGAAAGAGACGTCTCCTTCGCTGGATTTGTAATTCAAGAATGGAGAACCCAGCTGAAGGTGAGGGACTGAAGCCTGAGTGTGTCGCGGGACTTTATTAACAGGTGCTGGCTTTGACTTAATGTCGGTTAACGGGTCAGTTCTGGTACTGAGCTTTACAGGTTTTCAGAAATGGACCCTTGCAGGACTCTGGCTCAGATTTCCGTCCAGATTTCCCCAGTGGCCACCTGCGGTATTGCAGGGAGAAAAAAAGAAAACGCCACTTCGTACTGCCAACAAGGTCGATTGTGATTCTTGATGTTATGCATTTTTGATCCATGGAGCTTTTAAGGGGATTTAAAAATCCATGATATCATCAAACGTCTACGAGACCAGTGGGAGAAACACTGCTGATGTCATTTTGATGCCCAGTGCCAGCAGGGCTGACTGTTCGTCAGACGGACCACAGTTCTTCAGACATACACAATATTTTCTCGTCTTGTTTTTGTACCTTGCTGGCAACAAAACAACAAACATAAAAGTTCGGCATGCTCTCCCAGTTGGCCATCATACCACAAACTTTAAAGGCCTTTTCCTCAAAGTCACGGCTCACTGACGTATGGAATTATTGCTGATACCATCACAAAGAGTAGAGTCTCTTGTTTCTAGAAATACATTCAACTCCAGACGTTTCTCAGGGTCAGTACGGCTGGGAATGAAAGAGCAAGTCACATATTTCAAATGGTTAAACTGTATTCCTGAAGGCGATGCTCCTCATCTTCGTTTAACAAGCCAATCTGGCTGAACACGCCTCCGCCCACAGCGAGTAGTAACGTCTGTGAGTGTGAACATACTGTAAATGTGCTGCTGCATCTACTGTAAGCTTTAAAATGCACAGGCCTTTTTTTTTGTTGTTGTTGGGGAGAAAAAGGTGCTGCGCAGCATTTAGCCACACAAGAAAAAAGGCAATTAGGTCATAGAATATGCACACATCTTGCATGCTCTCTGGTCTCCCGCAATTTGGGCTAAAAAAAAAAGTAAAGGTCAGCCACGTTAGTCAGATTGCGCTCGACAAATTCTAAAAAGGCTCGCTGGTCACGCCGAATGTATTCCCTGCAACATAATTAGCCCCCTCAATTCCCTGTCGTGCCAGGCTACCGGGTGTCTCAAAAGCCCCACCCCTTCCCCCAAAATGCCTTTCACCTCTGCTTGCTCTGCGGTGATGCCCCCCCTTCCCTCCTCTCTTCCCCTTCCCTTCCTCTCCCCTCTCACCGCTCTATCACACATTGTTGCTACCCTAAACTTGCTGCAGATGCGGTCGGCTGATGCATAAATTAGTCATCAACATTAGCATTAGCCGGCGCGTGGCACCCGGTGCCAACTGCTCTCCGAACGGCCATAAAAGGTCATGTTTTGATGACTGAATGCCACACAGGCACCTTGGCTCCCCGGAGGAGGGTTCCCCAGGTGCACGTGAAAGGTTAAAAATTACCTACCCGCCGCCGCCTGTCTCTGGCGAAGGAAATAATTAGGGGGTTTTTAGGGAGCGGCAGAATGCCTCGCTGTCAGATGACAGAGCGTTACCTAATGGTCGTATCTGGGGAAGAGTCAACCGGCCTGTCATTCTCTTGACAGGACAAATGAGCATAATGGTGGCAGGGAAATGGGCGCCTGTTCCCCCTTTTTTTTTTTTTTTTTTTCAGCCAGGGAGGAGGGGAGGAGGAGGAGGGGGTAAAATGGCAGCGCCTGAGCAGAATAACACAAGCACGTTAACCTTTTACATAAATCTGTTAACACGTGTATGAGTGCTGTTTAAAAGTGAGGCTTGATGCTCTGCTCCTCCAAGGTGGGCTGAGCCGCGTGCAAGTTTTGCGTGCTACTTCCTGCTTGAATTTGTTTTTATATATTTTCCTGTTGTTGCGGCAGCAAACTAGAGTTTTGTCACGTAAACTTGGAGCTGTAGGAGAGAAGAAACCCCAACTGAGAGCAGAGAGAGCGCCGATTTGTTCCATTTAAGCACGAAATTTAAAGTGCAATAAGAGCATGATGAAATACATACTTTGCAATGCAGTATTTTCAAAAATAAATCTACTTGCAGTACATAATTTAAATGTGCATCATTGAATTTTAAATCAAAAATAAAGTCAGGCAAGAAAAATGCCCATTTTCAAGTGAGTGATTCCTTCACTTTATCTACAAAAACACTTAAAATTTCCTTTAACACGTCCCAAATAATATGTTCCAAACTCAGCACTTCGATCCTAAATAGTAAAAGCCTCACAAGGAGTTTCGGAAAACTGAACTTTAAAATTGAGCTAAGTTGAGCTACAGCAGCAGAAGACCACACCAGGTGCCACTCCAACATGACAATGAGTTCAGTGTACTCCACTGGCCTCAGAACTAAAAATGGTGTCCAACCTGGTACTAACAAGGTGAACCTAATAAAGTGGCCGCAGTAACCTTTATTGTTGATAATGACATGATATATTGATCAAGGCAACATCTGCAACATGTGCAGAGGGACATGCAGCAGCTTCCTCTTTGATTGAAGGGTAGGAGTTGCTCCATCCTCCGAAGCAGAAGGTGGCAGCAGCACACCTCGAATGTTGCCACCTGCAGAGGAAGAAGGAGGAAGTAGTGAGGCCTTCCCAGTGGGCGTGGCAGTAGCTCAATCACAGAGGTCTGAATGGAGTGTGGATCAACATGTGGACATGCTGCTGTTTGGGTGGATTGAACTCCCACAGGTGCTTCCTGCAGTTCGGCTGCAGCAGACACACTCCAGGTGAGTACTTTCCCAAACTCTGAGCTTAAACCCAAATCAATATCCTGCATGGTTGGAGGGAGTGAGGGAGGGAGGGCAGGTGAACAAGCAGCAGCTGAGCCTCGTTAACGCACCTGTACACAGTCTGAGGGTCAGACTGGTCAATGAGAAGGAAACCAGGAGAGCATGAAACAATCTTCAGATAGAAGGTGTTTGATTAATCTTACTATATAATGATGAAAACTGTGTGTGTGTGTGTGTGTTCCATGTTTTTCTCCTCACTGACTTGGTCAATCCATGTGAAATGTGGCACAGTGGTAGAGGGTCATGGGAGGATGCCAATGAAGCAATATTACATTAAATGGCCAAAGGGGGGCGCTATAGCAACCCATTGAAATGTCAAAATTTGAATGGGCATATCTCATGCCCAAAAAAAAAAACACAAAACATAAGCGCTAATATGAACGTGACACTTGGATGAAAACACCCGTTGTGACCTCAGTGAAGTGCCAGCTATGACCCACTTCTGTCTCGCTATCTGAGCAGCGTTTAGATACTTCAGTGCGTAGTTTTCCACCACAAGAGTGGATCCTGGTCGGCTCGTCGTGGTGTCTCATTCTGGTAACGTTTCATCAGCGCGGACAGTGCAGTGGGTGGTGTTGGCGCGGCGGGCTCCTCCGTTGGCGCCTCTCCCTCCGTTGCTGCGTCCCTGTCTGGCCCGGCTTGTGCACAAGCCATCTCCACCTGAACGGGATTGGCTGTGATATACAACATTATTGATAGTATTAATTAATTATTAATGATATTCGAATTATCAAATGTAGGTTCGAACTTATGAAAAAATATATATATTTGAATATATTTCTAATTTCAAATTTGTTTTTGACAGCCCTAACAGTTTGTCTTGTTGTCTTGTTGTCACAGATTCACCTGTCTGCAGATATCCAGCCTACCTGTCACAGCGACGCTCCCGAGGTTCGACCACTCAGCAGATGTTTCGGTAAGTGGAGCTGTGTCTCTGCTGTACAACTTCTCTCCTCTTGGTCTCTCTTAGTGTTTAATGTTCTGTCACTTTTGCTTATGTGAAAGTATTTGGTGATTGAAGCAGTCAGAGCTCCTGCACGGACGATTTATCGTCTATTCAGGTCTTGGAAATGTAGTTTCAACTCGTCCCTGGATCATTTTTTCAACTTAAACCTAAACATACGTTTCAGATTGTTTCCAAGTTATTAGCTTTGATTTTTAAAACAGTTAAAATACCAAAATTTGCAGCTGAATCTCCTATCTTAAGCACTCGAGAACATTTAAATGAAGTAAGATGGTGCAGTTTGGTTTTATCCAAAACTTTTTTCAACCTTTATCAACCAGAAACAAAAGCCAAATGTGCTTTAGCGCAGAATACACACTCAGCGCCTCGTCATGCTGCTGACGTTTGTAGCAGAGTGTAAATACATGGTGCTCCCATTGCAAAGAGTAGGGAGTGTTCTTAAAACATACATGACCACCTTCACTACAAATACCCACATTTCTGGTGATGATAACAGGCGTGAGTTTTTCCTCTCAAAGCCTGTTGCACGTTTTGGGGTTCTGAGGGTATTTGAATAAATACAAAATACGACCATTGAGTGTTAAATGTCCTTCTCTTAAGCCAAATAAAAAAACAGAACTCCCTTATTTTAAATGCTTGCCCCTTTTTGCACCACCCCCTCCCCTCTCTTCAGTGTGTTCCAGTCCCTTAACTAAATATTCAATTCAAATACAGTTAATTTTAGCATGGACTTGTGACTTACCTACTTTTTACCCATGAGGCTTTGCACCTTTAACTGTTAAATATGCCTCTAAATTATTCTTAAAGTGAGAAGCTCGACTTACCTTAAACTGGTGGGATGCAAACTTCCAAACCTGTAGTTCTCTGATACTTGGTGTTCATGACTTGAGACTTGACTTTGACTTGAGACAGATGACTTAATCTAAAATTAGTATTTTTCTCGATATCGAGACATTATATTTTGTGTTTTAAAATATAATGACACATAAATCGCAGCAGAGGACCCGCTGGCTGATATTTGGGCCCATGCTACCACTTCCTGTTGCTCTACTCTGAAGAATGGCGGCATGTTCAGCGGCATCATGAGCTTCACCGTGTGCTTTTATTCAGTTCTATCTGCGTGATACATGTCAGTTAAGTTTACAATAACTCATTCAGTATTGAACATGCTTTGCAACCAGCGGCACTAGTGATGGGCAAAGCAGTTCTTTAGATGTTACTGAATGAGTTGAATCACTTTATTAAAAAGATTAGTTCAAAAAATTTGTTCAAAAGATTTGTTCAAAAGATTCATTCAAAAAATTTGTTTAAAAGATTCGTTCAAAAAATTTGTTTAAAAGATTTGTTCAAAAGATTTGTTTAAAATAAATAGTTCAAAAGATTGATTCAAAAAAGTTTGTTTAAATGATTCATTCAAAAAAAATTTGTTTAAAAGATTTGTTCAAAAAAAAGTTGTTTAAATGATTCGTTCAAAAAGTCCGTTCAAAAGATTCGTTCAAAAAACTCGTTTAAAAGATTTGTTAAAAAAAAAAAAATGTTTAAAAGATTTGTTTTGAACTGATACACGGCTGAGCTGCTGCTGCGTCTGCCCTGCACTGGTGAGTGTCGGGTGCTGTCACACTATTCTTTACCCATGAGTCTTTGCACCTTTAAGTGATAAATATGCCCTTAAATTACTCTGAAAGTGAGCAGCTCAACTTACCTTAAACTTAAGGGGATGCAAACTTCCAAACCTGTTGTTTTTTGTGACATAACCTGCAGGAAGTGACCTGTCATCGTGTCTAAGATATGTTTAAAAAAATAAGGTGTATTTATAGAACGGTGTCTGATTGTGTCTTAATGTGAAGTCAGGGTCGTTTAATGGTTTAGCTGAGGACTCGGGCTGATGTTGGATCAGACTCAGCCGTGTTGCCCTTGTGTCTCCAGCCTGCTGTGCTGAGTCTGATCTGAGCTGAGCTCTTGTCAGCTCCTCACACCTCTGATCAGCCTCAGAGGTTTCACGGCGGCTCGGAGGTGCAGTTTGACTCTGTGCTGCAGTGCAGTTTAATTCTTCCTGTGCCACATCCTGCATGCTAACAGAGGGGTTATTAACATAACAAACTTAAATGCCCTATATAAATAATATGTTCGCAGAAATGCAAACCGGCTCAGCTGACACTGTTTAGGCAGCGCCTCCAACATCTGTTTATGAGCACTTTGCCTAATGATATCATCCGATATCATTAACTGTGGCAGTGCGCGCCGCAGCAGCAGGTGCAGCTGTTTATGCCCCCCCCCCTCCCCAACACCTCCCCAACACACACACATACACACACACACTTGAAGAGAAAAGACTTTCACAGTCTCCTCCAACACCAGCACCAACCCTTCCCTCCCTTCCACCCCACGAATCGCCAAACCGCTCATTAGGACAATTTTCCTCAACAAAAAAGCGGCCCCTATGATTTCAATCTGTATATCACCTGTAATTGTAGTTTTTAGCGAGAGCCTGATTCCATACATTTAGCGGGAGTAAACTGCGACTGCGGGTGCGAGCGCTGAAAGCACGCCTCTCGCTGCAGCCGCCAGCTGCAGAGGCTGTTTTTAGATGGCAGGCTTTCCGCGGGGAGGCTCTCGTAGGCCTCGGCGTGTGTGTGAGTGTGTTCTGGGGGAGGTGGGGGCGGAGCTTGGCGGGCCCCTGCTTTGTCTCCTGACTTGGTTTGCTCTGTTTAGATGCTGGAAATTATAGAAAATTATTGAAATTATTATTTCTGGCAGCAACAATGAGGCTGCTTCCTCTTCCTGACCGGAAGGCCACGTTCAGGGTCTTCACAGGTTCTCTGGAGCCTGATTTGATCGTACGCTGCTGTAATTAGTCAGATGGTCGACTCGAATGTTGTGCGACACAGAGCTATCTGTTGCATTAGCGCTGTACCCGAGGCGAATGCAGTATTTATAGATCCAAAACAAACAATGCATATGGCAAAATGTTAACTGGCTCTGTCTTCATTTTCATATCCGGGAGAGAAACAGAAGACGGACTCTCAGCTGTCACGTGCTCAACACATATATTGTTTTCTTTATTTTAACACTCTGAGCCAGCTGAGTATAATATTTTCTTCTCTGTATTCACCCGCATCACAAATCTTGGCCACTTTACATTCAAGCTGGGCCTCATCCAGACTACTATATGCATTGTAATCATACATCATATGGATCATTTCACTGTTTCTAAAGTGACGTAGTAACTGAGCTGGCTCATGTGGAGGTGCAGAGGATGGCACATGTCATGACATCCAGGCGAGACGGCTGCCAAGCTGCAGACCACCAAATGTGAGTGTGTTTTATCGACCTGTTGCTGCATTTCTAGCAGTGTTTGCCACAGAACATGAGGATTTTTTTTCTTTTTTAGCAATCTGTGACTATGTTTCCAGTGTTGTTTGAGCCACTGAACATGGGTGTTTTTTAGCGACCTGTGACTGCATTTCCGGTACTGTTTGTGCCAGCAAATGCAGGTGTTTTTAGCAAGCGATGGTTGCATTTGTAGTGCCGTCAGTGCCACCAAACATGGGTGTGTTTTTAGCAATCTGTTGCTTTGTTAAGCAACTGATGGCTGCATTTCCAGTGGTGACTTTTAGTGACCAGTTACTGCATTTTCAGCAGCCTTTGTGCCATCAGATGTGGATGTTTTTAGCAACCCATTGCTGCGTTTTCAGCTGCTTTTGTGTCACCAAACATGATCTCTTCCTTAACCATAACCATGTGTTTTTTGTGCCTGAACATAACCATATGTTAAACACAGCATTGTCAGAAACTTAAAGTTGCAATGCATCCACTGCATAATAATATACAGGTCCAAAAGTTGGGGCTTACTTGACTCAACTGCTTGAACGTAGGAATTAAACACATCCAAAAATCTGAAATTCTGCAGCATGCATTGCAAAATTGTTTACGATACAGAGTACACGTGATCTACACAGAGTTTGATATAACTTTTGCAGCATTGCTCGACCATAAATGCATTATTTCACACTTGTGCACAGAATCAGTCACTCCAAGAGATAAAATAAGACAATTTAATCCCCTAAAGACCAAAGTTAGGGGCTGAAAAGTGTTGCTTCTGCTTGGTGTAAAGACTTAATGCACATATTTTAACATATCTATCAGTGTTCATTCATGTTCATTCTTAAAAACTGTGAGAATTAGCCTTTAAACGAAAGATGTGACCTCAGCAGGGCCAAAACTTTGTATGCTTCTTTAATAGATTTCACACAAATGGAAACGATTTACTTTAAAATAAAACTAAATGTAATGAAAGGATCATTTTAGTTTTTCGCTGCTGTAATTTTCACTTATTCTTTGATACTTTGAAAGTGTAAATATCATCGTCCGTCTTGTTCGTTTCTTCCTCCTGCAAATGTGAAATTCCTCGCTCTGACAGTTCTACCCAAAGACGAGCATGTTGGCACCCAGAGGACGAGTTTTATTTGCAGGCAAAGACCCCGACACTGAACCCGCTCTGAGCACTGAGGGCCAGCGGGGAATACACACCGACCACACACACACACACATGCACATAATGATGCAGTTCGCAGGCTCACATCTACACTTGTTAATGCTGCGGTAGCCATTTAAATAAGCACACACGAACCAAAAACACACATACGACAGATCAAATATATCCGAATGTGAGAAAACACACATGTACACAACAAACACACACACGCACACACTCCTCCTCCCAGCTGTTCTCTAAATGTTGATTACACAAGACACCGGGGGGAGCCTCCTCCTCCTCCCTCCTTCCTCCTCCTCAATCCGGTAGCCGGGCGATTCCCCCACAAGGAGGCTGAGCGGGACCGGCTGACCCGAGGTGCTCAGTGACCCGGGGTTGGGGGTCCAGGGAGGGCCACGGCCCCGGGGCCTCTTGGCTGGGCTCTCCTTCCCCCTTCTCCCTTCCCTCAGCTCCGTGAGCAGCACATCTCAGGACGGGAGACATGGGCAGAGACAGCAACGGCCCGGGGACAACTGGCCGAGGAGCAGAATGCGAAAACAAAAAATTTAAATCATAAAACTCCTCCTCTGTCGAGATGCTCGGGTAACTTTGTGTCAAGTGAAACGGAGACGGGGGAATAAAGTGAGATGATTTTTATCTGACGTGAATATTTTCAGGCGTTGGAGGCTCTTATCCAGAAGGAGAACAAGACTTGTTATCGGGCTGAAACAGCAAGTGGAGATTCTCTTCTTGGCATTAAGTTATCTGCAACAGTATCATCTGTGTCTGCTGTTAACAAACATAAAAGTTGGAGGACTGCTGGATGACCGGAGCAGTCTTGTCTTAAAGGTCCACTTACTGGCCTTCTGGAGCTTTTGAGCTGCTGTCTTGACCACATCTCTTAAAGGAACAGTGTGTAGGATGTGGCGACATCTAGTGGCGACCAACAGACCTAGAGGCTGGTTGCACAAAACACCCTTAAGTCTCCTCCTTAAGGTTTACTGCTCACTGCTCACTTAAGTATTTATGGTTTTCTCCTTGTCTTGGTCTTGTACTTAAGGAATCCCTTAAACTGTTGCACAAAAGACCTTAGCAACCAAATCAAGGTAAAGCTTAACTTAAAACTTAAGGTACCTCTGACTCTGTCTTAACTGCAACATGACTGAGAAAAACTAAGACACCTTAAGGAGAGTTCTGCGACCAGGAGAATCCGATGGATACGCTTCTGATTTCACACTTAAGATTCGACTTAATTAATTTTTGTTGCTTCTTCCTACAATCATTTTCTGGTATTTGAGGATCAGATTTACTTTGTAGTTTGTGCTTTCTATGGTTGTGTTCCCCCAGAAGTTAAATCTTTTCCTCCCCTTACCAATATGTTTTTCTTGTCGTCTTTTCTTCGGCCATTTTGTCACCAAATCTGTGAGACAATAACAGTCTCACTCCTACCACTATTTTTGGCTGAGATACACCGTCTAGAAAGTGGGATCATAACCTTCACGTTTCATATGGCTTTATTTGGTGATATTTTATGGTGTTTCAGTGTCATAAACAACATCAGCTATCATAATCACACCTGATTTCAATAAGGTACAATGTTTGAAGCTGGCTGAGTGTTGTTTGATCACTGATAGTACTGTTTTGAAGCAGAGTGACTGACTTGTCATTTGGAGCTCCGCCTGGATCTTTTCATGGTAAAAACACTGTAGAATGGTCATACTTTGAGCAGTCTTCTTCAAATTTGAAACAAGTGTTCATTGATAGTGTGCCTACAGCCCCACAGTGTCATTTACCTGCTCAGATGAAGCCACAGACAGTTATTCATCCTCAAACACATTTTTTTATTTTATTTTAGGCAAAATCTTCAACTTTTTACTGACTTCAGAGGTCCATTACTCTGTCTCTGTATCACCTAGAGTGTTTCTGACACTTTCACAAGAAGGTTCAGGGAGTGTTCTTTCTGGCAAGACCTAATGCATGCATGTAGTCAGAGCGGTTCAGAAGCCACAGTCATTTTAATTTGGGTATGTCATTTTAGGCGTTTTTGCTACAAAATGGGGGTGGAGTGCAACAAAGGAAACCTTTTAAGGGATTCTGTGCAACTGTTTCCCTCAGCTAAGGAGAAATTAAGCCTTGAGTGTCATACTTAAGGAGAAACCTTAAGGTGTTTTGTGCAACCGGTCAATGAATAAAGCAGTTTCACGGTGCAAATCAGTGTTTGCTGACACTGTTAAGCTCGTCACAGACAGGCTGCTGGCCCTGCACCTGCTAAAGTGTGCTCACTGTTTTCCCCTGATAACTTAAGATCCAGATGTTCAGGAGGTTTTCACAATGAGCCGAATTATCCACAGAGGTCTCGTCCTCCCAAAATCAACAGACCAGTTGATTTAAACTGGTAACAACATTGAATAAAGCAGATTAACGCTAAAAATTAGTGTTTCTTCAACACTGTTTGGCATGCCGAAGACCAGTGGCTCATTTTCCACATGCGAATGTGCGCTCACATTTTTTGTCTGATAACTCAAGACCTAGACGTTCAGGAGGTTTTTACCAGGAGCAGAATTACCCACAGAGGTCTCCTCCTCCCCAGAATAAACAGACACACTGAATAAAGCAGTTTCACGTTATAAATCAGTGTTTCTCTGATGCTGTTCAGCTTGTCGCTTTCTCCTCTGCTATCTTAAAAGATCCAGATGTTGAGGAGGTTTTTGCTAGATGCCGAATTATCCATAGAGGTCTCGTCCTCTCCAGAACAAACAAACCAGGTGGTTAAAACCAGTGAAGACGATGAATAAAGCAGTTTCTGTTAAAAGTCAGTGTTTTTCTGATGCTGTCTGGCTCATCACGGAGCGGCTGCAAACTACGGTGGACGATGCGGAAACGTGAATGTCCTATCTGGAGCCAATGGTTGGTTTGTCCATTCAGGGCTGCTGTAAAAACATGGTGGCACAATATTACAGACTCCATGAGCAAGAACACGCTCTATATGTAGGTATAAATGGCTCATTGTAAAGACACGAAAGAAAACATGCTTGTTATTAAAATTCTATCTCTGCCCCGTGAATCCTACACGCTGGACCTTTAAAGATGAAATACAAGAATTTAAAAATCTCTATGGCCGGTATCTCTAACACTTGGCAAAACAATCTAGTCTGATGAACAGCACCACAGGTGAGAGGAACAATATGTATTTCTGGTTTTAGGGTGAACTGTCCCTTTAAACACTTCCTCCACTCTGTATGTAAAGTTGTGCAGTGAACATCTTGGCACGGTGGCGTGAAGGAGCTTAATTTTCACTTCACAAATTTCCTAATGGGGAAACTAAAGAGATCTCTGTGCTTTAGCACCCTTAGGCACGAGACAGCGGAGCTAACGTTCAACTTAATGATCGACCGAGCTCTCTTATCAGAGTGCAGGGGGGGGAGGAGGGAAGAGTTAGAAGCCGACGTGCAGAGAGGAGCTGCTCGTGGACTCCTCTGCAGAAAATCTGTGACATAGTACATGTTTTTAAGGAACATTAACGTGATGCAAAACTTTTTGTTGAACAAAGTTGAAAAAAGAGCTGCACTCAGTGCTTAAACGCACTCTCTGCATGTGTAAATATATATTTAACTTAATGTTTAAGGTCACTTTATGCCCGAATCAGACAGCCTGACATTTATGTCTTTCCAGATTGTCATCTTGTCAAATTAGGCGATGATGGTGTCCAGAGACGCGTCAGATGTTGAACTCCAGCTCGTCAGTTTGCAGAAAGGTAGAAGAGTGCAGGACGGACTTGTGTGTTCAGTAATGTGAACGACTGCAAGTGTCACAGAGCGCATCGTAGACTTTGTCAAACAGGCGAAAGAAGACAAACAAATTTTGACGTGAGTGTCTTTCTGCTGGGGCCTGGTGAGGAATCCGGGATGCAGAGCAACAGTCTTCTTCTGGCTGGCACATATGACCAGTTCGTTCTGCGACCCGACCCGTCGACGCAGTAAATCCGAAGCTGTAAATCCTATAATAACTATGAACTGTTCAAGTAATTTGGTTTGGCAGCGCCTTTGAAGTGATCATTTTGGGACTTTGTATACATGTGAAACTAAGATATTATATTTTAAAATGAAGGTAATTCAGGAAACACAATGTAAATGAATGTTTTTTTGCTTTTCTCATTCTTTGTGTCACCCAGAACGGAAACCGTTATTAATTAGTCTAGGATCACTACTGCCTATGGGAACCCAATCCAATGCAGGAATCTACCCCTTTAACGCAGAGATTGCGCTATAAAGCTGCTATGAACCGTGACAGTGGCATACACATGGCAGTAACAATCATTTACTGTCCTTTGTGTATCACGGCTGATCTCATCCTCTGCTTGGACAACCTGGTCTCACTCTGAAGTCGTCAAATACCGGTGCTCCGGCAGTGACTTGCAGTGTCAGACACCGCCGGAAAAAGCTGTCCTTTCATGTTGGCATGATACCAGGTGAGTCGGCGTTATTGTTGAAGAGCACCTGGTGGCGTCAGGGGGAAACACGGCGGGACTACAACGAAAGATAAGGCGGCAGAAGTCTGAGTAGGCCGGGTGAGAGGGGTGATGGATGGATCCAACAACTACTGACTTGCACCTTTGGAGTTCACCCTGTTCGTCCTCTGTAAGACTGTAAAGCCAAACCCTGTTCTTTTGTCCTAAACTTAGCCGCATGCGTTTGTTGTTTGAAGGGAAACAACATAAATTTGCAGTGTTTTACCAACATAGTGTGTTTATTTTGAAAGACGACAATGCATGTAAGAAGTTGACGTCCCAAAACGTCAACAACCAACACACCCAGGGTACCTTGGACGTCATATGTGGACGTGGAAAGTCCATGACCATGCTCTTCTTTTTGTTTGAGTTAGCTGCTAATTGCTAACAGCTACTTGTTAAATCTACCGTCGGTTCCACACATAACATGTCGCTAAAACGTCATACTTGTGCCGTCGATGATCTCGACCTGCTGGCTGTCCCTTTTTTACCTTTGCTCGCGGCTTAAAAGCGAGACAACTGCGTCCCCCCATCCCGCAATTGTACCTTTCATACAGAACAGCGTGGTGGAATAATGGTGTGAAATTCCCACCTTGAAGAGCCAGTTAGTTTCAGCCTTTCTGCCACCACTGTTCATCCGACTGACTGTCCAGCGTTTGTGGTTTCATGTTCATGATGAACGCCTTCAGAATACACAGTTACGTCTTTAGTGCTGATCTGGCGCCACTCAGCTTGAAGCCCTACACACTGCTCCAAGGCCTTGAAAAGGAAAAGGCCAAAAAGGAGGAAAAGCATCCATCCATCTTTAAGAACTCAAATCACATTTTGAGCTTAATTTCTGTGTGATAAAGTAAAAAGCGTTCAAACTTGTTTGGAGTGGACAGAATTAGCATATACATTCATTCAGCATTCAGTTCCTGCATCAGCTGTCTCTTAGCCTGAACTTCCTGCTGCTTAATGTATGCTCACTGTGCGTTTGCACGACCTGTCTGAAGTGATTTCTGACGGCCTTGTTTAATTAGCCGCATGTGTGTGTACTTTTATACATATTCATCGGCCGCAGATTTCAGCCCGATTGATGTTGTAATTGATTCAGAAGGTTTTATAATTCCTGCAAAGGCAGACGAGGAATTTCAATGACTTTGCAATTTGGGGGAACATGAGGAGGAGGAGGAGGAGGAGGAGGGGAGGAGATCTGAGGGTGCCGCGTCTCCACCTGACGACGGTGTGATTTTGCAGAGGCAAAGAGAGCGCGGGAGGAATGTCAGCTGCTTTGTTGTTCCTCTTTCACCAGTAAATTACACATTTAGGATTTATTAAGACAAGAAACAATTTTCAAATAGTGAATCCGTGAAGCCTCCACGGAGATGTGCTCATTACTCTGTAGCCCCGGGCCATGTTCACCGCCTCGAATGCATCCTTTTTTTTCCCTTTTCCCCTTCCCCTCTGTCTGTGTTTTTCGGCGCTGCGTTGCCATGCCTGATGCCGTAATGTCACAGCGGTTTGTTCAAAGCTGCGACGATGATTTGGGCTCCCAGCAGGTGCCGCCCCGATGTCTGTTCAATTATTAAAGTGAGGGCCACATGGATGCATTACAGCCGCCGCGCCCATTAGATAAAAAGACGACGGCTTTTGACACGGCGCATATTTCCTCTCTGCCTCACAAAGACGCCACCGCCGCTGCTGCAGCCCCTTTCTTGTCGCATCTTTTTGTTTTATTCATCACCGTTCTCTTTTTTTTCTTTCAGTATGCATGGAAATATTAAAGAGCCATTTGTTCCCTTTCAGTGTTGTGGGCACAAGAGCTATCGTGATCTTTTTGATTCCCCCTCGTCAAACCGAGGTCATGTCCGCTCCTTGTAGCTCCCTCTACTCCTTTCAACTTCCCAGCAGCCCCCCCGTCGCCCCCAATCTAACCATGAAAACGGCCGCCGTGTTGATAAATAAATCATGCGGTGGACACAAAGTTAAACCTCGACACAATCGCTCCCAGCAGCCGCCTTCCTCTTCTCTTCCTCTTCCTCAAGCGCTCAGAAGTTCAGACTTTGTTCAGGCTCTGATTGGTCGTTACAGCGTCATCAAAGTGCGTGTCAGTCGGACCCTTTTGGGTCGACATGAGCTCGACACTAAAAGATTTAACCTATGAATACTTTATCTGTTATTTCTTCTTGTCGTCTCAATAAAAAAACAACCTTAAATTGTACTTATTTTTAAGGGGAAATGAAATAAAAACGCAGGCTCAGATCCACACGATCTTTCACTATTTTTTACGAATACTATCACTATTATTATTTTAGAATATTACACAAGGCCACAACGACATAACTACAAAGCAAAGCCGACTGAATAATAGAGGCTTTTTTCTTTGTTACGCGTTACCTGTTCTCTGGGGGAGATGGGCGGAGTTATCCAACATCACGTGAACCATGTCAAAGAACAAGAGCTCACTCCGCTACCACCACACTGCTCAGAGGATTGGATGTGGAGAGAAAGAAATCAGCAGGAGGGGAGCTTGTTAAATTAGCTGTTAGCTGTTAGCAGTTAGCAGCTAGTTATTGTTACCTCTGGTTAGCCAGTGGCCGCAGCGAACAGCTCACAAAGGTTGCATTGATTTATATTGTGAATGTTCAAGCTCTATTCAGTAAAAATGAGTACTGGACGCAGGAGAATTAAAACGTTCTCATGTGTTCAGAGTAATCTCGTAAAATGCAGTTTTTGGCGAGAAACTTGATTAAACACAGCTGTTTGAAGGAGGAACGTGTCGATGTTTTCACACCACTATGAAATAATAATAAAATATATAAAATAATTTATTTTTTTTTTAAAGTAAAAAGTCTTTTTGCTTATTTTTTAAAGATTTTTTTTTTTACGGTTGTTACATAAATCATAAATTCTGTGCATGAAAGGTGCTAGATAAAGTTCATTCATTCATTAATATAATAAATACAGTTGTTTTATGCTGTATGCCCAATTTCTTCTGGAGTATTATTGTAAGGCAGCAGTACTGCAGGTCCCGAGCCCTGTCATATCGAATCGCATCGTAACGTAACTTAATGTAACTCAACGTATCGTATCGCATCATGAGTTCATCAGAATGAAACCTCCAGTGTTTTTTGAGACCGCTTTACTATCTGGACATTTTTTAACATTTACAAATGCAGACTTGTTGGATTGTTGTATTAACATTTTTGGAGGTGATGTACCAACTTTTCTGTTGGCTCACTACAAAATAAGACCTCTTTGAGTATCGCTTCGGGTACAACTTATACCATGGGAGTTGTAAGTTTCTGTGTGGTTTATTCTGAAAGTCTCTCCACCAGCTTATGCAGAAACATTTCTAAATATATTCCTGCACAGTTTCAGTTTCCAGAAGTTTATCTCTGAATATTTGTCAGTAGAAATTTGACGATGCGCTGTATAAACATGTTGAGACTATAATATAATATACCTCCACCTCTCCCATAGTAACATTCAGAGGGTATCGGACTTAAACGATGCAAGGATAGTACATGAAAGGTTACCATATCGATATAAACTCATCAGCTGACCCTCTGATAGTGTTCATAATCTTCTCCAGATTATTTAAATAAAGCACAACCCCAATCCATTGTGCAAATGTTGGAGGACTACAATCTAAAAGCTTCCCATTGAATCAAAACCAACGTGGTGAAAGACAAAAGATTTAGTGTTACCACACCGAGTGAAGCAGCAGAGGACAATTGTTCTCAGGATTCATCAGTAGTTTTGGAAAGCGCATCAAATATTAATCACCAAAAATGAGATAACTTAGGACGGACCCAGAACATGAGAGTAAGGGAGGTTTGGTTCTGGTGTGCATGAAACAGTGTGTTTTATACATATCATAGATGAGTAAATTTGTCTTTGACCAAATGGATTTCCTGACTTATATTCCTATCCCACTGGGCTTTGAAGGAGAATATATGTCACCTACCTCTGACACAACTGTTGTTTATATATATAGTTCAACCTTTGGGAAATGTGCTGTAAAACAAACAAAAAAAGATAAAATAATATAAATTAAAAAGAAATTAGATAAAATAAAAGAATTTAAAAAAAATGAAAAACAAAAAAAATAAAATAAAAGAATTTAAGGATAAAACAAAATAATTAAAATAAAAATAAAAAAAATAAAATACAACAATTTAAATTAAAAAGAAATAGGATAAAATAAAATAATAAAAAAAAATAAAATTAAATAAAATTAAAGAATTTAAAAAGATAAAACAAAAACAAAAAAAAGAAATAAAATATAAGAATTTAATAAAATAAAACAATTGGGCTAAAAGCCGATTCTGATGTTTTTCGTTGTTGCTGTCGTTGTTTATATAATTTTTATAATTATTTACTTCCCCTTCTTGTGCCAGGGAAACAAAAATATCTTGCTTATAAAAAGTTTAATTAAACATATTTATAAAATAACCTTTAACATGACGTTCTTTCACAGGAAAAACGTTTTTTTTTTTAAAAATGAATAACTGCTTCACCCCTCTCTCTCGGGTGGAAGTCGGTGTCCCGCCGGCCTCACTCGGACTTTCACCGCCTTGACTTGCGACCTTGTCCTGCTGTCTTTCCCCCCTGACGCTGCTGAGCACCGATAAACTATAACGGCAACTTGCTGCGCACCTTGCCAGTTTTAAAGGATACCTTTTTTCGTTGGAATCTGACACCAGGTCACGGCCCGAACGCATAATTTCGACGACTTCGGAGCTCTAACCCTGCTCCCAATTTCAAAACGGATTTGTTGTTCGCAGTGTAACATTATCAGGGAAGCAACAGGGTGCATGGTGAGTTTACTGCATCCTTTCGTCTCAATGTCATCCTGGGGAAGATCTCTGTTTATCCCAAAGACATTTTCTGTCGTCCTGGAGATGATGAGATGCCGATAGTTTGCAGCTCTGCTTTTACCGATGTTTGACCAATGAATTGATGCGTCCCTAAGATTTATCGCTCTCATAACTGCATGGTAAATATGGAACTTTTCTGCAATGTGTTCTTTATAATATTTAGACATTTTAGTTCAGCAACTTTATTTAAAATTCAAATTGAATGGAGTTTTTAGACATACACATTCAGATGCTTCTCCTCTATCGTTTAAAGTGCAGAAAAAAAAGTATAGTAGAGTAGTATCACATGCATCTCTCCCCTCCCACACCAACACACCCCAACCTCTCTTCCTCCTCTTCCTCCTCCTCCTCCTTGTTTGATTCTTCGCTGTGTGTTCTGTACATGCCAACAAATCCTAATTGCACCCCACACTCTTTTCTTCCCACCGATGCTGCGCGATTCGTGCCACCAAATTCCTCGTGTGCTAATTAGGCACGCAACCACGGTGGATACACTCCTGACAGGTGCTGCTGGCCTGCCGGGGTCACACACACACACACACACACACATGTACACACACACACACACACTGCGAGAGACAGAGAGAGAGAACGAGAGAGACGCTCGTGCTCACAGCATTAAAAATAAATGGAGAGAGGAGAATAACAAGAGAGGCAAGACGTGTTAATTTCTAGCTTCCATCTGTTATTACATAAGCACTGCCAACAACTACGCATCTCTGGAAGAACAGCGAAAAGAGAAAGAGAGGAGGAGAGGAAGACGGAGAGCTGCAAAGGCAAGAACAGCCATAACTGAAGTCCTCCTGCATGGAAGGAGAATTCCTCGGGGAGGCCGGCGGAGTAGAAATCAGATTGATCGAGCAAACGCAAACTTGAAGATTCACTTGAAGGTTTCGCTTCCAACACAGTTTGAACACATAACCTGGTGTTCCTTGCTCGAAATGTGGCAAAAAACCCAAAAAATGTGCCGTCTGAAATGGTTGCCGTTTCGTAAGTCGAGGCCTCCAGAGAGCTGGTACCCGCAGAAATGTTTACGAGTGAGTTTTAAACTTTGTCTCACTCGCAGACAAGTTTGTGAAAGAGAGAAACAAAGAGAAAGTAGCTTGTGGATTTGGACCAGCAAGAAGTTTATAGAAAGTTTTGGAGATGCACGCCAATAACGAGTAACACCAGGGTCAGAATCACCAATATCGATACAGATACTCAAAGGTACGGAAGCCCTGAGAGGCAAGTTTAATTTATTTTTTATTTTGTAGGCAACATCACTGACATGACTTAAACTTAAAATTTCCTGCCTGAATTTTATTTTTTTAATCTAGACTCTCAGGGCTTCCATACATTTGGGTTTAACTATTTTTTTTTTCCCATTCTTGATTAATCCAGTGATTATTTTCTCTCTTTAAAATGTCAGAAAAGGTGAAAACTGTTGATCGGCGTTTTCTAAAGCCCAAGAAGTCGTCCTCAAATGTCTTGATTCATCCACAACCCAAACATATTCAGTTTACTGTCATAGACGAGTAAAAAAACACACAAAATATTCACATTCTTAGAAATTGAAATCAGAGAATTACGACTTTTTTTGTCTTAAAAAATGACTCAAACTCAAATTAATCACATATCCAATTAGTTGACGATTAATTTAAAAGTTGACACTTAATCGATTAATTGCTGCAACTCTGAGACTAAAGTGGTGGAGAGGGTCATGTCGCATAATTTATGAGGTAGATTCATCAGAATTCTCTTGTAGATTAACGACCGTAGTAAAAACCTTTAGGCTAAAGGCCTTTGCACACTGAGGCTGATTCTTCGTCATCATCATCCCCATGAATATCACTATCTGACCTGTTGAACGTGAGCTATCTGAGTTATGAAAAGATTCTGTGCGCCCCGTTCGTGTGTCTTGTCGCGGCTGTGATCCGCCGCCAAATTTTCTTCACTGATTCTTGGTCAAGCGTCTCTAAAGGCGCTAATGGATGTGATAAACACAGAAAATCGAACCGCTTCCGAAAACTTTTATGACCGACAAATGTTTCGGAGGCAGCGTGCATGAGGTCGACAATTTCAGACGAAAAAACAGACTTAGTGTGCAAAGGCCTCAACTCAGTTAGCTTTAGCCCGGCTGTTCTAGGCCTCCGGGAACCTGACCCTAACGACTCACACTGTGACCTTAATGACTCTAAAAATAAGAGCTCACGTGACCCCTACGGCTCTGCAAGGGTTCCCACCCACACAGTGTTTATAGCCTGCAACTTCGTACCAGTCAAGAACTGAAGGAGCTTCTTGGATGAGAGGCGAAACGTCTTCCAAGAGACACAAGCAAGTCCAGTTGCCTACGCTATTAGCACTTATGACTGAAGCAAATTTTTCTAGTGGCCAAACAATGGTACTGCAATTTCCGAGGTCCATGTGATCCATGTGACATTTTCCCATTGATTTACTTTGGGAAAGATGTCTGTAAATCAGTGGGTAAATACTTCTGAGCGTCTCAACCCCCGCATTTAGTCTCATAACATTTCAGAGTCAAAGTGTGGCAAGATTAAATCATTTTATCCACATTCAAGTTATGGCAGCGCCACCAATGCTGCATCCAGGTCTCTCAATGCGCTCTTAGCTGGTAGCTAGCTTTTCTGCTGTGTTCACAATACGAGCGACAATGTTTGATGCCCTGACTGATGCCCGACACGTGTCGCTGCAGACTGAAGCACGATAAATTTAAGTTGAGCTGACCTCAGCGTTTTTGTAGCGCTCCAATGACGTGGCTTCAATCAGTCGTATGTTTTTGTTTCTGGCCGTGGTACTTTAGCATCAAGCTAAATTAGCTGATGCTATGGCACGTTTGTGCTGAAACGATATGCAGCTCTCCTTCTGAATGCACTTTCATTGTCATAGAGTGAATTCTCGCTGAGATTTAGATGAGAAGATTGACACCACTCTCACGTCTGCATGGTAAATATGAAGCTATAGCCCTTAGCTTAGCTTAGCTTAGCTTAGCTTAGCACAAAACAGCTAGTGTGGCTGTGTGCAGAGGGGTCACAATTAGTCTCCAAGCACGTCTAATTTGCGCCTCTCTTCTGAGAAATAGTACAGAGGACACTGAGGCCCTCATTTTGACATATGGACCTTTTATATTCAGTATTATTTCAGTATTTGCAGCACCTTCCTAATTTTGACAGGACTGATCTACATCTGCTGTGACTTTGTGCTGTTTTCTCAAAGCTCCACATTTTCCACCAGCGCCTTCCCGCTAACGCCGTCCTGTAAAAATAATCCAGTGACAGTGAAGACGTAACGTTTGTCATCGAACAAAAACAATCCCCCATCTGAGGAACAATGGGACGAGCCGAAAACAAAGAGCCCCGCCGAGTGACGAGCACCTCCGAGGGCCCTGCTGCGTGTTTGGGTTTCGGGATCTTTTCCACAGGCCCGAGACGTGTTGACGTCCTGAGGTGGCGGTGAGCGAGGTGCAGCAGACAGGAACTCTGCCTTTGTTTTTCTGGACGGAAAGACACCAGGAGAGGCTGTGAGCGTCTCGTGTGTTTGCAGGGACGGCGCAGATTCTTTCCCAGGGCGGAGGGACGGCGCTGTCATGATCCTCGCTGCCAGAATACACACCATAGATCTTTGCAGCGTTTCAACACTCCTACAGTGATATATTTTGGACTGGAGCGAAGCTAAACAGCACAAACGCCTGTAGCTGCTCTGTCTCTAACCGGCAGTGTGGGAACACATTATAATTGTTTGTTCAATTATTTTTCTTGGATGCCGCACCTGCACTTCACCAAGTGAACTCCCGAGACCGAAGCGCAATTAAGCCCCACAGAGCAGCACTGACGCCTGTTTAAACAGCGGGGAGGGAGTCAGATAAATACCTTTTTAGTGCTCAAGGTAACAAGCAAAGGGTGACAGTGAGAAGGCTCGCAGGGAGCAATTTCCTATTTATTTGTCTTCTGATTTGACCTCTCTCTTGACAAGGTTCCAGAGCTTATTACCGTGTCTGTCCTGCGCTCTAATCGAGGCCCATTACAAATGTTCAGCAGGCTGGAAGTGCCAGATGTGGGCGAAGGATAAAGGAGGCAGCTAGTTGTTGCAGACCGGTATCAACGCCCTCTGGATTGTTTAGCGAGGTTCGAAATTTCACGGATAAGTAGCTCAGATGTTTGCAGGAATTGTAAATTGTGTTTTCTGACCTCCGCCGGCCATTTTAATGAGAATCTCTGCAAAGAGAAGTGCAGAGGTGTGAAGTCGTTTCATGGGGAGGAGGAAAAGTTTACACACTCTGCCTCTGTGAGAAGTCCGGCAAGAAAACGTGCTGCATCTGATGTTAACTGTTACTGCACGGGGCTGCGGTCAGCTGCAGTCAGAAGGTGGTTAGAAATACAGGGATGTTTGGTGACGACTAAATGATCAGTAGGGATGCACAGATTGTGAAATTCTGGGCTCATACCAATGTTTGAAATGACAATTAAGCCGATGGCCGACTGATGTTTTTGTTGTTTATTCCCCATTTTGTGCCAAAGGAACAAAGAATTTTTCATTGTAAAAAAAAAAACCCGAACAGTTTAAGTCATTCAGCCCTTAATTGCATTGTCAATTCATTCACTCATATAAATTTACATAACAACCTTTCGTGTAACATATTTTTTCACATTAAAAACATCCTTTATATCATACAGTACTTCCCTCTCTCATATCTGTTTCATCTTGTGGTGAAAACATCTACAAATTTCTCCAATCTCTGAAGTCGTCGAAATCCAGAGCTCGGTCAGTGACTTGCGGCATCAGACATCTATAAAAAAAGCTGTTAAAGTCGGCATGATATGTGGCTGGTTGCCGTTATAGTTTACCAGCGCTCGGCGGAGTTGGGGTGAACGCAGAGGGACAAGAATGAAAGTTAGGGCGGATTGGTCTAACAGCGAGGTTGGAGTGAGAATGTGTTGTCCTACAAGATCACATCTGCCCAATGCTTTTTGTTTTTACTGAAGAGAGCTTAAACGCAACATAACGTAACTCAATGAAACCCCCGTTAGCTGTTAAGGTGCATTTCCTGTCAGAATTTTCAACTGAAACTCCCCTAGAAGTCAGATTTCCAGCTCGGAAAGTCGGAGAAACTTTCCCGTTTAAACTGAGCAGTCATTCAGTTATTAAAGATTTCTTTGATTTTGAAAAATGGCATCAGTTGCTGGACTTTTCAGTATATCCTGTTGAGTTAAAGTCTTTGACCTTGTGCTTTAAAAACAACCCCCTCCCTTTTATTTTGGCGATCAGTCCCATCACAGAGGATGTTTAAACTCCTCCCGTTAAACTCCCTGTCACACTGATGTCTGCTGGTGTCTTTGGTAATGACCATTTACATTCACAGCATATTTCCTGCTGGCACTCGGCTCATTCTGCACATAGATGCCAGTCAGTGTTTTACAGCTCGCTCCTGCTTTGCACCGACTCTGTCTTCAGTCACACAGCTATCACCCCAGCCATGCATACCTCCCTCTATGCCTTCCATGCTCACCGCCCTGCATGCATTATTCACAGCCAAATTAAAATACCGGGGCCGAGAGTGAGAGTTGCATGTTAAGGCAGCTGAATCGGGGAGGTGCCGTCACAACAGCTGAAAGTGTCTGTCACAGAGTTATAACTTTTTTTTTCCTCCTATAGTTCCCCGGCAGTGCAGCTGCCTAAATGAGAGGGATTAAGTTAACTCCCTGCTTAGAGGAAGAGCAGGCCCTGGATTAGGGCACTGGGCATGGACACAGAGAGCATTCAAGCAAGAGCCACAGCTTTTTAAAAAAGAGACGTGGGGGAGAGAGGAGGCAGCGGTGCACAGCCCTCGCAGGGCCCGCCGGCCGAGTTGCTTGAACAAATACATTGACAAGTGTAACGCCGCACTCCGCGACATGGAAAAGTGTGTCGGAGCAAAGAGGGGGAACACTGGCGGACACGCCGACAATCACAAATGCTGTCTTTTTTTTTTTTTCTTGTGTCCCGCTCCTCCATCTTCTGTCATAACCTGAAACACTGTGTCTTGTGGAAATACAGGAAATATCTTCTGTGGCTAAATCAAACCACAGCAGGTGCTTTGATTCAACCTGAGGAAAAACAGGGCCGAAAACAGTTTCATCATTTCATTTCTTGTCATCACAGTCTAACTTCGAGGCTTTATAGAATTAGATTTCCATATTTTAATGTAGGCTAAGGGTTAGGTCATGCAATATGATTTTTTATTATTTTTGACACAACCCACCAGCAAGGCCCCTAGCAGGTTATTCCAGCCCTGATGATCAATTTTGTAGCAAAGAGTTTACAGGTCTTTGAATGCATCACGGCATCCCAATTTTACAGTTTGCTTTTGGGCGAATGCTCCAAAATGAAAGTAGAACCATTTCCTAGATCTTCTTTACTAAAATCAGGACCTGAAAACCTTTCCAAAGCTGTACTATTGAGTTTTTGTTTACAGTTGCATGCTGTAAAATTGTTTTGTAGCAAAAACTCAGCCTTTCTTGATCATTTTTTTTACTGTTTTATTAGCAATTGAGAGTTTAGAGGTCATTGAATGCATCACAGCATCCCAGTTTAACAGTTTGCTTTTGGGCGAATGCTCCAAAAATAAAACTCGACCCATTACCTGCATGTTTTTGTAAAATCAGGACCTAAATATCTTCCTTTCGGATTCTGTAAAAGTGAGATTTTTTACATTTTCATGCTGTAAAATTGTGTTTTTTTTGCAGTTTACGTTTTAATACTCACCCTTGTCGTGCATGTTGCTGTTCAACAAATGTTCGAAAGCATATACTGAGAAAAAAGAGAATGTGACTATAAACCGTTAATCGAGACAGAAAAATTGTGTATCCATGTATTTTCAAAGCTAAAATGATATCGTCCTGCATCTCCTGTTGTTTCTACCTGACACAGTATTGCTAAATGTACGCACACCCTGTTCTCTGAGGTCTGAAAAACCCTTCACAGAGCGGAGGAGAAAAAAAAACCTGGGAAGGAGTGGAGATGAGAACAGGTGGTGAAACAGTGTGAGAAACACGAGGGAGAAAAACAACAGACACCTGCTCGTGAAACCCAACCTGGTTCCTCCATCACATTCCAGCAGAGTTCAGCTGACTGAGCCGCTCAGACAGCGGCTGGGAAGGATACACTCAATCTCCTGCACTAAATTATACCGCTGACAGGGTGAGCGTATGAGTGGGGAAGCATTTGTAGGGCAAATGTATCTGTGCACTTCTGAGGGCAGACACAACTCTTTTATAGTGGGGACTCTGAAGTGGCGTTTAGAATCATAGGACATTACAACTCTTTATGTAAAGCTACAGTGATTCAGAGAATACAATCAAATAAATTGTATATTTAAACCAATATGAATATTGTGTAGAAATTGGGCTTTGAATATCGTCTAATTAAGACCTTTATTTGTTGTTTGTGCTGAAATATCATGAGCCTAATGTCTTATGTGAATCAGATCTTGAGATGGGACAGACGGTTGCGAGTAATGTGCAAGTCAAGGTGTTCGCAATCCACTATCGGTAAATTTAGCTTGTTGCGTTCACACTAGGCGCAAATAAAATTACATGTAAAGTTAATGTAAAGACACAATTAGACGCAAATTTCATATGCTTATTCACGAGAGCTGAAAAGTCTGACCTTCATCGACCAATTCGCGCTGCGATAGCCAATCAGCATTGAGATCCTCTGGAGACATTTGACCCCGAGGACGTACCGTCGGAAGTTCATTCATTGATTTAGTGATTTCACGCTACGACGCGACTTATTCACGTGTACGAAGCGAGTCGACACAGAATATTCTAGCGTTCGAACTCACGAGAATAATGTGGCATGAAAATTTGCATCACGTTTGGTGTGAACAGAACCACAAGTCTTTCAGACCGGAGTCGCCGAACTTTAGTATTAAAAAACCCAACAATATTTGGCCAGATAATACCCACATCCATTCCTTAATCTGTTTGCCTCATGGTGGCTACTCTGCAGTCAGCTATTAATGATTATTGGGTACTGGCTAACAAATCTGTCCATTCACTATTAAATTGTATATTTCCCTCCAAATATTTTTCTCTTTTGTCATTGGAATCCAAAGCTTCTACTCGCCCCCGCTATTGAGGTTCAGCAAGCTTAAGGTGCCGGGCCGTGAATGTACGACGCATTTATGTTAACAGATGTTTAAAAATAAGAGTTTGTAGACGACACATTTTAACAACTGGAGAACATAAGAGTCACTTTACGCCGACAACAACGATAAATGAAGTCAACTGGAGAAGGGCCAACGAGCCTCAAATGCCCAGTCAGTATTTGTATGTTGGCTCCATGTGGCGAACTACATGCCGATGGTCCGCATGGGTGGCTTTACCCAAGTGGGCCGAAGATAAGAAGCCCATTCTGGCCCATACCCACTTGGTACCCAGGTAGCTGCAGTGTAACCCATGTAGGATCATGTGTAGGGCCCATTTTTTAGCTCATTACTAAGCACATGGGGCCCAGATACAAATGTCTACTCCACTTTAAGGTCTTAGGATATCTCTTAGACCAGGGACCTTAAAAAGGAGCAAGAAAACCAAGAACAGATCTCGTCTTGTCTTGATTCTGTTATTTACTTACAGCT
This sequence comes from Epinephelus awoara, assembly GCA_035609425.1. Taxonomy (NCBI): domain Eukaryota; kingdom Metazoa; phylum Chordata; class Actinopteri; order Perciformes; family Serranidae; genus Epinephelus; species Epinephelus awoara. The sequence goes on from CM069317.1 coordinate 19,879,953, forward strand.
GTGAGGTGAAGGCCAAAACTGCCTCAAATGTCACTGTCGGAAAATGAATTGTAAATGATTAGACTTTTGAAATCACTCTCTGATTTCAATTCAGCCTCCTCGAGACACCACGACCCCAGGATGAGCGGGACAAGTGGATGATTTCAGAATCAGATCAAACTGGATCTGTGAGTGACTAATTAACCGCCCCTGATAACCTCCGTCCTCTTCTCCGTCTTCTTCTCGCCGCAGGGACACAGACCTCAGTCACGTCAGCTCCGTGACATCGAAGCGACCGCGACGCCGCAGCAAACCGGCGCTGACGGATGCCTTTTTGTCTCGTGCAGTCAGGCCGGATCGTCTGGCCTGCGGACGACTGTAATCGCACCGACAGGTGACACATATGTGGAAACCAGAAGATGATGGGGGAGACTACTTAGATCGTGTGACCTGCGCCTCACATGCCTCCTCTGAGTACGGTAAGTGTCTGAAGAGCTTCACGGTGACATTAGGAAACAAAATGGAGTCCTTAAATTGATAAGGTAGATAACTTACACTGGGATGCTGCTCAGTGAAGACACGTTGAGTAGTAATTATTAAAATTGTTGTTAAAAGTTCACATAATCAAGAAAAGATCCAAAGCATCAGTAACAAGCGACTGTGTTTGAGGTGATGTATTTTATACAGTATGTTAATATAAAGCAATAAAATCTAATTAAATTAAATAAAAATTCAATTGAAATAATATAGAAATGAAAAGATACATTAAAATTAAAATTAAAATACAAATGTGCATTATGCTACAGTGTTTAACACCAGTACTCAGAGTTATTAAAATAATAAAAATAAAAAATATTAAATTATTATAGAGCAATAAAATTAAATTAGATTAAATTGAATTGAATTGAATTAAAATAAAATATAAAATAAAATAGAAATAAAAATAAAAGTGTGCATTATACTACAATATTTAACAAAAATACTTGGAGATATTAAAATAATAAAAACAAAAAATATATTGTAAACATGCTCAGGCTGTAAGTCATGTACTGAAAAAAACTGCGGCAGATACATTATTATAGAGCAATAAAATTAAATTAGATTAAATTGAATTGAATTAAAATAAAATAAAATTAAAATAAATGTGCATTATACTACAGTGTTTAACACCAATACTTAGAGATATTAAAGTACTAAAAATAAAAAATATATTGCCACTGTGCTGAGGCTGTAAGTGTGAAATTTTACTACAATACATACATCAACAGGAGTAAATGTAAGAAATATGATAAAGTATTGCAGCAGTTGAATTATTGCACCCAATAGATAATTATGAATTATAAATGCAGTATGTTACAATGTGACATGCAGAGTAAAGACCATTAGAGGCTCTTTTAATTGTAATTTTACTAATAAATCACAGTGAATGTGATAAATATGCATCTGTCCATCCATTCTCTGCACTCTTTAATTTCTTCTAATTTCTCTGTAAAACCTGTTAATGTTTTAAAGTCTGTCTCAAACTAACTGAATGCAACGCAATGCAAGAAATTTGAGCTACAAAGAGTCGTCGCTGCTGTAAAATTCAAAAGTGTCGCTTTATTATTAAAACTGCCGTCCTGTCTCATTCTTATCAGATGTGCTCAGTGTGGAAACTCTTCATACATGTTGCTTTTGTTCTGTTGGTGGCGTTTGCTCTGCTTCAGATGCTGTCGGATTCTTTAAATCTTTTATTTAAAAATACAACAATATAGTATTAAATACAGCTAATAATAGATTAGAGAAAAAATAAACACTAGTTTCCAATTAAGATAGTTTCTATGCACAAAGCAGAAGTCAAGTAAAGAGTGAAGAAATTTCTCCCATCTAAAGTTGAACTTATATATTGCATTCAAACTGATAGCGCACTCTAGCACCTCACTGTTTCAAACGCGTATTGCAATTACGGTAGCCACTGTGTACCAAAAAGCTATGATAACACTGATGAAACCATGTCATCTGATACTATAAGTTAACAGTAGGATTTAAAATTCAATTCTGGATTTTACAGGGAGCCAGTGCAGAGAAGCTAAAACAGGAGAAATATGATCTCGTTTCTTAGTTCCTGTTAGTACACGTGCTGCTGCATTCTGAATTAGCTGAAGAGTTTTTAATGATTTACTAGAGCTACCTGATAGTAGAGAGTTACAGTAATCCAGCCTCGAGGTAACAAAAGCATGGACCAATTTTTCTGCATCTTTTCGGGTCAAGATAGGCCTAATTTTTGCAATATTACGCAGATGAAAAAATGCAGTCCGTGAGGTTTGTTTTAAATGAGAATTAAAAGACAAATCTTGGTCAAATGTTACTCCGAGGTTTCTTACGGTAGTGGTAGAGGCCAGAGCAATGCCATCGAGAGAAACTATGCCATCAGATAAAGAGTCTCTGAGTTGTTTGGGGCCAAGAACAATAACTTCAGTTTTGTCTGAATTTAACATCAGGAAGTTGGTGCTCATCCAGGTTTTTATGTCTTTAAGACAATTATGAAGTTTAGTTAATTGATTACTTTCTTCTGGCTTCACAGATAAATACAACTGTGTAATATCCGCATAACAATGTAAATTTACAGAGTGATTTCTAATGATGTTGCCTAAAGGAAGCATATATACAGTAAATAGGATTGGTCCAAGCACAGAACCTTGTGGAACTCCAAAACACACTTTAGTACGTACGGATGATTCATTATGAACGTCAACAAATTGAAAACGATCAGATAAATAAGATTTAAACCAGCTTAGTGCAGAACCTTTTAGGCCAATTAAGTGTTCTAGTCTCAATTTTTTGGCAATAAACAGCTGAAAATATTACACAATGTCCCTTTAAGTGCTATATCGTAGGCAACTGGTAGATTTTTGTGTTTCTTGAAGACGTTTCACCTCCCATCCAAGAGGCCTCTTTACTTCTAACGAGCATAAATGAGCCCTTAATCTGCTGCTGTGGTGCCAGCCTCGCTGAGCTAGCTTAATTTAGCCTCTCGTCCACGAGTAGATGCACTCTTCCTTCTGCGCAGTAATACAGTTGGCGGGTATGGTTCTGTAGAAAGAAAGTTCCTACGCAAAACTGCTCACAACAAGGTCTGTGGATTATCTTGAGTAACAGGATCATGATTTGTGTAAAGAGACATTGATGTTGAGTTTTTCAAATGTACATGTCTCAGTAAGCTGAGTGACATGTAGTCCCATTATCTTCAAGAGAAGGCAGACATCTCTACGGCCGATACCTCCATCATATCGAGGATTGATGGTTGAGTCCTCAGGTGGATTCAAAACATTTAAAAACAGAACATTTCTATGTGAACTTGATATATTTTCCCTGTTTTGGACATCATGACACACTCTGGCTGTCTCCCTTGAAGCATCACATTCTGACACGTTCATTCAGTGCGACCTAATTACGACCACATCCCCTTGAATTATCCTTTGAACCAGACAGCAGGGCGGCGGTGTAAAGTGCGCTGTTTGAAGCACGTATTTGTATTTTGCTCGACAAACTTCAGAGCAACTTTGCGGAGCGCTGCGTCATCTGTGGCCCAATTAGCAAACAAATTTCCCAGCAAACAGCGACAGTGAAAAAAATCTATGTTCTTGTAGGTAGATCATTAGCTGGAAATGGATCAAACTCCCCCTCCATGCTGACCCCGACTGTTTCAAAGAGCTTTGTTTTGTGCTGTGGAATCCCCTCGTTGTTTATTAGTCGTGGCGAGCTCGGTGGGCGCCGCGGAACCGAATCCCAAATCTTTGCCCCGGCTCCTCGTCTCAAACACATCTAAGCCGGCGAAGCTTGTGATAGCCCTCTCCTCCTCTAAACAGAGCAAAAGACCCACAGGCCGAAGAACGAGATGCAGCTCGGTTTGAGCCCAGGGGAGGCGGGATCCGGTCCTATTTGTCAGAGCTTTCCATCGTCACTTTTCATCGACGGGCAGGCGGGGGGAGGCGGCGGGGGGCTCTAATGTACTCTCGCCGTCTTCCTCCCCGCATGAGTGTTTTCTGTTTGGCTGCTGTCACTGAGAAAAGACACATAAGTACTGGCCCTGTATCTCCTCACACACACTTTCTGTCTCAAACACACACTCTGCGGACGGAGCGATGCGCTCTCCAGGGCTGAGAATTTCCCCCTCTCTGTCTTTATCTGCTGGTAAATGTTGACAGACCACTGAACCTTGATGTCGGACTGTGACAGGCTTAGCTGTTTGTAAAGTGTCGGGGTGAGAAAAAAGAGAAACAAAGGGGCCTCTGGTGTGGTGGTTAGCCATCATGGCTGCTCAGCTCGCAGTGAAAGGACCTCTAACACCATCCCCGCTCCACCACGGAGGCGAGCGCTCGGCTGCGCCCGGGTCGGCCGGCTCGCAGACCATTAGGGAAATGGCTGAAGGGTTCTCGTGTTTCAAACCCGGCTGCACTGTTCAAATTAATGAGGGGATTGTCAGCATATCAGAGTTGATGGGTGTGACGAGCGAGGCCCCAGTACGGATTCTGAAAACAAGAGCGCTCAGGACAAAATTTACTTCAGTGAGAAGTGACTGTTGTCTTTGGCCTAGTTTGTGCTGCTGCTGCTGTAAACTTAAGTTTTCAGTTTTGGATGCAGATGGGGGGACTTAAAGGGATAGTTTGGATTTTTTGAAATGGGGTTGTACGAGGATGGAATCCATAGTCATTGTATTACGCACAGTAGATGGCGGTCTGCACGCCCCCAGTTTGGAGAAGCAGGCAGGAATACCACCACAGAAGCTGAGCAATGCACAGCTGTGGATGGGGGCCACAGTAAAATGCTTATTAGCCACCTAAAAAAGCCATTGATGGTTTCAAAAACAGTAATCCTGGCTCAGTTTGGCTTTACTGTAGTTAATACACTGACTATGGATGAGTACCTCATACAACACCACCCCAAAAGAATGCAATGCAGTCAAAAATGCTGTTGATTTTTTTTGCCTATTTTTACTTAAATTCATCAACAATGTTCTCTGTTTTTTGGATTCTTCATTCGTTGTTTACTACTTGCAAGAAAAAATAGGGCTGCCTCTTGTAGGTTAACAATGTGCAACATTATTTGCCAACAACCAAATATCAAACAAAAGCCAGAGACTGCATCCTATTGGGTTTCTGTGAGCTGTTAATGAACAATTTCTAAGCAGGAGTTGGCGATTGTAGTTTTTCTTGCAAGTGGTGAACGAAGAATCCAAATACTCTTGAAAATTCTTGATGAATTGATGTAAAAGGACTTAACATTTAACAACAGCACAACTATGATATAATAAGTAAGTATCATGAGTAAAGTTTTAATTTATTTTTCCCAGTAACGAGTAGTGTAAGTAATTACTAATAATATCTTACTTACGCATACAAGTAGCGCTCGGGCAAGCTAAAATGCATGTGTTTGGGAAGTACTGAGTATAAAGATGGATAAACAGGACTGGGATTACACTGCCTGAGTTGAGTGAGAGAGAAATTGGTATATGGGTGATCATTTTGTGGGTGAAGTGTGCCTTTAAAGGGGCTCTTTCTTATCTGTAAAGAAATCTCCCAGCTTACAGTAAAGGCAAAAAAAGGCACGTTGCAGACTGGGGATAATTTTATTTTCGCCTGATCTGTTGGTGATCACACAGGCAGAGCTGAGACATGAACGACGGCACCTCGGTCAGTATGAGATCTACTTATTACACTTTGCAAGGCTGCTTTTGACTGGCAGCTGGAGGAAGCAGGAAGGGGCGGAGTTAGGTGGCTGTTATGTTTTGTTTCTAAGAAAATGGACAAACTGTGCAGATCGTATTTACCTAAGAGGTTGAGAAGCTCTCTTCTGAGTGCACCAGATACCACAAGAGCAACATCTTCAAACAGACAAATCAGATTCAACATGAAACAAGTGTTTTGTTTTTTTTGTACCCACCAGCTGCAGCTCAGCTGCTGGAAGTGTCACGGGCTCTCACCTCTCCTTGTTTGATATGCTTCCCCTGCATCCTTTTCCCCCCCTCTTAACTTCCTGTGGGAACCGCGTTTGTTGAGCGGTCACGTCTGAACGACCCGCCGATGCGACAGTCCACAAAGACACAAAGGTGAGGACAGACAATGAGGTGCGGTGCTCGCAGGGGCCTCGACCCGCGGGGGCCACCGAGCTGACGGTGACAGCGTCTTCCTCCGAGGATGTCGCCCTGACACATCAGGAGAAACAATGGAGGCCGGGGTGGGAGGATGTCACTAAGTAGATTAAATCGGCGTCAGCTGGGTTTCTTTGAATGAAGATGAAAATGTGTCACACACCTCTGGACTGCAGCTCTGCGGCACTAACGCGGCCTACAGGGACTCAAGGAGAAGATTGGATTTCAGCTGCTGAGGACAATATGAATGTGTCCTTGGTGTCCATCTCTGCTGACGTGCCTTTGAGCAGCTGGAGTCTCCTTCTTCTTTTGCTGTGGAGCCAGAACTAAACAGCATTCCTGGAAAAAATGGCGACATGAATGATGACAGATTTTGGGTTTTAAAAGATGCACCAGGATTAATGCAGCCCCAAGGGACACAAGCCAGTGTTCTCACTGGGCCGGTCCCAAGCCCGGATAAATGCAGAGGGTTGTGTCAGGATGGACGTTGCACATTGGGCCCATGGTGCTGCGTCCCTCTGCGACCTACGCAGCACCTCCAAAAAATTGGAACCATGCGTCGAGGCAATGCAGACCGCAAGAGCTATGATTGGTCCTTCAAACTCCACCATTTCCGGCATTTCGCAAGGTTCCATTTCCTGCTGCAGTACCACAACACCGCCTCGAGCCATTCAATGGGCGTACAGACCATCGGCGCAGTCGCCTCTCTCTTCGTCATCGTCGTAACATTTGTTGTTCAATGTTGAACATTTCGAGCTCCAGCAACAGTCTTTCTCTCTCCATCACCGTCTTCACTGTGACTAGAGCAAAGCCGGAAGATAAACAGACAATGAACGAGCAACGACCGTAGACGTCGCAGAGTCTAGGTACAATTGCATAGCGACATAGACCAACAGGACGCAGAACTTTGATAGGCACAAAGCAACTGCGGGCACATTGCGTCAGAAGCATAAAGAAACTTTAAGGCTACCTGGGTACGAAGTGGCCCAAAATGGGCGTCGAATCTGGGGCCTACTTGGGTAAACCCAACCATGTGGGCAGTTGGCGTATTGGACAGTCCCAGCCCACGTACAGATGTTGGCTGAAAGGAATCTAGCATATGTTCTTATCCTATATTTTATTGTTAGCTAGGTAGTTTATTTGCATTTTGGTGAGAAACATGTTGAGCTGCAGCACATGACATGTTTTGGGGAGGCTCGCGGTCGAAAAATAAGCCGTGGTTACAGCGATTTGTTTGAATATGACGAACTTCTGCGCACTACTTCGGGGGCGCATAAGAGCGTGCTACACTGTTGCGGCTGTAAAATGGTAGGTAAATTGTGTTAAGCGTCACAACCTCTGCAGAATGACTAGTTGCACAATCAGACTATGATCGATTTGGTGCGATAACATTTGGAAAGTCTCGAAGTCTCCTTATCAGTGCAGCAAGCAGCGAGTCTTTTGCTGAATTCCTGGAGTTTCCTGATCATTATTTCAGCATGTAAATGTGTGCATCTCGTGCAGTAGTGACTCCTGACCCCGTCTGATCCAAACTCTCTCGCACCCTCGGTGGAAAAAAGCATCCAGGTCTTTAGATAGCTTTCACACCGCCGCCTAAACTAAAGCTGAGCTCATCGTTTCTCCTCCACATCCTGAAGGAAGCTGCTTTCTCTCCTCGTCCTCGCGCACGTTTCCAGGCCTGTCCACTTGTTTTTCTTTTTTCTTTCTCCCTCTCTCCGTCCCCCGCCCCTCCTCCCTCCCCTCCATCTCAGGGAATTCACTTCACTTTAATTGTTTGACAGTCTTTTCCTGCCTTTATGCCACGGCCGCAGAAGGTGCCGAGGATTTTTTCCTCCTTTTTTGAGGCATTAATAACATTCCGCTCGACTGATTCCCCGGGGCACAACCTCATTATGGCTTATAGGCAGAAAAAATAAACTGTCTGTACCGCCTGGCAGCTTTTTTCCCTCCTTTTTCTCCCAGAAATGAGGAGTTGGTGTAAAGTGCCTGCTTATAAAACAGTCTTCTTGTTGCTAACTAAAACACATGTCCAGGGTGTTATCTGTTTCCATGACAGAATGTGACTGGCTGCTGAGAGACGGCTGCTGTTGACGGCAGTCTGCACTGGGTGGCAGCACTGTGGGTGAGATGCAGAGGAGACGGGCTCAGTGCTGACTGGAGTTTGTGAGGCAGCATGAGAAACAGGCACATTTTAAAGGGAAGATCTTTATTGTCGTTGATCTTAACACTTTAATCCTTCCTTTAAATCTTGACACGGCCTTTTTCAGCGTCTATCTCCATGACAACTGAGCTGAAGATGGACATGCACGTCAGCAGATCTCAATGAGAAGCGTGCAAACTGCTGATTAATATTGTGTGGTGCAACTTTCGCTCTTCAAAAGTATTTAAAATTTATTTCATTTGATTCATTTTCTGAACTAATTTTGAAGCGAGAAACTGAAACATGACGTATCCCAAAGTTTAGAAAAAAGCGCATTTTGTCCAAAGTGAGTTCCCAGTAAAGTCAAGTGAACAATTTTCAAAGCATTAAATCATCTGAGGGTTAAGAAAGCACATCAGTATTTTCATTTCATACCGTTTATTCAAACTGGAAGCCGGCCAGTCCTCCGCTGCCGGACACAGAGCAGCCTGGGGTCAGGTGCCTTGCCCAAGGGCAGCCGTGTGGCGGGAGGTTGAGTCAGAGAGGACGTCCTCATTGACACGGAGCGGGGAATGTGCCGATGTAACACTAGAAAGGCCAGACGTTCTGTCGGCTTTGAATTTTACAAGCGGAGTACTTCAACTTTCAAGGCGTCACCTCTGTGACTTTTCAGAGAACCCGCTGACATCTGTTGACCTTCACTGTGACCTTCATATTGTGAACCTGCTTCTTCACAAACTCAAGTTAGAAGCACTTTAATAAACAAGAAGATTTTTCCTTGTTTTAGTTAAAGAAAGTAATGAGTTTCTGCGCACTGTCAGACCTTCATCAGACACCAAGTCCCAGTTAGGAAACAGTAGTTTGATACGAGAGCCTCAGGCTGCAACAACCAATGTAAGAACACCTGAAACTGAAATTCCTTAAATAAGTTCTCAAGATTCATACAACCCAACTGGAAGTTAAAAAAGAGCTGAATGAGCAAAGCAAAAATAAATGATTTTTATCAAAAAAGACAAGATCGTATAGTTTAAATCTCATATTCAGACCAAAAACCTTAAATAAAACCAAATAATACTTCTAATGGAGACAATGCAATGTTTTCTATTAATGTTAAAGATTTTTCTTTTGTCTTTTTTTAATTTTAAAATTTCCATCTATCATTGTTGTAGGTCTAAAGAATTTTCTACATTTTCCAATTGTAAAACTTTGTGGCCTATACACCAAATTTAAAAAAAAAAAAAATGTATTCAACATTTCATTAGCTACGTCTATGACCTGCCGCCTTTTCTCTAAAATTTTTGAACAGTAAAAGCATTGGCTAATCTTGAGTTTCCATAGCTCGGCTAGCTTTGGCTTCTAAATCCAAAACAGTAAAAGTCTCACTGGAAAATAAAGCATTTAATGATGGTATTTTACCTTCATTATGAGGCTCAAATATGTTTTGTGGCGCCAAAGAATTATTTATGATTATTATTATTTTATTTTTATTTTTGGGTCCGATTTTCTGTTTTTTTCTGTTGCATAAATTTTGTTTTAAAGGTTTTAAACTTGTTTTTAACTAGCATAAACTAGCATTAGCATTATCACTGTTAACCATAGCTGTAAATGCACCGTGCTAACCAAGCTAGCAGCTAGCATCAGGGCTATCTCCACCCTCTGGTCCAAATATTGTCAGTTCCGGCTCCAGAAATCCAAGATGGCGACTACAAAAGTGCCAGACATGAGGTTAAGAAAACGTCAGAGTGGCTAGGCCCCTTATTTTTACGCAGTCAGTTATTTCAACACACTGCTGAAGAAGATGCATGCAAACACAGATAAAGCAATGTTAGAAACAAGGTTACTTCACCCGCACATCTTATGTGATTGCCACCAGGCGGAGTTAGCTTAGTTATCATGGAGACGGCTCAGTCGTTGTCAAGTTGTAACTAAGACATCCACTGGAAAAATAGTTTTTTCACGGACCGTTTATTGAGTGAAACAGTCGTCATTTAGGTCCATTAATCGACTTGTCACCCGCATGTTTACGATATTAATTTAGTTATTAAATGGTATAACAAGCATGGTACAGCCTATTTCCCTGAAATCCTTGGCCTCTTCCTGTGTCTGTCAAAGGTTTTGATTTATTTTGACAAGAGGGGGCTTGTGACTAAGCTAACGTTTGGTCGACTATTAGGGGGCAGAGGTAGCTCTGTGTTGAATGACGACATTGTTATTTTACATAATTTGTGAATGGAGTTCTGAATGGGAAGATTTTCACTTGAAATTCAATCTGAAATGTGTTCTAATAGTCCATAAGACACGATCGAAATGTTGAATTCATCCACACACGTGCCCCTCAAATATAAAACCTGATCTTTTTTGAAGTGCTGACTTTTCATTTTCGCAGCACTCACAGAAAATGACTGCTCTCTGAACTCTCCACCCTCCTCCCCAGCAGCCACAGCGTGTTGCTGCCTGAATGCACACAGTGATTGAATATTCAATATAAAGCAGATTTATCATATACATGCTGTATGAGTCACGTACAGTCTGTCTCTGCTGTCCGGCCTCCTTGTACCGTCACTGTTTTAGTCACCGGTGTCTCCGCTCCTTCTTCCTCACTGAGACAAATTCCTGTGCGCTAAATGTAGAAAAGCTTTTTTCGCACTCACTTTATATTCATTCAGTTAACTTAAGGGTTGGGTTTGCTGGAGAGGAGTTAAGCGTCGATACGGCTTCAATCAGCCCCACATGAATTCCAGGGAGCACCCGGGCAAGGTCTGCATCAAACCCCGCTAATGTGCCTCCCAAACAGATTTTAGCGTTGCCGTTATTGAGTGAAGGGTTGTAATTAAAGGCAGGTTCACGTCGATGAATGTGGGTTATTTAGCTCAAAAGATAATTTCTGGTGATGCTTTCCATAATCCTTAAAATACACAAGGAAGCCCTGCTCCTGAGGAGAGAAATATAAATTAATGGAAAGGCTAATGGACATGTTGATGGCATTTCGGTAAACCTAATAAGAATTGATTCTTGGTTGTGAGAACATTTTCATTCCTCAAACCTCCCCCGTGCTTTACATGTGTAATGAACCTGCCTGAGCATTGATCAAAAACAAAAATTGGAGGAGTAAATCTGCTTAAAAAGCCCCGACTCCCCCCTCGTCTGCCTGGGCTTTGTCCTGGCAGAGGCTGGCCAGCACTTACAGAGGTGCTATATGTCTCTTAAATGACTAAATTGCCTTCTGGCCCCCGTGCTTTTCCCCCCACGATGGTTTGCGGGCATTAGTCGAAAGTTTTTCCCGCAAATATTTAATCCTTGCCGTGACTGACAATGTTGTCAGACCTCCGGACGGGTTTTACGCCGTTATTACAAGCGCTCCTCCGTCCGTGGCACTTTGGATTATTCAAGATTATGTTGTAATCCCTTTAATCCTCATTGCATTAAGATTTCAGTCAAAATACGGCAACAGTAAAGTAGCACTCAGAAGCAATGAGGTCTTAAGCAGGCGTCATGATTGGGCAGCTGCCTTCATTTCCTCCCTTCTTCTCTTTATTTATTCTCCGGTCTCTCCACATTGTCAATAAGCTGAGCAACAGATATGTATTTGCTTTTCAGAAGCCACAATGATTTATTCCAGGCACTGAAACCCATCTCCAATCACTGCAGAGGAAAACACATATTTACCAGCTCGCAGTGTCAAGGCGAGGCAAAGACAAACTGAGGGCGGGGTGCGTTCACAAGCACACTGAGCACCCGACTTTCCTCCAGCCCGTATCTGGGAACTTTTCTGATGAAATATTTGTCTCCGGCGGCGCGTCCTGCGGTTACTGTTCAACTATTTTTCCCCCAACTGATGTTCTCCCGCTGCTCTATACAGCCCTTATCTCTCCTCGCTTGACTTCCCGCCATGCCAGAGAGCTTCCAGCAGACTCCTCTGTCTGCGTCTTGAAGCTGCATGAATAAAACAACCTCCAACTTTGAAACTATGGCTCTTCTCTGCCATGTGTCTTTATGTATCTCTTAGAAAAAAACAAATCGGCATTGTGCAGCAGCGTGAGTCCTGACAAGATGCAAATCCATTGAAATGTAGCTGGTTTGGGAATGAGCTGAAGCCACTTTATTTACAGCTCTCAGTGAAAGCATGTGGTTCCTGATGGAATATTCAGCAGAGGCCTGATCAGGAGGGTGAGGTCTGGGTCGACCCCCTCTGTCACCTCCGGGTGTCTTAGATACATATTACAGGACTTTTGATTAATGTCACTCGTCTAAGTTTGTTTAAGAGTAAACTTTGAATCACCACTTGGATGATGTAAGTCATTTCTCAGCTCACACTGGAAACACCGTCCTTTTATCTTCCGCTTCTTTGTGGGTTTTAGTTTTTCACGTTTTTACGCTTCCGTGCTGGTGACAGCTGTCGGCATTATATTTCTGGGTTGTCCGTCCCATTCTCATGAACGCGATATCCAAAAATACAGCTTGACAGAATTACCTGAAATTTGGATTTTGATGGTCAAAGGTCAAGGTCACTTTTGACCCACGTTTATCCTGTTCTGGTGGAAGGGGTATCTTAGGAAGCCTCGAGGGAGTGTCTTCAAGTTTGGCACAGATGTCCACTTGGACTCAACAATGAACTGATGAGGTTTCAGTGGTCAAAGGTCAAAGTCACTTTGGTCCCATATCCATTTCTGTTCTCATCTGAGGAAATGATTTGGGGGAATTTCGTGGAATCAAGGATGAACTGATTAGATTTTGGTGGTCAAACGTCAAGGTCACAGTGGACCCACGTCCATTCCGAACATGATATCTCAGGGATTGTCTTGAGGGAAGGCTGGGTGCTTCCTAGTTAGCTGCAACATTCTGGTTCGCTTGTGTTAACAATGTCCAGCACCGGAAGTCTTTTAAGCGCCGGAGTGAGACCAGGTTGGATTAGTCCAGGCATGAAATGGAAAAATATTCTCATATTTACAGTTTCAGTCTTAATTAGGGGGCCAGACATATATACCGATATAACATCTTGACTTGAGGTCCACTTAATGGCCTCTTCTGTCTTCATCAGCAGCTGGAGAGAAAGCTCCAGCAAAACCTAGTGAGCAGCTTTTTTTTTTCTCCCCAAACTGCTTTTTCGAAGCTCAAGACTTAACTTTAAAACTGTTCCAAGTCAGCAGTAGAACTTCGTGTTGCACCACCAAGCTGAATCAAAACTGTATTTTATTAACTTTATTATAAATTCCAGCCAAAATCCCAAAGTTTCCACGGAAACCAAACACGCCTGGTCGAACTGGAGTAAACATGCAGAGAGGAGAGCAAGAAATCGGTTGCATTTCCATAAGATGGAGTGAGCCACAGATTCGTAGAAGAGTAGAGAATTTCAAATTTGGAAAAATGTCAAATCTACCTTTGAGGTTCTTTGGCTGTGAGGAGAAATGTAAAAGAAATCAAAGGATTAAAGTACGAAATTTAGCAGCTACCACGTGTTGAAGGAAATTTGATCTTACGAATTGGCACCAATTAGTCGACTAAGGATTGACGCTTATTTAGGAGCAAGAAAGTTAATAAAAGCAACTCCATTGTGTTTTAAAAAAGACAGGATTGAAGACTGTTATAGGACAAGATGTTTAACTTGAGCACTAAATGAAATTAAAGCAAGATTTTGATTTAGAATTTGAAGATGAAAAGACAGAGTGCACACAAAGGTCACATTGTTCTGTCTTCCTCACTTGCCCAACGCTTGCTTCAACCAGCTCCTCAGCTTCTGATGCATGGACACAAACTACAAAAAGAAGTTTCTTATCCGTGCTGACATGTTTTCACCGGTATAGCAGAGCTTCAAGGCCCGAGAAAAAGAGGCTGATCAGGTCTGAGGGAGATTTTTAACAGCATCATACTTAATGTGATCACTGACGCTCCACTGATCCTTACCCACCACAAAAAGAGCCCACTTCTGCCTCCTGGAGATGTTCTGTGTTTTTCCTTCCCTTTTGCTTGATCTGGAAGACTTTGTTTTCCGGGGGTAGAAACGCTTCGAGGTGAAAGGAGGAGCGGGTACTTGTCGGTGCCGCGGCTCTCGACTTCAAACCCTATAAGATCTCTAACGCGCCTCAGAGTCAAACTTCAAACTGGCAGCGAGTGGCTGAGAGAAGACGAGCAGGATGATCCTGAGTGGAGCAGATCTTGTTCTTGGTGCTACGGGCCAGCCGTGTGTCTGTGTGTGTTCGTGTTGGTGAGTTTGCATCGACTGGATGCTGCGCTGAGGTTAGCGGGAGGGTCGGCAGCCTGCGGGCAGCTTGGCGGCACGTTGCAGAGAAGCAGAACAACCTTGTCTCCTATAAAATGCTTTTATATACTGCTAATCTGCTTTGCCAAATATGATTTGGAAGGAACATAATTGCTTCCTGGACAACTTTCTCCCAATACAAGTGTGACGTTCTTGTGCTGGAGCCCAGTCGCCAGAAAAAAATGTTGGCATTGTACAATTCTGCAAACCACAAGTGCATTACATTTGCACGTTTCATGGGGATTATTTCAGCGTTTATAAACTGATGTAATATATGAGCTGATTGTGTCATGTGGTGTCAATCTGCAGACCACTGTTCACGACCAATTAACAGCAAGTCATTGCTGTGTTTTGAGCAACTTTTTAGGGACCTGACGCTGATTTCCTGCAGCTTTCTAGCTTTCAAATGTTTATGAAAGAGGCATTGCTACTTTTTCTTCTGTGCTTTATCCCTCAAATGTGGATGTTTTTTTGCAAAACGTGGGTGGTTTTCCAGGTTTTTTTTTTTTTAAGCAACCATTGATAGTGCCACAAACAGCAATTGCTTTTTATAGAGATGTTGCCGCATGTCCTGCCAAGATAGTGCCACGAAAAGCTGTTTAAACCAGACATCGCTGTGTTTCCAGCGGCATTTTATCCCTCAAACGCAAATGTCATTTAGTGGCCCATGGCTGTTTTTCCAGCAGCTTTTTAGTCCCCAGACATTGTTTTTTTTAAAGGGATCTGTTGCTTTTTTCCAGAGGGGACAGTGCCACAAAAAGCAATTGTTTCTTACTGAGACATCGCTGCATTTCCAGCTGTATTTTGGTTGTTTAGTGGCCCATGGCTGTTTTTCCAGCAGCTTTTTACTCCCCACACATTGGTGTTTTTTAGCTGCCAGTCACTGTTTTTCCAGTGGGGATAGAGCCACAAAAAGCAGTTGTTTTTTACAGAGATGTCACTGCATTTCCTGCTGGGATAGTGCATGAAAAGCTGTTGTTTTTCAACAAGACATTACTGTGCTTCCTGCTTGGACAGTACCAAGGAAAGCAGAGATGGTTCCCTGTAAGATGCACCTGAGCTGAATATGCCAGCCCTCCAGGATTTTGTGGGCCTTTTTAGGGATTGTTCAGCCTATTCAGTAGCTTGATGATTGATGATCAGATTTTTTTTTTTTTTTCGGCAATGAAATTGCAGCAGCAAGTGAAACCTCTTTTGTATAATTCATTATTTATATTTAACTGTAGGCCGCTTTTTCCAGTGAGAATGAAACAGCATGTCCTGAGTGTTCCGAGTCCAGCTTTCACACCATTTTCACATTTTATTCATTTATAGTTTTTATTCTTCACCTCTTTTTTCCTCTCTCCGGCTTTCCTCTTCTTTCTTTAGTCCTTCTTTCTTTATAACACATGCGCACGCACATGGTTCATCACGCAAACAGGCATGCGCGCCGATGCTACGAGCATTTTGTAGACGGGAAATAGGCACGGCAGATAGTAGGTATTTTTTGGCACACACCATTTTTGGCTTTTGTCCGTACGTACATTTTTAGTATGGATCCTGTGCTTTGTTTAATAAATGAAATGAGATGATTGGACAAAACTGTCAGGGCTGAACTTGCATTAATTGTTGCAATCGCATCATCTTGATGGGGCTGATTATGGGAAGTGTAGAAACAGTCTTTTTATAGCTTTAACCTCTCTTCCATATCCCTTGAATTTATGGTGGTGTAATATTAAATCACTGCGACCCTTTAAAAAGTCAGAATGTCTTGTCTGTGTATTCATAATTTTAGGACAGTAGGTGCTTCATTTTTCCTCCAACCTCTCCCTTAAATATAAACCAGGCTGCTCCCAGCTTAAAACTGCATCTGCAGTGTAACACCGTCTCATCGTCTTGCTATGTAAAATGTATACTTTAGCTGTAGTTATGCAATGACAGTAGCACTGCAGGGCTGAGGGATTTGAGCCACCCACACTGAAACCAACGGCACTCTGGGAACTCTGAGGCTCTTTGGTAGATGCCCCAAAGTTTTCGGTGAACTACCTCTTCTCTCTTGTGGCCTTTTGACTTTGCAAAACAGATAGAACGTCAAGAGTGGACTCCGTGGCAGGATGTCTGACTGGCTCACTGTAGTGTGTGTGGGGGGTGAAAGTAGGTTACAGTTTGCTTTTAGGACATGTAGCTAACCCCCTGACCCTGGCTTGGATCCCGCTCCCACACCCCTTCAGCAGCAACAAACACACACTTCACCCTGGCGGTCGAGGCCTCCGGGACTTGGCTACCGGTGTCAAAGTGCACGGGCAGCCCGGAGAAGCTTTCACATAGTGGCAACACTCAAACAGCCGCCCGTCCCTTCCTCCTCTTCTTCCAAACACCACCCTACAGATGTGTTTTTCTCCGGCTTGTCCCCAAACTCCGTCCTCGGAACAGCCGTCATCGTCGTGGTTGTCGTCTCTGTTGTGTCGCAGCAGATGAGCGGCTGCTCTCTGCCGGTTGAGGCTGAAACGATTTGAGTTTGGTTGAGTCAGAGCTGCGGCGAAGCGTCCAATGCCCCCGACGTTTTGCCTGTGGGTGACCCGCATCGTGTTGACAAAAGCAACAGCGGCGGCTGCACCTCAGAGACACACCAGTCACTCTGGAATTGTCCCCACGATTACGCTCAAGGGTTAAACTGACATGAAGACGATCACGGAGTGTGTTTGTCCCCCATGTGTCCAACTGTATACAGTTGCAGCTTCCATTTCATAATGCATTGTGCCAGCTTTGTTAGTCCTGCCTCATCTTCCTCTGTCAGCACATTAAAACTTCTTCAGCTTTCTTTTTCAGTTCAGCCAGGCTGCTGCCTGCGAGCTCTGAGAGCTGAGGACAGTTTCAACTTCTTCATATATTGCTGGCTGTGCAGAGATGGTGCGTAGATGCTTGCAGCCATGTCGATGCAAAAGTGATTTAAGTTACGGATACTAATTTCTAGAAATGTTTTGGAGCAAGTCCGAGAGAAAATTATGTTTTTAAGAGTCAAATTTAAGCAGAAAATATTTGGTGAGATGTAAATGTGTTATTAGTCAGTACATCTCAATCAGTCTGCTGCTGGTCCCCGTTACAGCTGCACCCATCAACCCAACAACAGCTCAGACTTTGATCTGGCATCATGCATTTTCCCTTCATTATTATCCTGTGTGAGCAGATGTGAAAAGAGTCATTATTTATTATCTTTCTCTGCAAGTTTTGAAAGCAGCTCTGTGTAGTAGTTGTATTGTCTCTTGGTAGTGGTTCTGCAAGTTTTTGTTGCTTTTATGCCTCTTTGTAGTAGTTTTGTGTCTCTTTGTAGTAGTTTTGTGTCACTTTTTAATGGCTCTGTGAATCTTTGTGGTTGTTTTATGTCTCTTTGTAGTGGTTCTGTGAATGCTAGAAAATACTTTAAAAATGTTGATTTGCCTCTAGACCCCTCGGGTCGTCTCGGACAAGTTTACTCGGTGTTGACAGGCCATTCAAAACCGATAAAGGTGAAGCAGCTTTAAGTTTCCATGCGCCATGCATGATGTTTTTTCATCATCACTCACTGCATTACTAACAGACAATACATAAATAAAAAATAAATATCTGCAGATTAAAGACAGTAATGTTTTTGGAAAGCCACAGGAAACAGTATTGTTTTTAAATGAGTGAACAGCGTTAGCAGACCTCATGTATTCAGGTGGCCTGGCCCAATTTTGTGAGTGTGACATTTCAAGAATGCATTGAGGGAATTTCTTCAGATTTGGCACAAACATGCCCTTGGACTCAGCCATGAACTGATACTTTAGATATTATGTGGCAATTGATATTTCTGCTGTGTAATCTGTGAGTGTGTGACTGCAACTTTTATTTAATAGTCGCATCATGTGTCCGTCCTTCAATATCATCTGTGCACATCACTGTAACAGGTTGTTTCTTGGCAGCTTTCAGAGCTTTAAAATGGTCTAATCTGATTTATTTGATGTGTTATCTCCTGGGGAACGGAGCAAGAGTTCAGCAGCAGTGCACTAAGTTTGGACTAAAGGTGAGACGGGGCTCTGTCTGCATGTGCGAGCTCTGCAGCGCCGTCAGTGTTTCTTAAGCCGGCATCCGGAGAGCTTTCCAGGGAGCACTTGCATGAAATGGGCGAGATGTTCCCGCCAGCACGCTCGTGTTTCTTTTCCAGTTTATACGAGTCGCAGTATACACATGCCATAACACAGAAATATTTTGTCAATAGGCATATACAAAGCACTCTTTGGGCCACAGGAGAGCCATGAGAGAGTGTCCAATGTTTTTAAGAGGTCGATTCTGTGTTAAAAACAATGGGCAGTAAAAAAATCCCCTCGCCGGAGGAAAATAGCCACTTTCACCGCGGCTCCCAGGATGAGTGTTTACACATGCTCAGCTGGATCCGTCGGACCCCACCTCGCTGCCGACCTGCGCCGCCGTACAAATAAACAGGAAGGCCACAGGCACTTGGATGAAGGCCACGCTCATAATTCACCAAAAGCAGTATATTTTACAGAGGGCCGGGGCGCTTTGGTGTGGCTCCAGCAAAAGGAATAAACTGTTAATCCATAAAAAGGCACGCTGGTTATGCGATACAGCACTTAGGTGCCATCTGAAAGCTCCATATCCTTTTAGCACTGGCCCTCTGTGAGCAGCGCCAGTTGATTTGGATGGAAGCTAAAAGAGAACTGTTAACAATAGGGATCGTATAACATGGATGTTATGGTTGTTTGTTAGAAGCATATTTATGTGGAGGGGGAGCGCTGCAGTTATGAAAGAAGCCGGACACTTTATTGCCGGGTTCAGAAAACGCATGAATGTAAAAATGTCCAAAACAGCTGGCAGCTCAATGAAAGTTCTCTCCACAAAATTACTATTTCCATCAACTGCTGACTGTTACCACATGTAATTTTGCACGGCGCTGAAATCTGACACCTCTGGAAGAAGCTCTGATTGACAGAAAGTGTTTATCTCGTTAGTGCGAAACAATAGCAGGAAATTGCCTCTAAAGCCGCCGTTTCCAGACGCTTCAAGTCGTCTCCGAGCTGAGTGACTTCTCCTCTTTTCTTCGCTTGGGAAGCCGAAGCGCGCCACAAAAGAGAAAACCCGTCCAGATCTCCTCCGCTACACTTAGACAAACGTAGCGAACATGAAAAGCAATCTTCAAAAGCTATCTTTATCCCTCTGCAGTTTGAAGTGCTGAAATTAAAGTTGCATATGGATGCCATCGAGACGCGAGCCACTCGGGGAGATTAACGACAACGCGAGGCATCTGTGCATTCCTAAACCATGTGTGTCCTGGTCGTATCCACACACAGCTGACAGCGACCGGGGCCCGACACATCCACACAGATCAGGCCGTGATAATCTGAAATTGCCTCTTTTCAAAGATCTCTAAGTCCAGAGAGGGTTACAGCAGAGAGGCACGGCGGCGGCGTCATGTGGTCAGTGTTACATGGAAGCTCTCTGAATTATCCTGCCACTCAGCATCAGAGGAAACTTAGTGAACAAAGTAAAAACACATCAGGATAAATCTCACAATCACTTTGATGAAATACCACTCCGCTTAACGGGCGTTAAAATATAATTTGTTGATGCTTTATTAATGAGTTTTCACCTTTGATGGGTTGAAATTATTGTTAAAAGCTTATTTTTAAATGCTTTATACATCAGAATAAACCCATACATCATCTTTAGTTTATTAATATTAGCAGCTCCAGACTTCCACCTGTTATTGTAGAGGAACAATCTTGTGCAGAACAATAGCTTTATAATGAATTATGATGCATTTTAAGTCACATAATCACTTCCTGAAGAGTTATAAATGTTTTGAACAAATGAAACATGAAACTGACCTCAAAAGGCGCCAATAAAAAGAATCATAGTAAAGTTTTAAAGTGCATATTTCTACTACTGTGCGCAAGGATGCTGCACAAGTTACTACTTGAAAATCAACATTGAGGGTCACATTAATAACATTAGTTAAACTATAATTGTATTTAATAAAATTAATAAAATGTCAGATAAAAATGTCTGAAAAATGTTTTTAAATTGTCTGAAAAAGGTTTAAAATATGTTCAAAATATGTCAATGAAATGTCCAAAAAATGTTTAATAAAATGGCCAAAAATGTTGAATAAAATGTTTTAAAATATGTTAATAAAATGTCCAAAAATATTAATAAAATGATAGAAAATATGTTTGATAAATTGTCAAAAAAAAGTTTAATGAAATGTCCCAAAAAATGTTGATAAAATGTCAGAATAACATTTTTAAAATGGCCGAAAAATGTTAACAAAATCTCAGAAAAATGTTAATAAAATGTCCAAAAAATATTAATAAAATATTCGAAAATATGTTGATAAAATGTCAGAATAACATTATCAAAATGTCTGAAAAAACTGTTTATGGAATGTCCAATTTTTTTTTGACAATATCTCAGAAAAATGTTAATAAAATGTCAAAAAAATGTTGATAAAATATCCAATAAAAAGGTAATATAATGTTCAAAAATATGTTGATAAAATGTCCAAAAAACCTTAATAAATTGTCCAAAAAAATGTTTCATGAAATACCAAAAAAATGTCAGAATAACATTATTAAAATGTTTGAAAAAACAGTTTATGAAAATCTCAGAAAAATAAAATAATGTCAAAAAATATTGATAAAATATACAATAAAAAGGTAGAAAAAATGCCTGAATTTTTTTAATAAAATGTTCAAAGATATGTTGATAAAATGTCCAAAAAATATTAATTGTCCAAAAAAATTTGAAAAATGTCTGAAAAAAATGTTGATAAAACATCTAATAAAAAAAAAGTGATAAAATGTCTGAAAATCTTTAATAAAATGTTCGAAAATATGTTGAGAAAATGTTTGAGAAAATGTTCAAGAAATGTTTGAGAAAATGTCCAAAAAATATTAATAATTTTTTGCAAAAAATGCTTAAAAATGTCTGAAAAAAATGTAGATAAAATATCCCATAAAAACATAATACAATATTAATAAGATGTTAGAAGATATGTTGATAAAATGCCCAAAAAATGTTACAAAATTATCTGAGAAAAAAAAAAAAAAAGTTTAAAAATGTCTGATAAAAATGTTGATAAGATATCCAATGAATAGGTAACAAAATGCCTGAAAAGTATTAATAAAATGCCCAAAAAATATTGATAAAATGTTTGAAAATATGTTGATAAAATGTCCAATAAATAGGTAGCAAAATGCCTGAAAAATATTAATAAAATGTTCAAAAATATGTTGATAAAATATTCAAAAAATATAATTAAATTGTCTGAAAAAATGTTTAAAAATGTCTGATAAAATATCCAATGAAAAGATAACAAAATGCCTGAGAAATATTAATGTTAAATATATAAATGTTCAAATGTCCAAGAAAAAGGTTGATAAAATTTCCAAATAAATGTTAATAAAAGGTCCATAAAACTATGATCAAATGTCTGAACAATATTGTTAAAATTGTCTCAGTGTGTGTGTGTGTGTGTGTGTGTGTGTTAGCTGACAGGAGTGGCACCTGGTGTGGTCTTCTGCTGCTGTAGCCCATCTGCTTCAAGGTTGGACAAGGTGTTGTTGCTTCAGAGATGGTCTTCTGCACACCTTGGTTGGAACCAGTGCTTATTTGACTTCCTGTTGCCTTTCTATCATCTTGAACCAGTCTGGCCATTCACTCCTTTATTTACTGTGTCTTGTCAGAGACTGGTACCAAATGTTCTGAGCCATGAGTCAGCAGCTGAAGGTGCATGCTGGGATACATCAGGCCATCAGGACACACCGGCCGGGCAGGAAATATTTCACAATTAAATACACAGCACGATGGGGGCTTACAAAATACACCTCTTTTGCAATATAAACAGGATTTTCATCTAAATTGTGTACACAGCCGCAATAGTTCAGCTGGAGAGCCTCAGGTCTTAGCTCACTAATATGGCAAACAGCATCAATGCGGATATCACTCACGCAGACCCCAAAGTAAATACAACCCGGCGATTCGTCCAAGGTAACAATTGAGGTTGTGTACGATATGATGGAATGCACAAAACCCCCCATTAAACGCTAGTTCAAATATTTATATTTCTTTTTGGTATAAATATAACAGAAAGTTTCACAGTTCTGGCATTGTTTGGAAGGGCAAGGAACCCGCTCGTGTTATAAATGAGAGCTCGGTGACAGGTGGCGATGCAAAAATGAAGAGCGTCGGGGCCCGAAGGTAAACAGAGCGCTGTAACAATACGGCCTGATGTGTTTGGAAGCGGAGCAGCGGACCGCAGCGACGCGGCAGCATATTTCACGAGACTGAGTCAGAGTTTTATTGCCTGGGTCAGGCTGTGAGGGAGACGTCCACACGGCGAGGGAACGGCTCCTCTGTCCTGGATGGGTTTCACTGTTTCTCCCCCACATCGACACATTTAAACATTTCCAACGGGAGGAATGTGTGTGTGATCCTGTGAATACACACGTACAGCCACAAACTCTGCAACCGGATCATTCTGCACTTTGATGTGCAACATGTACTGTTCACACCAGACACAGACTGTTCACTCTCACATTATCAGACAATGGGCCCCTGGGCTCAGACATGCACAGGGCCCCAGCACCTCTCCTGTTTAAGAGCAAGACACTCAGACTTTGAGGTCATGTTGTGTCTCTTTGAGGTCATGTGTCTCTTTTGGGTCATTTTGTGTCTCTTTGAGGTCATTTTGTGTCTCTTCATGGTCATTTTGTGTGTCTTTGGGGTCATTTTGTGTCTCTTTGATGTCATTTTGTGTCTCTTTTGGGTCATTTTGTGTCTCTTTGATGTCATTTTGTGTCTCTTTGATGTCATTTTGTGTCTCTTTTGGGTCATTTTGTGTCTCTTTATGGTCATTTTGTGTCTCTTTATGGTCATTTTGTGCCTCTTTGGCATCATTTTGTGTCTCAGAAGTCATTTTGTGTCTGTGGTTGTTTTGTGTCTCTTAGTGGTCAGCTTGTGTCTCTCTGAGATCATTAAGTGTCTCTCTGGGGTCACTTTGTGTCTCTTTTAGGTCATTTTGAGTCTTTTCCTGATTCTGACGTGTAACAGTAATTTGAGTGAGGTGTTGCAGATGAAGGCCAGGGGCCCCTGGCACTTTCGGCCCCTGGGCCTGTGCTTGGTAGGCTTGTTTAGTAACCTATCGGCACATATAAACAGATACATTCCCAACACTAGTTTAAAGGGGATCTCTATAAACTTTGTCGATTCCTTAAGTCATGTCTGAACCCTAACTCTGACTGGCTTTGTCCAGGGGCCACATTTGCAAAAACGGTTTCATAATTAATATTTAAATAACTACCTGGACCTGGGGTAAAGCACTCTGTCACCCGATTTACAGTCAAAGTACAAAAAATTCCAGTGTGAATTTATTGAAATTTGACTTTGGCCCGGAGACGGGAGGAAGGCTGCCAACATTACTAGTCTCCTGTCAGATAACAGTGAGGTTACAGAGGCTGTTAGCAGATCAGTCATTGAATTCTTTTGTGCCTGCTCTTTAATTTAAGTGTGTGGCCGTTATCTGCCAATAAATTGGCGCGTTGCTACTAATTGTTTGATTTTAGCAGAGAGGACGGTCTCAGTTTGCATTTACGTTGATATCTCTTGGATATCTTCCTGCCCTCTGCCCTAAATCTGAGCCTCACATCTTCCCCCTCTCCTCACCTTTCTGTTCCTGTCAAACATTATGACCTTTAAAAACACAAACAGAGTCAGATCCGCCGGAGCAAAACCACCTCAAATGAGCGCAGTCGAGGGGCCGACACCCTGACATGGCTTTTCATGCAGCCTGGTCCCCTTAATGAACCGGAGCTGGCAAAAAGTGACTTAAAAAAATCCCCCGTCTGGCTGGCCGACCTCGCGAGAGAGCGGAGATCAATAGTAGGCGGCTTTGATAATTGCTCGGCGCTTCATTAAAAGCGCGGCGAGCTCGTGGAGGATGCCCCCTCTTCTCGCCACGGACGGGGCCTCGTCACATCAGAGGCCAGATTAAAAAAAAAAAAAAAAAAGGAACACACACTTAAACTTCTTCCTTCTCTGGCCGTGATGGTAAACACGTTGTGATTGGCTTTAGGAGGAGATGAGCGAGGTATCAAAGCCAGTTAATTTGCCCGGTTAGGAAGATCTGTCAGCGCTTAGAAAACCTTAAGGAGGAGGACACTGTCGGCTTAAATAGGACGTGACGTGTCCAAAAGCCATGACCGACCATCTCCATCTCACACGCACTGGAGAGATTGTCTTGTTGTGGCTCCAGCACACGAGCAGAATCGCTTTCATCGGCTGCGCTTTCTCTTGAATTCTTTAAGATTTGCTTAAAAAAGAGAAAAAGCTCCTGAATGTACTCGCTGCTGCTGAAACGAGGTTCATTAAGGTTTTGATGTGACTGGATAATCACCCTTCAAAATATAAGCAGCGCTGGTAAACATGAATTATCAGGGGAGGAGGAATGGGGGGAGGAAAAACCCAGCAGCAGCAGCAGGACCTCATTGGTAATGCAAAACTTTAATACTGGCGACTGAAGGGGCTTGACGTGCCGAGGTGTAATGTCAGCTATCGATTGATCGGCGGTCGGGTGTCTCAGTGTCAGGCCCCATTGACATTCTCTCATCTTACGATGGAGGGAACTTGTTATATCTGTTTACGGCCGCGTGGATGTGCCAGGAATTCCTCGTCTCAGCCGCGGCTCGCTCTCCTTCTTCTTCCCCTTTTTCTGGGAAGGAATCGTAACGGATCTTCCAGCGTGTTAGCCGCGGCTCGGGCTGTTGACTGTAAGTGCAAAGGCAATTGATCACCCCCCCACACACACACACACACACACACACACACACATCATCACACGTGCAAACATGCACTGCACAGTTTCCCCTTACAGAGCAGGAGGCTTTTTAAAGAGCTGATGAACCCGAAAACTCACTGGTTTGAGTTTCTGTTCAGGTTTTCGAAGGCCAGAGCTGATATTTTTAGACTTAAAGGAGCTTCACCCCCAAACGACCACTTGTGTATCACTTTCTCCCTGTAGACGACAAGTGACCGACAGTCGGAGCGAAACAAGGTTGACGAGACATGAAGCTCTGCTGGGTCCAGGTAAGAAGGAAACTCTACAGGAGAAGGGACAGATATCCATCAGCTGTAGTTGACTGGTCCTCGTCACATGACATGCGCTGCACGCTGCTGCTCTCTAGAAGTTGAACTAAGTTTATCTCAGGGCACAAGTTTGACGCCATTAGCCAAACATTTACTTCCGTCCGCCGTGTTTCTGCATATATGACGACAAGTTTTTTTGTTCCTTTACGTGAACTTTCCCCGTCGGGAACTCATTTTTTGTCTTATTCCAACACCACAGCGACGCAGGATGAACGCCCAAGTCTTCTGAGCTCGTCCATGCCCCAGTCTGCAGCAAAAAAAGAAGATGGATATTTCACTGACAGTTGTACAGTCATCTCTCTGCCGCTCTGTTGTACCTCCCTTCCTTCCTCCTTTATTTTGCTCCCTCTCCACCTCCCCCACCCCAGACGCTGACCTACAGTTTATCACATCACGTATCACACCTCCAAAACTCACTCTTCATGCATGCATGCACGCCTGCACACGGCACATATGTATTTCTCAAAACAAACTCCCAAAGACCCGGAGCGAGCGTGTGTTGTTAGGTGACAAGTCAGCGCCGCCACCAACCACCAACCAGCCCCCGCCACCACGCCCTCCCCCCTCTGTACAAAAATAAAAACACACAGAGCGGTGGCGGGGAGCGCCTGCACCCCCCCGGTCCATCGCTCTCAGCAGGGGTTATTGATTGTGACGTGCGCTCGCAGTGCACCTTCCCAGTCGCCTGTCAGCCAGATGCATGCTGGCAGGTCCGGTCCTCCCCCCCTTGACAGCTCCCGCGCGGCAGGGAGGTTGCAGGGGTGGCGATGGTGTTGGAGAGGAGGGGGAGGCGTTTGTCAGGGAGCCAAACAGAGAGAGAAAGACAGCTGGCGGGGCCCTGGCCCTCGATTTCTCCCCTCTGTGCTCTCCCTGCAGAAGGTGAACCTCGACCCCTCGACCCCCCTCAGCCTCGCTCTTGTTTGCGTCGTTGTCATCGTCGCTACAAGGTGAGTGCAGCTGCCTGCGCGGGTTAGCCTCTCTTTGAGGATCCCCAGGTCTGTCACAGTGCATTCTTTCCACTTTTTCACCCCAAAAAGCCCCTCAGGATACGGATGAACCGTTTCAGTCTGTTCTCTACATTACTGTCGCTTTTCACCGCCACGTTTAGTACGACAAATCCTCCCCTCCCCTCCCCTGCCCTGCCCTCCCTGTAACAACCGACCAACCAACCCCCCACCTGCGCAGCTTGTTTAACGCCAGCGCCTCCAGAAGGTGCATCCCGCGCACGCACGGCGGCTGAGACAGGTAATGAGTTAGCTCGGGGGAGGCCGACATGACTGCACGCGTGTGAGAGTGTGAAATTACCTGACACAGCTTTCATCGGCGCAAGGTGCTTCCCCCGTCTGTGTGTTCGCAGCCGTGGGATTTGTACACACATGTTCACACAGAGAGAGAGTGGAGGGAAGGAGGTGGGAGAACGTAACATATGCCACTTGGTGAACGCTTTAATCCAAACCGCCTAATGGCGCTGTGACTGTGTGAGGCTCCACTGGCTGTTTGAAAAGTGCTCCGTTCACATCAGCACTCAGATACACAGAACACTGCTTCAGGTGTGTCAGTAGTGAGCGTGAAGAGACGCGGGTAGTTTAACAGGTAGTCAGGTTTGCATTCAGCTGCTGACGTGGATTTATCTCCTCACTGTGTCCTGTGAGTCAAGTCTTAAAGTAAATCTGAAGAATTCATGTTCAACCAAAGCTACAAAGTTTCCCACATTATTTGAATCTTACTAAACCTTCAAACGTGCAGTGTCACGTGCTCTGCCCAGTCTACATTTGTACACCAGTATGTGTCGTAAATGGACAAAAACATGGGCCCTATCCACCGTATTCCTATCCCCCATAATACCGTGCATGAATCAAGGGTGCAACTTCCAGCACTGAACTGAAACCGGTGATTTCCAATGGTAACAGTTTGTTTACAGAACTCTGTTCTTCTTTCCAAGAGCAACTAGGAAATAAAACGTTGAACATAGCAGCTGTTATAGTGAACAGGACACGGTCTGGTACCTGTTTTTCTTCTACTGGATCCCCTCAGGGATGAATGAATGTCAGAGTGATCACTCATCAAGAGTTGTCCTTAAGTAGTAGTTGGAATAAGTGCTCAGGTTGTGCTGCAAGATCACTGGTGTTACTTTGAATAACCTACAGCATCTGTATGAGGAGAGGGTCACCTTACCTTACCTTAACCTTAACCTTACCTTACCTTAGCCTTAGCCTTAGCCTTGGTCTTAGTCTTAACCTTACCCTTAACCTTACCTTACCTTAACCTTAACCTTACCTTAGCCTTAGCCTTGGTCTTAGTCTTAACCTTACCCTTAACCTTACCTTACCTTAACCTTACTTCACCCTACCTTAACCTTACCTTACCTTAACCTTACCTTACCCTTAACCTTAGCCTTAGCCTTAGTCTTAGTCTTAACCTTACCCTTAACCTTACCTTACCTTAACCTTACTTCACCCTACCTTAACCTTACCTTACCATAACCTTACCCTTACCTTACCTTAACCTTACTTCACCCTACCTTACCCTTAACCTTACCTTACCTTACCCTTAACCTTACCTTACCTTAGCCTTACCCTTAACCTTACCCTTAACCTTACCTTACCTTAACCTTACCTTAGCATTCCTTACCATACCTTACCTTAACCTTACCATACCTTACCTTACCTTAACCTACCTTACCTTAACCTTACCTTACCATTCCTTACCTTAACCTTACCTTACCTTAACCTACCTTACCTTAACCTTACCTTACCTTAACCTTACCATACCTTACCATACCTTACCTTACCTTAACCAACCTTACCTTAACCTTACCTTACCATTCCTTACCTTAACCTTACCTCACCTTACATTTCCTTACCATACCTTACCTTACCATAACTTACCTAACTATACCATTCCTTACCTTACCTTACCTTAACCTTAACCTACCTTACCTTAACCTTACCTTTCTATTCCTTACCTTACCATTCCTTACCATACCTTACCATCTTACCATACCTTACCTTACCTTACCTTACTATACCATACCTTACCTTACCTTACCTTACCTTACCTTACTATACCATACCTTACCTTACCTTACCTTACTATACCATACCTTACCTTACCTTACTATACCATACCTTACCTTACCTTACCTTACCTTACTATACCATACCTTACCTTACCTTACTTTACCTTACCTTACCATTCCTTACCATATCTTACCTTGCCATATCTTACCATACCTTAACCTTACCTTACCTTAATCATACCTTACCTTACCATACCTTACCTTACCATACCATATCTTACCATACCTTAACCTTACCTTAACCATACTTTACCTTACCTTACCATACCTTACCTTACCATATCATATCTTACCATACCTTAACCTTACCTTAACCATACTTTACCTTACCTTACCATACCTTAACCTTACCTTACCTTAACCATACCTTAACTTACCTTACCAAACCATACCATACCTTACCTTAGCTTACCTTAACCTTACCTTACCATTCCTTACCATACCTTAACTTACCTTACCATATCTTACCATACCTTAACCTTACCTTACATTAACCATACCTTACCTTACCTTACCTTACCTTACCTCTCCTCAGAGGAGGTCTGCATTGCCACAACCTGTAGTTACATTTCTGGGTAGATGCCCGTCAGGCTACGGCGTAGGTACACTGTCGATTTGAGGGAGAAGTGTAGAGATAGTGCCTTTTTCCAAACTTCAACTGTATCATTGTATTATTGTCTATGTTGACCTGTGACACCTGAACTGACCCTTTGTTTACCTTTAAACATCATGAAGAAGATAAAATGACACCTTCTTTGTGCGTTTGGCACCTACTGTCAGTGCTGACACATATAATTGAATTAAACTCTATGATAAAACCGAGCAGCACAGTCATCTTAAGGATAGACTTTGTGGCAGAGCAGTTGTTCATTGCACTGAACTTGTCCTGCTGCACAGTGTGAGGCAGTATTGACTCCACTCTGCAGCATCACAGTGCTTCACTGAAAGGTGAACAAGCTGCGGTGGACTGAGAGTAATAACCAGCACGTGTCGGGACAAGCCCGAAATACTAAATGGATCATAAGTAATAATCACCCCAGGGTTGCAGACAATAAGCCCCCTCCTCCTCCCCTCAGTATCTCAATCCATTTGTCTTGGAAAAGGAAATTACTAAATCCAATACAGTTCGATAAAAATCTGGCCTGTCTGGATCGGCTGCTGGAGGATAATGCGGCCTGATAAAGGCCCTCGTTTCCGGCCGCGCGCCATCCGTCATCCGGGGGTTGCTCCCCTGGTCAAGCTGTCTGCTGCTCCAATAGATGACTGCAGCAGCCTGAGCTGCTCGCTCTGCCGCCTCGTGGCCTCCGCTGCCAGGGTTACAAAGTTTAGTTGTTTGCAAGGGTCGACTCCGTACTGTACAAACTGTAGGAGTTATTTAGCTGCTTGTCACGGCCTGGATCACAGCAGCACTCAGGGTTACTGCAGGATGCAGAACTGTAAGACACTTCCTGTCTTTGTCCCTGCGAGCCTTACAGCTGGTTGATTGTGATGTTGATGATGGAAGAATTGCTCTTGATACAGTAACAGGGTATTATTGGTGTGAATGCCTGTGACCTCTCGGTATGTACCAGAGGAGGGACCAAGTCTTTGTTTTACAAGTCACAAGAAGTCTTTGCACTTAAGTCTAGAGTCAAGTCCCAAGTCCTTTACTTCACTTTATCAATATTAGCTTAGCATTAACTCCCCAACTATGTTAATGTTAGCCTCAACTTACTGTTCTCTGTGCAACTTTAAATGTCAAACAAAGATTATGAGTTGTTGCATCTCTGTAATTTTCAACCCGCTTGTTTTACACACTGCATTTTGGTTTTTGTCTGTGATCCCCTGAACTTCTTTTTAACTGGCGCTCCATAACGTTACATCAGTTCAATCTGGGGAAGCAAGTGTTGACATGTTGGGGATTAATATTGTTAATATTAGTTTATTCGGGAAATGAAGGAAGAAGATTATATTCCTCAAGAACACCTTGAGAAATATCTTAAAATTGGGCAGTTGACGTGGAGTCGAAGATGAATGATTCAATTTTGTTGGTCAAAGGTCAAAGTCACAGTGACCTTGTCTGTCCCGTTCTCGTGAACGTGACATCCCAAGAATGCCTTGAGAGAATTGCTTCAAATTTGGCACAAACGTTCACTTGGATTCATAATAAACTGATTAGATTTTGGTGGCCAAGGGTCAAGGTCACTTTGACCTTGCGCCTGTCTCAAACCTGTGAACGCGACATCTTAAGAACACATTAAGGAAGTTCCTTAAATTTGTCACAAATGTTGATTGTTGATGTCCATAACTAAAAAAAAATCGTATGCTAATTATGACAAAACTTCACAACTCTTCAGCATCTTGCAGCTCTTAATGTCCTGAAATATAAATGCAGTGTCCCTGAAGTTACATCACTTTGACTATCGGGTAGCACCATGACCTCTGACTCATGTAAGTGTCTGACTGTGTCACTTTGACGGTTTACATTCCAGAGAAGTGAGCATGCCTCACTGTTGCAGCAGTTTCTAAGTGTCTCTGGACGGGAGCTTCAGCCGAATACCTGAGATGTAATGTAATCGAATACACTGTGCGTCCTGCAGGCTGAACTCACAGCTGTAGGCATGTGTTGTTGGCAGGAGAGCGGCGTGAGCACAGAGGAGCTGTGCACTCTTAAAAGCACAGTTTAATCAGGGTTAAGAGACGCACTCAGCACTTACAAGTTGCTCAAATCATCTCTGAAGGATTCCTCGGGGAACCTCTGGGTGTTGTTGAGTTCTTTTCACTAAAGAACCTGTAAATGTTGAAGTCATTTTGCTTTTTGAGAGAGTCCTGAGAAACCCTCATCACTGTGAAGTCACAATAGGATTCAGTGTGAAGAAATAGGGCGCAGAAATGAATACTAATCGCCTATTACGATGCAGATTTGCTTAACAACTCGCTCTCGGCGGCCTGAGGGAGAACAGGATGCGTCGTCTTTTACTTAAGGTGCTGCGTGACCTCTGCACGACCCGCTATTAAAGAGGGACAAATGTTGCTGCTGTTAATGAGCAAAGAGCAGCGGAGCTCATAAAAAGGTGTAAATATTGGGACGCTATCGCAGACGGAGGGAAGAAAGAGAAGGAAATGAACACTCAAGGCAGTGGACGTGGGTCAGTGACAGTGTGAAAGGTGTCAGACAGTCGTGGTCCCCAGAGGATGAGTCCCTTTGACTTTGAATATCACCTGACTTTTCATCACTGCAGCAACCTTTACGATCAAAAAGAGCCATTTTTGACCACAGATTATTTGCAAAATCTTCCTGGAGCCTTCGAGCATATTGGTAAAACTACATATTAAGTCTAAATTAGCCTATCGACATTATCAAGTGCTATCTAAAGGTCAAAAATTCAATTTGTCCAATACTTTGCATCATCTATCTGGTAGTCTGCACACGTTTGTAAGAGGATTCTTCGTTGGAACCAGAGAATTTTTATGCCTCCGTGCTGGTGACAGCCATGACCGAAGGCTTTATGTGTTTGGGTTGTCCAGCCGTATGTAATTAAGTACATCCAACTGTCCGCCCCATTCTCGTGAACGCGATATCTCAACAATGCCATGTGGGAATTTTTCAGATTTGGCACAAATGTTCACTTGGACTCTGGAGCCCCTTTTACACTGCCAGATTTTCGGCAAATGTT
Source organism: Epinephelus awoara (assembly GCA_035609425.1). NCBI lineage: Eukaryota > Metazoa > Chordata > Actinopteri > Perciformes > Serranidae > Epinephelus > Epinephelus awoara. The sequence goes on from CM069317.1 coordinate 19,912,350, forward strand.
GGGCCGTTTTGCCGGCAAGCTGCGAGCATTTAGACACACAGAGTCGGATTGGCGAGTTGATCCGAGGCGCCCAATTTTCCTCCTCATAGGGTAGACATATTGGCAGAAAGTGTTACAAGAATGAGTCCTAAAACCCAGAAATTAGTTAGCATTTTAGCACTTCCGGTCCCCGCACCTTGATGTCTATGGATTTTTTTTTACGTCTGTGGTTCACACAAGCTTAAGAAAACATTTTAATGTTTGGTTTAACGACATAAAACACGTCAGCAAATTCCCAGCTCATGAATTTTGAAGGCTTTAAATGTCTTAAAAAAGGCGGTTGCTAACGCGATTTTTTATTTTATTTATAAAGAGGCAAAAATATAATGGGAACAATAATATAATATGTTTTACTCAATATGGTAAGGTAAAATAATACAAGTATACTGAAGTTAGTTTATTTTTCTTGTTTGATAGAGGAAAGATGTCCAACTTTCTGCGCACTAGTGTGGATTCAATGGCCTTAGTGGGCTCAGATGTGAAATATGGTCCAAAAATCTACCAAGAAGTCTGAAAATTTGATGCATGGAATTTTAAATAGTGAAATGCATGGAGAAATGATAACTTTACAGGGCAGGAAGTGATGTAGAAATGGCTAACGACACACCTAGAGATGAGGCGGAAGTTCTTCATATCAGCAGTTCAACATTCAGCTCTCTCAGTGTGAGTTAAAATCTGCATTTTCACAGAGGTGTTCCTGCAGTCCTCTTTGTTTTAGTCAATACGGACCAACTCTGAGTGATTTGACTCGAGAGGCCACTCTGGTCACCCGCCCGCCCTTCTGAAGGCTGAATAATGTGAGTGCCTCAATTCGATTCACGTCCCTGTCGCAGCATTTCAAAAGACACTTAATTTCATACTTGTTTACGGCTCTCTCCAGAGATCTAAAGTTCAAAATCGCATGCATTTTTAATTCCAAATTAAGCCAGGGAAGAAGAGGGAGGAGGAGGAGGAGGAAAAAATTCCATGTTCACTTCGCCACATTTTGACAAACATGACCTCCCCTCGCTGGGGTGGAGGGATTATGTGGAACAAAAGTTGGCCCACTCGCCGTACCAGGGCTTAAGGCTATTGGGGCGACAGATTAGAATATCTTTCACCCTCTCCGGGAGATAAGAGAGACGCAACCATCAAGAAACGGTGCAAAACATAATGAACTCGTGATCTCCCGCCACCAAAGAGCATGTGTGAAGTTGAGATTCATAAATCTTCAAAACAGTAATGCAGATTTGTGGATTTTTTTTTTCCTGCCGCGACTTATGCGTCTCCTAATGCTTAAAACATGATCTGTGTTATCAAAGGTTGGAAAATCTTCCTGCTCATTGTCTTTTCCTCGAGGAGTCCACTTCCAGCCCAAACTATCACCCCCGGCTCGGCTGTTTTGTTGCCGTATTCCGTTTCTTATTATCCCAGATAATTACAAATATGTCAGACGTGTCACCGTATGACGTCCGCTGACGCCGGCACGTTGGCGAGCCGTGCGGCTGAAATGACACGGTGATATATCTCACCCTCTCCCGCTCTCAATTAGCTCCCGGTGCTCCAGGTTAATGGAACTTTTGATTGGGGAAAACTCGGGTTTCCTGGACGCCCGGTTTCCTTGTAGATGGGACGTATGGGGGGTCGACCCCGGCCTTATCTGCTGTTGCAGAAAGGCGAGTTACTCTTATGTGTGTTTTCCACTCTGGAGGAGTACCTCAACGCACCAGCCACCATGCTTTTATTTGGCTTCCTTTACATTTTACTTTGACGTTTGTGTAATGAAAGCGAGCTAGAAGTGCACTGTAAAAACTGATGTTTAATACATGTTAGATAATGCATGAAATTAAACCAAAAGAATCTCTAATGGGTTAAACATGTAATAAACCTGCGACTGTGACAGATTTAAAGGTAAAATAGTGCACTTAGAAATTGCATTTAATACCAGGTATGACCTCACACACAGTGTATTGCATTTTTAGCCAATGATGTCATCATTTAATAAAACTGAGGTGTGTTATTTGTGCGGGATAATCATTATTATTAAGAATTAAAACAGGGATGTGATTTGTGCAGAAATTAAATTAAATTAAATTTGAATTTAAATGTAATTCAAATAGAATTAAATTGAATTAAATTAAATTAAATTGAAATAAATAAAAATTAAATTAGATTAAATTAAAATCAAATTCAATTCATTCAATTGAAATAAAATAAAATAAAATGAAAAATAAATTAAATTAAATTGGATTAAATTAAATTTAAATCAAACTCAATTCAATTGAAATAAAATTAAAAAAAATAAAATAAATTAGATTAAATTAAATAAAATTAAATAATAACAACAGCAATAAATAAATACATTTTTTGGCTGCCAGAGTGAGATAATAAGAATTTGAGAGCATCTAAAGGCTGAAGTATCCTTTGCCAATCACATGCCTGTCAAATGTTACAGCCATTGTAAAGTGATAATGACTAGATGATGTAACAATGTGTTGTTATTATGACATCATAATTCAACAAATTATAATCCGATCCCTTTCAGAGGCATCTTGCTGCATAAGTTTGCATTTTAATAAGGAAAAACAGATTTTCCTTTCAAAATAAAACCTCTCTATAAGTGAGATGGACTAAAAATGCAATTTAAACATTTTATTAGAAGAAAAGGTGAAACATTAAAGGTTCAATCTGTAAGATATGGCCAGATTTTATTGTTGCAAACACTGAAAATGTATCTATGTATTGTGTTGCAGAGATAGCCACTAAAACTAGCATGCTAACCAGCTAGCCTGACCTGTCTTTTAAAGACCACTTGAGTCACTGTAGCATCATGTCTGTCAAAATGTCCATTCACAAACTCTGACACAACTCCTGCAGCATAATCAAAGTTTCATGTGTCCAGTGGCACGCTCACACACATCAGTACAAACAGCCTCATGCATGGCCGAGCGGCGTGCCTTTGAACTCTGAGTTCAAACACATGCCCAGGAACGCTCAGGGGGAGCAACTCGTGGGCGGAAGTGTTTCATCTTGTGATTGATAGGGTTTTGCTGTTGTTACATGTCGACTCTGATTACTTCAGTTTATGAAGAGTGGTCACCTTTTTGGATGCTTTGTTCACTGGAGAACAACAAAGTTCTCGTCACAGATTTGGAGGTGGCACAGGGTGAGTAATTTATATACGAATGTTCAAGTAAACAGAGTGTTGGTAATTTGTGTTCCTCATTAGGCAGCTCTGCAGCTAAGAGTTGGTTTCAGTGGCTTCTTGTGTTTGTGTCTCGCCACAAAATTTGGATTGACTTCGACAGGAGCTGGAGTGAAGGTTCAGCTTCTCACATCAATGAAAGTTTGTCACCAATTAGTTGTTCTTGGAATGAATGTGAAAGGTTTTGTTGATTTGTCCAAGTGGAAAAATGACCAGATTCTTTAATCAGTGTCCATGAAGAGTGAGCTCAGTCCAGTAGAGTCATGTCCATATTTCTCACAGACATCTGAGAACTCACATTAAACACACATTAAACACACATTAACATCAGCTTCACTATAACTCGCAGCATTCACAGACAAACACTTGTCTTTATCTGGACACATTTTCCCCACAAATACAACATGCTAACGTTATTAGCACAAGCCTATGGCATTTTACATTGTATAAATTAGCCTAGCAGCTAGCAGAGATTTCCTCTGCTCATATGAAGCCAGGATAAATCACACACAAGACTTAAAATGCTATTTTAGTGGAGGCTTTATTGTCTTCACAGTTTATTGTTTTAGTGTAACACAAAATGGGCGTCATAGTTGCTTCGTCTTCTCTTTTACGTGTATAGCAAGTGAGGTTCGGGCATTTCCATCAGCAGTGACGATGGCTCCAAGAGAGACAAGACAGAATCAAGCTGAATAGGTCGCCTGTCTTCCTCAGATCCCAAAATAGCCATAAACTTTGTTTTACCTTCATTAACGAGCACGGCATATTCATCACAGGATTCCTCCAAATATTTCAGTTTTTCAGACTTTTTCTTGACCGTGCCAGAGCATGATCAGGTCAGGTTAAATGTGCAAATTCCTGCAACCGTTTCTGCAGAAATGTGAACAGAAATGTAGTTTTTTGTCAGAATGAGTAAATTAACAGCTCAGAAGTTCTGGTTTGCCCAATCGTCTGCTGAAAGTGGTTAAATGTGTGTTTTTTAAGATCCTGTGAGACCGTTTGTCACCAGACACAGAGTGTGGAGGGTAAATCATGGATTACAGTCCATCTCGGCTCCACTAAAGGACCAGCCGAGAGAGAAAAGTGCAGCGACTCGGCCTCACACTGTGTTCCCTCCTCGCCGACTGGGCAGGGAGGTCACTGAGATTACTGGACACACAGTCAGCCTCGCGTTCAGCATCCCTCTGCACAAACCTCCTCCGGCCAAACAAAACCCGCTATCAGAGGATGACACGAAACACCAGCCCGCCGGGCATCCTCCTCCTCCTCTCCTCCTCCTCCTTTTCTTCCTCCTTCCTCCACCGCTCTGGAGCAAACGCATCAGTGAGTTTCACTTTAGCTTGTTTGCGGCCATGTTGGAGGCAAGGTGACAAGAGCAATACAAGAGAAACATTCCTGTAATTTCCAAAAAGAGCTTAAGGTGGAATTGTTCTCCAAGGGGAGGAAGCTGCCACCTCTCTTCCCTCCTCCCCTCCTTCCCCTCACTTTACCTAACTCACCAAAAAAAAGGGGGGGGGGGATTTATCCACAAACACACACACACACACACAAACACACACACAAGCCTCCTGAGGAATGGCTGGCGAGCAGAGAAGAAATGCACCCTGACAATCTCCCCTTCCCTCCGGCGGCTGGATGCCAGAAACGAGCGCTGTTTCTTATGAGAGATCTTTTACCGAAGATGCCAGGGATTAAGAAAGAAAAGACTGCAGGACACTGCTGTGTCACCTAGCATTAAACAGCCCTAAACTCTCCAGTTATGAGATACTCTGCGCAAAATAGGCCAGGAGAGAAAGAAGGGGAAAGAGAGGTTTTGATTTCTTAGCTTTTTTTTTTTTTTTTTATCTCGCTGTTTTTCCTCCGAGCCCTGATGCCCCCGGACTCTTCTCGTGGTGGTTGGTGCCTTCTCACACACAAGCTGAGCACACAGTGCATGCAAAACAGAATCGGTTTCACTGGCAAAGCAGATATTTTTAAGAGGAAAGATGGTCAGTGCAATACGTTTTGTGCAAAAGAAGAAATGTTTTGTCCTTAGATTTCAAGAATCCTGCACTGGGATCTGAATGTTTTCGATGCAAAAACATTAAGGAGTCGTATAAACTGTAAAATTCAAACTTTAAAATAAGGATATTGAACTGCTAGAATACATTAAAGTATGTTAAACTGTCTGACGTCAAGTCTTGGTGGCACACTGACGTGAAGATATCAGCATGCAAACAGGACTCAAATCAAGGTTGGTAAGAAAAGGGAAAAACTAAGGTTAAGGTTTGATTTAAGGGCTTATTTTTACAGAGAAGTGTTGACTGCAGTGTGTCAAAAACTTGTAGGCTTGTAAACCACAGACAAAACTAATTATTATATTTGTGTAAAAAAATAAATTTAAATAAAGGAGGAAAAAATTCTCATCACAGACATTTCACGATATGTTATTGTCACGATATGTAATTTACGATATGATATTATCACAATGGTTATGTCACAATACTTAAGTCATAATATGATATTATGATACTTATGTCACTATGTGTTATTATCACCATACTGAGGTCACAATATGTTATTGTCACGATACGACACAATAACAATACTTAGGTCAAGATACTTACGTCACGATATGTTACTATTACTAGACTTAAGCCACAATACAATATTATGTTTTTACGTTGGTCACAATTCCGTGTTATCACAATACATAAGTCATGATCAATATTATCACAATGCTTAGATCAAGCTATTAAGTTACGATACATTACTGTCACGATGTGTAAGCCAGGATAGGATATTAACACAATACCTAAGTCACGATATGACACTATCGTGATACTTAAATCAAAATACGATATGACATCTAAATCAGGATACGATATTATCACGATGCGTAAGTCACGATTTAATATTATCACAATGCTTACTTCAAGATACTCAGGTCACAATACGATGTGTGATATTTGAGTCACGATACAATAGTATCACAATACTTAAAGGAAAAAAAATTCTATCACGATACCGAAGTCATGATATGATATTATCATGATGCTTAGGTCACAGTACGTTACTGTCACAATCCTTAAACCCAGTTACAAAATCATCATGATACTTGAGTCATGATACGATATTATAACGATACAATATTGTTGCAATACAATGTGTATTGCAATAACATATATTGCTATATATTTAGATTTATATTGTGTCCCTAAAGGAAAACATATGTAACATCTGTTTTATCTAATAAGATACATTTTTCATTCTGTTCATATCACAGCAAATAATCTGTATTGCAGCAGATCGAAAAATCGATTGATTTTATTGTTCTAGTAGGCAGCCAAAGGTTTAATTTCTTTTTTAACATGTGCCTGCATTAATTTGCCCTTTTTTTTTTCAATTTTAATTGATACAAACACCTGAACAGTGGAAAAAAGATTGGGCTTAAAAATTGATTTGGCAGAGTATTGCAAATATATGAATATTGTATTGATATACAGATGCAGAGTATTGATATTTTAATAAAATCAGCTGCTTTTTCAGTCCGCTACATATATTTTGCTGCAATAACACTGACTGAAGTGACATACGCAGACTGAAAACTTCTTAAAAAACATATGAAATAAGTCAGATTCAATACCTGAGTTTTCCTCTGGGGAGATAATTTGCAGTTGAATAGATATGATAAATCACAATATATGTTATTGTAGCATGCAGCATATCACAAAATGTTTAAAAGTCTTAATAATATTGTATCGTGATTTAAATATTGTGATATTATTGTATCGTGAGGCCTCTTGTGATTCCCGCTCATTTCGGAAACAAACTCTTTCTGTTTTCCATTTGGACTCATTATATTTATATTTTTGGTAGTTCCAGATTAGGTCCTAAACCAAAATATGTTGCAGCTGAGAAAATGCCGCTTTATTTTTTTTTTGGTTTTTCAGTTTTGGATTTTACAACACTTTGAACTTTGGCCTGCACACAGTCTGACTGCTGCCTTAGTAGCATCACGACTTTAGATTGAGAAACTTTTACATTCTTGGCATGTTTGCCTTTATTATGTGACAGTTTAGAGACGGCCAGGAACCATGGGGCCGAGAGTATGTCATGCAACAAAGGTCCCCAGCTGGCATCGAACTGTTGCAGTGAGGGTGTATATTTCCTAACCACGAGGCCACCAGGATGCCCTAAAAAAAACAAAAAACAACTTGGTCGTCGCAGCCGTCGTTGCTCTTTTAAGAAGCGTCTGGTCTTGCAATCTGACAGAAAAGCGGCCAAAAGTTTCCCGTCGTCTTTGTCATCTTCTCGAAGCCGCTCGGCCCGCTCTGAATAATTCAGCATCTGCCTGGTCGAATGCAAACACACGGAATAAAACATAGATAGTTATGAGGCATAAATATGAACAAACAGCATCTAAAAGCATTAAGGAAACACAGAGCGTCTGGGGTTTGGAGCGACAGATGAGGACAGTGTGTTTGACTGGCTGGACGGAGCCGTTACCCCCCCACATCTCCTTCACCCCCCTAATGATGTGTGGCCTGTCAGAGAGACGCAGCCAAATTACATTCAGGACTACAAAGCCTTCGTCCGAGGTTTTCTCTCTCTGTGCAACACCCTGCAAAACAATAACTGGGATTCAGCAGCTGCAAATTGCACTAAAATTTCCCATTCTCTCTCTGTGAATTATTAATGAGAGCCAAACCAAAAAAGACAAAAAAAAGAGAAAGGGGGAGCGAAATATCTACAGCATGCCCGAGCAGTGGAGAATGCTATAAAGCCGTAATTATGCCAGAGAATGAGAAATGGAACAAAGTTGTTGGAGCCAGAAAAGGCAAGGCAGAAACTGAAACTAAGAGCTGGAAATTTAGAGCTCAGAGGGTGAAAAGGAAAGTAGTTTTATTACATATGCAAAACTCCAAAGCTGCGGGATCGACACACAATTAAAACGGGGATGAACAACAGCATTTGCATCCGTCTCTGTCAGGTTTGCTCTGCGAGGAAGAGGAGGGAATATGTAAGGGAGGAGAGCGGAGGTCAAAGTGGCAAAATATACAGGATCTGTTTTGGAATGAAAAAGCGTGTAACTCCAAATATGTTGACTTTTTAGGGAATATGAAAAACAGCCTTGTTTTCTCAGCTGGAGTCTGAAACCATTTCAGAAACTAAAGCACTGTACAAGAAAAGAAAAGCAGACATGACTGCTGATGGGATTCACTACACTGTAAAAAAGAATCCATTGATTCAACTTAAACAAATTAAGGTAACAATTTGAACGCATGTTCCAACTCGTCTCTTATAATCTGACAGTTAGTTTAGTACAACCAACATATTTTGCTAAATTAACTTGAACCAACTTAATATTTATACAAAAGTTGTCGTTATATTTAGTGGTAAAATAATTTCATTTAAGATATTTTAATTTATTTATGTTAATTCTGTCCAACTCAAAAAGGTTAACTTCCTGAAAATTAGTTGTCAACTGAATACAACACTTTAATTTGACAAACTTTTTTTTTTTTAATAGTAATAACCTTTTTTTATTTTAATTAAAATCCAGAAATTCCATAAATCATTTTTTGAAAATGTAGCATTAAAAAAAAAAAATAAATAAAAATAAAAATTCAATACAATTTTTGGTTTTGATGGTCTTGTATCACAAAACATGACGGCGTGTTACAGCTATACCTCAAACATCCAGCGATTCAATGGCAAGTAAATTTACATTTAACATGGCAAGTTACAAACAGAAAAAAACCTTATTATTATTATATAAAATAAATATGTTTAATTAAAAAAAAGAATGTGAGATTAACAACAAATAAAGAACAAAAAATATCGCAAAAGGAGGAAAAAAAACAGACTGTTGAGTCAATCCAGTAAATCCAAAACAGTCAGTAGTACTTAATGATAGGTGGAGAAATAAATAAATATAAATGTAAATAAACTATGGTTAAACAACAGCTACACTGATACACAGAGCTGATCATCATTATTAGGTATCAGATATCAATTAATGACGTACTCACATCCTTTACTGAACTACAAATATTACAGAAATACTTCACTGTGCTGTATAATGTCCGAGGAGCTACATTCAAACCATTATACTCAAAAGTATGCAAGTTATGAGTAAAATTAGGGTCCGAGGACAGACGTAAAGCCCTGTGAGGCAAACTGAATTGAATTCAATTGAACTGAATTGAATTTACTTTTAATGTATCAAAACTAAAACTGCTAATTTTACAGAAAAGTTACTAGTAGAATGTTTATTATTACATTTAATATTATTGGGTTATTTTTGGATAATGGCCGTATTTTATACAGCTTTTTGTATGTGTGCGTGTGTGTGTGTGTGTGTGTGTGTGTGTGTGAGACTGCAGTTAACACTTTCCCCACCAGAGTGTTATTTTTAAGTTTCCGGCCACCAACAGCATTTTTGATCGTATTAACTAACCTTTGAAGACCCACAGAATAATTTGTTCTATAAATACAAAATCAAATCAAAAACAAAATCAATTTCACATTTACATTACTTTATTTTTGTCATTTCCTCACGTCAGTTTGAATTGTATTAATAGAAATGATAATAATTCTAATTCAGTGATCGAGGTTGTCTCGTCCGTGTGTCACTGTCACTGTCGTGGAGATTCCCGTGTCATCCCACTAAACTCGTTTGTGTCTTCGTCCAAATCGGATTCAGACTGTTTGTTAAAAACAGGAGGCGTCGCAGTCTGAGTCCATCAACATCTCTACGACTTGCACAACCATAAACTTTTCCGTCAGCACTGGCATTTTCGTGCAGTTTACAAGATGCTACATCTCTGGCAACATCTTCGGATCTGTTTGTTTTTTCACTTTAGTGAAGTGTAGCTAAAATTTGGACTTAGGTATGATGAGTAAATGTACTCAGGTGGTTGATGGTAGATACCAAGTAGACGAATTGTGGTCCATGAAACAGTCCTTGTGGGCCAAACGGGGGCGCTACATATAAAATGGAGGACAAACAGAAGATTAGACCCATAATGCACCTCAGCGAAATATAAAGCATAGTAATGACGACCAATAGATTACTGTTGAATCAATAGATATCGGTAAGCGTCAGTGTTTGTTTCTTTGTCTGTTTTTTTGCTAATTTTCTGTTAATGTTATTTTCTATGTACTAATTTATCGAAAGCATGTTTTCCAAACAAACTGTTAACCTCATCACTTCGACGATTTGTTGATGAATTTAATTGGGATTGTACGATGAACTATTGAAGTGTATGGACTTTGTGGTACAGAGGTTTCTATTAATGTTTGTATTTTGTCACTTTTTATTACTTCGCGTGTAATATTTTCTGCCTGGTCGAGGGTTTTTGTTTTGTTTTTCCTTCATTGACCTCTAGTCAGAAACCTCGGTGTCATTTTTTATTGTGATCTAAATTTTAAAGCTTGTTTTAATTCATTAACCAAAACTGCATGTCATCGTTTATGCAATATAGCTGAGGTCCGACCTCCACTGAGCCAGCAGGACGCTGAGAAGCTTGTTCGTACTTTTGTTTCCAGTCGTCTTGACTATTGCAAAACTACCTAAAAATTTTTAGTGTTAAAGCTCTTAATGGCATCGCCCCCTCCGATATCATAGACTCATTATCACCTTATGTCCCTCCACGAACCCTGAGATCCTCCGCAGCTTACACTACACTACAAAAACCTTTGGGGATGCTTCTTTTAGCTGCTACGCCCAAAAAAAACAGAACACCCTGCCTTTAAATATTAGACACCGATGTGAAGGTTTTCTGCAGCAGAGAGCAAGTTTCTGTTGGGAAGATGTTGTCAAATAGTGCTGTTTGTTTTTTTTAATTAATTGATTTAAATGCGCTAATGGACCCAAGTGTCTTTATACAAACTTAAATGATGCTTTGAAAAGTTAAAACATGATTCATGAGCCATTATAATGGAAATTTGGCAAAAACTAAGTGTCAGATTACAAAAGAAGTTTAGGTTACGTTGTTTTACGCCACATTATTTCACCTTAAAGTAAAAATTTGATTATATTTTTACAGTGTTTCAGCTGTCAATGGATAAAAAGTAAATATTTTCAGATGTAGAAATAGTTTTAGTATTCTTCTTTTGTATTAAACCTGTTCATGTATCATCAGTCCAGCCTCCAAACATCAACTTCTTCTTGAGAATCGAGCGTTTGCTCCAGAGTTTTTAGGGTGAAAAATCCAAACACTGAATATTTATTATAAATATTTTTTGGTTTGAAAATGTTCGAATTGCAAGGTGTTAAATTTTTAGGGTTAAAGCTTTTAGTGCAGCCTTAAAAATCCCAACTTCTTATGTGACATGTTGCCACAGATACGAGCTCACATCCTCACTGCCGTGTCGTCTCTTTGCGCATGTTTGAGAAAGTGCCAGCCAGAGTATCTCCCCTCTCTCTCACACACGCACGCACACACACACACACACACACACGTGGTTCGACCGAGGGCCTGGCATGGCTCCTCTGCTCACAGGAGGCAGCGGCGTCCCTCAGGGATCCATAACCAACCAAACAGCTCTGAGAGAGAGAGGGAGAGAGCAAGCAGCTAGCTTACCCAGCTGGGCCTCGGCACTCTCTCACTCACTCTGTGTGTGTGTGTGTGTGTGTTGCAGGAGGAGGAGGAGGATGGTGGACCAGATGACACAGGCGACTCCCAGCAAACTGTGGGCGACATGATCACCTGATGTGGAGAGAGACGACTCAGGAGTTTGACTGTATGACCAAAAGTATGTGGACACCAAATATTTCAGCGTGTTCCAGGTCGTCCTGAAGCTCTGAGGTCAAGTTTTTGCACTCCAAACATGGGTAAACATGGTAACTCTGCTATGTTAAAACAAATACAATTATATGCTGTAGGATTGGGGGTGTCCACGAAACCTTTGGCCACATATTTCTGACACATTATTGTCTTTTCTAATTCACAAATAACAGGCAGCAAAGAAAATCAATGGCCTTTAATTTTAAACAGACAAAAAACGTTGTTTATTTTCCCTTAATGTGACTCAGGAATAATTTATTCAGATGCTTTACATGAATCAATACAGTGGAGGAAACACTACAAATCAGTGTCTGCGTCTTGGTCTGACAGTGAAGGCTCCTTTCTGTGTATGTAAAAATGTGACCATGAATGACCCCGACTCTCTCTGACTGACATTCTACCTGTCAGCTCTACCTGGTGGGGGTTAAAGGTCATGTGTGTGTGTTTGTGTGTGTGACTCAGGATTGATGAAGTCTCTGGTGGATGCTGCTGGTTGAGATGGATTCATGTGTTTCCTGGTGCTGTTCTACCCTCTGCTGGCGGCTCAGAGGAAGTTACAGCTGCAGGTTTGGAGTGAATGGTGTTCATTTTAAAGCTGCATGTTTACAGTCATGTTTTTGCTTTCTTTCAAGCTATTTATTGCAGGATTTTGCATGTTTTTAATTTGTTTTTGACACATTATTGCACATGATTTTAAAGGGATAGTTCACCCCACACATGACCATTTGTATATCTGCTTCTCACCCTGAGTTAAGTTGAATTTGTGAAGGAAACTATCATTCTCTTGCATGCCTCTGGTGAAAAACAGGAATCCAAATACTGAGAAAATTCATGATGAATTGAAGTCAATGGGGTCTACGTTTAACAACAGCAAAACTCCAACAAAACATCGGTTTACAAACTCTCCCACAGTCTAAGTCTTATTTATCCAGTTGGATGATGTACTTCCCAAGCAGACATCCCTTTTCAACGGGGAACAGAAAGAAATTTAAAGGAATACTTTTTTGATTTTCAACCAGCGTTGTATCATAACAATGTGAGCAGTATGTGTAAACGAAGTGTGGTAAACTTCCCTCCACAGCGGAGAGAAATCCTTGCTCATCTCTCAGCTTAAATTTTTCACTGGCTTTAGAGCTGTTGCTCAAACTATAGAGATCGTACTTTCTTATATTTGTACGCCCGCCACCACGGACACAAAGAGTTTTGATCTCAAAACTCGGATCAAACTGTAAAACTAGGCGGCACTGATCAAATACAGACTGAAATTCTGTTAATGTATTGCTTATTCTTTACCAAAAAATGCCTTCAGAAGCATATTTTAGTGCACCGTTTGGCTGCAATAGGAGAATTTGTAAACAGGAAGTGGGCGCCATACTGTTTCTGGTATTGTAAAAACAGAGGTTGATAAAAAAAAAAGAGCGATCAAACGGTGAAACTAAGCAGATCTGATCCAATATGAACCTTGATTCTTTTACTGTGTCGTCTAATTCTCGCCTCAGATGTTTCAGAAACATATTCAGGGTTACTGTTTAATTGTAATTTAAGTTGTAAGTTTTTTTGAATGATGTTCTACAAATTAGTGCCCAACGAATGAAGTTACGTCCTTAATGTACAGCTACATAATTAACTTCCATGTTTCAGATGATACGTCATGTTTGTAGTCGACCAATGAAGATGAGTTTACATATCACCTTGGGTTCGTCCTTCACCTTCTCAAAATGATCCCACACTTTGGATTTCCTGCCCGACATGTTATTAACTAGCCTGTGGAATAACCGCAGGTACCAGCCCTGGACATTAACGCGTGGACACTTCCTGTCTCTGTCCTTTCAAATTGAAGCCTGCTGACAGACATATTTCTTGTTTTATTATCATTGAAAGTGAGCCATATCTCTTAGATTAGTTCCACGATATAAACCTCTGTGTATGTATGAACCTGTGTACTGTATGTGTTTGTGTGTTTGAGAGCTCCTGTCACTCCCATCTCCTCCTCCTCCTCCTCCTCCTCCTCAGAGTTCAAGGTCGCCGTGCGGCTATTTCCAGCTCGTCTTCACTTTGATCCGTGTCGCAAAATGACAAGGTAACGCAACTCGGGGGGTCAGCTGTGTTACAGGAATGCTTCCACGGATCGGGAAAGAGAAAATCAATCCTGCCTGACAGTGTCTTCAGGATACTCCGACCTGACTGGACCATGACAACTACACACACACACAGGAACGTGTGCAGATAAACACTTAAACTCACACAAACAAACACTCGTAGTACACACAAACACGACCAAATTTAGCACACGCGCGCTGCAGCTGTCTCTCTGTCTGACACAGATGACCTGTCAGCTCCGGTTTGTCTGTTGGCTTGTCAAGGTGCATCAGAGAGACAAGGTGTCGGCCAAAAAGTTCATCAACAGCTAACTGCTTCTGAAAGTTGAGCTCTGAAATTAGAGGGTAGATGAGATCAGCGCTGGCAAACTTTGGCCCTGTTTACACCTGGTATTAACATGCATCCTGGATGAGCAGATCACAAGTGGACAACTCTAAGTACAGTTGTGAATCCACCCAGTGCGTCCTCGATGAATCTTAAGATCAGATCGCTTAGACCACATTTAGAGGCGGCTTTGGTCACATATGGCCACATTCTGTCAGCAGTGTGTACACTAATGCATCCTAAGCCACTACTCAGCTGACATCCTTACTTATCCGATTCAAACTTTCGGTTGCTGCCCTTACACAGGTTAGATGCAGGACCTTAAGTCAGCAGTTGGCCCTTGATCAATGTAGGGCCATCAGTCAGAATCTGTTGCCCGAGTTTATGTTGTGTTTCCACAGGTCGGCTGTGGCTCAGAGGTAGAGTGGGCTGTCCACTAATCAGAAGATCAGCGGTCGGCTCCTCCAGTCCGCATGTCGAAGTATCCTTGAGCAAGATACTGAACCCCATGTTGTTTCCGATGGCTGTTCCATCAGTGGGTGAGTGTGTTGAAGCTAGGCACCTTGTCCGGTAGCCTCGGCCACCAGTGTGTGTGAAGGTGTGTGTGAATGGGTGATTGTGACTCGTAGTGTAAAAAGCGCTTTGAGTGGTCGGAGGATTAGAAAGGTGCTACACAAGTGCAAGTCCATTTCCTAAACTGTTGGTACTCGTCGCCACTTGTCGCCTGTTTTTTGAGCCGAGTCAGCATGTTGAGTCAACATCAGTGATAGAAGAGCCTGTCGATGAATGTAATCACTCTGATTGGCCGTTCGGCTCAGCGCATGAGAAGAGAAACAGAAGTAAGGAAAGTAAACGATCGGCTAACGTCAAGAGGGCATGAGATCGTGACAAACTGACAAACGCTCGTTACCAGCAGGCTGCCATATTGTTTACGATGGACATACCCTCCTAGAATAGTGTATTTAATACCCTACGAAAATGTGGACATGACAGTTAGTATGATATCCTACAAATTAGAGACCTGTGAACGACTATCTCCTTATCGTACAGTTACGTAATTAACGTGAAGTTACTGTGGTTAGATTTAGAGAAAGAAATATGATGAGGATGTACCTTACAAGTCCACATGGTTCCGAACCCACATGCATATAGCATGACAAAGCTCTTGCCAGCTAAAAAATGGCGTACGTGTATTTGCTTACAGATGGAGGAAGTGACATCCGATGTTGGCGTATACTGATGCCAGGTGAACAGACAAACATAGAGCTGTCACCCACATGTTAATACCAGGTCTGAACGGACTCCTTAACACGCAATTCTGTGCCTTCAACTAATTGCAGACCATGTTGACCTTTGAGGCAAAAAAGATCCAGGAAGTCCGAAGTACCTCACCCCATGACCGGTCCATCTCCAGCAGCTCGGCCTCCACCATTACCTGCCAGGTGATCTTTGGTCCTTTTTTCTGGTGATGTTTTCCAAATTCTAATTATCATTATTTTCTTTTGAAATGGGAAAGTTGAATTTGAATTTTGACTGTTTCCACAAGCCTCCTCCCTCTGAGGCTGTAATATCTGGTGTTTTTGTGGCCAAACAATGCCTGTAAGCACTGGTAATTACAACGGGGCCTGTAGCCGTGCGCCTCCCTCCCTCCCCCTCCTGTCTGGAAACACACGGGCATCTGCGGAGGACAGTGGGAGGGTCGCGCAGGGGTTACGAGGGGGACATATTTCTGACGAATGTGCCATCTCCATAATTAGCTCAGAAGCAACATATGAAACATTAAACACGCCAGGCGCTGACGACAATCAAAACATTTCATTTGTTGTCAATTATTCATTACTTTGAAGGTTCTGAAGGGGTCGTTAATATGGAAATAAGCTTGCGATGCTAACAAGGTTGTAGTATCTGATTCCAGATCATTTGAGCACAGAGCACCCCTTCTTTCCCTTTTTTCTTTTAGGCTAATATTTTGCCTTTTCTGTCCCTTTTATTTGGATTTCGTCTCTTTTTCATGGAGCCTGTTCTTCAAACAAAACCATTTCTCTGACTTAAAAACAAGCTGCTTTTATCCATTTTATTAAAAGTATTTGATGGAGTCCTTTGATAGCTTCATGTTCGGCTCAGCCTCAAGTTAAACCACCCAAAACTAATGCAATACGTTGTTTTTTGTTTTGTTTTTTTAACAGTTTCCCTTTCGCACCTGGCTTTATTGATGTGTACTTCCCCTCTGTGGCTGTCAAACCAGACCCGCCAAGAGAGCGGCCACTAAAGTTCCCCTGTCTGTAGCTTTTCACGGTTTAGTTCCCCTACAATTAATTAATGGGATGAAAAGTCTCACGCAGCACCTCACCGCTGCGGCTACCTTTGCCAGCTGTCAAATTGGAGAGACATGGACTGGAAAAATAAGCCAGAGATTGGGGCTATTTAAGGTAATTAGTTTTGATGCATGCAGCTCTCAGTCCCTATTACCTGACGTCTGCGTCGTTCAGTTGGGGAGTTCGGCTTAACATGTTCCTGCACATGATGGGAGGGGAAGTAGAGGGGAAGACTGGAGATGTTTTACAAAGGAAAGATGTAATAAGATATAAGTCAGAGGTGAGTCACGGAGGGGAACCTTATCTCAACAAAGTAATGTTACTGACCTGAAATTTGCATGTACATGTTTTTTTAGGAATGTTTTTCTAAAGATGATTTAATGAATTTTTTCGTGGCTTTTTGGAACATACTATACTATGAAATTGTTTTTAGCAGTTTTTTTTCTGTTTTATATCATGTGTCTTTGCTTTTATACTGTGTTTGTCTACTTGGCAATAAAAGTGGCTCCCTGTGGACTCAACCCAGCCCACTGGAGCGCTGCAGTGTAGCAGCATACCACGTAAATTACTGTCTTGACGAGTCTAAAGCCCAACAGTCGTGTGTTATAAGGTACAATGCTCATAGAAAAGATGTTAAAAAGTCATAGCATACTATGTCATTGAAAGTCGTGGTATGTGTGAAAGAAACTCGGAGTATATTGTCAAAAAAAACCTCATAATTCAGTATGACAAAATACAGTCAGACTGTAGAACGATGAAAATAGCAGCATGTCGGAAAAAAATAAAATTATAGTACAGTATGTAGGAAAAGGCTCATGGTATTGTGCCTCAAAGATCAATAGTATAGTATGTCGAAAAAATGTGAGAAGTGATACTTTAGTTTGATGAAAATAAAACCTATGCTGAAAACTGATGGTTAAGTACGTCTAAAAGAGGAATAGTATAGCATGTTGTTACGTCCCCCGGCTGCCTGTGTATTAATTATGTGTATGTGTGCATTATGATCTGTATTTGTTCTGTGTATGTGTATATTTCTATGTATATGCATTTCACCTGTATGTTTAGTGGAGAGTTAGACCTCTCCTTTTCTTCCAAAGATCTATGTATAGTGTTAACAGGTGTGCAGGTGATTCGCTGGAAGACTGTGACGTTGCTCCGGCTGGATTGGCTGAGCAAGGGGCTCGCCTTCAGTGTCAACGGTCGCCAATTGGATTACGAGCATGACGTCACAGCTGCCGGATTGGTTGGGCAAGGGGCTCGGCCTTCATAATGCCGGACACACGGAAGCCGCGAGACCACTCTCGTACCTGGCAGCAGCGCATTGTATCTTTCTCTGGTTTTCTGTGGTTGATAAGTACTTTGTTGTTCGACACACATGTGATTATTTAGCTTGTTTGCTAAATAATCAATTCTTTGTTATGATCATGAAAAAAAGTCATAGTATAGCATGTCGTCCAAAATCATGAAAAAAAGTCATAGTATAGCATGTCGTCAAGAATCATGAAAAAAAGTCATAGTATAGCATGTCGTCAAGAATCATGAACAAAAAGTCATAGTATAGCATGTCGTCCAAAATCATGAAAAAAAGTCATAGTATAGCATGTCGTCCAAAATCATGAAAAAAAGTCATAGTATAGCATGTCGTCCAAAATCATGAAAAAAAGTCATAGTATAGCATGTCGTCCAAAACCATGAAAAAAAGTCATAGTATAGCATGTCGTCCAAAACCATGAAAAAAAGTCATAGTATAGCATGTCGAAAAAGTCTCGGGGAAAAAAGGAACCTGCAGTACATTGTAAAAAACTCACAATACAGTCATACTATAGTACTATGAAAATAACTCAGCATGACAAAAAAAATACACATATATATATATGTATATATGAGCTTTTTTTCTACATATATATATGTGTAGAAAAAAAGCTCATGGTGCATTAAAAAAAGACAAAAGTGTGCCTGAAGGATCAATGGTGTAGTATGTTGAAAAAATTTGAGAAAAATCATACTATTATTTTACTGACACAAACCCTATGTTGAAAAGTCACAGTACTGTATAGTGTATCATAAAAGTCATCAAATAACGAGATGGTCATAAAATTAAGGTGAAAAATGATTAATGAAAAAGAAATTAACTGTAAAAAATAGAAGTTTACTCAATGTTTACTTTCCTTATAGACACTGTGTATTTACTCATCCAGAAATGGAAATTTAAACTTGGACACTGAACACTCAACATTCATGTCTGTCCTGATCATTTCCATTATTACAACTATGAGGTAAAGTGTATTCACATTAAATATTCATAACTTCATATTTTTTTCCAAAGCTAAAACCACTGTCACTGTTACAGGAAACAACAACAACATCTGTCTGAGACATTTAAGGATGGACAAACATGAGTTTCTTTAATCAGGGTACAGGTGGTGATGTAATATCCAATGAGACCACAAGATGGGAGCATTCAGCTACTTTACAGTCACATTACTGGCTTCAGAAAGGTGAAGCTTGGAAACATTTTTGAAAGATAATTTATCCACTTTTTTATTTCATACACTGAGGTTGATTTGAGTGTGTACAACATCGTTAACCTTTAAATTAAAACAACTTAAAATTCTGATGACTTTATTTTGTGTTTCATTGTGTCGATCACTGCAGGTGGACTGATGGAGAAACGCTCTGTGGGAACAAGTGAACGGTCCTTAGGTTCGTCCACATTCTGTTTATCAGCATGATGCAGTTCTCCACTGGGAAGAAGAGGAACGTTATACAGATAAACTGAAGGAACAAGTGGAGCTAAGAGGTACGATAGTTTTTTTTGTTTACTCTGGCAACCTTCACTGTGAACCCATCAACATTACATATAGTGAGGATACAAACTCTTACATGATTATCAAAGAAAAAAGTCGCAGTATAGTATGTCAGAAAAAGTGCCACAAAAGTCTTAGTATTGCATGTTGAATAAAGTCATAGTATGTAGAAAAAAGTCCCAAAAAAGACATAGTATAGCATGTCGTCCAAATTAATGAAAAAAAGTCATAGTATAGCATGTCGTCCAAATTAATGAAAAAAAGTCATAGTATAGCATGTCGTCCAAATTAATGAAAAAAAGTCATAGTATAGCATGTCGTCCAAAATCATGTAAAAAAAGTCATAGTATAGCATGTCGTCCAGAATGATGAAAAAAAGTCATAGTATAGCATGTCGTCCAAATTAATGAAAAAAAGTCATAGTATAGCATGTCGTCCAAAATCATGTAAAAAAAGTCATAGTATAGCATGTCGTCCAAATTAATGAAAAAAAGTCATAGTATAGCATGTCGTCCAAAATCATGAAAAAGTCATAGTATAGCATGTCGTCCAAAACCATGAAAAATAGTCATAGTATAGCATGTCGTCCAGAATCTTGAAAAAAAACTCATAATATAACATGTCGTCCAAAACCATGAAAAATAGTCATAGTACAGCATGTCGTCCAAAATCATGAAAAAAAGTCATAGTATAGCATGTCGTCCAAAGCCATGAAAAAAAGTCATAGTATAGCATGTCGTCCAAAATCATGAAAAAAGTCATAGTATAGCATGTCGAAAAAGTCTCGGGGAAAAAAAGGAACCCGCAGTACATTGTAAAAAACTCACAATACAGTCATACTATAGTACTATGAAAATAACTCAGCATGACAAAAAAAATACACATATATATATATGTATATATGAGCTTTTTTTCTACATATATATATATATATATACATATGTAGAAAAAAAGCTCATGGTGCATTAAAAAAAGACAAAAGTGTGCCTGAAGGATCAATGGTGTAGTATGTTGAAAAAATTTGAGAAAAGTCATACTATTATTTTACTGACACAAACCCTATGTTGAAAAGTCACAGTACTGTATAGTGTATCATAAAAGTCATCAAATAACGAGATGGTCATAAAATTAAGGTGAAAAATGATTAATGAAAAAGAAATTAACTGTAAAAAATAGAAGTTTACTCAATGTTTACTTTCCTTATAGACACTGTGTATTTACTCATCCAGAAATGGAAATTTAAACTTGGACACTGAACACTCAACATTCATGTCTGTCCTGATCATTTCCATTATTACAACTATGAGGTAAAGTGTATTCACATTAAATATTCATAACTTCATATTTTTTTCCAAAGCTAAAACCACTGTCACTGTTACAGAAAACAACAACAACATCTGTCTGAGACATTTAAGGATGGACAAACATGAGTTTCTTTAATCAGGGTACAGGTGGTGATGTAATATCCAATGAGACCACAAGATGGGAGCATTCAGCTACTTTACAGTCACATTACTGGCTTCAGAAAGGTGAAGCTTGGAAACATTTTTGAAAGATAATTTATCCACTTTTTTATTTCATACACTGAGGTTGATTTGAGTGTGTACAACATCGTTAACCTTTAAATTAAAACAACTTAAAATTCTGATGACTTTATTTTGTGTTTCATTGTGTCGATCACTGCAGGTGGACTGATGGAGAAACGCTCTGTGGGAACAAGTGAACGGTCTTCAGGTTCGTCCACATTCTGTTTATCAGCATGATGCAGTTCTCCACTGGGAAGAAGAGGAACGTTATACAGATAAACTGAAGGAACAAGTGGAGCTAAGAGGTACGATAGTTTTTTTTGTTTACTCTGGCAACCTTCACTGTGAACCCATCAACATTACATATAGTGAGGATACAAACTCTTACATGATTATCAAAGAAAAAAGTCGCAGTATAGTATGTCAGAAAAAGTGCCACAAAAGTCTTAGTATTGCATGTTGAATAAAGTCATAGTATGTAGAAAAAAAGTCCCAAAAAAGACATAGTATAGCATGTCACAAAAAAAATGTTAAAAAAAAAATAATCATAGTATGTCGGAAAAAGTTGTAAAAAAATTTGTCTTAAACGTTCATCTACATGACTATATTGATGACCATCAGGGTTCAGTTCACAGCTCTTTATCATCTGCTTCCCCTGCATCCAGGGGCTCGTCAGGATCATCCATGTAGGACAAATCTGGATCTCTCCCCATTCTATGCCTCCTTCTTCTGATCGAGGGGGATTTGCGCTATTCGTCGGGGTGTCATCACGTTGGAGACCAGTCAGGAGAGCTTTTCCTTTGCCAAAGAAGATGTGACAAGAAGATGTTCTCCTTGAAAAAGTGTTTTGTTTTTTTTTATCTTTCCTTTTTTACCACCAGGGTGTCCATGTGTGCTTCTATGACTATGTTTATGTTTTAAGATACTATACTATGACTGCTTTTTTTAACATACTATACTATGACTTTTTTAACATACTATACTATGACTTTTTTAACATACTATACTATGACTTTTTTAAACATACTATACTATGACTTTTTTTAACATACTGTACTATGACTGTTTTTTTAACATACTATACTATGACTTTTTTTTAACATACTATACTATGACTTTTTTAACATACTATACTATGACTTTTTTTAACATACTATACTGTGACTTTTTTAACATACTGTACTATGACTTTTTTTAACATACTATACTTTTTTAACATACTATACTGTGACTTTTTTAACATACTGTACTATGACTTTTTTTAACATACTATACTATGACTTTTTTAAACATACTATACTATGACTTTTTTTAACATACTGTACTATGACTTTTTTTAACATACTATACTATGACTTTTTTTAACATACTATACTATGACTTTTTTAAACATACTATACTATGACTTTTTTTAACATACTGTACTATGACTGTTTTTTTAACATACTATACTATGACTTTTTTTTAACATACTATACTATGACTTTTTTAACATACTATACTATGACTTTTTTTAACATACTATACTGTGACTTTTTTAACATACTGTACTATGACTTTTTTTAACATACTATACTTTTTTAACATACTATACTGTGACTTTTTTAACATACTGTACTATGACTTTTTTTAACATACTATACTATGACTTTTTTAACATACTGTACTATGACTTTTTTTAACATACTATACTATGACTTTTTTAACATACTGTACTATGACTTTTTTTAACATACTATACTTTTTTAACATACTATACTGTGACTTTTTTAACATACTGTACTATGACTTTTTTTAACATACTATACTATGACTTTTTTAACATACTATACTATGACTTTTTTAACATACTGTACTATGACTTTTTTTAACATACTATACTATGACTTTTTTAACATACTGTACTATGACTTTTTTTTAACATACTATACTATGACTTTTTTAACATACTGTACTATGACTTTTTTTTAACATACTATACTATGACTTTTTTAACATACTGTACTATGACTTTTTTTTAACATACTATACTATGACTTTTTTAACATACTGTACTATGACTTTTTTTTAACATACTATACTATGACTTTTTTAACATACTGTACTATGACTTTTTTAACATACTATACTATGACTTTTTTAACATACTATACTTTTTTAACATACTGTACTATGACTTTTTTAACATACTATTCTATGACTTTTTTAACATACTATACTTTTTTAACATACTGTACTATGACTTTTTTTTAACATACTATACTATGACTTTTTTAACATACTGTACTATGACTTTTTTAACATACTATACTATGACTTTTTTAACATACTATTCTATGACTTTTTTAACATACTATACTTTTTTAACATACTGTACTATGACTTTTTTTTAACATACTATACTATGACTTTTTTAACATACTGTACTATGACTTTTTTTTAACATACTATACTATGACTTTTTTAACATACTATTCTATGACTTTTTTAACATACTATACTTTTTTAACATACTGTACTATGACTTTTTTAACATACTATTCTATGACTTTTTTAACATACTATACTATGAGTTTTTGAACATACTATACTGTGACTTTTTTAACATACTATACTATGACTTTTTTTTAACATACTATACTATGACTTTTTTTTTAACATACTATACTATGACTTTTTTTTAACATACTATACTGTGACTTTTTTTTAACATACTATACTATGACTTTTTTTTTAACATACTATACTATGACTTTTTTTTAACATACTATACTGTGACTTTTTTAACATACTATACTATGACTTTTTTTTAACATACTATACTATGACTTTTTTTTTAACATACTATACTATGACTTTTTTTTAACATACTATACTGTGACTTTTTCAACATACTATACTATGACTTTTTTAACATACTATTCTATGACTTTTTTAACATACTATACTTTTTTAACATACTGTACTATGACTTTTTCAACATACTATACTATGAGTTTTTGAACATACTATACTGTGACTTTTTTAACATACTATACTATGACTTTTTTTTAACATACTATACTATGACTTTTTTTTTAACATACTATACTATGACTTTTTTTTAACATACTATACTGTGACTTTTTCAACATACTATACTATGACTTTTTTTTAACATACTATACTATGACTTTTTTAACATACTGTACTATGACTTTTTTTTAACATACTATACTGTGACTTTTTTTAACATACTATACTATGACTTTTTTAACATACTGTACTATGACTTTTTTTTAACATACTATACTATGACTTTTTTTAACATACTGTACTATGACTTTTTTTTAACATACTGTACTATGACTTTTTTTAACATACTATACTATGACTTTTTTAACATACTGTACTATGACTTTTTTTCAACATACTATACTATGACTTTTTTTTAACATACTGTACTATGACTTTTTTTCAACATACTATACTATGACTTTTTTTTAACATACTATACTATGACTTTTTTAACATACTGTACTATGACTTTTTTTCAACATACTATACTATGACTTTTTTTTAACATACTGTACTATGACTTTTTTTTAACATACTATACTGTGACTTTTTTAACATACTATATTATGACTTTTTTTTAACATACTATACTATGACTTTTTTTTAACATACTATACTGTGACTTTTTCAACATACTATACTATGACTTTTTTTTAACATACTATACTATGACTTTTTTAACATACTGTACTATGACTTTTTTTTAACATACTATACTGTGACTTTTTTTAACATACTATACTATGACTTTTTTAACATACTGTACTATGACTTTTTTTTAACATACTATACTATGACTTTTTTTAACATACTATACTATGACTTTTTTAACATACTGTACTATGACTTTTTTTTAACATACTATACTATGACTTTTTTAACATACTGTACTATGACTTTTTTTTAACATACTATACTATGACTTTTTTAACATACTGTACTATGACTTTTTTTAACATACTATATTATGACTTTTTTTTAACATACTGTACTATGACTTTTTTTTAACATACTATACTATGACTTTTTTAACATACTGTACTATGACTTTTTTTTAACATACTATACTATGACTTTTTTAACATACTGTACTATGACTTTTTTTAACATACTATATTATGACTTTTTTTTAACATACTGTACTATGACTTTTTTTTAACATACTATACTATGACTTTTTTTAACATACTATACTATGACTTTTTTAACATACTGTACTATGACTTTTTTTTAACATACTATACTATGACTTTTTTAACATACTGTACTATGACTTTTTTTAACATACTATACTATGACTTTTTTAACATACTATACTATGACTTTTTTTTAACATACTATACTATGACTTTTTTTTAACATACTATACTATGACTTTTTTAACATACTGTACTATGACTTTTTTTTAACATACTATACTGTGACTTTTTTAACATACTATATTATGACTTTTTTTAACATACTATACTATGACTTTTTTAACATACTGTACTATGACTTTTTTTCAACATACTATACTATGACTTTTTTTTAACATACTATACTATGACTTTTTTTTAACATACTATACTATGACTTTTTTAACATACTGTACTATGACTTTTTTTTAACATACTATACTGTGACTTTTTTAACATACTATACTATGACTTTTTTTTAACATACTATATTATGACTTTTTTTTAACATACTGTACTATGACTTTTTTTAACATACTATACTATGACTTTTTTAACATACTGTACTATGACTTTTTTTAACATACTATACTATGACTTTTTTTTAACATACTGTACTATGACTTTTTTTTAACATACTGTACTATGACTTTTTTAACATACTGTACTATGACTTTTTTTAACATACTATACTATGACTTTTTTTAACATACTGTACTATGACTTTTTTTTAACATACTATACTATGACTTTTTTTTAACATACTGTACTATGACTTTTTTTTAACATACTATACTATGACTTTTTTTTAACATACTGTACTATGACTTTTTTTTAACATACTGTACTATGACTTTTTTTTAACATACTATACTATGACTTTTTTTTAACATACTGTACTATGACTTTTTTTTAACATACTATACTATGACTTTTTTTTAACATACTGTACTATGACTTTTTTTTAACATACTGTACTATGACTTTTTTTAACATACTATACTATGACTTTTTTTTAACATACTATACTATGACTTTTTTAACATACTGTACTATGACTTTTTTTAACATACTATACTATGACTTTTTTAACATACTGTACTATGACTTTTTTTTAACATACTATGACTTTTTTAACATACTGTACTATGACTTTTTTTCAACATACTATACTATGACTTTTTTTTAACATACTATACTATGACTTTTTTTTAACATACTATACTATGACTTTTTTAACATACTGTACTATGACTTTTTTTTAACATACTATACTGTGACTTTTTTAACATACTATATTATGACTTTTTTTTAACATACTATACTATGACTTTTTTTTAACATACTATACTATGACTTTTTTAACATACTGTACTATGACTTTTTTTTAACATACTATACTGTGACTTTTTTAACATACTATATTATGACTTTTTTTTAACATACTATACTATGACTTTTTTTTAACATACTATACTATGACTTTTTTTTAACATACTATACTATGACTTTTTTAACATACTGTACTATGACTTTTTTTTAACATACTATACTGTGACTTTTTTAACATACTATACTATGACTTTTTTTTAACATACTATATTATGACTTTTTTTTAACATACTGTACTATGACTTTTTTTAACATACTATACTATGACTTTTTTAACATACTGTACTATGACTTTTTTTAACATACTATACTATGACTTTTTTTTAACATACTGTACTATGACTTTTTTTTAACATACTGTACTATGACTTTTTTAACATACTGTACTATGACTTTTTTTAACATACTATACTATGACTTTTTTTAACATACTGTACTATGACTTTTTTTTAACATACTATACTATGACTTTTTTTTAACATACTGTACTATGACTTTTTTTTAACATACTATACTATGACTTTTTTTTAACATACTGTACTATGACTTTTTTTTAACATACTGTACTATGACTTTTTTTTAACATACTATACTATGACTTTTTTTTAACATACTGTACTATGACTTTTTTTTAACATACTATACTATGACTTTTTTTTAACATACTGTACTATGACTTTTTTTTAACATACTGTACTATGACTTTTTTTAACATACTATACTATGACTTTTTTTTAACATACTATACTATGACTTTTTTAACATACTGTACTATGACTTTTTTTAACATACTATACTATGACTTTTTTAACATACTGTACTATGACTTTTTTTTAACATACTATGACTTTTTTAACATACTGTACTATGACTTTTTTTCAACATACTATACTATGACTTTTTTTTAACATACTATACTATGACTTTTTTTTAACATACTATACTATGACTTTTTTAACATACTGTACTATGACTTTTTTTTAACATACTATACTGTGACTTTTTTAACATACTATATTATGACTTTTTTTTAACATACTATACTATGACTTTTTTTTAACATACTATACTATGACTTTTTTAACATACTGTACTATGACTTTTTTTTAACATACTATACTGTGACTTTTTTAACATACTATATTATGACTTTTTTTTAACATACTATACTATGACTTTTTTTTAACATACTATACTATGACTTTTTTTTAACATACTATACTATGACTTTTTTTTAACATACTATATTATGACTTTTTTTTAACATACTGTACTATGACTTTTTTTTAACATACTATACTATGACTTTTTTAACATACTGTACTATGACTTTTTTTAACATACTATACTATGACTTTTTTTTAACATACTGTACTATGACTTT
Source organism: Epinephelus awoara (assembly GCA_035609425.1). NCBI lineage: Eukaryota > Metazoa > Chordata > Actinopteri > Perciformes > Serranidae > Epinephelus > Epinephelus awoara. The sequence goes on from CM069317.1 coordinate 19,940,430, forward strand.
TTTTTAACATACTGTACTATGACTTTTTTAACATACTGTACTATGACTTTTTTTAACATACTATACTATGACTTTTTTTTAACATACTGTACTATGACTTTTTTTTAACATACTATACTATGACTTTTTTTTAACATACTGTACTATGACTTTTTTTTAACATACTATACTATGACTTTTTTTTAACATACTGTACTATGACTTTTTTTTAACATACTGTACTATGACTTTTTTTAACATACTATACTATGACTTTTTTTTAACATACTGTACTATGACTTTTTTTTAACATACTATACTATGACTTTTTTTTAACATACTGTACTATGACTTTTTTTTAACATACTGTACTATGACTTTTTTTAACATACTATACTATGACTTTTTTTTAACATACTATACTATGACTTTTTTAACATACTGTACTATGACTTTTTTTAACATACTATACTATGACTTTTTTAACATACTGTACTATGACTTTTTTTTAACATACTATGACTTTTTTAACATACTGTACTATGACTTTTTTTCAACATACTATACTATGACTTTTTTTTAACATACTATACTATGACTTTTTTAACATACTGTACTATGACTTTTTTTTAACATACTATACTGTGACTTTTTTAACATACTATATTATGACTTTTTTTTAACATACTATACTATGACTTTTTTTTAACATACTATACTATGACTTTTTTAACATACTGTACTATGACTTTTTTTTAACATACTATACTGTGACTTTTTTAACATACTATATTATGACTTTTTTTTAACATACTGTACTATGACTTTTTTTTAACATACTATACTATGACTTTTTTTTAACATACTGTACTATGACTTTTTTTTAACATACTGTACTATGACTTTTTTTAACATACTATACTATGACTTTTTTTTAACATACTATACTATGACTTTTTTAACATACTGTACTATGACTTTTTTTAACATACTATACTATGACTTTTTTAACATACTGTACTATGACTTTTTTTTAACATACTATGACTTTTTTAACATACTGTACTATGACTTTTTTTCAACATACTATACTATGACTTTTTTTTAACATACTATACTATGACTTTTTTTTAACATACTATACTATGACTTTTTTAACATACTGTACTATGACTTTTTTTTAACATACTATACTGTGACTTTTTTAACATACTATATTATGACTTTTTTTTAACATACTATACTATGACTTTTTTTAACATACTATACTATGACTTTTTTAAACATACTATACTATGACTTTTTTTAACATACTGTACTATGACTGTTTTTTTAACATACTATACTATGACTTTTTTTTAACATACTATACTATGACTTTTTTAACATACTATACTATGACTTTTTTTAACATACTATACTGTGACTTTTTTAACATACTGTACTATGACTTTTTTTAACATACTATACTTTTTTAACATACTATACTGTGACTTTTTTAACATACTGTACTATGACTTTTTTTAACATACTATACTATGACTTTTTTAACATACTGTACTATGACTTTTTTTAACATACTATACTATGACTTTTTTAACATACTGTACTATGACTTTTTTTAACATACTATACTTTTTTAACATACTATACTGTGACTTTTTTAACATACTGTACTATGACTTTTTTTAACATACTATACTATGACTTTTTTAACATACTATACTATGACTTTTTTAACATACTGTACTATGACTTTTTTTAACATACTATACTATGACTTTTTTAACATACTGTACTATGACTTTTTTTTAACATACTATACTATGACTTTTTTAACATACTGTACTATGACTTTTTTTTAACATACTATACTATGACTTTTTTAACATACTGTACTATGACTTTTTTTTAACATACTATACTATGACTTTTTTAACATACTGTACTATGACTTTTTTTTAACATACTATACTATGACTTTTTTAACATACTGTACTATGACTTTTTTAACATACTATACTATGACTTTTTTAACATACTATACTTTTTTAACATACTGTACTATGACTTTTTTAACATACTATTCTATGACTTTTTTAACATACTATACTTTTTTAACATACTGTACTATGACTTTTTTTTAACATACTATACTATGACTTTTTTAACATACTGTACTATGACTTTTTTAACATACTATACTATGACTTTTTTAACATACTATTCTATGACTTTTTTAACATACTATACTTTTTTAACATACTGTACTATGACTTTTTTTTAACATACTATACTATGACTTTTTTAACATACTGTACTATGACTTTTTTTTAACATACTATACTATGACTTTTTTAACATACTATTCTATGACTTTTTTAACATACTATACTTTTTTAACATACTGTACTATGACTTTTTTAACATACTATACTATGAGTTTTTGAACATACTATACTGTGACTTTTTTAACATACTATACTATGACTTTTTTTTAACATACTATACTATGACTTTTTTTTTAACATACTATACTATGACTTTTTTTTAACATACTATACTGTGACTTTTTTTTAACATACTATACTATGACTTTTTTTTTAACATACTATACTATGACTTTTTTTTAACATACTATACTGTGACTTTTTTAACATACTATACTATGACTTTTTTTTAACATACTATACTATGACTTTTTTTTTAACATACTATACTATGACTTTTTTTTAACATACTATACTGTGACTTTTTCAACATACTATACTATGACTTTTTTAACATACTATTCTATGACTTTTTTAACATACTATACTTTTTTAACATACTGTACTATGACTTTTTCAACATACTATACTATGAGTTTTTGAACATACTATACTGTGACTTTTTTAACATACTATACTATGACTTTTTTTTAACATACTATACTATGACTTTTTTTTTAACATACTATACTATGACTTTTTTTTAACATACTATACTGTGACTTTTTCAACATACTATACTATGACTTTTTTTTAACATACTATACTATGACTTTTTTAACATACTGTACTATGACTTTTTTTTAACATACTATACTGTGACTTTTTTTAACATACTATACTATGACTTTTTTAACATACTGTACTATGACTTTTTTTTAACATACTATACTATGACTTTTTTTAACATACTGTACTATGACTTTTTTTTAACATACTGTACTATGACTTTTTTTAACATACTATACTATGACTTTTTTAACATACTGTACTATGACTTTTTTTCAACATACTATACTATGACTTTTTTTTAACATACTGTACTATGACTTTTTTTCAACATACTATACTATGACTTTTTTTTAACATACTATACTATGACTTTTTTTCAACATACTATACTATGACTTTTTTTTAACATACTATACTATGACTTTTTTAACATACTGTACTATGACTTTTTTTCAACATACTATACTATGACTTTTTTTTAACATACTGTACTATGACTTTTTTTTAACATACTATACTGTGACTTTTTTAACATACTATATTATGACTTTTTTTTAACATACTATACTATGACTTTTTTTTAACATACTATACTGTGACTTTTTCAACATACTATACTATGACTTTTTTTTAACATACTATACTATGACTTTTTTAACATACTGTACTATGACTTTTTTTTAACATACTATACTGTGACTTTTTTTAACATACTATACTATGACTTTTTTAACATACTGTACTATGACTTTTTTTTAACATACTATACTATGACTTTTTTTAACATACTATACTATGACTTTTTTAACATACTGTACTATGACTTTTTTTTAACATACTATACTATGACTTTTTTAACATACTGTACTATGACTTTTTTTTAACATACTATACTATGACTTTTTTAACATACTGTACTATGACTTTTTTTAACATACTATATTATGACTTTTTTTTAACATACTGTACTATGACTTTTTTTAACATACTATACTATGACTTTTTTAACATACTGCACTATGACTTTTTTTTAACATACTATACTATGACTTTTTCAACATACTATACTATGACTTTTTTTTAACATACTATACTATGACTTTTTTTTAACATACTATACTATGACTTTTTTAACATACTGTACTATGACTTTTTTTTAACATACTATACTGTGACTTTTTTAACATACTATATTATGACTTTTTTTAACATACTATACTATGACTTTTTTAACATACTGTACTATGACTTTTTTTCAACATACTATACTATGACTTTTTTTTAACATACTATACTATGACTTTTTTTTAACATACTGTACTATGACTTTTTTTTAACATACTATACTATGACTTTTTTTTAACATACTGTACTATGACTTTTTTTTAACATACTATACTATGACTTTTTTTTAACATACTGTACTATGACTTTTTTTTAACATACTGTACTATGACTTTTTTTTAACATACTATACTATGACTTTTTTTTAACATACTGTACTATGACTTTTTTTTAACATACTATACTATGACTTTTTTTTAACATACTGTACTATGACTTTTTTTTAACATACTGTACTATGACTTTTTTTAACATACTATACTATGACTTTTTTTTAACATACTATACTATGACTTTTTTAACATACTGTACTATGACTTTTTTTAACATACTATACTATGACTTTTTTAACATACTGTACTATGACTTTTTTTTAACATACTATGACTTTTTTAACATACTGTACTATGACTTTTTTTCAACATACTATACTATGACTTTTTTTTAACATACTATACTATGACTTTTTTTTAACATACTATACTATGACTTTTTTAACATACTGTACTATGACTTTTTTTTAACATACTATACTGTGACTTTTTTAACATACTATATTATGACTTTTTTTTAACATACTATACTATGACTTTTTTTTAACATACTATACTATGACTTTTTTAACATACTGTACTATGACTTTTTTTTAACATACTATACTATGACTTTTTTAACATACTATACTATGACTTTTTTTTAACATACTATACTATGACTTTTTTAACATACTGTACTATGACTTTTTTTTAACATACTATACTGTGACTTTTTTAACATACTATACTATGACTTTTTTTTAACATACTATATTATGACTTTTTTTTAACATACTGTACTATGACTTTTTTTTAACATACTATACTATGACTTTTTTAACATACTGTACTATGACTTTTTTTAACATACTATACTATGACTTTTTTTTAACATACTGTACTATGACTTTTTTTTAACATACTGTACTATGACTTTTTTAACATACTGTACTATGACTTTTTTTAACATACTATACTATGACTTTTTTTTAACATACTGTACTATGACTTTTTTTTAACATACTATACTATGACTTTTTTTAACATACTGTACTATGACTTTTTTTTAACATACTATACTATGACTTTTTTTTAACATACTGTACTATGACTTTTTTTTAACATACTGTACTATGACTTTTTTTTAACATACTGTACTATGACTTTTTTTTAACATACTGTACTATGACTTTTTTTTAACATACTATACTATGACTTTTTTTTAACATACTGTACTATGACTTTTTTTTAACATACTGTACTATGACTTTTTTTAACATACTATACTATGACTTTTTTTTAACATACTATACTATGACTTTTTTAACATACTGTACTATGACTTTTTTTAACATACTATACTATGACTTTTTTAACATACTGTACTATGACTTTTTTTTAACATACTATGACTTTTTTAACATACTGTACTATGACTTTTTTTCAACATACTATACTATGACTTTTTTTTAACATACTATACTATGACTTTTTTAACATACTATATTATGACTTTTTTTTAACATACTATACTATGACTTTTTTTTAACATACTATACTATGACTTTTTTAACATACTGTACTATGACTTTTTTTTAACATACTATACTGTGACTTTTTTAACATACTATATTATGACTTTTTTTTAACATACTGTACTATGACTTTTTTTTAACATACTATACTATGACTTTTTTTTAACATACTGTACTATGACTTTTTTTTAACATACTGTACTATGACTTTTTTTAACATACTATACTATGACTTTTTTTTAACATACTATACTATGACTTTTTTAACATACTGTACTATGACTTTTTTTTAACATACTATGACTTTTTTAACATACTGTACTATGACTTTTTTTCAACATACTATACTATGACTTTTTTTTAACATACTATACTATGACTTTTTTTTAACATACTATACTATGACTTTTTTAACATACTGTACTATGACTTTTTTTTAACATACTATACTGTGACTTTTTTAACATACTATATTATGACTTTTTTTTAACATACTATACTATGACTTTTTTTTAACATACTATACTATGACTTTTTTAACATACTGTACTATGACTTTTTTTTAACATACTATACTGTGACTTTTTTAACATACTATATTATGACTTTTTTTTAACATACTGTACTATGACTTTTTTTTAACATACTATACTGTGACTTTTTTAACATACTATATTATGACTTTTTTTTAACATACTATACTATGACTTTTTTTAACATACTATACTATGACTTTTTTAACATACTGTACTATGACTTTTTTTAACATACTATACTATGACTTTTTTAACATACTGTACTATGACTTTTTTTAACATACTATACTATGACTTTTTTAACATACTATATTATGACTTTTTTTTAACATACTATATTATGACTTTTTTTTAACATACTATACTATGACTTTTTTTTAACATACTATACTATGACTTTTTTAACATACTGTACTATGACTTTTTTTTAACATACTATACTGTGACTTTTTTAACATACTATATTATGACTTTTTTTTAACATACTGTACTATGACTTTTTTTTAACATACTATACTGTGACTTTTTTAACATACTATATTATGACTTTTTTTAACATACTATACTATGACTTTTTTTAACATACTGTACTATGACTTTTTTTTAACATACTATACTATGACTTTTTTTTAACATACTGTACTATGACTTTTTTAACATACTGTACTATGACTTTTTTTTAACATACTGTACTATGACTTTTTTTAACATACTGTACTATGACTTTTTTAACATACTGTACTATGACTTTTTTTTAACATACTGTACTATGACTTTTTTAACATACTGTACTATGACTTTTTTTTAACATACTGTACTATGACTTTTTTTTAACATACTGTACTATGACTTTTTTTAACATACTGTACTATGACTTTTTTAACATACTGTACTATGACTTTTTTTTAACATACTGTACTATGACTTTTTTTAACATACTATACTATGACTTTTTTAACATACTGTACTATGACTTTTTTTTAACATACTATACTATGACTTTTTTAACATACTGTACTATGACTTTTTTTTAACATACTGTACTATGACTTTTTTAACATACTGTACTATGACTTTTTTTAACATACTATACTATGACTTTTTTAACATACTGTACTATGACTTTTTTTTAACATACTATACTATGACTTTTTTTTAACATACTATACTGTGACTTTTTTAACATACTGTACTATGACTTTTTTTTAACATACTGTACTATGACTTTTTTTAACATACTATACTATGACTTTTTTTTAACATACTGTACTATGACTTTTTTTAACATACTATACTATGACTTTTTTTTAACATACTATACTATGACTTTTTTAACATACTGTACTATGACTTTTTTTTAACATACTATACTATGACTTTTTTTTAACATACTATACTATGACTTTTTTAACATACTGTACTATGACTTTTTTTAACATACTATACTGTGACTTTTTTAACATACTGTACTATGACTTTTTTTAACATACTATACTATGACTTTTTTAACATACTGTACTATGACTTTTTTTTAACATACTATACTATGACTTTTTTAACATACTGTACTATGACTTTTTTTCAACATACTATACTATGACTTTTTTTTAACATACTGTACTATGACTTTTTTTTAACATACTATAACTTTTTTAACATACTGTACTATGACTTTTTTTAACATACTATACTATGACTTTTTTAACATACTGTACTATGACTTTTTTTCAACATACTATACTATGACTTTTTTTTAACATACTATACTATGACTTTTTTAACATACTGTACTATGACTTTTTTTTAACATACTATACTGTGACTTTTTTAACATACTGTACTATGACTTTTTTTGAACATACTATACTATGACTTTTAAACATACTATACTATGACTTTTTTCAACATACTATACTATGACTTTTTTTTAACATACTATAATATGACTTTTTTAATATACTATACTATGACTTTTTTAAACATACTATACTATGACTTTTTTTAACATACTGTACTATGACTGTTTTTTTAACATACTATACTATGACTTTTTTTGATATACTATATTATGACTTTTTTAACATACTATACTATGACTTTTTTTGATATACTATATTATGACTTTTTTAACATACTATACTATGACTTTTTTAACATACTATACTATGACTTTTTTAAACATACTATACTATGACTTTTTTTAACATACTGTACTATAACTGTTTTTTTAACATACTATACTATGACTTTTTTTTAACATACTATACTATGACTTTTTTAACATACTATACTATGACTTTTTTAACATACTATACTATGACTTTTTTTAACATACTGTACTATGACTGTTTTTTTAACATACTATACTATGACTTTTTTTTAACATACTATACTATGACTTTTTTAACATACTATACTATGACTTTTTAAACATACTATACTATGACTTTTTTAACATACTATACTATGACTTTTTTTAACATACTATACTTTTTTAACATACTATACTGTGACTTTTTTAACATACTGTACTATGACTTTTTTTAACATACTATACTTTTTTAACATACTATACTGTGACTTTTTTAACATACTATACTATGACTTTTTTTGATATACTATACTATGACTTTTTTAACATACTATTCTATGACTTTTTTAATATACTATACTTTTTTAACATACTGTACTATGACTTTTTCAACATACTATACTATGACTTTTTGAACATACTATATTATGACTTTTTTAACATACTATTCTATGACTTTTTTAACATACTATACTTTTTTAACATACTGTACTATGACTTTTTTAACATACTATACTATGACTTTTTTAACATACTATACTTTTTTAACATACTATACTATGACTTTTTTTTAACATACTATACTATGACTTTTTCAACATACTATACTATGAGTTTTTTAACATACTATACTGTGACTTTTTTAACATACTATACTATGACTTTTTTTTAACATACTATATTATGACTTTTTTAACATACTATACTATGACTTTTTTTAACATACTATACTATGACTTTTTAACATATTATACTATGACTTTTTTTAACATACTATACTATGACTTTTTTTTAACATACTATACTATGACTTTTTTTAACATACTATACTATGACTTTTTAACATATTATACTATGACTTTTTTTAACATACTATACTATGACTTTTTTTTAACATACTATACTATGACTTTTTTTAACATACTATACTATGAATTTTTTTTAACATACTATACTATGACTTTTTTTAACATACTATACTATGAATTTTTTTTAACATACTATACTATGACTTTTTTTAACATACTATACTATGACTTTTTTTAACATACTATACTATGACTTTTTAACATATTATACTATGACTTTTTTTAACATACTATACTATGACTTTTTTTTAACATACTATACTATGACTTTTTTTAACATACTATACTATGACTTTTTTTGAACATACTATACTGTGACTTTTTAACATACTATACTATGACTTTTTTTAACATACTATACTATGACTTTTTTTAACATACTATACTATGACTTTTTTTAACATACTATACTATGACTTTTTAACATATTATACTATGACTTTTTTTAACATACTATACTATGACTTTTTTTTAACATACTATACTATGACTTTTTAACATATTATACTATGACTTTTTTTAACATACTATACTATGACTTTTTTTTAACATACTATACTATGACTTTTTTTAACATACTATACTATGACTTTTTTTTAACATACTATACTATGACTTTTTTTTTAACATACTATAATATGACTTTTTTAACATACTATACTATGACTTTTTTAAACATACTATACTATGACGTTTTTTAACATACTGTACTATGACTGTTTTTTTAACATACTATACTATGACTTTTTTTTACATACTATACTATGACTTTTTTTCAACATACTATACTATGACTTTTTTAACATACTATATTAAGACTTTTTTGACATACTATACTATGACTTTTTTAGCAGGCTCTTTTTTAACATACTGTACTATGACTGTTTTTTTAACATACTATACTATGACTTTTTTTTTACATACTATACTATGACTTTTTTTCAACATACTATACTATGACTTTTTTTTTCAACATACTATACTATGACTTTTTTTTTCAACATACTATACTATGACTTTTTTAACATACTATATTAAGACTTTTTTGACATACTATACTATGACTTTTTTAGCAGGCTCTTTTTTAACATACTGTACTATGACTGTTTTTTTAACATACTATACTATTACTTTTTTTAACATATACTATGACTTTTTGAACATGCTATACTATGACTTTTTGAACATACTATACTATGACTTTTTTTAACATATACTATGACTTTTTGAACATACTATACTATGACTTTTTTTAACATATACTATGACTTTTTGAACATGCTTTACTATGACTTTTTTAGCAGTTTTTTTTTACATACTGTACTGTGACTTTTTTTTAACATACTATATTATGGCTTTTTTTTAACATACTATACTATGACTTTTTTAAGCAGGCTCTTTTTTAACATAGTGTACTATGACTTTTTTAGCAGTTGTTTTGACATACTATACTATCAATTTTTATAACATACTATATTATGACTTTTTTAAACATACTATACTATGACCTTTTTTTGCAGTTTTCTCAACATAGCATACTATGAATGTTTTAGCACCTTTTTTGACATACTTTTAGCAGTCATACTATATTCTGGTTTTTGTCAACATACTATACTTTGATTGTTTTTCACATAGTATACTATATGTGATATATATGTACATATATTGGACATACTATGCCTTAATTTTTTAGCAGTTTTTTCAACACTGTGTGCTATAACTTTATGACATACTTTACAATGACCTTTTTTCAGCAGTTGTTGACATATTATGCTATTACTTTTTTCGCACCTTCTTCAACAGACAATACTGTGACTCTACTTTGACTTTCATAGCATTTTTTTTTTACATACTATAGTCTGAGTTTTTTCAACATACTATACTATGACTTTCGATAAAAGTCATAGTATAGTATGTTGAAAAAAACTGCAAAATAAGTCATAGCATAGCATGCCTAAAAATGTCACAGAACCTATTATGTTTTCTGCCTCAGAGTTTTTGTGACTTTAGGTGATCTGGCCTCTTAAAATGACATCAATTCCTTCAACATTAAACACAACACAACTGGTAACAAGGGAAAAATATCTTACCTCACAGTACAACCTGTTCCTTCAGTTGATCTGTGTAACGTTCCTCTTCTTCCCAGATGTCGTCCACTGAGGCTGCACATCTACAGGAGTCTTAACATGCAACAAAAGTCAGCATTGACGCTGGGAAGTGGAGAACTGCATCAAGTTGATAAACAGGATGTGGACGAACCTGAAGACCGTTCACTTGTTCCCACAGAGCGTTTCTACATCAGTCCACCTGCAGTGATTTACACAATGAAACACAAAATAAAGCAAAGTTTTGTATGCCATAAAAATGTCATAGTTTAGTTTGCCATTAAAAATATCTTTGAATAAAAACCATTGACTGTCCAGCTTACTCTGTGTGAACGTCCATGGGACGGGCCAATGATGCATCCAGTCCGTCCCCAGTGCTGTTTATACCCTGATGACGACTATTCAGCTGAAACGTGTCCTCCGAGAGCACCAGGGGCCGTATTCACAAAGCTTCCTCGTACGTAGAGTTGCTCCTAGTGACAGAATTCTAGGAAAATTCTTGGAATTGTGACGTTTTCTTAAAGTTTAGACTAGGTCCTTGTAAAGATAAAAGTTACTCACAGAGCATCTTAGACCTTAAAAAGCGCCTAAGGTGAAAAACTGTTGAGAGGAGACAAAGGGCGTGTCTGTGACAACCAATCACATCTGTTAAAAGGACGGGCTCGACCACACCTCCTCACTACGGTTAAAGTTTCTGTTTCTTCCTTGCTCAGAGTTGCTCTGAGAACTTTCCTACATCACTCCGAAGCTAGCACTCTTTTTTTTTTTATTTCTTTCTTTGTCATAGTGCAGTATGCCAACTAAACTTCATAGTATACAAAAAAAGTAGTGTAGAATGCCATAAAAGAAATTTCATCAAAATGTCATACTAGACTGTGCCATAAAGACACAGCGTCTTTGTGTCTGCGTGAAACCAGCGAGCCCTCAGTCATCATTGAAGACAGTAAATCTGCATATTCCTCTTCTTTTAATAATACCGTCACTTTACACTGAAGTAGCCCAAGGAAAGACAATACCAGCCTCTCTTCAATTATTTATTCTCACATCAGCCCAAAAAGATGACAAATGCTAATTCTGGTCCGTTCCCCAGCTGGGCATCCAAGTGCTCATTAGTTTTAAAGAAGGTTAATCCATTTAGGTTTTGCATATTGATATGCCAATTATGTCTCAACGCGGAGCAGGCATCCGTCAAGGTAATAGTGCATAAACACACGCGGGAACATTAGGGAGAAGTCAACGTTATAATAAAGTAGGTGTTAATTGGTGAGCCGAGGACTGTCGGCTAACTCATGTGTGTAATGTACAGCCGGGTGAGGAGGGGCGGAAGACGGGATCTCATCAGATTTCACCCCCCAAAATCATGTCATCTGCAAACCCCATGCTGCGAGCTCTCTGGGTGTCGCGCCCAAACGCTCGACTGGAGAGGAGGGTCACGGGGGCAAGGGATTGTGGGAGTGAATATGCAATGTGGAGAAAATGTTTTCATTACCAGATAATACACAATCTGTCAAGAAGTGGAGAGACAATAAAGTCCCCATGTCCTCAAATGAGACAACAATAAAGTCCCAATGTCCTCAAACGAGACAACATGACAATAAAGTCCCAATGTCCTCAAACCAGACGATAATAAAGTCCCAGTGTCCTCAAATGAGACAACAATAAAGTCCCAATGTCCTCAAACCAGACGATAATAAAGTCCCAGTGTCCTCAAATGAGACAACAATAAAGTCCCAATGTCCTCAAACGAGACGACATGACAATAAAGTCCCAATGTCCTCAAACCAGACGATAATAAAGTCCCAGTGTCCTCAAATGAGACAACTATAAAGTCCCAATGTCCTCAAACCAGACGATAATAAAGTCCCAGTGTCCTCAAATGAGACAACAATAAAGTCCCAATGTTCTCAAACGAGACGACATGACAATAAAGTCCCAATGTCCTCAAACCATGCGATAATAAAGTCCCAATGTCCTCAAATGAGACAACAATAAAGACCCAATGTCCTCAAACGAGACGACATGACAATAAAGTCCCAATGTCCTCAAACAAGACGATAATAAAGTCCCAATGTCCTCAAACCAGACGATAATAAAGTCCCAGTGTCCTCAAATGAGACAACAATAAAGTCCCAATGTCCTCAAACGAGACGACATGACAATAAAGTCCCAATGTCCTCAAACCAGACGATAATAAAGTCCCAGTGTCCTCAAATGAGACAACAATAAAGTCCCAATGTCCTCAAACCAGACGATAATAAAGTCCCAGTGTCCTCAAATGAGACAACAATAAAGTCCCAATGTCCTCAAACGAGACGACATGACAATAAAGTCCCAATGTCCTCAAACCATACGATAATAAAGTCCCAATGTCCTCAAATGAGACAACAATAAAGACCCAATGTCCTCAAACGAGACGACATGACAATAAAGTCCCAATGTCCTCAAACAAGACGATAATAAAGTCCCAATGTCCTCAAACCAGACGATAATAAAGTCCCAGTGTCCTCAAATGAGACAACAATAAAGTCCCAGTGTCCTCAAACGAGACGACATGACAATAAAGTCCCAATGTCCTCAAACCATATGATAATAAAGTCCCAGTGTCCTCAAATGAGACAACAATAAAGTCCCAGTGTCCTCAAACCATACGATAATAAAGTCCCAATGTCCTCAAACCAGACGATAATAAAGTCCCAGTGTCCTCAAATGAGACAACAATAAAGTCCCAATGTCCTCAAACGAGACGACATGACAATAAAGTCCCAATGTCCTCAAACCATACGATAATAAAGTCCCAGTGTCCTCAAATGAGACAACAATAAAGTCCCAATGTCCTCAAACGAGACGACATGACAATAAAGTCCCAATGTCCTCAAACCAGACGATAATAAAGTCCCAGTGTCCTCAAATGAGACAACAATAAAGTCCCAATGTCCTCAAACCAGACGATAATAAAGTCCCAGTGTCCTCAAATGAGACAACAATAAAGTCCCAATGTCCTCAAACCAGACGATAATAAAGTCCCAGTGTCCTCAAATGAGACAACAATAAAGTCCCAATGTCCTCAAACGAGACGACATGACAATAAAGTCCCAATGTCCTCAAACCATACGATAATAAAGTCCCAGTGTCCTCAAATGAGACAACAATAAAGTCCCAGTGTCCTCAAACCATACGATAATAAAGTCCCAATGTCCTCAAACCAGACGATAATAAAGTCCCAGTGTCCTCAAATGAGACAACAATAAAGTCCCAATGTCCTCAAACGAGACGACATGACAATAAAGTCCCAATGTCCTCAAACCATACGATAATAAAGTCCCAGTGTCCTCAAATGAGACAACAATAAAGTCCCAATGTCCTCAAACGAGACGACATGACAATAAAGTCCCAATGTCCTCAAACCACACAATAATAAAGTCCCAATGTCCTCAAACCAGACGATAATAAAGTCCCAGTGTCCTCAAATGAGACAACAATAAAGTCCCAATGTCCTCAAACGAGACGACATGACAATAAAGTCCCAATGTCCTCAAACCAGACGATAATAAAGTCCCAGTGTCCTCAAATGAGACAACAATAAAGTCCCAATGTCCTCAAACCAGACGATAATAAAGTCCCAGTGTCCTCAAATGAGACAACAATAAAGTCCCAATGTCCTCAAACCATACGATAATAAAGTCCCAATGTCCTCAAATGAGACAACAATAAAGACCCAATGTCCTCAAACGAGACGACATGACAATAAAGTCCCAATGTCCTCAAACAAGATGATAATAAAGTCCCAGTGTCCTCAAATGACACAACAATAAAGACCCAATGTCCTCAAACGAGACGACATGACAATAAAGTCCCAATGTCCTCAAACCAGACGATAATAAAGTCCCAGTGTCCTCAAATGAGACAACAGTAAAGACCCAATGTCCTCAAACAAGACGATAAAAAAGTCCCAATGTCCTCAAACGAGACGACATGACAATTAAGTCCCAATGTCCTCAAATGAGACAACAATAAAGTCCCAATGTCCTCAAACAAGACGATAAAAAAGTCCCAATGTCCTCAAACAAGACGATAAAAAAGTCCCAATGTCCTCAAACCAGACGACAATAAAGACCCAATGTCCTCAAACGAGACAATAGTAAAGACCCAATGTCCTCAAACCAGACGATAATAAAGACCCAATGTCCTCAAATTAGACAATAAAGTCCCAAAGTCCTCAAACGAGACAATAATAAACTCTCAATGTCCTCAATCGAGACAATAATAAACTCCCAATGTCCTCAAACAAGACGACAATCAAGTCTCAATGTCCTCAAACGAGACGACAGTAAAGTCCCAATGTCCTTAAATGAGACAATAATTAAATACCAATGTCCTTAAAGACACACCAGCAACGAAGGACCAATGGCTAAAATTGTGGGAGAAATGTTGACACACATACTGAGACTACAAGAAGCACCATTAGAAAGACAGTGGGAGAAATGGACTCTATTCAACACTGGACTGGAAATATAATCAATAGATATCCTTAAGGCTGTAAAATGTGATCGCAGTTTTTATTTCATTAGCTCTTATTTTGCAGTTATTTTATTATTCTATTAGTCCGTTGTAACCAACATATCAATGTCACAAAAATTAAACCTTAAGTGTCCTTAAGAGCAAACTTAAGGTGCTTTGTGCAACCGACCCAAAGACCTTAAAACTGCACTTGAAGGGTAACCTTGGTATTTATCAACTTGGACTCTATTTTTCTATGTTTTCTATGTAAATTGGTCCACTAGTGAGTGTGAGCACAGCAGCCAGCAGCAGCGAAACAGGCTGCAATGTGACCACATCGTCAATGTACATTCATTTAGAGTTAGTTTTTGTCACTGACAGGCTCAGGTCGTTATCAAAAGTGTCTGACAGCATTGTGAAAAAGATCCCTACAGAGATAGACCTTTTTGTTTCACCACAAACAGCCCTGAAAACACTGTCACCAAACACACCAGACTCCATTTAAATAAACAGTGATTTTATTATCATAAAACACACTTCATTCACAGCTGAAAGAAACGAAATAAAACTCACAGGCACCGTCTTGACTCGTCTTTTCACTGTTCCAACAATCACCAACTCTGGTTTGGTTGAAATTAACCCTTAACTCACCCAGTTAGATGTGACAACATGCTGCCTATATACACGCTAAAATTATTGTTTATTTGAATGGAGTCTGGTGGGTTTGGCGATGGTGATTTAAGGGCTGTTTCTGGTTGAACAAAAAGGTCTATCTCTGTTGGGATCCTTTCCATAATGTTGTCAGACTTTTAGAATAACAACAGTTTTAGTGAACGTACATTGACGGTTCATAATTGCCCTTTGAACTGCACTTAAACACCAAAATATAAAAAAATAAATAAAAAAACAAAACACTTTGAAGTTTTAATTCAATTCAATTAATTCAGTCAAAGAGCCGAGGTTACAGTTGTGTTTCAAGTACAGATTCCATTAACAATACGATCCATTGTTTCGGTTGCACAAACCAAGTCGGTGGATCTGATGTGAAACCACAGACCTCTCGTCATTCATTGGCTGCTGGCAGTGAACGCTGCTCCCAGGGTTTCTACGAAGCGATGGACGTCGCTGAAGGAGTTGTAGAGCGGCACTGGAGCGATGCGCAGCACACTGGGCTCCCTCATGTCACACTGAACCACACCAAAGGACAAAGTTAATGTTTATATGTTCACCGCTGCTCTGAAGCTTCTGCTACAGCTGATCAATACTCACAGCGACCCCCCTCTTCTCCAGCTCCTGGAAGACCTTTCGGATGGGGATGGAGAAGGAGAGTGAGAGCTGACAGCCTCTCTGCTGAGGGTCGGAGGGCGTGAGGATGCGCACATGGGGTTTGTGAGGCTGCGAGGGGTCCTCGCTGTAATAATGGCGGATAAGATACTCCAGGTAGCCCGTCAGCAGGAGCGACTTCCTGCGCAGGTCCTGCATACTGGTCATGTTAAACACCTGGCAAAATGAAAATGATGTCACCAATTTAAAAGGCTTTGTATCTCATGTTTAAAACAAGCCTGGGTTTACATTTAACAATTATACCTTTTCTTTTTCTTTTTCTTTTCTCTTATCCTCTTGTTATTTTTTTTTTTATAGTAGATTGTATTTATTTAATTTTTTATCTTATTTGTATTTTTTATTTTTTTTAATCTATGAATTTTAACTTATTTAACTATTTTATCTCTTGATTTTATTCTATTTATTAGTTTTACCTAATATTTTTGTGTCTATTTTTGTGTTATTAAAATAATTATTATACTTTTAAGTATCTATTATGTTGGGGCGCTGGTGGTTTAGTGGTAGAGCAGGCGCCCCATGTACAAGGCTGTTGCCGCAGCGGCCCGGGTTCGACTCCAGCCTGTGGCCCTTTGCTGCATGTCACTCTCTCTCTCTCTCTCCTCCTTCATGCTCATCTGTCCTATCAATTAAAGGCTTAAAAATGCCCAAAAAATATCCATTATGTTATTTATAGATTTTTTTTATTTTTAATTAACTAATTTCTATTCATATTTTGTTACCATCTCTATTTTATTTATTAATATACAATTAATAATTAATTGTATATTATTAATTAACATCTCTTATTTTTTTATATCTATTTATTTTTTTATTTTTAAATTAATTTTTACTTAGAATGTTATACCATGTCCTTATTTGTTTTTTTTATTTATTTATTCTATTCCTATTTTTTGTACTATTAATTTATTTTAATCATTTTTAATATAGTTTTATCACTTTTATTTTCTTTTTAATTTTTTTTTTTTTTTTAATTAATTTTTACTTAGAATGTTTTACCATGTCCTTATTTTGTTTTTTTATTTATTTATTCTATTCCTATTTTTTGTACTATTAATTTATTTTAATCATTTCTAATATAGTTTTATCACTTTTATTTTCTTTTTAATTTTTTTTTTTTTTTACTATCAATTGAATTAAACTACTTATTTTTTATTACCTTCTCTTTATTTTATTTCTATCTTTATCTATATATTTCTATAGTTTGTTTTATTAATTTGTTTTTACTCTCCCCACATATAAAGGTAGTTACCATTTGGTCTGTTTCATTAATAGGTTGATTTTTTTTTTACTTTAAAAGCCTAATACACCTAAAAAAAAAAAAACAACAACTCTAAAATATGTGAAAAATATATATATAATATAATAAAAAGAAAAACGGAGGGCATATTTTTACAAGTTGACTGAGTGCTGTGAGGCCATCAATGAGTGCAGTGCAGTACCTGTAAACTGGCCTGCAGGGGGCAGACCAGCAGGATGGGCTGGTTTGACAGTCTGAAGCCGTTCACTCCAGGCTGCAGCTCCATGACTGAGAACACACACAAATACTGTCACGGCTACAGTAAACAACAACAACAACATCTGTCTGTGTCTGACACATTTCAGGACGGACAAACATGAGGACACATTTAATCACAAGTATTCAGGGTGCAGGTGTTGATGTGATATCCAATGAGACCACAAGATGGCAGCATTCAGCTACTTTACAATCACATCACTGGCTTCTTTATTATTAAACATTCAAGACAAAGCAGCGGAGTGTCGCGCCACAGGCTGCAGCTGGACGTCATACAGGAATATCAGAGGTTATAAAGACATGATTGACCTCACCGTTACTCATCTGGAACCGAGTTTTCAGGTCATGTCCCCACCATCCCATCAGCCTGCAGGAGACGGAGACAGAGGAAGAAACTGATGTGATGAAGCAGTTTGAAGAGATGAAGGTTGTCAGTCATCCAGATCATTGTAATGTTAAGTGCTGTATCATCCAAGAGGCTTCTTCTGTTGTGAATGACTGGTGCACACACACCACCAAGTGGGTCAACGACACACAGGTGACCTTAGCGACCCAGGTTTGTGCTGCACAATAACAAAACCCTGCTTCACCATGTTTCGTTCCGACTCGTCCCCAGATGTCCCCAGATGTCCCCAGGTGTCCCCAGATGTCCCCAGATGTCCCCAGGGTCCTTGAGGGTTCATATGTCACAAGCATGTCAGAGATACATGTGGGCGCTGAGCAGGATGTTGTAGCCAGTGTGACGAAGGTCTTACGCTGAAGGTCCTGAACAGTTTGCTTTAAAGTCCTAAACAGACCATTGCAGTAATCTAATTACTGGAAATAAAGGTGTTGGTGAGCCTTTCAGGGTCGTTCTCTGACTCGAGCAATGTTTTCTAAATGGTCGTAGGCATATGACGTGACGGATTTGATGTGGCCGTGGAAATATAAATCTGAGTCCAGGATCACACCAAGGTTTCCTGTGTGACTCTTACTTACTCTTTCTTTCCATGGCCCAAAGACAATAACGGTTCTGCTATCGGTATTGGAGAAATTCAGAAGATAAATTTCTTGTTTATTGTTTCTAATTTGCAGCAAGACATTCATCACTAATGCATTTTTGCTATTCAATCCAAAGGAGAGCTCTCAGTGTCTCACAGCCTGCTGCATGTGCACGCTCATAAATATTATGACTTTTTCTCAGTTACGACTTATGACTTTTTTCTCATTAAATTATGATTTAATTCTCGTAAATATGATTTTTTTCTGTTACGACTTTATTCTCGTAAATATTATGACTTTTCTCGGGACGACTTTATCTCGACGACTTTCAAGTTTTTTCTCGTAATATTACGACTTTTATTCTCGAAATCTCCGATTTTTTTTTCTTCAATATGGCCCTAATACTCCATCGCAGAGTACCATTAAAGTACCGGATCGCCAAGCAGTATCGCTAAGAGTCGTAGAGTCATTAAAATCTTAATGATACCCATCCCAAAGCAAGAGTTTTATCTTGCTTGTGTCAGCTGTGAATTAAGTTGTTAACTCACCAGACTCCATTTAAAAAAATAGTAATTTTATTACCATAAAATACACTAAATTCAAAGTTGATAGAAGCTAATTAAAGCTCATAAAAAGCCGTCCTGGTTCATCTTTCCACTGTTCCAACAATCACCAACACTGGTTTAGTTGAAATTAACCCTTAACTCACCCAGTTAAATGTGAGCACATGCTGCCTCGATACACGCTAAAATTACTGTTAATTTAAATGGAGTCTGGTGGGTTTGCCGATAGCTGTCTTCGGGCTGTTTCCAAGGGATCCTTTCTATAGTGTTGTCAGACACTTAGAACAACAATCTGAGCCTGTCAGTGACAAAAACAAACACTTTCAGTGGATGTAAATGGACGGTGTGGTTACACTGCAGCCTGTTTTGCTGTAGAATCTGTCGTCACCTAGACACAAAAATATGGGAAAATAGGATTGAAAAACACCAAAGTTACCGTTGAGGTTAAGACTTTGGTTTTCCCTTAAGTCGCTTATGAAAGTCAACTGTAAAAACTTCCTTGAACTAAAAAAGCTTCACTAAAATTGGAGAAAAACAAACAACTGTGAACAGTGTTTGTCCACACTCACGCAGGTTTGATGGTGTCTTTATGTTTCTGGTGGATAAACGCCCCGGCTAGACCACCAGCACCTGAGTTGATGTACTGAAAGAAGACAGGAAGTCATCACTTATACATGCGCTGTGTTGTCCATGTGCAATATTCACCCCGACACATGTTCGATGACACAATCAGTGGACACAAAGGACCCAGGTCTGACCTTGTAGGAGCACCAGCAGGCAAAGTCCACGCCCCAGTCGTGCAGTTTCAGCTCGGCGTTTCCGGCAGCGTGAGCGCAGTCAAAACCAACATAGCAGCCCTGAGAGACGGACAAAAGTAGAATTATTGCTTTGTGGTACTAAAAAGTACGAGCAGTATAAAGTACAGTATGTGCCTGTAAAGTAGGAAGTACATGAAATCAGGAAGAGGAAGTGAAGATAGACGACAGATTTATCCATGTTACCTTCCTCTGTCCGGCCTCAGTGATGGCGGCCATGTCGAACAGCTGCCCGGTGTAATACTGAACTCCGCTGAACATCACCACAGCGATGGAGTCGCCCTCCTTCTCGATCACCTCCAGGATGTCCTCAGTCCTCAGAGTCTCCTCTCCCTGAAGAGAACGCCAGGACGAAGCATTGATTGATGATCAGTGACAGACAGTAGATATGAATTGTGGGCAAACTGTGAGGCTCTGGTACCGGTCTGGGCGACAGCAGCAGCATGCTCTTCTGAGGGTCGAATCCTCGCAGCTGGATCTGGGATTCTACGGCGTACTGAGGACGAGACAGAGGAGAGACGTTGGACTCAACACACGAAGAAACAAGAGTATAGACGCACATTTCATTCACTGAATAAAACAAAAACTGACACCTTATCTCATAAACCTTATCTCATCTCGTAATTCCAAGGTCTGTGTAGTTATGGTGAGATAAACTGTGTTTTCCACAGTGGTCTGACATGATTCCCACCATGTGAGGAGAAGCAATTGTTGGCAGAGCTCATTGTCTCAATTGAAAGAAAAAACACTTGGAATTGAAGTAATGGAAAGAACGTATGGATGCTTGTTTGTCATGACGTACCAATTCTTTAGCTTTGTCTTGAGATTAAAAGACCCTCGAATGTGCAACTCTATGTCTCTCTTATTTTAAGTCTCCTTTATGCTACAACATAATTAGCGTTGTCGGCAGGACGCTACAACGAATGCTACAGCAAATACAGAGAATCCTCCTGGACGTTAAAACCACATTTGCAACATGCAGAACTCAGTTTAGCCTTGAACTCGTAACATCCAGGCAGTGTTACAGCAGCCACGCAGTAAAAAGGGATTTACACATCCTCCAGCAGCAAACAAAGGATTTTATAGAAAACTGGTGTTGGGACTTTGACCCGAACAGAACAAGCACCTGAGAACACCTGCTGGTTTACTCACATGGTCTGACGGAAAGGCTTTGTCCTCGAGAAGGATTTTGTGGCGAGTTGCGGAGGGTTTGTAGAAGGACAGCTGCAGAATGACGACATACAATAGCTATAAGTTCACAGGCGGTTGATCATAAATTCCTGACAATCTTTTGCATATTGAGAACTTCAGACTTTTTTTTTTTTGCATCTAACAAAAGGAGGAAGTGACTGTATGTTACCAGCAGGAGGTGTAAATTAACTGTCAGGCCGTTCATCAGTGCCACCTCCTCAGGTTTAGCTCCTGGAACAAACAGAGTAATCATCGAAGATTGGTTAAGAGATCTGTAATGAGAGGTCGTTAAAAGCACCAGAGCTGAAATAATTAATCTGTTAAGTAATTTAGCAAGAAAATAATGCTCAACATTTACTATTTTCAGCTTCTGGACTGTTGTTGTCTGACGTTATTGAAGATGCCACATTTTCTGACATTTTTAGACCCAATGATTTATAATGTAACCATAAATAATCAATAGATTCAGCTAGCTGCAGCCACCAGGGTTCATGATCTCACTGACCGCTGAGGTCAGGTGAACT
This sequence comes from Epinephelus awoara, assembly GCA_035609425.1. Taxonomy (NCBI): domain Eukaryota; kingdom Metazoa; phylum Chordata; class Actinopteri; order Perciformes; family Serranidae; genus Epinephelus; species Epinephelus awoara. The sequence continues at coordinate 19,963,574 of CM069317.1, forward strand.
TACACACCTGAACAAACCTGTGTACAAAAGTCCAAAATGCAGACTGTGTGTATGTAACTGCAGATTTGTTTGAAGACCTTTGTGTGACCTTTGGACTCTACAAAAAGTGCAGTGACCTGAGCGAGTTGCTTCATAGAGGAATAATGGAGTTTCTCTGACAGAAAACATGGACGCTTCACACACAGAAGATCTATACAATCAGCACAGTGTCAAGATTAGAGGCACCAGTTCAGTATCTGACCAAATGTGTCTCCTTCTGTTCCCGAGATATGACCTTTTGGAAATAAAGAGTCATGACTTCATTATTTTACCCTGTTAGAAAGTTGTGAGGTTTTGTCAAAATTAGCGTATGAATTCTTGAGTTATGGCCGTAAACATGTTTTGTGAGGTCACAGTGACCTTTGACCACAAATTTCTAATCAGTTTATTCGAGTCCAAGTGGACATTTGTGCCACAAAGAAATAATCCCAACAATCCCAAATGGATCCCTTACAAGCCCTAGGCCCTTACAGACCTCGGACCAATTCCATTTCTTCCCCTTAGCCCTTGTCTTGGGACACCACTTCACCTCACGTGAACGCGCAAAACCAAGAGGAAGGGCCAAGACAAGGGCTAAGGGGAAGAAATGGAATTGGTCCGAGGTCTGTAAGGGTTTAGGGCTTGAGTCAACGAGTGTAAGGGATCCATGTGGCATTGGGGGATCATGTTCAATGAGGGTGGGTCGGATGGACGGACCGAAAACATAATGCATACGGCCACGGCTGTTGCCAGCATGGAGGCATAAAACAAGGTGTACGAGCATCGACTTTCCAGAACTAGAAGGGCACAAACCTCCGAAGAACAGTCAAGCTTCTTGGTGTGAACTTGGAAAAGGAATTAAACAGTGTGTCTCTTACCCACAACGTTAGCCATGAGCTCCTCTATGTTGTTTTCAGCCCACGCCCAAGGTCGAGAGCCTACGGTGTGACCGTGGACGCCCCTGTAAGAAGAGCTCCGTTAGTGTCACTGAACATTTCCATCTGATTGACATCAACTGTCACATAAAAGAGCGTACACACATCTTGGCCCACTTCTCCAGCTCCTCGTCCAGGTACTTCTTGGCCATCTTGGGCTGGAGCCCCAGCGAGTTCCCCACAAGGTAGATGCACTCCTTGTCGCCGTCGACCAGCGAGAGATCAGCTGCACAAACACCAGAGGAAGTATCCAACCTGAGTTACCACAGACACTGAGATTACCCAGATGACTCTGATGCTCTTGTACTCACAGGGAGGCAAATCTGCTATTCTGGGCACCAGGAATTTCTCCCTGAGATGCCTCAGTTTGTCGTGTTTGTCGAGGTACGCGGCCACTTCCGCCGAGGTCGGACTGCAGCCCAGAGAGGCCGAAACTCGCTCCAGAGTTTCTCTTGGAGTTGAGCCAGTGAACAGGTCCATGGCGGTGGGACTGGGAGGCTGCAGACTGCAGAGACAGGAAACACAAGGCTTTTTAAAACTGGACATATTGTGACGGGCAGGTTTGATACAGCAGGGTGGAGACGGACAGCTACCATCAGCAGCTCCTCACTGCTCTCCACATGGTCCTCCACACCTCCTCAGCCTCACAGCACTTCCTGGTTCATGTGACATGTGACTGAGCTGACCAATCAGAGGCCAGGAGGAGTCACACTGAGGTGAATGTGGAGGTAGATTCTGCAAATTACTGTCACTGATTTAAAATTAATACTGGATGTATTTTAACTTGTAAATATGGATTTGGTAAATTAACTAAAGTTTATTAATAAGCTTAACTTCACCTTTAAGGCTTAATATATAAATTATAAAGGCCTTTTTCCTACAGAGTATCTAAAAGTAATTCAGTGGTCGTTTCACTACTGAAGTCCATTTTATTTCTCTCTGGAAGTTTGTTTAGTTTTTGCTACATTTATTTATTATTTTATTTTTATTCTTTATTGTATTAATTATTATTTTTTATGTTAATATTTATTTATTTATTTATGTATATAATTACACACACACACACACACACACACATATATATATATATATTAGCATGTTAGTTTGTTGAGGATTTGTTTGTGAATTATGTATTTATATTCTTTATTGTAATCATTTTTTTGTTTATTTATTTATCAAAAATATTTATTTATTCATCTATTTTAACATATGATTGTTAGATTTTTCTTCCAATTATTTATTTATCATTTATTTATATTCTTGATTGTGCTTTTTATTTATTTATTTATTTATTTACTTATTTATATCTGTTTTAGCATGATAGTTTGATAAGATGTTGCTCCATTTATTTATTGGATAAATTAGTTTTGATTATTTATTTATTAAAATATTTATTAATTCATCTATTTTAACATATAAATTTGTTCGATTTATCTTTCAATTATTTATTTATTTATCTATTTATATCCTTTATAACATTCGTTAATTTTTTTTTATTCATTTATGTAATTACTTTCTAACTATCAATCTAAGCATGTGAATTTGTTAGTTTTTGCTCCATTCATTTATTATTTAATTAATAATATTCTTTATTGTATTCATTATTTTTTTTATTTATCTATTTATTTATTTATTTATTTATCTTCCACTCTTGATGTGTTGGCCAGTCTTGTGGGGCAGACTTAATTCAGATAATGACAAACTGTATGATTTATAATGTGTAAATGTTTCAAAAAACAACAACAATAAAAATATTTGAATATTTATAAAATGATCTACTGAAGCATGCAGGTCCAAAATACATTTTCCAGAACATAATCTGTGTGCAGGAGCATATTTATGGGTACATCTAGAACTATATCTCAAAATTAACTTCAGAATTTAATATTTAAATACTGGCATCAAGCATCTATTTAAACAACCTCTGTTCATTCAAGATGTCATTTTTCCCGAAACTAAAAAACACAAATTTGCCCTCCAGACCTTTTTACTTTAAAGCATCTGTTGTGCTGTACAATGTACTTTAAAGATCAAAATGTTGGACTTGAATGATGTAAAAAGTTGCTTTTACCGTCAAACTATTTCTATGTTGACTTTGAAATTCACACAATAAGTCAACAGTCATATTTAAACACAACAACAAGAGTCGTCTGTCAGCTGTGAATACACAGCAGGCCTACATTCTGCAGGTTCAATGCTTTTGGTTTACACAATAAATCATCTGCAGGACGAGTTATTAATTCCTTCATGAAGAAAATACCTGTGTTGAACTGAAACATGTAACTCACCGTGTGCGGATGAGCTTCCTGTCGTCAGACAGTGGTCAGACTGAAGAGCAGTCAGAGTGAATCCTCGACTCTTTGACCTCTGTCTTCAGCCTTGAGTTAATCATTGTTTCATGAGATAACATCTCAGATTATTAACCAACCAATAACAGATATTTCATGTCAGCTAAACATGGCCTGTAAACTCTGGGACCAGACTAATTCCTGTGATCAAATGACCCTTTGTAGCGAGAGAGTTCCCCTTTTTCATGGTTTCTGTTTCATGTGTGAAAATCCACACGTACAGAGTGAAGTTCCACAAAAGGCGTTAACAACAGGTTCCTCTGGAAATAAATTCAACTCAGATAAAGTTCCACTAGATGGCAGCAAAGTGTTGTCAAGCTCAGAGGAAAAGGACAAAACATTAATGTGAATATGTTCAGTGGAATAAAGATGGCAGGTACATACTATTTAATTTGGCCTGAATATTTAGTTTACTATTAGATATAATGTCAATAAAATGTCCAAAGAATATCACGAAACCCCCCCAAGCTATCAATAATATGTCCAAAAGATATGAATAAAATGTCCGACAAAAATGTTATTAAAATGTCTGAATCAATAAAATCTAAAAGAAAAATATTAATAAAATACTCTAACAATATCAATACAATGTCCGAAAAAAAATCAATAAAATGTCAGAAAAATATTAATAAAATGTCCAAAGATAAATAAAATTCCCCCCCAAAAAAATCTATAACATGTCCGAAAAAAATTTGAATAAAATGTCAGAATAAATATTAATAAAATCTCCAAAGAATATCAATAACCCCCCTCCCCACCAAAAAAACAACAAAATATCAAAAAAAATATAAATAAAATGTCCCAAAACTATCAATAATATGTCCAAAAAATATGAATAAAATGTCCAACAAAAATATTATTAAAATGTCTGAAAAAAATGTTAATAAGAAGTCCACTAAATATTGATAAAATGTCCAAACAATATCAATAAAATGTCAGAAAAATATTAAAATGTCAGGAAAAATTATAATAAAATGTCAAAAAAAATAAATAAAATGTTAAAAAAAATTATAAAATGTCATAAAAATGTTAATAAAATGTCCAGAAATTATCAATAATATGTCCCAAAAATGTCTGACAAAAACATCAATAAAAATGAAAAATTACATTTTTAAAGATGAGTATGTGTGTACTATATTAAAGCTAATATTATTCATAAATTATTTTTCATCAAAAAAATTAGACAATTTGTAATTATTGAACTATATTTATGTTTAGTGGACTGTGATTGGTTGTGTTTTGCTGTATTTTGTAGCAAACCTTTGTTGTGAATGTTTAATATGTATTATTATTCAATTTGTTTTTAACTTTTTGTTTAAAATCTGAATAAACCTTGTGTGAAAATCACTTAAAATATTCTCATTATAACTTTAGGGACTTGTGTTTGTCAAGAGTTCACAAGAGTTTTATTACATCTTCTTCCTCACCTTCTCTCCTTCCTCTGCCTCATTATTCGTCTCCTCCTCACAGCTCGCTAAGCCGTCTGCTTTCATTTCATCACGTTAGCTGGAGTTCCTGCTGAAGGTGTTGTTTTCCATTCAAACTGTGCTCGGACCTGAAATAAAACACACATTGTGTAAATTATAAGCACAATATAATTTTGATTAAGATGTATTTATTTGTCAAAAACGACGTCCGACTTAATAAAGCGAGAGAGAGCCAATCAGAGCTAGGTACAGTGATGATGAGTGGGGTTTTTAATTACCCATATCAGAGCAAAACAGACTTTTTTTTTCTCACAGCAACCTGACAGTACATCAGTGACACCTCACTGTTTGGGAAATGTCTCATAATCAAAGTTGACAGAGTGAGAAAAGCAAACGCTGAAGGTTTAGAGGTCGTGCTGTCCTCTGATCTCCAGTATGAAGGTGTAACCGTCCCTCGGTGAGGCCCAGCGGCCTGTGTTTTGACTCAAAGTGAGGCCAGGACCATCTGCCAAACAACATCTTTGAGAAACCTCCTGAATGCACACTATGACTGGCATATACTGCATTTATATTTTTTTCATTTATTCATTGAGCTTTAAAAGGACCCAGGAGGGTGCTTTGGGGAACTCCTTTAAAACAAAGTCATGACTCCTAACACTAGTTGCGTTTTTGCCGTTTACTGGATCTAAAGAACTACCTGTGAAACTCTCAGCTGAAATGTCCCAGTGTCTTGTTAAAAATATCCACTTTGGTTGCCACAAACATGATTGGAAGTGCCTCAACAATATCTAGCTTCGTCGCCACAAACACAGCAGGAAATGCCCTAACCTCTCTTTAGAAAAATATACGGTTTGGTTGCCATAAACATGACAGGAAATGTCCTGGCATCTTGTTAAAAATCACCCAATTTGGCCGCCACTAACACAGCTGGAAAGGTCTCCATCTTGTGAAGAAATACCATTTGTTCGGCACAAACACAGCTGGAAATGTCCCACCCTCTCATGAAAAAATACAGAATTTTGATGCTATAAACACAACGGGTATGTCCCAGCATCTCATTAAAAATAAGCCACTTTGGCCGCCACAAACACAGCAGGGAATGTTCCAACCTCTTGTTGAAAAATATTCAATTATGTTGCCACAAACAAAGCAGGAATTGTCCCAACCTCAAGGTCAAAATGTTGCTCGTTAAAAATACTCTCCTCGTCAGTTGCATTAGAGGTAAATCACAAAGGACCTTTGCCAGTATTAACAGCATGAATGATTACAAAGCATTGTCCCTTCACGCTTCATGTAGATGAGTCCATATAAGCCTTGAAACTATAGATCCGCCTCACTGACTCAGCTCACTGCAGACATGACCTTCAGGAAAGCTTTAGTAGAAGTGCCCTTTAGGTCAAGCTGATTGACCTTTGACCCCGTTCACCCGCTCTTTAAGTTTTCATTATCAGGTCATGGTTGTTTTCCACAAGAGCTGGAAACAATAGCTGCAAATTAGCTTGTCACAAAACAACCAGGAAACAGATTTTTACCACAACTGCACTCTTAAAAAAACTGTCATTTCACAGACGTCAACACAAGTTGGTGCTTTGAGAAAGCTGAGCGGGCAGACGTGTTTAAAATGACTCAAGGTTTTTAAGAGTGCAGAAGCAATGTGGTTGCAAGATGTCTGGGTTTGCGTTGTAGCCGCTGACATGCCTCTTGTATGTTCTGCCCTTGTTTTTCTCACAGTAAAGGAGGATGTGTGACATCTGGAAGCGCTCAGGAGGCAGGACTGAAACTTCCCCCCTTGTCGTTTCTCAGGGCGCCAACATCAAAGGAGGCGGCAGATAATGTTTTCTCTCCTGTTCAGGCGCTTCAGCAAGGAGCCGCCGCCACTGCAGTCTCAAACCAGGGGGGGGGTTTCGGGAGGTTCCCGAGAGTCTAATGTGGATGATGTGGCACTTCTGAACACATGCAGGACAGGCGTGAAAAGGTTGAGAGTTACAGGACAAATTGAGGTTGTAGCACAGCAGGCAGAATGACAGGAGAGTGTACACAAAGTTTATGTCCCCAGTGTCCCGTGGGAGGTTTCCAGGTTTCCAAGTTAACACCAAGTCAGGTTTGGCAATGAATATCAGAAGATACCAAGCACCTAGTGTTACCCATAGACACCAATATTTTTGCTATACTGTGACTACTTTCCTTATCGTCTCTGGTTGTATTTGGCAAGTGAGGTTCGGAGTACTTATACAATCAAGCTGATAAAGACACGTCATGACGCACATCAGATGATGCTTCTGAAGACGACTGAAGTGACAGTCGAAACATGTCAAGGTAAACTACATCTCCTTAAAAACTCATTGTCTTTCTGCACTGAAAATAAAGGTTCACTTCTTCAATACACAAACGTGTTAAATTTGTTTCATAGGTAGTGGATAAGTTCAAATTTAACATTTCTTTACTTTTCAGTTTTCAATTTTATGTTGGGACAATGCTGCCACACACTGGCTGGAAATGTCCTGACCTCTCATCAAAAAACACCTGGTTTTGTCACCACAAACATCAAAAATAGCCAGTTTGGTTGCAACAAACACGACTGGAACTGTTGCTGTCTCCTGAGAAGAAACTCATATCCATGTAATCTGAACTACATCACTTTAGAAATACAGCAACATGTGAGCTAAAGCAAGGTCAGGCCAGGATGAAGTGGGGAATGTGGAAACTGAAGATCCAATAAAGACATTTAGGCAAAAAATAAACGGCCTCCAAATTTCCAAAATGTGTCTTCTTGGTTAAATGATACATGTGTACAACACGACCACTGAAGAGGCCTCGTCCGCTCACTCATTATGTCTTCATGTGACTGAAAACACTTTGTGACTGAGATGATTTCACCGCAGGGGGGAAGTGAGCGCCTGCCGAGCTGAAACAGATAAGGTCGGCCTCCTGGGTGTTAGGTAAACATCAGGTGCTGGAGGCTACAAAGACAAAGACATACCTTTCCACTAAATAAAGACCTGAGAGGAGCAGCAGGTGTTCTGCGCTCGCCTTTTCATTCAGACTTCACTTCAATCCTGTGAGAAAGTCTCAGATCTTCAGTCTTCAGACAGTAGACGTTTGAAACACTTTGCAACACAGCAGCAGTCAGGGAACACGTTTTATCAACTAGACTTGATTAAAACCAACAAGCATCCCCCGGCAGAAAGCCTGCTGATGCTCTAAGAGTAAAAGGTTGGAGGTGCCTCTATATTTTTATTTTGTGGCGATAAAACAGGGTGTTTTTTTAACAGGAGGTTGGGACATTTTTAGTTGTTTGTGGTGACCACACCAGGTATTTTCTGACAAGTGATCCACACGTTTCCAGCTGTGTTTGTGGTGACAAAGCTAAATTTATTTTTATTTTTTTTACCAGCTGTTGATACATGTCCAATCCTGCTTATGTCTCAGTGTCTGGTAGAAAAATATGTAGCTTGATTGCAACGAACATGGCTGAATTTTTTTGTTAAAAAATACCTGGTTTGGTGAAGTAAATATGAAATTAGTTATGTTTTAATCGTCATTGCTTTAATGTGTTTAAAAATAAAAAGTTACATTTAAGTTTATTTAATAATTCCTATAGTGAAACTATATTAAATGGCGGTATCAGACTTGTGCACGAGTCGGATGATAAAATACTACATAAATAAAATGAAGATATGTTTACTGAACAAACCTAAATACAGCCTGTCACACACATGTCCTGCACTGTTAATAATTCATTTCATGTGCATCATTTTATCCTCATGTTTCTCTAAATTAAAACCTGACTGGAGGCTCACTTCCTCTACAGCTGCTGACATCCTGTGAGTACACACAAAGTATATAAAGTCTGCTGCACAAATGTCTCAACAGTCCCGAGTGAAAGTTTTTTTTTTGTTTGCTTTTGCATCAAATTGCTGTTTGTTCCTCGGCTTGTTGATGAAAGTGATTTGAAGTCCGACATGTGGCTCCAGATGATGAGAGGGTTGGATGTCAACATGTGGCACATGTGTCTCTGCTGATTTTCATCTGACGTTATAAGTTTAATTTTTCTGGCTCACTTTTACGCACGGATGTGGCGCTTCCCAGCAGTGACTCCAAACACTTCTTGAAGTTGAGACGTGTTTGTAAACCGCGCTGAAGCCTTGGAGACGCTGCTGAGAGGATTTCAGTTCCCATTAGGACGCTTAGGACGCACCATTTATCGATTTTATGCACGTGATGCGTTGATGGAGAGACAGAGGACCCACCTATAGCAGCAGACTCTGCCTCCTCCCTCCCTGCTCTTCTGTGGTGATCTTACGCACAGGAGAGCCGCAGTGTGCAGCGAGCGGAGCGCAAATTGAAGTCTCTAATTTCCACAACAGGCGCGGGTGGATAAGTGCAGTTTGCGCCACTTTCGCACCGTTTCTCCAAACTCTCAATGGGACCCGACGACTGAAACCTGCCTGCCGCATCTCTCAAACCCGGAGCTGCAGAAATGGACTGTTGCGCATTTGGATATTTACGCATCGCGTTGCTGTGGGTCGTGCAACTAGGAGCGTTTGCACAACATGGTAGGTGGAACTTTCTATGCCTTAAGAGCATCCTAAATCCCTTTGTGTCCATTATGATGTTCAAATGGTCCCCAGCTGCCATGACGCAGATGGTTTTACCCACAAGACATGAGCTAGATGGTGTCTAATGCAACCCAGACTCACGTTTCAAATGATTATATCTGTGAAGTTGCTGCGTGACTTGGCCTGTGAGGCTGCATTCCTATCAGTCAGCAGGTCCAGAGGTTAGATGGACCTTCAGAGACAGAGAGGAGATCACACAGGGCAAAGGACAAAGCTTTGCTCGAAGAAAAATAAATGTTTCAGCTGAATGACACGCAGTTTTTGACGGGTTATAATCACAGAGAGAAAGAAGCAGCCCTTATCTGACCACTCATTTTGGTGCCCATTATCAAGGAACAACCAGCTACGGTCAGGACTTACTGAGGCAAAAGTGCAGTAAAAGCAGCATGAAGAGAAATAAAAGTAACAGTGGAGTTATAAATCAGAGAGCAGCTCTCATAAAGATGCAGCTGGACCTGACTCTCTACAGTAAACTGCCTCTTTACTGTCCCATCATGCCTTTCTCTTTCTGATATGAGCTGCTCTTGTTTGACTATAACTAACATGCCACCCTGTCCTCCATCGCGCTCACATCTCTGTCTCCAGGGTGTCCAGCAGCACATCAAAGCACACACTCGTAAACTTTAAGGCAGGCCATCGTAAAATGTAACACTGAGGGTCCTTGCAGAGATTTGCGACGAGAACACCAGGCATTTCTGAGCCAAAACAAAGTCTGCTGTAACTCCAGGACACACATTTGTCCGGTTGACGAAAAGAATCAAACACTGAGTGGCTTCAGTTGTTCATCAGTAGAAACATTTCCTGGATGCCAGTGATATGTGCCACGAAGCAAACACAAATTATCAGATTTTTTTAGTAACATAAAACAAAAAACTGGAGCACATTTGTTAGTGAATAGCATTGTGTCCAACACGTTCTCACCCCAAGTCGTTACATATCGCTGCTTCGTCAGTGGGCTGTCACATGTACAAATTACGTGCTTGGTGTCCTCCTGCGTCCGCTGTTGTCCCTTAAGGATGCCGCAATGAACAACGCGGACATCAACACAAGCACGTGGTTAGGTTTAGAAAAAACATCATGGTTTGACTCAACATTGAGACGGGAAGCAAACACAAAGCTCCTGGGTGAAAGTCCAGGGTTTGTTGGACCCATCCACCACACTCAGTGACGACTTTCCAGCTCCTTATATTGCACCTTTAAGAGCATGGTCTCAAACTGACGCTGTCCAACGGCATATCATACCGCCACAAAAGGTGCCAAACAGCCACGTCACGATACGATACAATGCAATACGATACACTCGATTGTCCCCCGAGGAAAATTTGAAGTATTAAGAACAAGGGTCTTCAATGACCCCTTGGCCCGAAGACAGACAGCAGGGACCCCTACTACATATATTTTTTAAAAAAGAGTCGCACTTGATATAGTTCTGAGTATTTTTCGGGTCTTCTCTCGTTTGCCTAGCTGCTAACTGCAGCAGTAGTAGCATTGCTAGGTGCGTTAGCCTCACCCTCTGCACTTTCAGTGGTGGTTTCTACAGTGGAAAAGTCTGTTAAAAAGTTATGAAACAATCTGTTGTGGCGTTACATCTGCGTTTCAAACTGATGCCACCCACTGGCATATCATGCCACTGCAACAAGAGTAAAATTAATAGGTGCTACACCAACCCGATCTCACTCCGAAGTAGGGCTGCAACGATTAGTCGACTAATCGATGACGAATCAAATATTAAAATAATCTGTGACTATTTTAGTAGTCGACTAATCGGTTTGAGTCATTTCTCATAGAAAGTACCCAAAATACTCTTATTGCAGCTTCTTACGTTCACATATTGGCAGCTTCACACACTCTCCCATGACGGTGAACTAAAACACTTTGGCGTGAGTATGAAACAAGACATTAGATGACGTAATGTTGGGGTTTGGGAGAGACAGGCCGACATTTTTCAACATTTGAACACATTTTCTTTAAACTGATTAGTCGACTAGTCGAGGAAATAATCGACAGATTAGTCGACAGTGAAAATAATCGTTAGTTGCAGCGCTACTCCGAAGTCACTGAAATCCAGCGCTTCAGCACGATACACAGGCGGGACAACAACGCAAGTTAAAGCAGCGAAAGTCCAAGTCAGGTGAGCCAGAGGGGTGGTGAATGGACTCAACCAGGAGGCCAGTGTTGTGTGTGTTGGCAAAACGTAACATCATAACATCAATTTGTGTTGTGCTGTACCAATGTAGTGCTTTTATTTTGAAAGAGACTGTATGCAAACTGTGCATTTCCTGTGAAAACAGAAGTGTATCTTGAACACAGACAATGCATGTAACAGGCTGAAGTTGTACGGCGTCCATTATCTTAACAACCATCACACCTGGATGTGGAAAGTCCATGACCAAACATCGACATCATTTAACCACAGCGTTGTCACACCATAAAACAGTGAGACAAAAATATTTTAAAGTAGCTTGCAAGAGTTTTCTAAGTTTCTGGATAGATACTATCTTGTCATGACCTTGTGCAAGACCTTGGAAAAAATGCTTCGGTGGACACGACTGTCCAACCAATGAGACTTTGATCAGACGAGTGCGTATCGACCAAACAATCGACCAGCGGACCAGAAGGTGTCAACCCTACATCCAGCAGTAGTTGATACATTTCATTAAAATACAAATATGTCAGCTTTCATGGTGGCACAATGTCCGTTGGATTCATCCTCTATGGAACATGAATGTCTGGACAAAATGTCGTGGTAATCCATCGAATGCTTGTTGAGATATTTTAGTCTGGACCAAAGTGATCAAACAGCTGCTAGCATGGCCAAAACCCAAATGTTATCCAGTAGTCGTCGCCTGCCTCACTCCTGTGAAGCCCTTTAACGTCATTCATCTTGTGCAGGGTTTCATTTGAGAGCTTGTGTGTATCGCAGTGGTACAAATGCAGCTTTTCCGCCTTGTCAAGAAAGAATGTGGCATCAAAGAAAACCTTCTCTGTCACTACCGGTTATTAGAAACCCATGTTCACATCCAAACTCTGCTCTTAAATTCAGACAATCAAGTGTGTGAAGTGTTTTCTACCACAAACCCGCCTTAATGATTAGTGATAATGAGTCTTATTTTATTTAAGCAGATCTCATCCAGACCCATGATCCCGTCCGTGTCCGTCTGACTGTAGTTTCTGTTTTCGCAGTGAGTGACAGACCCTCTGGGAAAGAGACCCGTAACCTCAGTTGTGTTAACACCACGCTCTCCCAAATTAATCTCCTTTCCTGAGAAACTGGAGAATTCCCTGCAGAGTCGCTGCACATCTGGGCTGCTGAGGGCCTCCCTCCCAGTGGGATCTCCTCCCCCCGGGGGCCGCTTCATTAGCTCACCGCCCCCCGCCCTCTCCCAACCCCAGTCCCCCTCCGGCTCTGTAAACTCATTAAGCTGCCAATAGGAACAGTTTAGCCAGCAGGCAAAGTCTCGCCAATTGTCCTCTCGCCTCAGAACCTGGTTGTTTGCACAACCTGTGACCTCACATCTTGTCACTGGAGCTTCCAGACGAGGTGAACACGCAGACAGGCGGCGATGTAAACAAGAGCATTTGCTTTCAAGGGGCTGTCAACGTGAAGACCAGCCTGTAAGACCTTGTTTAGGTTTGGGATCAGCGGCAGTAACTTCGCCCCGTCCATTCAAGGCTTTGACGCTCTCAAGACATCCTAAATACCCTGAATGTTTGTTTTCCTTTATGTGACTTTACTCAGCCGCCACAATCAAACTCAAACACAGAAAAGGGGACAAGGTGAAAGAACAGCCCATCCTTTTTAGTGGCAGTTTGTTAAGAAAGGCCTCTGTTGACGACTTTGACCCATTTCACTTGACAGATGTGGAGCTGTTGAGAGTGTGCCAGTGTGGAAAACTACATGTTCTGCTCAAATAATTCTCCCGGTTGTTTCAGGCTGCAGCTGCAGGCGGTGTTCAGAGGCCAGTCATGCGCCATTGGCTTTAGCGTCCTTTCCTGGGGCGAGTTTAGAGAGGCGAGAGGCTCACAGGAATGTCTGTTGTTCTTAGTAATTTAGATAACCTCTGGGGGTGAAATGATCCTTCCTGCTCACCTCCTCAATGCTCACTGGCAGTTTAAAGAGCGAACCGTACATGTGATTCAGTCACCTTTTCCATGCTTCCATTTCCTGTTATTCAAGTTCCTCAACAGTGAATCAACAAGGTAAGATGGTTAAAATGATAAAATGAGATGTATAGTGTTAAAATATGCTCAGTTAACTCCTTTATCAGTACAACTGTGCTTTAACTTGTTCTGTTGAAGTTTTAAGGATCGGTTCGGTTGCGCCCACCAAAATAAGCTTCGACCTGGACTCTAGTTTTCTACGTTTTCGTGTCTAAGTGACTAATGGGAACAACAAGTTTTTAAACTGGTCCAGTATTGTGCAGTGTCAATGTACGTCCACGAAAAGTGTTTGCTTTTGTCACTGACAGGCTCACATTGTTATTCTAAGTGTCTGACAACATCATATAAAGGATCCCGACAGAGATAGAGCTCTGTGTTTAAGAGTAAGATCCTTTTTGTTTAACCAGAAACAGCCCCGACATTGCTATCGACAAACCCACCAGACTCCGTTTACAGTAATTTTATAATCTTTTAAAGTCGACAGAAACAAAATAAAACTCACAAAAACAGTCTTGGTGGCATGGCGAAGCAGTGGTTAGCAAGAGGGTTCCTGGTTTGAACCAGAGGTTGGGGGTTCGAACCCTTGTCAGCGTGGTCCAAAGACATGCAGGTTAAGTGGTGATTCTAAATTAACTGTAGGTGTGAATGGTCGTCTGTCTCTAAAGCCCTTTTTAAACAGGAATTGTGCAAATTTGCAGGAAAGTCCAATCAGTCTTTTTTCAGCATTGGCAGTATAAAAACAAAATGGAGGAGTGCAGCAAAATGCCGCCTACCTACTTTTGTTTATACAGAATGCGCCTTTTTCGGGGCAATGGGGGGCGTGAGCAAGTAACAAAACGTGTAGCTCAGCGTGTGACGTAAACAGTGACGAAGCCGCAGGTGGTCAGTCCTTCGGCGATTCTCTCGTAATTTGGCCCGTCGCCACATTCGGTTTTTGGAGCCAAAAGTGACCATATTTTGACGAGAGGGTGGAGTTGTGGAGGAGTGGATCTGACTCTACAAGCAGTCCTGCCCTTCAATACGCATAACCTTAAGTCCCAATAAAAAGTTTATGATTGGGTTATTATCACAATATTTTTGTGTCGCAACATCATATCGATACACTGTTTATTATATAAAGGATTACTATTACAGGTACAAATTAAACCTATTTCTGCCTAATAGAATAATAAAATCAGAAGTTTTTCTTTGCCTCTGGTGATGCCCAACTCTATGACTTAGATAAAAATTCACCTGCTGTACCTTACGCCGCAGTCTGATGTGCACCTCCCCAGAAGTGTAACCACACATTGTGGTGACACAGACCTCCTGTCTGTCTCTGTAAGCTGAAACCATTTCCCTCAGTGGAAACAAAGCTTTATTTACTTTAATTTCACAGATAAGAAACAATAAATTGTGAAGACAATAAAGCCTCCACTAAAATAGCATTTTAAGTCTTGTGTGTGATTTATCCTGGCTTCATATGAGCAGAGGAAATCTCCGCTAGCTGCTGGGCTAATTTATACAATGTAAAACGCCATAGGCTTGTGCTAATAACGTTAGCATGTTTTGTAGTGGACCAGTTTCAAAAATTGTTGTTCCCATTAGTCACTTAGACAAAAACATGAGGAAGTAGGGTCGAGGTTGGAAAACACTGAACTGACTCTTTAATAATTAACTTTTATTTGAGCAAATCAAACATAAATTAGCAGGATTGAACAGATGAAACTCAGGGCACCATTTTTAAAGTTGAGGGAAAATACTGTTAAGTGGACCTTAATTCCCATCCAAGGCCAAGAATAAACTTCCACACTCCAGTTCAATAGTGGGAAAGAGACAACCTCTCAGTCCAGCAAAGGACAGTCAGACCTTGTTTCCCATGACGACACAAGTTGCCTTTGTTTTGTCTATCTTTATCACGTCTGTCCTCTCAACGCCGTCTTGTTCACAACCACACAGCAGGACTCAGTCACAGATAAAGACATGACTCCGGGGTAAACCTGCTCATCTGATCACGGCCTGAGATTCTTCTGTTTTCATTTCCTCTCGAGGAGATTTTGGGTTGGAAAATGTTCAGCAGAGGCAAAGCATCCAAAGAGATTAAAGCTCTCCAAAAGTGGAAAACTATTTAAGAGGTTTTAAAGCCGGGCCACAGAAACATTTAGTGTCTGTCTCTCAGTCTGAACAATCATTTTCTTCCCCTGATCCTTTTTTCCTTAAACATAGAAAAACATCTGCTAAATTAATGTGTAATTTCCACCGTCCTTGTTCTTCACATCTCAGCTCCAGAGTGTTTCCCAGGAGGTCATCGGACTTTGCGTAATCCCTATCGCAGCGTCGACTTTGACTCCACTGAGATCCAGAACACGGCCATCCAGGACCTGATCTGTGACCACTCGCTGTCGCCGGGCTGGTACAGATTCAAGATCAACAACAAACCGGCGGAGATGCCGACCACCTGCGTTGAGGTAAGACACCAAAAATAGTGGCTGTGTTTTCATGTTTGCACAACCTCCTGTGTCTCTGCTCCGACTGCCTGATTGTCAAAATCCTCAAATAAAATCTCTGCCAAAAAAATAGCATCAAACATCCTCTCCCAGCATCCAGCAGGTTTAATGAGCACCTGCAGCCCAGGTGGAGGGAATAATAACCCCCTCACGACAGGTAATGACTGTTTCTGTTGACGCCTGCCCCGCAGATGAACCGCTGTGGTACACAGGCTCCGGTGTGGTTGTCACTGAAGGATGTCTCCCTGCCCCGGCCTGGCGAGGTCCGCCAGCTCTCCGCCTGCGCCACCTGGCAGTTCTTCCAAGGCAGCACCAAGGACTGCTGCCTCTTCCGCATCCCCATCACGGTGCGGAACTGCGGCGAGTTCCTGCTGTACCACCTGCAGCCCACGCAGGGGTGCATGGGATACTGCGCTAAAGGTGAGCACAATCTGAGCTGACCTGAACAATTCACCCCAAAATCAAATATTTTTCCTCTTCCCTCTCGTGCTGTTTATTTTTATTTGAGGAAACCTTAACTACGGCTTTAAGGAAAATCTTATCTTAAGGTGTTTTTGCAACTGACCCCTGATGAACATATACAATATTTGTGCACCATAATGATGAGAAGAACTCTCATGTTTCAGTCACTCCAGAGTTAGGACCCAGGCTCTGCCCACCAGGTGAGGTCGAAGTCAACGGCCGATGCAAAGGTGAGACTTTCTGTCGGCTTCTACTTGAGATATATTTCATATTTATACCAATGTTGAAAAACATGTCATTAAATTTATTGTAAATTTCAGCTGCCGTCCCGTCCCTGCCGTCGCGCCCAGTGATCGCCCCGGAGCTTGTCGGCCACAGTGTCCAACTGAGGTGCTCCTTCATCCCGCCGCCGTGGAACCAGCCACTGGGCTTCCAGGTGGTCTGGGCCAGACACATCGGCCACAGCATGAAGGCCGAGATCAGGCAGGAATCCACGCTGAAGCCCTTCTCTCTGGTGGAGATGGATGGCGTTCACTTCAGGCTCGGAGAAACGGTAATTCCTGCCAGACCGTGCTGAGAGTTTCAGGGAGCACATGTGGAGGGCTTGACCCCTCGAGTGGGCAACGTAAGCCATGGATCATGCTGACCTCTTTTTGCAAAGGCAGATAGGCAACGCATGTCGTGTCCCGTTAGGAGAAGGCAAGAAGAGGGTGGGGAATTTAAATCAGTTGCAGGTTGGGAAAGCCTCGCTCCACATGCTTCACATTTAAACCTCCCCATTCAAATCTTCACTGTGAATTCTGGGGATGTTTTTCTTACATGGACGGATGCAAACAGATACAGTAAAGCTGTTCTCGACACTTGCAGTCATTCGGCTGTTTTCTTTTAATTGCACAAATTGCACATGTCCAGTTCAGTTCCAGTGTCCGACAGGAAGTTGGAGGATTTGGGAGGTGTGGGTGTCGGCTCTTCTGCCAGCTGTGTGTCTCTTTATAGAAGTATATTTCCAGAGTAATAAACAGCAATCACTGATGACAAAGACGCTCCAGAGCAAATCTGATTTGTCCTCATTTTAAGACGAAGCAGATTCACAGAGGCATGAAAATATCAGCTGCCAAATGTTTGTGCATGTTGAGGGTCAGACGGCCATCAGCTGGATTCTGTTACCAGAAGACATAACAAAGCATTTGATCAGACCGTTCTTTGTCTCTGCAAGAGGTCGGCTTCAAGCGTCAAGACCACTATTCAATCCAGGAGCAAGGAGAGGAACTTCATCTTACATTCAGCACGGGTTGTTGCTGGTTAGATCGGACACAAGAGTCTTGTGCTGCTGACCAATAAGCAGAGGAATGAAGACGTTAAGGGTTGTCAGGCTGAAACTCATTCTGGTGAGTCGGAAAATAAGAAAGGAATCTGAAAGTTGGAGAGTCCACAGTTTGGCAAAGCTTCCTAAAGGTGCGGACACACTAAACCGACATCAAAGAACTAGCGGCGACGAAAGCCAACTGTCGTGTCGTCTACTTGAGGTGACTACATCCGACGGTCAAGTGGCACATATGTTCTGCACCTGCGTGAGAGACCAACGCTGCAGTAGGGTATAAGGTTTTCGTTCAATGTCTCTAACTGTACTAACTAGCTTAGCTCTGGAGACACACAAAGGAATTTTGAAAGAAGCACAAGAGCAGGGCGCTGATGACGTCAGACAGCTGGGATTGCTTGAATGCAGTGTTGATCCAGGAGCATGTCCTGCCTGGCAAAACCACGTCGTGCCTCGCCCCAGCAGGTGGGATCTCTCGCGAATACCACCTGTTAAACACAGGGGGCAAAAATCACAACTGAAAGGACGACTTCCCTTGAAGCTTTGGCCCGGTGGAGAGTTGATGACAGCTGCACTCATTGCGTTGCTGTGCATGTAAGCTTGCGAGTAAATCACATGTGTGACAGCTGGCGTAAAACATACGATCGGCTAGGTCAAAAAAAGCCGATCCCATTCATTACAATGCCTTGATCAGCCCCGGTACTGATCTCTGAGATCAGATCAGGACATAATGAAATGGATGTCTTCTCTGCATTTGGAGTAATAATTATTATAATGACACGTCTTCTCTCGACAGTCTGCTGCACAGTCTCAGCTCTGACGGCTCTCATTTCCTGGAGAAATTATCTCTTGCCTGGAAACATTAAGTTATTAGATTTTCAGTGTGATGCTATTTGAAAGTGAGGTGATGTCACTGTGACTGCTGGCCCTCGTGCAGCTGTGGGCCTTTGTGCTTATTGTCCATATTTGGACACTGGGATTGTGTTAGTCGTGTCTGGAACGTGTTGCAGAGGGGTGGGCTCATACACACAGACCTTTTTTAACACGTGTTGATGGAGCAGCTCAGCGGGGTCAAAGGTCGTTTGTCTTAAACCACAAGTTAGTGCTCTTGGAGCTACATTAGGAAAGGTTTTGGTATGGAAGGAATCAAACCCTGATAGAGGCATTTAAACTCTGCTACACCCTGTATTTTTAATGTCTCTTATGCGTACGTTATTTTTTGGGTTATTAAGAGCATTAAGTGATGTCAGCGATGTTTTCCTTGCAGTTCTCCTGCAGTGTGTCAACTTTCAGAGCCAACTTCAGCCACAGCAGATCTTCTCCGAAAGAAAGTGAAGGTTTCTACGCAGGACTGAAGGTAAACATTCTCGTCTTGTGTTTTTACTCCAACATACGAGTGTTTTAAAGCTGCACGGTCAAACTTACCTGACGGCTCTTTGTCTCCTCTTTCCCTTCAGTTTTCTCCAGACTCGCTCCACATCGCAGAGAACAGTAAAGAGCACGAGGTGACCGTGCACAGCACAGTACCCATCCCCTGCTTCGACCCCGACCACGGCCACCAGTGTGGAGTCCCTCTGGCTCTGAGCGTCCACGACCCAGGTCAGACCTGCAGGAAACAGGGGATAGTGTTTGAGTGTCTTGTGCAGTTGTTTGGGGACAGAAAATCCCAATTTTGGAAACAGGATGGAGCTGGGTGGGATGAGCCTGCAGCAACCACAACAGCTGACCAAACATACCACTCTATTCGCCTTAATATCCCCTTAATTGGACAAATATATTCGGATTTGTGACCAAAACAAATTAAGGGAACTGGAATTCATTATATTTACAGATATAGGGTCCTTTAAAAGAAAGTGCCTTTGCTAAAATATGCATACGTTGTTTGATTAGCTCATGAAGGACTCCAGTGGGTGATCATCAGAACAGCTATTTCATGTCTTGGGTTCCTCTTCTGTTATGCTCTGACTTGCCCTGCACATCATCACATCAAAGCCAGCTCAGGAAGACATTATTACAGCTCTGCAGGCAGCTGTGTGCCGTCCGTTAACACTAACTCACCGCTGTGTTGACATTTGCAGACAGTCTCGGGCATGAGGCCCCAAATGTGGCGCTGTCCGCCTGCCAGGTGGAGCTCCAGCCCAACGCCTGCAGCCAAGGCAGCTGCGCCCGGGCGACCTTTTTTGTCACCGCCGTCACCGATTTCACACGTGATGGGAATCGGCCGAGTCTGATCGGCGTTTTACCCGGATCGAGTGCACCGAGAATCTGGAGAAGCTACGCCCCGACGTCTCTGAAAGTGAGTTGAAATTAAATTTCTTGGACCTTAAAGGATAAACGTATATAAATCTGATGATTTCTCAGGAAGAATTTCATCTGAAGGAAAAGCTGTTCAGTGCCCCTTGAGAGCGTTCAAGAGAACCTGGAAGGTTTCCAGGGGTTCAGGAAAACATTCAGGTCATTCTTGAGGGTGTTCTAGGGATCCTTGAACCGGTATTGGTGGACCATTATAAGAAGGACAAGTACAGGAGGTTAAGTGGTCCAGAGGTTTTTGATAAGGATCCTGGAAATCTTGAGGTTGTTTCAGGTACCAAAAACACGTGGTTAAGTTTAGGCAACAAAACTCTTGGTTGGGTTTAGGCAACAAAAACACGTGGTTGGGTTTCGGCAACAAAAACATCTGATTAAGTTTAGGCAACAAAAACATCTGATTAAGTTTAGGCAACAAAACTCTTGGTTGGGTTTAGGCAACAAAAACACATGACTAGGTTTAGGCAACAAAAACACATGACTAGGTTTAGGCAACAAAAAGGGGTTCCTGGACCAGTTGAGGTGCCCAAAGGGTCTTTAGGGAGGTTCCAGTGGTCCTTGGGGATTCCAGGAGTGGCATCCTGAACTTCTTAAGAGGGCACCAGGGTCCCAAACTAAATGAACAATAAAGAGTAACAGCAATGTGATATAATTATCTAACTATTACTTTAATTAGAAAGAAGGCTCTAATCACAGGTCTCTCTGTTAGACTGTTTACATGTACACACAGTTATATGGTGCTTTATAAAACTGGAAGGGATGGTGGGGGTTGAGGGCCAAAAGTGTGCCTGCTTGATGAGTCGACATCATGTTCAAAGAGCGATGTTCTGCGTAGTCATTAGTTGCCTCCACACAAGCCATTACATTATGTAAGACATGATGTCAGCCCTCCAGACAGTGTGTCTCTGAGGAGCCTGCCGAGAGGAGTTTTCCCATCTGTACCGGGTGAAAACATCAAAGCTCAAGGTCAAGGGGTCACAGCGTGGAGCCCCCCTTATCTTTGTTCTCCTTACCATCTTCCCCCAGGTCACGGTCCAGGACGTTCCTACTTCCATCTGCTACTCTCTGACTGACCCACATGTCATTACACTAGACGGCAGGTAATTTACCCATTAATCCGTTATCAGCGGCCGTCAAATGGTAATTTGAGTTCCAGTCTGGCTCAGACGTTGATATATCTGTATGTTCCTCTCTCATTCTGCCGTGCAGGCGTTATGAAAACCACCAGACCGGCACTTTTGTCCTTTACCGGAGCCTCGTCAGGGAGTTTGAGGTCCACTCTCGCCAGTGGGACTGTGGCAGCCGGCACTACGCTGTCGCCTGCAACTGTGGGCTTGCAGTGCGAGAGGGGAATGATATTGCAATCTTTGACATGTGCAACGGCCAGCCGCAGGAAACCAGGCCACAGCTCACCCTGAAGAACCTAGCTGACAGGGAGGGCAGTGGAGTCAGGGTGCTGGAGTCCCACCAGGGGAAGAAGGTCACCGTAGGTATCCGAACATTTTCACACTGGTGCAGAATTGTTTGGAAAATCAGTCAATGCTGTGCTTCCAAATCAAATGCATGAGGGATCTTGACTTTAATTACATCCATCATATAAATTTGATCTTTTAGAGTTTAAATGTTCATTTCTCCTGCATGAGGAGATTATGTTAATGCACTGCTGGATGTGACTCTCCTCTCGTAGTTGATCTTTCCCTCCGGGGCCTTTGTTAGGGCCGATGTTGGCGATTGGGGGATGAGCCTGTCCGTACGGGCGCCCAGTGTTGACTACAGCAACACGCAGGGCCTCTGCGGCACCTTCGACCGCAATGGCAACAACGACTTCCACGGCTCCGATGGTGGCTCTTACGGTCCTGATGACCTGCATCGCTTCATAGACAGCTGGAGGTCAGTCTGAGACACTTAAGAATTAAAATTGATGTGACTGTTTTTCTTTAAACTTTTAGTTTTGGACCTGAAATGACAGATTCTTCACAGAGCTTTTTGTTTCTGTGGTTTTCCTTTCTTTTGTGCGTGTGCTAGGATAGCACCCGGTGAGAGTTTATTTGACAAGACACCTCCTGGGACGACGCAGGCGGTCAAGAGGCCCTTCTGTCAGTGCCAAAAAGGATACAGCACTTCCCATCACACCGGCAGAGGGATGAGGAACTTGTACGATCCTTCCGCTCACTCCGACTGCATAGCATACAATAATGTGGATTACACATCTGTGTTCCCCTCTATGGACACAACAGTGGAATACATCAAGAGTCCAGAAAGGGAGGAAAGCATCCTGGATATGTCTGCCTTTAGAAGTCATCCTCTGGAGAGGAGGCACCTTGGGCTTCACACCAGGAACAATCAAAACAGTGACGGTGGTCTTGAACTGGACGGTGAGTTCAGGGAGGATCTTCTGCTTTCCACTGACAGGCCAAAGAGACAGGCGTCATTTGAATTTAAGCCTGTCTTCACGACTCAGAGCCTCAGCCAGGCCGATCTGGAGAACCTCGCCTACTTCTTCCCCGAGGATCACTTGGCGGAAGCCCGACCGGAGGTGCAGCCTGAGTGGCCCACGCCGAGCGGCCTGACCTCCGCCAAAGCTCTGGAGGTGTGCCAGATAGCTTTGGCCAACTCCACCGTTGGTGCCGTGTGCCGAGGGCTACTGGGACGCCGTCTGGACGAGGCAGTGGATCTCTGCATTCTGGACCTGCAGCTCAAAGACGACCTGGGCTGGGAGGAGGCGCTGCTGCCGTACCTGGAGAATGAGTGCGAGAGGAGGCTGTTGGAAAACCGGACCCTGAGAGCCTTGGAGGTGTCTGGTCGACCAGGATCGTCCAGGGAGGTGGTGACAGCGCTGCGCTGCCCCAACTTTTGCAACGGAAATGGAGAGTGCACAGAGTGGGGCTGCCAGTGCTACCCCAGCCACAGCTTCTACGACTGCAGCCTGGCCATCAGTGAGTACCCAGAGGCTCTTGCTCCAGGCCGTAATTGGTAAAGAAGGTCAGTGATTATGTTTTGCTACAACTGCAGAATCATTATTATCTCTCCTCGTCTGATAGGCCAGCCAATAGAAATAACAGATCTGGAGAACGGGGGACTGTGTGACATCCGAACCTTCAACTGTCGCAGCGTTCGAGTGTTTGGCCTCGGCTTCATCGACTCTCCTGACCTCAGCTGCCACGCCAACAGACTTAAGGTAAGGAAAGGCAAGGTCAAAGGTCAGGCTGAGTGCCTTCAAGAGGTTTTCACGATATGTCCTCTGAACTGCATTAATCTGCCCCCACAGTACATGAACGGAGTTTGGGTTCCAGGGGAAAAACAGAGAACAAAAGCCACCTTCCTCAGCTCCAAGGCCTTAGACTGCGCCGTGCCATCTCTGAGCAACACAGCCGTCAACACAGAAGACTTCATGATGGACGACAAACCATACGCACGCTGGGAGATTAAGGTAACGTCTCACATCTTTACTTGTTTGTCGGTGGATGTTTAGTCATGTCATGTCAGCTCCTCTCTTCCTTGTCCCAGGTCACCAACGATGGCTCCCAGTACAGCCAGGCCAAGGTGCTGACGATCTACGATGGCGTTTGCCAGGTGTGCGACGCATCGCGCTCAGGACTCTGTAAGTTAAAGGTAACTCGCATACAAAAAAGAAGCGTTTTCCTCCATGTCCAGTTGTTAATCTCCTGCACATCATAAAGTGTATAAAATAATGGACGTAACAGGTCACTTGTTGGGAAAATTTGGGCTCACTAGTGTTTGTGTATTTGTGTAACAGATTTAGGAGACAGATGTGATTCAGTGGTGTTTAGAGGAAAAGTGCAGCGAAGCGTTTTATATGCTCTGTTGCAGAATCAGCGCTCTGAACAACTTGTAACTTGTTGAATGACTAAACCAGAGACAGTGTGATTTCCCTTCCTCCAAACATGCAGCAGCTGGCTTTTTAAAAACCCAACAAAGGTGCAGAGGGGGCCGTGTTGTTACTGGAAGTGCTTTTTATGGGAACGGAGACAGGACAACATGTAGCCTTACAAACAACCTGGAGTGAACACATGCGACTGCAGACACTCAGAGATCTGCATGTGCCTGCCAAAGCTGAAGTAAATTGAATTAGCCGAAGCAGAGATGGAGCAGATTTCCTGTTGTGTACCTGGCTCCTCCAGAGAAAACCACTGAAGGAAAATAAACAGCTTGAGGAAATATGTTTATATTGCTGTAATTTCTGGAAGCTGCTTTGGCATTTTTTTAAACAATGTTGTACATATGAGTACGCAAACAAACCTTTTGCACTTTCTG
Organism: Epinephelus awoara; assembly: GCA_035609425.1. Classification (NCBI taxonomy): domain Eukaryota; kingdom Metazoa; phylum Chordata; class Actinopteri; order Perciformes; family Serranidae; genus Epinephelus; species Epinephelus awoara. The sequence goes on from CM069317.1 coordinate 19,987,930, forward strand.
GTCGCCAGGAGAGGACGTGTAACATCGACGGGATGTGTTTCGCAGAGGGAGACTCAAATCCCAGCAGCCCCTGCCTCCTCTGTGACCCCGACACCTCCAAATTCACCTGGTCTGTGAATCAAGGTACGAAAAGAGATGCATCATCAACAGCACCATACGTAATTTGCCCTTGGTGAGTCCACATAGTCAACAGGTTATCAGGCAAAAAACTCTTGAGGGAGCTATGGTGTTATGGCTTTTTCAGAGAGAGCACACCTCTCTGCCCTTCCACGCGCCTACGAGGAAAGATTTTCTACACGCCTACATGTGAAGCCTTATGGCAGAGAGAGAGCACACCTCCCTGCCCTGGAGGGATTACTGGATTACTATTTAAGATATAAAAATTAACAACAAAAAAACTCACAGGTGAAGGGCAGGGTGGGCTTGTTATGATTGTTATGCATTGAATATAATATGAAATCCATAGAATATCTCACTTAGTTCGGGGTTGGGTTGGGAACCAGTGTTTCAGACCTCCAGGAGGTGTTTTTGTCTCAGCTTGTAGCCCACTAATGATGAATTACAGGGAGAGCAGCATTTATCTTACTGCATGATTGCCGTGACAGTCGTGGTTGGCTGTTAGCGAGGTAGCCGTCCAACTGTGGTCCTGTTTGTCCCCATTAGCAGATCAAAGGAGCGGAGGTTTAGGTTTCCCAGCGTGCCCTGACCTGTCGCTTAACCACTCTGAGACAGAGGGGAGCAGAGGGGGTAAATCACATGGTTTGTTACTATGGCTACACAGACTGACAATCATTCTTAGTCACACTCAACGACACACAAGTCAGTTTAGTGAGGCTTTGATAGCTGAGCACTGCGATGAATGAGCAACAGAACACGTCGTTTAGTCCCACATTAAGACCTGAATTTCCTCAGGGCGGTAATTTTAAAAGGTTTCTCAACAACAATGGTACTCTGCAATGGCATACAAGTATCTCACCAAGTTGCCCGACGTATTTCTAGACTGTGAGGTTTGGAATTCACTAATAGCAATAATCGTATTAATCAGTTTCTTAACATATGACCGTCATGCTGAGCAGGTGTTCCCTGGGATTATCATCACTTTCCTCCCGTTGAACATCTGTGGGGGAGAGCGTGATCTCGGGAAGTGGATGCTACATGATCTGGTTGAAATGGCCGTCGAGAGCTCCGTTTGGAAAGAAAAGCTGGAAACACCTCCAGATATGGACATGGGTGTTTACAATGGCTCTACCAGGAACAGCCTGGAGGAATGTTTTTGTCAAAGCAAGCCCACATGAAGGAGTTTACTCCAGGACAGGAAGTAGATTCTGTCATAAAACACTAAGACTTGTAGTTGTTGATGTAATGGTAATTAAGAGAGGAACAACTATTGCTTGGTGTTTTCAGGTTGCCCATCTATCTGTTCCATTCTCAACAATGCAATATCTCTTTAAATTTGGCACAAACTTTTAACATTTCACACAAATGTTAACAACTATCGTTGTTGAAAGTATGTGGTATTTGTACACGTTTTTCCTTCTCTGCCCTCAGTCAATGAGCCGCCGGCGTTCCACCAGCCCCAAAGCGCCCTGCGGACATTTGCCGGGGAGAACTTTGTCTTCCAGTTTGCAGCATCAGACCCCGAGGGCTCAGCACTCCTCTTCCAGCTGGAGGAGGGGCCAAAGGGTGCCGTCCTCTCCCCTGCCGGCCTTCTTATCTGGAGGGTCCCGTCTTTTCCTGAGGAGGAGGGGCGTCAGTCGAGCAGCTCGTTTCGCTTCACGCTGTCAGACGAGTGCAACGCCCAGAGCACCTCCACCGTGAAGGTAAGAGCCGCAGAGGGAGAGACCAGGACGATCAGAGGGAAAGGTGCAGGAGACAGTAGGATTTATGGGAAATGTGGTCTTAATTTTAAGAGACATTAACGCTCACAGTACGGCATAAGTGGGAGGATAACAATGCCTCAGCAGTGTCTCTGTCTTTCCCATCTGTAACACAGATCGACTTGGTGCCATGTGGGTGCAAGAACGGAGGTACCTGTGTAACGGACGTCAATTTTCCAGCGGGCAGTGGGAAGTACCTGTGTGTGTGTCCTGCGGGTAGGCAGGGCGACCTCTGCGACGAAGATAAGGACGAATGTCTGTCGGCCCCTTGCGCAGTTGGCAAGTGTATTAACACAGCCAGTGGGTACAGGTGCGAGTGTCCTGTGGGACTGAGAGGTAACAAGTTGGTGAAAGCCACTAAAATCTTTGTACCTGAATTCACAAAAGTAGAGCCTTTGATTTTTGAAGCTCACAGAAAGCAGTCGAGCCCTTCTGGCATCACGTATTTGCAGGTGTAGAGGATCAATGTTATGTCTGTTACGGTTTACGATCACATAAACTATTTCGCTGTGTGTGTGTGTGTTTGGCAGGTATAACGTGCCTGGAAGACATCAATGAGTGTGAAAGGAAGCCGTGTTTCCCAGGAGTCCAGTGCATCAACAGCTTTGGCTCCTATGGCTGCGGGCCATGCCCCACAGGCACGGTGGGTAATGGGACGATATGCACAGGTAAGCATGAGCCCACTGCATTTTTATCAGGACAGCTGCTAAAACAATTTTTATATATTAATAAGACCATAAAGAAATGGACTTAGCCACTGTGACGTCAACAATCAGTTTGTGAACTCTGGTTTGGAAACCTCAAGTTTAGCATTTTGACCGTCATGGAAATTTTCACGACTAGCTAGTACTGGGGTCGAGATTACCCTAATACTAGCTAGCTACTAGATGCTAGCCTGGTAAGCAAAGTACAGCTATGGTAAACTGTGATAATGCTCATGCAATATTCTTCAGCAAAAACAGGCTTAAAACCATTAAAACAAAATGAAATAGTGATTGTCGGGGACTACAAGCTAGCTACGATGCTACGTTATGATTGGCCAGTCTGCTTCCAGGGGCAGGACTTAGCAAAGGGTCAGATAACTTTCATGACCTGAACTCACGCTGAAATTCTGACAGCTACGATTACGCCTATACTCTGTGAATTTGGGGTTATGCTATGTTATGTTGTCGCTATGGTTGCGACAAACAGCAACCACCTGTCACTCATGTCATGCCCTTATTTATAACATTGAAATAGGTGTTATATAAAAAGCTATCCCCTGTATAGTTATCATTGATGTTGAAATTACCCGTAGAAACCATAACTGTTTTGTACCAGGCTGTAAACATGTTTATTTCTACTGTAACGTTGGACATTTTAACAACTTTTGGAGCACATACTGTATCTTGTCAACGTACTTTTGAGCAAGGCAATGAATCACCTGCTTGTTTTCTTACCACAACTTGTTGTGGAGAAACGTGCCAGTTAACAACTAAAATGAAATAATAATTTGAAGAGATATTCAGTGTCAGGTTCGTGCAGTCATGAGATCTGACGGCCAAAGAACATAAAACAAAGTTTGACCGTTACGTCATGTGAATACAACGAGAACATTAAATTCTCCTCAGGTTTATGAGATGATAAAAAAACTGAACAGATGTCAGTCTGAACAAATGGTAACATTTATCTTATCGTAAAAACGATGTGAAACTATTGATAATGTTGTTTTTACAAAAACATGAATTTAAGACTGGTATGATAAAATAACTTTCCATGGAACTGTGCACACATACGTGCATACACAAAACTAACTTTGCAATCAGCCGGGTTCTGATTCTGATGCGAGATAGTTCCTACCCCCACCTGAATCTCATTAACAAGTTCATCAGATACTGCTGCTCTTTGAAAGTGTGCAGCCATTCTGTAGTTTCAAGGTCTTGCATAACAAATAAATATCTTCTTTTCTATGTAATTATTTGCATGTAAGATATCTGTGCTGTTGCACAATCCCTTTGGATAAGAGCATCAGCTAACTGCCCAGAGCATGAAGGTGAATTTGTTCGTTGCAGCCATGCGTCTCCGAGGAACACTCAGCAGGGATACAGTGCTGAATGGAAACCAGATGGCTGATGGCAGCTGATACCGATACCATTGCAGCGAGTGCTAACTGGAGTTAATGCTTTGAAAACACAGCCCGCTGCAGGAGGGAGAACTGTTTCCGACTAATCATGTTTGTGTACACGCATACGTACAGATGTGAATTCACACAGTAAACACTAATCGTTGCGATACTAAATTATACGTCTGATATTCATAAAGCTCCTGGAGTTGCATGCCTGCAGCTGCTTCACAGCTCCCAGCAGCTAAGAATCTTCTTTTCTAAACTAGAGCTAATATGCAGCTTGTTGCGTGCGTTGTTGTGTGCGGCTCGCTCAGTGTGTGACGTGCACTTGGAGATAAAATATAGGCCTATATTAATGAAGGTTCATTAGTTCACTGAGTGCGTTTATATGGACAGTTTAATTCGCTTTTCATTTGGAAGGAAAGTTCATTCCTATTAAAAGTGATCTTGTAAACACCTAATTCAGAATGAAAATGGTCAATGCGATTGAAAATTCAATTCAATGTATGGGGCTGGAATATTACATTTCTAATTCCCAATGAAAGAATTTCTTTAAGTTCATTCCGGTCTTTCTGCACATGCTCATTTCCTTGCCCTGCCGGCGCGATGACATATACAGCGCGCATAGTAACGGGCTGAGATAGAGCAGTCGGTCTTGTTGCACTCACCGTTTTCCATTCGCCACAGCACGGTCTTCTACCTCCCTTCTCCTCCTCAACAGACGAAGCATTAGCAGAACAAGGTTGTTGTCGTACTGCTGCTTCAAGAATATAAGCAAAACAAGCCCAAAAACTAAACTCTGACATGAGATATCGCTTCTAGCCGACCTGGGTGTTTCTTAACAACACACTGCTGTGTTTCCAAGTGACATTTGAGCCCCCCAAAATGTTTTTTAAAGCCAGAACATGATCTTTCCCCACCCATAACCAAGTGGCTTTTGTGCCTAAGCACAACCACGTCAACCACAGTGTTTTTGAGAAACCTTAAGTTTCAATATATCCGCACAAATACAAGGTATCCATGGTTTGCAGAGATGTACATTGCCAACACTTTTTTTCTAGCAACTGCATTGGAGCTTGTGTATTTGGCATTTAAGCCTGTAAAAAAAACCTGGGCTGAATAATAGCTGCAAATAATCTCCAGCGTTCGTGTTTACACTGGGACTTTCTACAGTAAATGTCAATGGAGTTGCAGCTTTCTTACAATTCCACTGTTGTAATTGAGTAATCAAAGAGCCTCAAAACCTGGCGTGTAAGCAGGCTAAAAATCAAACTGAGGTGCATGTTTCAAGACGCTATCATCCCTAATGGAACATTTGGCTCACAGCAAAGCACACAGCGTAAATTACTGTCACTAATGTAGTGTGTGTCATTTTTATGGAGCTCTGTAAAAGTACACTCCTGAGGACAGGTCCTTGGATTTCCTCACCCCTTTTGTTCCTCTGCTTACTCTTCAGCCCTCTTATCTTCTCCAGTAAAGGGACTTTGGTTGGACTTATTTGACCTCTTACTGAGCCCTTCACATCAGGGCTGCAGTCAAAAGCACAAGTCAGGTCTAAGTAAATTAAGATTCTAAAAACCAGTCCCGGAGATGGATTTCAAAGCCCTTAATTGCAAGTATCTCAAAGTGTGTACAGATTACCCAAACTACAGTCAGGGTAAGAACAAACGATAGTAAACTATATGGTATTCAAGACAAATACAAAACAACTGGAAACAGCAACCAACCAATTAATCAAAAGTTGGATAAGCACACAGAAGTAAAGTCGAGTCACAAGAGTCAAGACTCTGAAGTTTCCTGATGATTCAATCTGCCTCTGTTGTATCAGATCGAAGCAGGAAATGTTGGCCGAGCCAACGCAGGACAAATCAGAGTCAGGTTTGTTTGACTTGCTGCCGCCACTTGCTGTCTGCAGCATGTCGACGTCAATCACTGAGCGTTTCCTGCTACGCTCGTGGCTTACAAATGTGTTGATAGGCTGAGTGGAAGTCGTGCCTCGTTGAGATCTTCACACAAACTGGCTCCAAAAGTCTCTTGCTGAGCGTCTGTCTCATTAAAAAAAAAAACTTTGACCTTCCAATTTTTTTGCTGACTCTTCCTTCCTGTGATTTCTGTTTGTTCCATCCTCAGTATGTTCCTCCATTCCTTTTTGCATTTGGTTTCCTTGCAATGTGGGTGTCCTAGAATTGGATTATATGGCAATCCAAAATATAATCTGTGTTTTTCTTCAAACAGCAGTCGTGAGGCCGGTCCCCATCTCCCCCACATCTGCTGCTCGTACGACGGACTACAGGATACCAGATGTGCTGCTGCAGCCGCCCAAAATAAAGACAGACACGTTCCGGAAGACCTCAAGTGGCAGCTCCCCGCAGACGAGGGCTGAGGCGGGGAGGACAGTTCCAAGGATTGACCTGAACCGATCACAAACTAAGACCCCCGCTTGGGGACGGATTCCAGGAATGAGCCTGAACCCTGCGCTCAGTAAGGCAGAAAGTAACCGGAGCGTCACAGCAACAACACCAGTTGTGACCCAAACAAAGACTGATGCTTTGAGAAAAGGCCAAGGAAAACTTAACCCATCTTCAACTCACACATTCAAGAACATCTCAGGAATCATACCAGACCAAGTAAAGCCTGATCAGCCCAAAATCAGCAACACTATTGCCAAGACCTCCACTGTAGCCCAACCATCGAGAGGTGCAGCTTCAGGTAAGATTTCAACAATGTCCTCCAACTGTATTTATTTGTTCAGAAACTTTCATTTTTGTTCTGGGTTGCGTCTTTCAGGATCTGGTCAGTCTCTGGCTGTGAATGTGTCGGCGACGTGTGCCAGCAGGCCCTGCTTCCCTGGGGTTCAATGCATCAACCGCAGGCCGCCGCACGTCGGATATGTGTGTGGCCGCTGCCCGCCTGGCCTTCACGGCAATGGACGTGTGTGCATGAAGAATGCTAAGGAAGGTAAGGGACTTCTGGCACCTAGTTATGACATCTCCATTGACATAAAAGAAAATGAATGCGTACATGAATTTTAACAAACATGAAAATCCAGATTTTATGCAAACATCTGCGAGTAATATGAAATCTCCCCCTACACACTGTGGGTTACTTTAAAGATCTTTTATTCTGTTCTTATGATGTGCTGGTTTTCCTGATGTTGTTTTATGTGTTTTTCTTGGATGGAAGGAACGCCATTTATTACAGCAGATAAATCAGTTTGAGTGGCTGGAGACGGCCTGGATGTAATAACCACCTTTGGTACTTGCTTTTTGAGTCAGCGCCCGGCCGCAAAGATTCGACAGAAGACTGCTGAACGTTGTTTTCTCACGAGGGGAGCAGAGGGTCCTAATTACTCAGAGGAGACAGAGTCATTCCAATTTAAACCTCTTTACTGTGGATCGTGCTGATCTGGGAAGTTACAAGGCAGAACAAAGTGTTAATGCAGATGAGTCAAGAAGCCGCAAACAAGACATGGCTCGTTTAAATCAGTTTGCAGTGCTTGGAGAGATGTTCTCAACTTTTTATTTGTTCCTCACGCTGATATTTAAACAGATTTCCTTTATCTCACAAAATAAATTAAAAGCAAGAATCTTGTAAATTGCTTGTGTGTGTGAGGCACTACCGTTTTCAACTTTCAGGTTGTCTGTCCGTCCATTCTAGTGAAGCTGATATCTCAAGAACGCATGGCGAATGTCCAAATCTGAAGAAATTCCTTCAAGGTGTTACTGAGACGTCACGTTCACAACAATGAGACAGACACAAAGTTACACAAGGTCAGATTTGTGCCGAGTTTATTTTCTCCATGCGTTCAATCTATAGTAAAGGCCAAAAACATGTTGTGTGAGGTCACACAAACATCCACTTTGATTCAGCAATTAACTCATTTTAAGTTTTGGTGAAAGGTCGTGGTCACTGTGACCTTGCATCTGTCTCATGGTTGTGAAGCAATATCTCAAGAACACTTTGAGGGATTTTTTAAATTCAAATTTGGCACAACAGCCACTTGGATTCAACGATGAACCGTTCTGTTTTTGGTGGTCGGTCAAAGGTCACTGTGACCTCGTCTGTCTCATTCTTGTGAACACAATATCTGAAGAAGTTCCTTGAGCGAAGTTTTTAAATTTTGACACAAATATCCACTTAGACTCAGCAATGAACCGATTAGAATTTGGTGGTCGTAGGTCACTGTGACCCTGTTCGTCGTAACACAATTTCTTGGACTTGGAGTTAATTATGAACTGATTCGAAGTTGGTAGTCAAAGGTCAAGGTCACATCTCGAGAAGGTCTTGAGGGAATTTCCTCAAATTTTGCACAAATGTTCACTTGGACGAAACAATGAATTGATTAGACTTTGGTGGTCAAAGGTCAAAGATCAGTGTGACCGTGCATCTGTCTTATTCTTGTGGACACAATATCTCAAAAAGACCTGGAGGGAATTTCTTTAAATCTGACACAAACGTCCACTTGGACTGAAGAATAAACTGATTAGAATTGGTGGGTGAAGGTCAAAGGTCACCGTGACCTCACAAGGAGGCATACAAAAAGAGATCACAGGGACAAACAGCATATTTCAGGTAGGTAACACTGCAGAAAAACTGCGTTATATACCGTATACTCCAGTGAAATCTCAGACGAGTATGATATGAAAATATAAGTATTGCCCCAAGCCTAGTGGAGAAATCCAAAGCTCGACGAGCTGGTTATGTTTGCTAAGTTGTGACGAGACAATAACTGTCTGGGGGGAGGGGTTAATTTGCCCGAGGCACTGATGTCACCTCCTGTCTTTCCTCAGCATCCAATCACCTTCCTCAGCAGCAGACGGTAAGCAAGACTGGCCGATCCCCCTATGGAAGCAGCAGCAAAGTCTCCCAGCTTCACCTGCCCAACCTGCCCACCAGGCACGGCATCAAACACCTGTCCTGGTCCGTCACCAGAGCGAACCGAGACAACGCACCACGCCAGGTTCCTGCTTCAGGGAGGGGAGGCGGGACGGGGAGGAGAGAGGCGGTCACTGTTGCTTCAAGAGATGGTCCCAGAACGTCAGTCGGTGCCCTCAATACTCACATCACCCACCACGGTAGCAACCTCAGAACAGATGCCAGGACATACACCAGATCCAGCACAACTGTTTCCAGAGAGTTTACGGTTCCTCATGTGACGGTCTCCAAGGTGAGTTTTTGTACTGTGTGTCGTCTTGATGTTAAGGTAGCAAGAACATCCAATCACTTCATGCTGTGTTTACCTCCCAGCAGTCTGAAGGAGCATTGAGCAGTGTCACACCTTCTAAGGTAACACTGCCCGCACCTCACGTATCCACTCAGTCTGGCAAAGTGGCGCAGTCCAAACAAACAACACAGCCCCAGCTCAACTCCGTGGTATCCACCCACGCCAAACCCTGGACCCCTCCAAGACATGCCTTCCCACTTACAGCAGCCCTCACCGCTCTGTCCTACTCGCTGTCTGAGTCAGAGTTCTCCGCAGATGGAGATGAGGGTGAGACGAGATCCGAAGGCCCAGATTTGCCGCAGGTGGTCCCAGCGTTGCCCCTCACAACACCGGCCAAGACAGCGTACAGCTCCCCGCTACAAAGGGCTACCTCCATCCAGCCGGGGTTTAGGAGTGGTACAACAGCAGACAAACATGCGACGACCTGTGCCGACCGGCCGTGCTTTCCTGGTGTCCCGTGTGAACCAACTGTGGACGAGGGTTTCCGCTGCGGCAGGTGTCCTGTGGGATACACCGGAGATGGACGAGCCTGTCGAGGTGAGGCTTCGTGTCTTCAACAATGTTGTCAACACTTGATAATAGTGCAGAACATCCGTCACGTTTACACAGATTTAACACCAGCGCTGTTGGATTTTCAAGCTGTTTGCAGGCATACATGTGGCAGGAACATGGAGTGTGCTCGGCCCAACACGTGCCGCTGCAAACCAGGCTACACTGGATCCGACTGCCAGACAGGTGAACACACAAATGGCTTATATTGTAGGTATTATTTCTCTCTGGGTTGTAATATCGATGTTTTAATTTGTTATTTTTATTTATCCATATTTTCTCAGCAATCTGTGAGCCGGACTGTGTGAACAGGGGTGTGTGCATTGCTCCGGGTGTGTGTCAGTGTCCCAGAGGGTTTCATGGAGAAACCTGTCAGGAAGGTAAAGCTAGCCTCATTTTCCATCTAAATTTTCCCATAATATTACAAATAAATTTCGGAAAGAAAAAGTCTAATAATTTTCTTGGAATACATGTTTTTTTTCTACTTTTAAAACAAGGTGACATCACATCGCAATTGATTTCTTATATGGTCTTCTGCTCAAGGCATGCTACTGCAAGTGTTTACAGTATGGCTACATATAGCTACATGCTAACGTCAGGGAAACGTTGCCAATTTTGTAAATTTCTCCCTGATTTCGGATCAGATTCTTTATGCAACATGTCCAGTTGTGAAGATTTTGGTTCAGAAGATTTTACTGCCAATTTATTACAATAGAAAGTGCTGCTATACTCGGGCTTTATGCACTCCGCTACATGTAGCTACATGCTAACGTCAGAAAAGGATCTTGGTGGCCAATTTTGGATCATATTCCTGTTGGAACATGTCCTGTTGTGAAGAGTTTGGTTTAGAAGGTTTTATTGGTGACTTTTCGTGGTAGAAAGTGCTGCTGTACTCAGTTAAAGTCATTCTCCGGCTGCAAGTACACTGCTACATATAGCTACATGCTAATGTCAGGACAAGATGCAAACTTGGTGATCAATTCGGTTAATTTCTACCTGATTTCAGATAAGGTTCCTTCTGAAACATATCCAGTTGTGAAGGTTTTGGTTTCAAGGATTCTACTGGCAATTTATTACAACAGAAAGTGCGGCTATACTCCAGCTTTATGCATACCACTACTTGTAGCTACATGCTAACATCAGAGAAAGATCTCGGTTTCCAATTTTGGATCATATTTCTCTTGGAACATGTCTGGCTATGAAGACTTTAGTTTTGAAGTGCACTGCTACATGTAGCTGCATGCTAACGTCAGGAAGACGTGCAACCTTGGTTAGAAATTTGTAAATTTACACCTAATTTTGTATCAGTTTCCTTCTAGAACATGTCAAGTTGTGAAGGTTTTGTTTTAGAGGATTTTACTGGCAATTTATTACGACAGAAACTGCTGCTTTAGTCCAAATTTAAGCGCACTGCTACATGTAGCTACATGCTAACATCAGAGAGAGATGTTATATATGTGGCTGATTTTGTTAATGTTTTTCTGATTTTAGTTCATATCCCAGTTGGAACATGTCTGGTTGTGAAGATTTTGGTTTAGAGACTTTTATTGGTGACGTTTCACAATAGAAAGTGTTGCTATTCTACAGTCATTTGCTTGCTGCAAGAACACTGGTACATGTGGCCACATGCTAATGCCAGGGAAACACGTAGTCTTGGTCAGCGATGTTGTTAATTTCTCCCTGATTTCGGATCATTATTTTCTGATTTTGTAACAAACTCCTGTTGGAACATGTCTAGTTGTGAGGAGCTTGGTTTAGACGGTTTTATCTGGGATTTTTCACAGTAGAAAGTGCCACTATACTCCGTTACAGTCATTCCCCAGTTGCAAGTGCACTGCTACATGTAGCTACGTGCTAACATCAGGGAAACCAGTAATCATGGTTGTTGATTCTTCCTGATTTTGGATCATATTTTGCTGCAACACATCCTGTTGTGAAGATTTTACACTCATTCCTTGGTTGCAAGTACACTGCTACATGTAGCTACATGCTAACGTCTGGGAAACATGCAATCTTCGTTACAAATTTAGTTAATTTCTACCTGATTTTGGATCTGTTTCCTTATGAAACATGTCAAATTGTGAATATTTGGATTTAGAAGATTTTACTGCCAATTTATTACAATAGAAAGTGCTGCTATACACTGGCTTCAAGTACACTGCTACATGTAGCTACATGCTAATGTAGTTCCTAGGTAATCAGTGATTATGATGGCTGACAAATAAACTGTTCTAAATGATGTAACTACTTGCAATGCATCTGTGCAGCTCTGTGCAGGTTACCATGTGAAAACGGAGGCACCTGTGTGGGACTGCAGACCTGTTCATGTCCATATGGGTTCGTTGGACCTCGATGTGAGACCAGTGAGTTCAGTTCCTGGGATCTTTTGTTTTTCCACAGTCATTTAATTGTATTTACTTTTAAAAGCTCTTCGCATCATGATTGTGACGATGATGTTTTGTAGTGGTGTGTAGCCGTCACTGTCACAACGGAGGCCAGTGTGGATCTCCAGACGAGTGCTTGTGTACGACAGGCTGGACCGGACTGTCCTGTGAGACCGGTGAGTGTGTTTTAGTGTGTTTTAGTGTGTGTGTGTGTGTGTGTGTGTGTGTGTACTGACCTCAGTGATGCTCTCCTCTCTCTCTCCAGCTCTCTGCTCTCCCGTGTGTCTCAACGGAGGTTCGTGTGTCCGGCCGAATGTTTGCGACTGCCCTCACGGTTTCTACGGAGCACAGTGTCAGAACGGTAACTTTACAACTTCAGCCATCAGTCAATCGGGGAGTATCTCTGATCAGACAGAGTACGTTAAACCTTCAGCTCTGTGATTATATTCTTTACTCTCTGTCCTCGTCCAGCTGTCTGCAGCCCTCCCTGTAAGAACAGCGGTGTGTGTATACGGAACAACGTCTGCTCCTGTCTGCACGGATACACCGGGAGCCGATGCGAGAAAAGTCAGTCCTTCCTCCTTCGTTTAGCAAAATGATTTCCTAAAAATGTTATAAAAATTCACTCAACCTGAATGAAAATATAATCAAACCCAGTAATGTCATAAAATGTCCTGACTGATGATATAAAACCTTTAAGGTGGGTCATTTTTATTCAACACTGAGGATGGGAAGATGTGTGTGAAGTGTTGGTGATTCTAGTTCTTTGAAAATTAAAGTGTGCAAGTATAGAAACATTTATAATGCTGTTACTGTCATGTTCACCAACTGAGAACACAAACATCTGACACTAATTTCACTTTTTAGAAATGTTAACTCTGCATTACGTAAAATCTATAATTTACAACAGATGGCAAGTGTTTATTTTATTACAATAATCGAAAGAAAAATCTCCCACCTGAAAAGTATTACATTATCAGTCAGGTTTTTTTTTGTTTTTTTTTAGTATTGGTCAAGTTATTACATTACTTTGTTTTACTACATTTTTCATTTGGTTAATTTTTTTAGAATTGAAAATTAAATTTTTAAAGTAAAATTCTATTGATTTGTTTTTATTTTTGTGGGGTTTTTTTGTCCTCATTGTCATTTGTTTGTCAAATTTCTTAAAAGAAAAATTGAAATACATAAGTATATCACCATCACATATAAAATATATTTAATGATATTATATTTAATTTTTTAAAAGTATTACATTACCAGTAAAAATGATATAACTTTCGTCACTTGTTTATCACTCGTTTATTACATTTTCAATCAGATTCATTTTTTAAAATTAGTGTTACATATTTTTTTTTTTATTGTTTATTGTCCTCACCGTCGCTTATTGTGTCAAATTTATTTCCTTCACTCATGACTGTTTAATCCTCTTCTTTCTGTTTTTAATCCCTCTCCTCCTCCTCCTCCTCCCTCCTCTTCTTCTTGCTCTCCTCACTTTGCCATGATGATATCCTTCTTCTTACTCATCCTTCACTCTCTTCTTCTGCCATCTCTTTTTGCTCCGTCTCTTCTTTTTTATTTAATAAGGGAAAAGGCAGGACAAGTGCAATGATTTATTCTCAAAAATGCTAACAGCCTGAAAGAGTCCAGATGAACGCAGGCGACAGGTAGAGGTAAACCCAGAGCAAAGGGGAAACTAAACACCAGGGGAAAAAGACACCACAAGAAAGACACAGGTGAGGTGACGCAGCACGAGTGAGGGACAGGTGAAGCTTATCAGGGCGGGGCAGGCAATCAAGAGTGGAGGGAAACACACAGAGACAGGAAGTGAAAGCAGACATGACAAACAAGGAGAATATAACAAAATAAAACACCTTCATCTCCTCTCTCTCTCTCTGCAGGTGTGTGTGAGCCCATGTGCATGAACGGCGGCAGGTGCGTCGGCCCAGACGTTTGCGACTGCCCGTCAGGTTGGCGAGGGAGGAGATGTGATAAACGTAAGTGCCGCGATACAAGAGTCAGATCCGTACGGTACGGGTCCCATGATGCATCAGCTGAATCTGTGACACCAGGAATTAAGGCAGTTGGTGTACCTAATAAAGTGGCTGCTGAGTGTACACTGATAGAAAACGGAGGAAAACAGCAAAGGCTCAAGAGTGCGCCATCTTACGCTTCTGCTCACGATGAGAACATGTGAACGCTCCGCTCTCTGCTGACAGATGCTTCCCACAGAGACGCCTCCCATGTGGAAACCATCAGCTCTGATGTCTGCCGCGCTTTATGGGGCCGATGTTCAGTAACGGCTACCTAAAAGACGAACATCAGTGGAGAGAGGATTAACCACAGATAAGAGTTATCTGTTGAAGCTTAAACTTTTAGGGGAAGATGTCCGTGTTAGCCCCGCCCTCCTCCTTCATCATCACTTGACACCTTAACGCCTGTCAATCATGTGCACGGCCTGTAATCTATCAGGAGGCGTCTGTTAAGTCTCAGGTTTGACCTTCACTGCAACATTTGGTTTCACTCCTCTTGATTCCTTTCCTCGCCTCCTCTCCTCACGTCTTAGCCCCTCCCACCTGGTGAGGTTTGACCTTTTGGATATAAAACGTCATCACGTCATTATTTTATCCTCTTCGACATTTGTGTGAAGTTTTGTCAAAATTACCATGTGGCCAGAAATATGTTTGTCAAGGTCACACTGACTTTGACCTTCGACCACAAAATTTGAATCAGTTTATTTTTGAGTCCAAGTGGACGTTTGTGCCAAATTTAAAGAAATTCCCTCACAGTGTGCTTGAGACAGCCTGTTCACGAGAATGAGACAGATGCACGGTCACACTGACCTTGACCTTTGTCCCATGACTCCCAAAATCTAATCAGTTCATCCTCGAGTCCAAGTGGACGTTTGTGCCAAATTTGAAGAAATTCATTCAAGCTGTACTTGAGATGTTTTTTATTTGAGTATGAGATGGATGCAAGGTCACAGTGACCTTGACCTTTGACCTATGACCACCAAAACTGATCCGTTCATTGCTAGTCCAAGTGGACATTTGTGCCGAACTTGAATAAATTCATTCAAGGTGTTCTTGAGATGTGGCAGTGAGTATGAGATGGATGCAAGGTCACAGTGATCTTGACCTTTGACCACTGGCCACGAAAACCTTATCAGTACATCTTTGAGAATACAGCTGGATAAATGAGACTTAAATTACACTGCACGAGTTGTGTGTAAGTTTCTAAACGTATATTTTGATGCAGTTTTGCTGTGGTTAAACGTGGACCCCTGTGACGTCAGTTCATCATGACCTTTCTCCGTTTTTGGATTCTTCATTTGCCATGACGGCGTGCAAGAAAAACACATCTATCTGCACAAACTCGATGTAACACAGGGAGAGAACCTGATATACAAGTGGTCGTTTGGGGGCTGAAGTGTTCCTTTAAGTCTTGTCTTCAGTTATATATTTGTGACTTGAGTTCAGCGCTTACATGAAGTCTTGTGTCGCCTCTCAGCCAGCTGTCTGCAGAAGTGTCTGAACGGAGGAGAGTGTGTTGGACCCAACACCTGCCACTGCGCCCCGGGCTGGCAAGGCATGCTGTGTCAGATCCGTGAGTATCCCACCAAAATATCACCTCAGAATAACAGCAACCGGGTCCTGATTGGCTGATTGTTTCTGTGTCGCTCCTCAGCTCACTGTGAACAGAAGTGTCTTTACGGCAGTCGATGTGTGCGACCGAACGTCTGCGCCTGCCGCAGCGGATACTCCGGTGCTCTTTGCTCCAGAAGGGTAAGTTAAGAGAAGAAGGGAGCCCTACTTTAATCACTTCAACTCAAAAACAAAAAAGACTTCCTGGCTTGTTAAGTCTTCGATTCAGGCTTTCAGGAGAGAAAGCAGAAACATTTTCAGCGCTACATTTTCCCCAGCTGGTCTGAGACTTGAACACTTGAGTCAGAAACACATGAAGAAAACTGGAAACACGTGAAAATGCGTCCAGTCTCGTGAACTGACCGGTGACAGATGATGAGGCCCAGTGAAGGAAAGACTGTGGATGGACAGTCTGTGGATGCTGCAGTGATCAAAGCAAACTGTAGCGCTGTCTCTTGGTTTTATCTTTCAGTTTCAGGCCGAAACTCAGCCTCCAGAACTCCAGCTGTTTGATTAGAGCCAGCTCTGATGCATTTCTGTAAAACCCAGGCTTCTGATTCGTTATTAAAGTTAAAGACGGAAATCTGGAGAAATGTACTGGAGCCAGGCAGATCTGAGAATCTGACAGATTTACAGGTGAAGTCAGGAACATGTGAGGAAGAAGAAGAAGTTATAAAGTTTAACATTCCCGTCACAGTGGGAACTTTATGACGGCGTGTTTTGCCGAGGTCACACCACCGTGGCTTTGGCCCTAATCTGTGGGCCCCCGACAAAGGCTGCAGATCAGAAGCAAATTGGCTTGGTGCTCACAAATCAGCACACGATTTACGGCTTTATAATCTCATTCAAGGTTTTTTCGGAAATCTGAGTTTTTTCCCATAAATTTACGACTTTATTATCTCAAAGAATATTCAAGATATTTTTTCATAAATTTCTGATTTTTTTTTCTCATAAACTTGCAACTTTATAATCTCAGACAATATTTGAGTTTTTTCCTTGTAAATTTACAATTTAAAGGTTTTTTCCGTAAATTTCTGAGTTTTTCTTGTAATTTTACGGTTTTATAATCTCAGAGAATATTCAAGTTTTTCCCCCTAAATTTCTGAGTTTTTCTTGTAATTTTACGGTTTTATAATCTCAGAGAATATTCAAGTTTTTTCATAAATTTAAAGTTTTTTCTCATGAATTTACAACTTTATATTCTCAGACAATATTTGAGATTTTTCCTGTAAATTTACGACTTAAAGGTTGTTTTTTTCATAAATTTCTGAGTTCTTTCTCGTAATTTTATGATTTTATAATCTCAGAGAATATTCAAGATATTTTTTGTCTTTTTTTAGTTTTTTTTCTCATAAATGTATGACTATATAATTTTTTTCCCATAAATTTACATCATCATAATCTCAAAGAATATTCAGGGGTTTTTTTCTCATAAATTCATGAGTTTTTTTCTTGTAAAATTACAACTTCATAATGTCAGAGCATATTCAAGATTTTGTTTTCATAAATTTGAGTTTTTTCTTGCAAATTTACGACTTATTCAAGGTTTTCTTTCTCGTAGATTTCGGAGTTTTTTTCTCGTAAATTAATGACTATACAATCTCAGAGAATATTAAATTTTCGTCATGTAAATTTACGTCATAATAGCAGAGAATTTTTTTTTCTCGTAAAATTCTGAGTTTTTTTCTTGTAAATTTATAACTTCATAATCTCAGAGAATATTCAATTTATTTATTTAATTTTTTTTCAGAAATTTGAGGGTTTTTTTCTGCAATTTCACGACTTTATAGTCTCAGAGAATATGAAATGTTTTTTTGTAAATTTGTGACATTTTTTCCCCGTAAATTTACAGCTTTAGTATCAGGATTTTTGGGGGAATATTACCCCCCTCCCCTAGCTCCCTATGTTGTTTAAGCAACAATGGCCCTTATGTACCATCACAGAACCTTAAAAACATAAGAACATAAAAATCATTTTATTTGTACAATTTGATGTGTTTCTTTAATATTCTTTGTCTTTAATTTCCACATTTTTCTCTTTGCTCTTGACATTTCCTCTTGTTGTTTTTCAGTGTGGATCTGTGTCAGTCATTATAAACCTTCTTGTTTTTTCAGCTCCCTATTTCCCACGGTTGAGACCCACTCACAGCCGACAAACACCAAACAGTTGGAGTCCAACCAGCAGCGATCAAACCTCCAGGTGAACCAGAGCCATCGGCACAGAAGGAAGGTCAAAGTGTCTCATCACTGGGAAACAAAGCAGAGGAAGCTTCTATCTTAGCTAAATAATCAAAGCAGGGGAAGTTTAGGTTTTTATAACGTGATAACATGCAAAAAATAAATCTGTAAAAACGAGACATTGTGCTTTAAGAGGCAGGAAGTATCTAGAAGTTAAACAGGTGCAGCTATTTCTTAACAAACTACCATCTACCTTTGTCCTGCAGTGTCCCCTGCCTCCAGTCTTTGTGCTAAGCTAGGCTAATGACACACTAACTCCACAGACAGAGATAAAGACTTCCACTACGTTGTGCAGACAGGAGATCATGACCTCACCATTTTGCATCCCAGCATTACATCACATTTTCACCAGGACTTCACAAGCAGCTATTTCAATCTGAGTTTACCGTAAACACCATCATGTTCAGGTTCCACACCACAAACCCAAACCTCTGTACGAGTATTTATTTATTTGGTTGTTTTATATTGTCGCATATTTCCTGCTGTATATATCTTAACCACTGTGTAATCGATGTTATTTCTTATTAAAGCATTGTTTATTGGCTGTTTTGTAAGAAAACAAATAAAGACCCTTCAAAGGTTTTGACTTGTTCTTTTGTTTCTAGCATGTTTCCAGAGTGAACGAAGAATCCAAAAAACAGAAACAATCTTGATGCCCTGCAGTCAAACAGGGGCACATTTAACAACAGCTAACCTACATCAAAACATCTGTTTACGAACTCCAACACGACTCGTGCAGAACAATCAAAGTCTCATCCATCCATTTTCGGTCTGTTTAAACTAAAAGGGTTCCACCAATATGACTACAATTGGGCGGCAGACCAGCGGGTGACATGTTTGACAAGGTAAAACTGGCTTTGAAGAGAGAACAGGTAAGTTTCACTTGCGGTTCAGTTCCTCGTTGGAAAGAGACGTCTGTTTGGGAAGTACTGAGCGCACACTGAGTCACATTCTTTGAATCTTCTTTACACTTTTGTACCTGGTTTGTTCAAATGAATGTCCTCACCTTTCGTACCTACTCAGTCTGAAGCACTGCGTCCGTCTCCTTGTACCCATAATCCCCTGTTAACAGCTGCTCACAGAGCTGAGGACCTCCAGCGTGGCCACCAGAGGACGTTACCTGAAATAGATCCAACAAAAGACGACGCGGTCACACAGCGTTCAAAATCTTTTATATCATTTGTGTTCTATGGTGTGGTGTCATGATGTATCGTGAGATGGTTTCAGTTTGCTGATGCTCCCTCAGGTTTCCTCGCAGCACCTGAGAAGCATTTGACTTTGCTACAGGGGCCAGACAAGTTCACGGCCAGCGGGGTCAGGGCGGCGGGGGCCGGGAGGAAATGAGGATTAAAAGATTACTGAGGCCGCATTAGCTCCAGACCAATTAGGATTCCTCTCTGCCAGCCTCTCGCTGACTCCTCCTGCCTGTGCACGGCCCAGCGCTGACTTCTCACTGCTGATTAGGACGCAGCAGCAGGAGCAGCGAGCGCGCTCCTCTGTTGATGTTTGTTGACATCGCTGTGATCCCTGCGTGATTCTCTCAGGCTGCTTTTCTCTGGATGTTTGTCTGAGAGTATATCTGATAAATCTCTCACACTTTGACTTCCTGCTGCAAGTTCAGCCCTGCAGAGAGGTGACCTTTGACCTCCATGCATGTCTTATGTTCAGCATGTTTCACACTGGAGAAACACTGCAGGCTGGAAATCTTCAAAGTTTTGCAAGAAATTAAAACCTTCTAGAAATGATTTTTAGGGGTTTACTGCCCTCTGGTGGCGAAAATAATAATGTCAAGACTGTGAAACTGCACAGAAATGCAAATACAACTGAACACGGCATCAGCAGATTAAAATTAATTTCACTTTCCTGTCTGATCTGATAAAATCAATAAAACTGGAGGCAACTTTCAGGTCAGATTTATTGCCACACACACACACACACACACACGTCTCGTCCCCTCGCAGATATTTATATCCACCCCCAAAGATGGCACTGGGCAAGATGGAGGAGGAGGGAGGGTGTGTGTGTGTGTGTGTGTGTGTGTGTCCATTCTGTTGAGCACAGCCGGGACGCGACGGGACGGGCGGGTCCACCTGGACTGTTCACTCAATGGAAGCTCAGAGCCACCGGCCAAGGCAGCAAAGTTATCCTCCGCCCTGGGTGCCAACAGGCAGGACACACACACACACACACACACACACACACACACACACACACATACACACATACACACGAGTCATGAGTAAGCTGCAGCGTGTATCACCAGACTGGTTGGCAACATTAAACTGGTCATAAAGTTCATCAGCTGAGTGTGAGAGAATAAAATGTTGAAATATGTGTGGAATGATTTCATCTGGGGTCACTGACTTCACTTCCTGTTTCTCTGGACTCCTGGAAGTTACTGTGTTTTCTTACAGTTTGTATCAACCACAAAGAGACAAAAAGACCATAAAAGAGACGCAAAGAAACTGCGAAGAGACACAAAATAACTACACAGTGGCTACACAAAACAACCAAAAGACAAAAAACAAACCCAGTATGACAGAAAATGACCTAAAGAGAAACCCCGAACAACTAGAGAGAAACACAAAACAAAAAACAATTACACACAACTACTACAAAGAGACACAACATGACCATAAAGTAAAAAAAAAATACCTCAAAAAGACAAAAAATTACCTTGAAGGGACCAAAACAAACACAAAGACACACACAATGACTGCAGAGCAACAAAACAACCAAAAAGCTTTGACACAAAATTACCTCATATTATTTTCATTATTCTTATTATTTATTTTTTCTCTGACTATTCTGTGGTTAATCAGTTGGTTTTGTTTGTTTTAATTTTTGTTTTGTGGTTTTCCTGTTTTTTTTTTTTTGGTTGTATTTTGTTTGTTTTGGAATTTTTTCATCAGATATTTATTTTACTCTGTGAAGTAATGTTTGCTAACTGACTAATGAAAAACCTTGTGTCCCCGCAAAATCCCAGTGCTCTCCATTCAGAAAATACCATTTATTTAAATAAAATAAAACTAGATCACAACCTATTCCCTTAAAAAAAAAATCAATATTAAGAACAGATCTCACAAAAAACAGTGAGCAAGTTTTATTTTATTTAAATAAATGTTTTTTATATACTTTATTAATATATTTAAAAAAAAAAAAATATTTAAAAAATAAAAAGCAAAACAATGTGAAATTTATTTTTCAAATTATTATTTTCTTTAAAGTTAAATTTAATTTTACTTTTCTTTGACTATTTTACTTTACTTGTGGAGGGAACAGGTTGTGATGTTCATACTGAATCAAAAAACTTAAAATAAAATACATATATATATATATATAAATAGGAGGCAAATAATGTAAAATTTATTTATAATTAATTTTCCTTACTTTTTAAAATCAAATTGAAATATTTTTTCTTTGACCATTTTACTTAACCAAAATGTAAGGTTTATTTTGCCTATGAATGATTTAGTTGAGGGCAGCAGTCTTGTCTCCATGGAGACGGCCTTGCAGCACATGATGAAGCACCACTGAGGCTGAGTGACATCAACATGATTTGTTTATTAAACTTTGAATATCGGCCAACATATCGGTATTGTTGATCTAAAATCACCGTATCGGTCTGGAGGGCAGCCCTGGTAGGTTGAGCCTAAATTAAACCTGTATCCTCTGGACCACAACAGGTGCCCCCCCCCCCCCCCCCCCCCCCCTCCCTTTAGGCTCCACCTGTCTTCCCTTTTCCGCGGCGGGCTGGCGACCCAGAAAGCAGCCGTCATTCATTAGCAATGGTATGCTGATCCGCCGGGGGGCCGGACGGCGCAGACCCCCTCGGTCACCGGATCGGCGGCAGCTGCTCGGCCCCCCGGTGCTATTTTCACCCTCAGGATAAAGTGATGTGCAGCCGCCGCCCGCCCGCACGGCCCCAGCAGCTCCAGTCTCACCACAGCAGAGCCAGGATGAAGTCCACTGGCAGCGAGCGCAGCGCGCAGCCCGACGGCTTCACCTCAGACCTGGACGAGCTGGACAGCGGCAGCGACAGCAGCGGCGGGAAGTCCACCGGGGACTGCAGCCCCCGCAGAGAGCCGGGGGAGGAGGCGGCGGGTGGAGGTGGAGGAGGAGGTGGTGCCCGTGCCTGCGCGCCCAGACGCAGGAGACGGCGGAGACGCAGCAGCAGCGGCGGAGACGGTGCGTGTGGAGGTGGAGGAGGCGCGTGTCTCGCCGGTGTGAGTAAACAGAGGCAGGCGGCCAACGCGCGGGAGCGGGACAGGACGCACAGCGTGAACACGGCCTTCACGGCGCTCCGCACGCTCATCCCCACCGAGCCCGCCGACAGGAAGCTCTCCAAGATCGAGACGCTGCGCCTGGCCTCCAGCTACATCTCGCACCTGGCCAACGTGCTGCTGCTGGGGGACAACTGCCGGGACGGACAGCCCTGCCTCGGGTACCAGAGCATCCTGCACGGCACCGCGGCGCTCAGCGCGCCTTCGCTGCGGCCCATCTGCACCTTCTGCCTCAGCAACCAGAGGAAACTGGTGAGTGGCGCACCTGTGCGTAAAACCAAACTTTTACGCACACGCACAGAGGTGAATATCTGCTCCAGACCTAATGTGGCACTGACAAAGGCAGAGCGGCTGATGGCACCTGTGCAGGACGCGTCCTCTGCGCAGTGGAAATAGACTCGTGGTGCTGAGTTTGCGCGGTTCAAAGGTGACTGGGGTTGACCAACAGCTGTCTCTGCAGTGATTGACAACACAAAATGAAAACAAGCTGGTGCCTTTAAAGGTTTCAGATAAGAGATTGACACCAGATCCTCCTCTGTAGACTGGATCTAACGTGTTCCCCTGTTCGACTTCTGATTAATGATGATGGAAGAGTTTGACACTTGGGTGCCAAAACAAAAAAAAAAAAGTTCCAGAAAGAAACTAAAAATCACCTTAGTGATGGAAAACTGCCGCAAATACTCAAAACATGCTTTAACATTAAGAATATTAAGCGACACTGATGATTTCCACGCAGTAAACAATCATTTCGATCCTACATACACACGTGTGTTAGTGGATTAAAGTGTTTACAGTAGTTTGGCCTCACATGTTGCAGCTATTAATAGAGACTGGCACCAGATCAGTGACATTATGTCACGATTATCTTCATGTCAAACTGCATTTTTACTGCTGCTCTGCAATTTATTTATTTGTCTCATAAATTCTTAAATAAAAAGACAAATTCATAGGTAATTTCACATTTTTGACACATATTAACCTGAACTTATGATTTTCTTTTAACTAATAATAAGTTGTAAAAAGCAGCAAATCTTTAATAATTATTAATAATTATTATTGCAAAATAAATTTGATTTTAAATAGCGATATAAAGATTTAAAAAAATACATTTAAATACAGATGTCAAAATAAAAAACACTAAAAAAAAATAAAATGATTTTTTGTACTAATGAGTTGTAAATAACAGTAAACCTTTAATAATTATTATTGCAAAATAAATTTGATTTTAAATACAGATATGAAGATAATAAATAAATAAACTTAAATACATATGCAGAAATAAAAATATAAAATAAAAGTAATAATATTTCTGGGGGGTTTTGTATTATTAATGAGTTGTAAATAACAGAAAGCTTAAATAATTATTAATAGTTATTATTGCAAAATAAAGATTTTTTAATAGATATAAAAATAAAAAAAATAAAATTAAATACAGATGTAAAAATACTAAAAAATAAAAGTAATAAAATGTGTATTTTTTTGTACTGATGAGTTGTAAATAACAGTAAAGTGGTAGTTAAAGTTAATACCTTAAATAATTATTAAGAATTATTGTTGCAAAATATATAAGACTTTAAATACAGATTGAAAAAATAAAAATGTATTTTTTTTAACGAATAGTGTGTTGTTAATAACAGTAAACCTTAAATAATTATTAATTATTATTATTGCAAAATAAATCAGACTTTAAATTACAGGTATAAAAATAAATAAAATCTATGAAACGTTTGTACTAATAATGAGTTGTAAATAACAGTTAACCTTAAAAAAAGGGAGAAAAGTGTTATTATTATTATTATGTTAGATATAATAAGAAATTAAATAAAATAAAGGTATACATTTTTTGTACTAATAGTGATTTGTTATTAACAGTAACCCTTAAATAATTATTAATAATTACTGTTGCAAAAAATTCAGACTTTAAACAGAGATAAAGAAATTTAAATAAATAAACAAAAATAAAATGAAAATTTTGTACTAATAATCAGTTGTAAATAACAGTAAACCCTAAATAATTATTAATTATTATTGCAAAATAAATCAGACTTTAAATTACAGGTATAAAAATAAATAAAATCTATGAAACGTTTGTACTAATAATGAGTTGTAAATAACAGTAAACCTTAAAAAAGGGAGAAAAGTGTTAATAGTACAAATGTCACGGTGTGTTTACTGAACTGTGTTTGTGGTAAAACTGATTTCTCTGCCTCCACAGCTCAGAGATGGAGGGAAGCACTCAGCTGCAGTGTGAAGCGAAGAGGCTCCGGACAGACGGGGGGCGTCCACCGTGATGTTGTTTACATGTACACGTACACCTGCAGGACTTTGTACATACTCTATAAATATATTTATTTTTTGGATTAGACTAGGAAAACAAAAAGATATCAACACTGAAAAGCACTTTCTGTTCACACTGGTGCTTCTGGACGTCTGTGTTTTGGTTGAGCTGTAACCTGAGCCGATGTGTAAAGCTGCACCTGACGGGGGCTATTTTGGTCCCTCCAATAGTACAAACTACTCCCCCTCCACCCCAGTGCCCCACTCCTAAAAAAAAGCCTTGTCGCCTTCAGTCACATGAAGGAAAGTGAAGAGCAGCTTCTGCAGCGGTTGCTGTCAGTTCAGTGGAGTAAATGCTGCTTTCAGGTGCCGTCAGACGTAGCGATTATTCAGGGGCACTTGAAAGGATCATTAACTGCGTTGTTGACTCTAGTGGTGAGTGTAGGAACTGCGACTACGCTGACAGAACTGAGCTCGTCTGCGTCCTGTAGCGTTTGCTTCACGCATGTTTGAAACATTACAAATCAACGTCTCAGGAATCAGAACGTTTTAAACAAGGGTTTGTTTCACCTCTAAGGGGCGACATATGACACTTCGGGGTTTGGGGTCCTCCGACTGTGAAATTTTGAGCGTCAGACACCGAATTCCCTGGTGATTTTTTTTTTTTTTTTGGCATCAGTTTTTGCCTTTTCTGCGTCAATTTATTTTGTCAAAATCAAAGTTCTCTGCTACTTTTATATTCTTAAGGTGGGGGGAGAAATGCACGTTCTAAATATTGAGGGACAAATGTCCCCCATGTCCCCCCGAAATCTACGCCTATGACTTTGTACCGTACCCTGCTAGTTCGCAGTTTGGGTGAATTCTAGGTACAATCTTAGGCTACCTTTGATTTTATCCAAGAGGTCACAGGATTTTTCCTAATGTAATAACAAATTTTTGTTTCTGTCGAGCTTACTCGCTGTTACGTTGAATTGGTTGTCTTTTTTGGGACATTCAAGCTTTACCTTGAAATCAGGGTGAATTTTAGACACCTGGTTGCATGACTCACACTAGATGCACAAATTGACACGTAGTTCAGCATTTTTCAACTCGAGCCGGAAACATGAGCATATCTCAGGTGGTTGTAAATCTAAAACGACAGCACAGTGTTTTGCTTGTTTTGACGAAATCGGGGAAATAATGCTTGATCATGTGAAAATGTTGCCCTGGTTGGTTTGTATTTGTTGGTGAGATGCATGTTTGGGATCAGAGCCATTTGACTGGATTTCAACGACATTAATCAGAGTGATCTCTCTCACCGACAAGCTCTGCCGCCGATTCAACATGCTCAATCAGCCGAAAACCTGCCGACGGTGCAGGACACACCGCAAAAAGCTAGGCCGACAGATGCTCACTGACGCCGCTACTTTGGTCGATGACCAACCATCGGCTTGGTGTGTCAGGGCCGTAAGCGTCAAAGCTTGTCTCAAAATTTTAAGATCCAATTGAAATATGATCAATCTGAACGGGACACTACCTTAAAAGGTCCAGTGTGGAGGATTCAAGGGGTATATTGGCAGAAATGGAACATTCACAACTATGTTTTCATTAGTTTATGATCAACTGAAACTAACTGCATGAGCTGTTTATAGCTACAAACGTAGCAGGTCCTCCATGTTGCTTCTACAGGAGCCCAGAACGGACAAATCAAACACTGACTCTAGATAAGGCCATTCGTGTTTTTGTATCGGCAACTGGTTGACTCGACACACTGGAGAAGTTTCAGCTGGTTGCAATTTGAAACTTCACCACAAGATGTCACTAAATCACACATACTAGACTTTAATGTGTTCACACCGCGCGCGAATAGAACAACTTGCGTTAGTTAATCACATGTAAAGTCAATGGGAAGACGTAATTAGATCAGACTTTCTGTTGGGGGTGATGGACGTGACGTGAGTCATGAAGCGAGTAGCGTGATTTCACATCGCGAGAGTTGAAAAATCTGAACTTCGACACCCAATTCGTGATTCCAAGGACGTATCGGCGGAAGTTCATTCATGGATTCAGCGATTTCACGTGCATATGACGCGAGTCAACACAAAATATTCTAGCATTCAAACGCACTTCATGTGAATACAACGTAACTATAACCCTTTGTCTTTGGGCCTGAATCCAAACTGTTTCGATGAATTTATCTGCAATGTGGTGAAATGTTTACTTTTGCATTGTTGCACAATCTCTGTATCACTTTAAAAAAGCACAAAACTGTGACGTATTGTGTGCACACGGCACACGCAGTGCATGAGGCTACCCTCTGCACTAATCTGGAGAACATACATAATCCTCCAACAATCAGCTGGATCCCTTGATATTGACTACACAGCACATATGGATGAAAACGTTGCACACTACCTCAAACCTGTTTTCAATATGAAGGCCTACCTCTAAATCTAATGTGTGACATGACTGTAGAAAATGTACTTGAATGCCTGACTATTGTGTCCTTTGCACATCGCAGATACTGAGAAGCTGCTTGAAGAGAAATGTATTTTTGTACAATACAAATAAAAGTGAGAGAAAATCAAACTGGTTTTTCTTGTGTTGGAAAAGTCGCTGAGATTCAGGACGTTGAATTCGGCATAAAACTCAGGATACTAAAAGGTTTGAAGGACCACGAGCTTGTTGAGGAAGCTTGTTGTCACTATTAGAAGAAAATAAGAACACTTCACCCCCCAGATCTTCATTTCTAATTGAAGTACTCACCCCATGTTACCTTGAATTTGTGGAGAATCCAAGAACTGAGGAAAGCCTTGACGCACTGAAGTCACAGGGGTCCACATTCAACAGCACCAAAACTATATCAGCCCAGTTTCCTCCCGAGGTCCTCAAAGTCCAAATATGCAGTTTCATCAACGTCTTCTTGAATCGCCCTTAGTCTGGTCCCTCTCCTGGGACCACTTTGCCTTGGGAGACCCTACCAGGGGCTGTTAGCCCCGGACAACACAGCTCCCAGGATCACGGGGACCATGTTAAGGTGGCGATTCTCAGAGGATAGAAATGAGTTCCCTTAGAGCCTTAGAGATAGGGTAAGGAGATCAGGCATGCGGAGGGAGCTCAGAGTAGAACCGCTGCTCCTTCACGCCGAAAGGGGTCAGTTGAGGTGGTTCATCATCTGATCAGGATCCTCCTGTTGCAGATGTTCCAGGCACTGGTAGGAGGCCCCGGGGCAGATGCAGAACACGCTGGAGGCGTTTGGCATCGCCATGTTCGTATGGTAGGAGTTTAGAAATTTGACTTTTGTTTCACATTTGTTTCTGTTAAAATACTGAGTATCCTTGGGAGTGGAAAGAGTGGGGAGTCGCATCATGTCATTTGGGGGGTTGTATTCCTTCAAGTCAAAATTGTAACAGTACATACACACTTTAATTCACTAAATAATTGTGAATCATATGTTGGACATAAAGCCGTAGTTCTATTTGGTTAAAGGCCCATTTTCTCAAATGTGTTTCAGATTTCATGACATTTTACTCTATTACAATCCTTTCACACCAGAAAACAGTTTCTCCTCACATTTATGTAGCACAGAAATATCATAGTGCCAAAATATAGAGTTTGGATCTTATATCTTCAGTTTGCGGCGACATATTTTCAAAAAAGTTCTTCTTTTAAAAGTGATTTTTTGAAGTTACACAGAATTTATACTTCTGTGTTGAATCAATGCTGTAGCTCCCCAGACATATAACTACACATCACAGTGACACAGACCTCCTGTCTGTCTCTGTAAGCTGAAACCATTTCCCTCAGTGGAAACAAAGCTTTGATTTACTTTAATTTCACAGATAAGAAGCAATACATTGTGAAGACAATAAAGCCTCCACAAAAATAGCATTTTAAGTCTTGTGTGATTTATCCTGGCTTCATATGAGCAGAGGAAATCTCTGCTCGTCGTTGGGCTAATTTATACAATGTAAAATGCCATAGGCTTGTGCTAATAACATTAGCATTTTGTATTTGTTTGGAAAACATGTTTAGTATAAGACAGTTGTTTTGTCAGTGAACCTTGTGAGTTGTAATGGAGCCAAATTTTGTAACGTTACCTTTGTTAAATGTTGCTGCTGTCCCTGGTTTTATATGAGAAGAGGAAAAGTCTGCTAGCTGCTAGGCTAATTTATACAATGTAAAATACCATAGGCTTGTGCTAATAACGTTAGCATGTTGTATTTGTGGGGAAAATGTGTCCAGATAAAGACAAGTGTTTGTCTGTGAATGCTGCGAGTTATAGTGAAGCTGATTAGAGTACTTGTTTGAAACTGTCTCTATTAAGCCATGTTTAATGTGTGTTTAAAATCAACTTATAAATGCTCAAACTGCGTAGGGTCTGCCGCATAAGTATAAATCCTGCTTTAGAGCATTAAAGAGTTTGTTTAATGCAATTAATTCCCACACAACAAAAAACATGATAGTCCTTAGGTCTTGCATCACGATGAGTGAAGTTAGGAAGCAAACACTTTAAAAAATAGCAGAAGACGACATTTGTACCATTTCAATAATCTTTATTTTCATAAAAAAGTCAATCGGTTTATATCAGATTAAAGAAAGTAGAAACCAATAATAATCAGTTAGCTGGCGAGGCATCTTACAGGGGGGCGTGTCTCCCGACGGACTGACCAGAGTGATCTAGACACGCGGTACATGTTTACCCGAAAGTCAAGAAAGGAGGCGAAGTTTAAGACCCGACAGGAGCCAAAACATGAGCTGGGCAGAATTTTAAAAAAAAGTCAAAAAGGGGAGAAGAAGAAAAAAATGTTGGCAAAACTGCATTTTCATCGGCCTGGCAAAAACTCGAATCCTGTTTCTGATTTAACGAGCAGCGGCCATCGAGATCACGTGGAATGTTTTGTATCCAAATTACAGCAGGAAGTACAACAATAATAATAAAACCCAAAAAAAAAGAAAGGGGGGAGTATTCATCGTTTTCGCGACACCCAAACATGTTACGAATAAGGACTGAGCCCTTTTTTTATCGTTTAAATTGAGTTTTGGAGTGGTGGAAGGGTGTGTGTGTGTGTGTGTGTGTGTGTGGGTGTGTGTGTGTGTGTGTGTGGATAAAAAAGTAACAGGAGGTAGAAGAGAAAGACGGGAAAAAGACATTCTACTGCTCCTGCTGCTACTTATTGAAAAAAGAAAAAGGGAGGGGGAAAGAAAAGCTCATCTGGCGGTGGATTTAGTCCGTCTCCTCTTCGTCTGACTCCGACTCTGCGGAGAGAAAACACAGGTGAGCTCACTCATGATGATGATGATGAACATCCTTCCTGCTACGACAAGTCAAAACTATCTGCCGTGAGAGGTTCGCTGCCTCAGGGTGAACGGGGGTGTGTTGTTGTTTTACCTTCCTCGGCGTTCTTCAGCCACTCGACGAATTTCTTCATCTGCTCGAGGAAAACGCTCTTCCCCTTGGCAACGTGGGCATCGGTGTACCACTTCAGTATGGCCTCTTCACTCAATACGTCCGCTGTTACGGGGAGAAGCAGAGTGTCAAAGCAAAACCAGACACTGTCAGTGGATGGTTGGCGTGAGATTACTGGGCACGGACACCACACTGACCTTTGTAGAGGAGCACCACGATCTTCTGAAAGGCCTTCATGAAGTGGATGTTGTCGTAGCAGTACTCCTGGATCTTCAGCAGCAAGCTGAGCTCGGACAGACCCTGGGAGGTGAAGGCTTTCAGCAGAAGGCTGTATTGCTGCGGAAATGGAGAGACATGTCGTAAAAGCTTGTTGGTGCTGATTAACAGGAGGATCAAGCAGCTCTTCACACGACTAGTTTTGTTTGTTCTTGTTCCTGTCTCTGCTTGCTGCTTCACACCTTCAGTGACAATCACGTCGACAGTATAAACGCTTGTGATGTAAGAAAACTTCCCACAAGCCCTCAACACTGAGCTCTGCTACTTCAGCTTCAAACAGACTGGAATGAAATACTGGAAACACCTTTGACATTCGGAGCAGTTTGATTCCGAAACGTTTCCAGCCGCTGGCTTTAATCACCTCAAGTAATTGGTGTTATTCTTTTACGCTTTTCATCTTTTCACCTACATTTTCCATAGCTTGCAAGGTGCTAGTTTGATGCAGACTCATTGTGTGATCTTAGTGCCGATACATAACCATGACGACCGCCTAGATCGACCTGGGAGTGAATGCTAATTGCTGCCTTTCCCATTATTTTAAAGGTCATTTGACGTGCAGAGAGTATGTTCTTCCCCTTGGCATAAGAATCTGATGTTTTGTGGGTGTTTTCATAAATACAAACTGGTTCACATCCTACCTCAACAATAGAACCTTCTCCGTAAACAAGATAAACACATAAACAACACACTCTTTCCCCCCCAGCTACTCTCTCCTGCGGGGTCCCGCAAGGTTCAATCCTAGGTCCCATTCTGTTCTCCATCTACATGCTTCCTCTCAGTCAAATCATTCAAAAATATGACATCTCTTTCCACTGCTTTGCTGATGACACCCAGCTCTCTTCCCCTCAATCCAAACTCACCAATAGGCCCATTTCCACCGCAGGAATTTCGGGGTAATTTTATGGGGCCGGGGCTGTTGGTGCATATCTCCACTGCAGCAACCACCCCCTAACGACAGTCCCTGCCTCGGAGCAGGTACTAAGAATGGCCCCGAAAAACTCCTGGGTGGGGCTTGGGGTTTACTTGGTGCTGACTGGATATACTCAAGGCGGGATGTGACGTCAACAGAAAGCAACAAAATAGCCGGCATTTTTGTTCTTCTTTGTTTGTTTCTTTGCCGCGTCGCCCTGGTCATAATGGTTGTGCAACAATTATGTCACATCCAAAGCCAGGTAACTACAGGAATGTTCCTCCTACTCCGCCCTCTCAGTGGAGACACGGTGGTTGAGAGGGCCGAGCGAGAGGACGTTCCTGTAAAGTTCCTGCCCCCCAAATAGTACCAGGAACTTCAGTGGAAACGGGCCAAATATCTTCAACTGCATCAATGAATTAAAGTCCTGGATAGCGCTTAACTTAAACTAAATGAAGCAAAATTCAAAATTATTCTCTTTGGCCCCGCTGACATCAACCTGATATCTGACAGTCTTGGCAACCTGTCCACTCTTATCAAACCTTGTGTCAAAAACTTCGGTGTCATTTTCGATTCTGCACTCAAATTTGATAAACAGGTCAACTCAGTAGTCAAAGCCAGTTTATTCCAACTTCGCACCATCGCAAAAATCAAACCATTCCTCCATTTTGTTCTGTTTATTATTTTTACTTACTTGTATCGCTTTCATTAATTTTTAACTGTACAGCACTTTGGTCAACTTGGGTTGTTTTTACATGTGCTTTATAAATAAATTTGACTTGACTGTCAAGAAAGAAAAGACCACTCTACTCGGTCATGGACTATTTAGGTATTTCTTTCAGCTTTCAACGATTCCAAAGTTAAACAAAACATCTGCAGGACCTTTAATGTATCAGGAAAATAAAGTAAATAACTGAAAAGGGAACAGAGTTAATGTACCACTGAAGACAAACTGTGTATTTCACCCTCAGACGTGCCAGAACCTGCAGTCACTGCGCCAAGGTTCACGATTTATTACCCAATCCTAATGAATCAACACATGAGCATATTTTCACTTTTGTTTTATCAACTGTGTCCGACGGTTTACTCCATTTCAGTGCTTTATTTAACTGCATTCAGGACATTTAAATCACTTCCAGGACGTGCGTATAAACAGCTCAGCAGTGTGGCATACCTTCAAGTGTTTGATGGCTTGTTCGGTCACCAGCTCTTCTTTCTTGTTCCACTCCACGGAGCTCATCACGCTGGTCCAGATGATGCAGATCATGGCCTGCTCGGAGAGGTTGGCCTTTTTCATCTCCTCTTTGGTGAAGGCGATAATCTGAGCCGACATGGAGGGAGACACAGCTGGGTTAGAAAATACTGCAGTCATAGTTGAGGCAGTGACAGTCTCCAGTAACACAGACAAGCTGCTAGTTTGTTTTCAATTTTGTGATTCATTGTGTCGCCTCCGTTGTTACTGGACTGTATTGTAGCTACTGCGTCAGTCACAAACACTGACATTATGCAACATGACAGCGGGGGGGGGTCAATATTGAGGGCGTTTGCTAAGCAGACAGCTGTTTCCAAAGAGGAACAATGACATTCAGACCGTCACCCGCACCGACTGACATTTGACAGGCTCATTTTCAGCTGAGACCAATTTGAAAACGCAGCAGTGCGACTGTGTCCTTGCTTTCCAATCCCAGAGAAAAGAGGGAGTGGTTAACCTTAACATTAACCTCACCTCCTTCTGAGGGTCACCGCGGGACATCTGCTCCTGGAGCTCCTTCTGCAGCTCCTTGCGGGCGCCGATGGATTGCTGGTTGCGGGCGAAGTCGGACAGCTCCTTCAGCCCGGCGTCGGTAAAGTACTTAGAAAAATGCTCGCAGCTCCGTTTGTTGGCAGGAAAGAGTTCCTGTGGGGCGCAGATGTTGTCAGGTTAGAGGATGTGAATACAAGAACTGGATGAAACTCTGGAGTTAATATGTACGAACAGTTTATGTACCATCAGCCTGTTGTCCATGCCGACTTTGCGGAGACTGGCAGCAACAGAGTTGATGTCCTTCTCATTGATCCATGACTTGAACAGCTTGACAGCGAAGGCTGCAGATACTCCTAAGCACAAACAAGACAAGACAAGTTGGGTTCCTGTTGCACTCACTGAATACAACGCCAGCAGTGACATTTTGGGAGGATGATCTCAAGTGTTCAGGCTCACCCTCTTTGACGAGGTTCTCGTTGAAGAGGCTGTTAAGGATGGAGGCTGATATGTTGCCGTTGGCCAGCAGGATGCCGGTCAGCATGGCCAGTTTGTTGCGCTCAGACTCAGTGAACCCCTTTAGAAACAGCAGCAACTGCAGACGACAAGAAGAAAACACAAATATAGATTAGAGGCAAATTCATAGCGCCTACCACCCTGTGGGCTTTAGCTTCAACTTCACTGTTTTACATCTGGCAAATTATCTATTTCACAAAGTACGTCTTTGTTACATTAGCAGAAGATTAAATCATTTAACTGCTGACAATGACAAAAATTACATTACACCTAAATTACAGTTTAATTTACTGCACATTAACAGACAAACAGTCACTTCAGCATTTTGAGGGCTGTTTTAGTGACTGTCACAGCTTGGGTCGCCTAATTTTAAGGCAGCTTTTCTAAAAAATTCAATTCATGTCGCAATGCTACAATGCACTTTTTTTGCAATGAAATTGGAGGGTGAAGTGAAAACTGCAAAATCAGACAGTTTGTTCAGAAACGTCTTGCAGCCCTGCCTCTCAATTCGTCTGACTGTGTAGTTGGTAACACACCATTAACTGGGCGCTTTTTCCACTTTGAGTTGAGGTTTTTACTGCTGGAGGTGTCCAGGTTGTCTTGGCAAAAATGCAAGGCTCATAGAGCAGAAAAACGTGAGGTGCTGAGCAACGTGAAATGCCTCACTGTCATTAAAAACCACGAAAAAAGCTGCCCAAGGCTGCTAAAACCTGCTTTGTCCTATCAGGGCCAAACAAGACGCACACCCCATTTTAGAGACGTGTCAAACCAGCACAAGAAGTTGAGAGTTTTTTATTTAAATACCAGTCTGAGCCTGTAGGAAATAAAAAGTCACCTTCTTGATCTCCTCTTCGAAACCCTTCTCCAGGTACTTGTAACGCCTGATCAGCTTGTTAAAAACCTGTTTTTGAGGGGACAAAAAAAACATGCTCAGTTAGTCCTATCTGTACTGGAGAAAGACGGTTGCATCAGTCATGGATCATTGATGGCTGATATTTATTAAGTGCTTTTAAACAGGTACAAACACGCTTTGTACCTGAGCGTATGCTTGCATTGTCTCCAGGTCTTCTTGTGCCGTGAAGAGGCAGAACTCAGTGCGGGTCATGTCGTCAGATAGAGTCCCGCCCGGGGCTGCAGGGGAGAGGATACAAATACAAGTCAACAGGAGCTTCCTGCTTTAAAACTGGGATTGAGTACTTCCTGCTAGTGTTTGTTCACACACAAATGTTTCCCTGACATTTATATTGCGCAATAATCCAAAATGCATGCCAAGAGCACGTCAGGTACACATGCTACCAAACGTATCACGTCTTAGAAACAAGCTATGATCAGCATGAATGTCGAGACTTGAGGGGGAAAACATGCACAAGTGAGTAATGTGTTTCCCGGTGCAACTCACCCAGCATTCCGCCGGCCACCAGGATGTCAAAGAGTGTCTCTGCATATCGGCGGTAGTCAAGCTTAGCGCCAGAGGCATCAAGGAACTTCGCAACCGCTTCCAAATCAGTGCCAGTTTGATTCAAGCCTTGTACGATACTTTCTTGAAACTGAGTAGGGTCAAACCTCTCCTTTTCATCTGTGGAATAAAAACACACACACGTTGGACTCGGAACAGAAACACACCCAAAAAAAAATATAAATCAAGATTTGGATATTGTTAGACATGCAAAGCAGAAACCACAAAGCAGCGGCGGCGATGAACACAAACCTCTTTTCCTCGTTTTGAAACGCTGGCCTGTTAGCGTTGGCTTTTGCTGCTTTTGATTACTCATAAAAGACACCCTGACAAAAAGGACAAAACACAGACAGTAAATGTTTATTCAAGCTGTGCAGACATGTTAAGGCAGCTCAACAATACACGGCCCTCCCTGTAATTATGTTTTGTGCTGCCAGGGTTTGGGTCAACTTGGGTGAGCAACAGGTCTGACGACAACACTTGAAGCGTGTGGCTGAATATGTACCTGAGCCGCTGATACTGACAGAAAAATATCACATGAAAAGACCAACAAAGCATTGACGTCTGTAATTAGCACCATCTGTGCAGAGCTCCATTGTTGTCCCAAAATGATTACACGTGTCACACTGGGTGACGTGTCTCTTCATGAACATCTGTAGTTTATTTTCCTGCCAAAAAAGGCCTTAAAATTATAACTTATCAATGCACTCATTACATTTCTGGGATGAAACATTATTTTAAAGGATTTATATACACAGTAAAAACAACCTAATATTTTTTAACATGAAATATAGTGTCTGGGCGGCCTTAAAAATTTAAGTTGACTGAATTTAAGAAGATAAGTTGAGGTAATTCTGTAATTATTCAACATGTCTTTTCAAATCCAGTCAACTAAACAATTCAAGGCAGCCCAAACAAATAGTTTGCTTTCACAGTGAACATAAAATAAACAAAATTTCTAAAATATCTTGACCTGCTTTGACATTTTCCAAACTTCTAATCTTGCTCCACTATATTTAACGATTAAAAAAAACATGCTTTCAAAATCTTTGTGAAAATGTTGGCCCTTTAAAGTCTGCCCTAGACTTTTGTCTGCTTCCTCAGATTTCTACAATAACATAATTTGACATAAAAAGCTGTTTGGAAAAATGTCATTTGAACTCTGTTTTTAGCCTCATGTAGCCTGTAGCTCTGACTGCTTTTTATGTCGGGGCTTCAGGACACTTGGATCACTACGGACGAGCAGTATGGAGATATTTTGTGGTTTCAATTATGTGTTTTTGGACGTTTGAATCTGGGGCGCCTTCAGCCTCCATTAGGTGGAGTTGTGTTGCTACCTCCTCTCCCCTCAGATCTCCACATGTGATGTGAGGACTCTAAAACTTCACCTGAGCGTCCCTCATTTTCATTTTTGGGTGCACTATCCCTTTAAAGGAACTCTAAGCAACTCTGAAAAATAAAATGGCCGCTCACGACAACTGTTACGAAATTATTAGGGTTACACGATATTGGATTTTTTGCCGTTATAACAACTTATTTGGCTGAAAACCACTATCGATATATCCACTTCTCCCCCACTTATTTTTAACAACCATCAAGCCTCTTCTGTTGTGGAATTAAAAATCACATAATGCATATGAGACATGAAATAAAATACTTTTAACGTCTCCTGCTTCACTTCCTGGTTTCCAAAAATGTGTGAATGCTGCTCACATACTGGTGGGCTCTCTTTTTTTATTATTAATAAATGTATTAAATAATATTGCTATTGGATGTGTCGCAACCATAACATGCCAACTCTGCAGCACTTCTAAATCAAAATGAAGCAAGAATTATAGTCAACTAGTATTTAATTTAAATTGAGCACTATTTTGAAAAACAAAATGGCTGCCTACAACAACTCCTGTGAAAATTATAAATATAGATGTTTTGTCATCCCTGTGAGGCGCCAACTACACTACATCTTGCCTCTGCTGTTCAAGACGAACTCACATCACAAGCAGGTTGGCTCGTGTAAAGATTTTTAAAGCATATTTTCCCAAGAAAATTAAAAGTACAAGAAATTAAAAACCCTAAAAATAAGGTTTTGTATCAGTTCACAAGAGCAAGTGTGAGACATCCAATACAGAGAGCAATGGGCTTGTGTCCCAGTGCCACACACAGGGTGAAGATAGCATTGTTTTTGTTTTTCATGTGATAAAATCTACAATAACTCCAGTTTTATTCTTTACACGTTAGTTTTCAGCATGCCATGGCTGGGACATCAGGTGTTTCTATTTACTTGATTATCATTTAAAATAGTCTAAATACACACACAACAATGTAGTGTTGGCTTCGTGTATCACCAGATTTTGTCACCAGTGCCAAATTACACGTGGGCGTTTTAACAATTAGCCTCCAAACGCAAATGAAGACAAAGACAGTCCGAGGTGGCACAAAGGAGCTGGCGCGTGTTGGTGGCTGTGATTAATCAGTATGATCACAAACTACACCACAGTGTGAACCTGAAGCAGAAATACTGTGGTTGTTTTTAGGGAAGCAACAGCTCGGATATAAAGAGGGATTGTCCAGATTACAGCCGGCTAATTGTAGGTTAGCATCAGCTAACTCCGGCCCTCACCATGCGCTGATCCTGCGCTGTTAGCCGGGCCCGTTAGCTAGCTAGCTCACCGTATTTGTTTAAATTACGGGTTAAACCAAAAAGTTACACACCGCAACAAATCACGATATGCTGCTCTGCCTTAGCACACAACTTCCTGCCGAAATGTCACCCTAAACTTTGAGCAAACATCGAGGCAGTCTTGAGGTATGTGAGCTAAACAGAAGCTAAAGCTAACTTCAGGAAAATCGCCCCGGAGCTGCGCCCGTGAAGGCAACATTTCCTGAGCAATAACGTTGTTTTTCGCTGTCTAACACGACATTTTAGCGTCTTCGCGGTGAAGTTCAGCTGCGAGGCGACGCCGAGGAGGTGTGAATGCGGGTACTCACCGAAATTAATGCAGATAAAAAACGGTTGTAACCAGGGGAATCAAAGTAAGACTGTCGACTCTCTCAGCGGCCCAAACAAAAAGACCTTCCCGTCAGGACTTCCGCAGGCTCCGCCCGCCGCGCATGCGCGATTTAAAGGGGCTTTCCGATTCACAAAAAAACAAAAATAATGTTTATTTTTTATCTTTGATGATTTTAAGGATAAACACAGTTTTTATAACGCGAAATTTTACAGCTATGTTACTACATATTTATTCCGTTAATTTGTTACTTTTAAAACGCAGTGTAATTTAAGTAGTACGTCACAACTGCGTCAATCAAGACGTCATTTATTTATTTATTTATTTGAATTATTGTTTTGGGCTTTTTGCCACTAATGACAGAACAGTTTTAATTTAATTTAATTTAATTTAACTATTTAATTTTAATTTTATTTCATTCTTTGAATAATTTATTTTATTTTGACCCTTCCTAAAGCTTTAAAAAAAAAAAAAAGTTTTTATTTAATTATTTATCTTAAACTTACCCCTTCACGTTTGAAAGTTGAAAATCAAAGACAAAATGTTTTTTTTTACTCTTGTCGTGTCCAAGGAACATCAGATATTTTACAGTTGCTGGCTGTGATAAGTGGTTAATTTTGGCAGTAAAATATATACAAAATACACATATAGAGGAGGAGCGTGGCTGGAGAGTGACTTCATTTTTTAAAAAACATAATTTAATTTAATTCAATTTAATTTTATTCTATTTTGTTTTTGTTTTTATTTTATTTCATTCTTTTAATAATTAATTTTTATTTTAACCTTTCTTAGAACTACAGATATTTTTCCTTTTTTATTTATTTTTTTAATAATTTATTTTAAACTTACCCCTTCATGTTTGAAAGATAAAAGTTAAAAATCAAAGACAAAATGTTTTAAGTTAATTTAATTTTTTATTTTGACTCTTCCCAAAGCTACAGATACACAACCACCATAAAATTGTTATCAGATAATTTTTTATTATTATTTTTTAATTTACTCTCTTTTTTTGTCACTCTTGTCTTGCATGCTAGTTAGTTTGTGCAAGCGGTTTATTTTTGGCGTAACTTCAAATGAGATGTAGAACAAAGATGAAATTTAAGCTCAGATCTGGTTGTGTTTTTATTCTGACAGAAGCGTGACAGAAAATCCAATTATAATTTCTGTTTTTACAGTTTCTAACTGTGATAAATGGTGTAGTTTTGGCAGTAAAACAAATCTCCTCTCCCCAAACGCAGATAAAAAACCTGACCTGGGAGGACAGAACTTCCACAGATGAAGGGAAGAGAAAAGAAAGATTAATGTAATGTAATGTAAAATATGACCTTTGCATCCCAAAACAGCAGGTGTGTGTTCATTCTGCTTGTTATCTTTGCCAGAAAATATTCAGTAAACAAATCTAATCGTCACATCAAACCAATTTACAAATTCCAAAATGTGCTGGATTATCTGCCAGTTAACCAATTTTTAATTCATTTATTGCTCACAATAGGACAACCAATCACACCTTTTAAAAGAATGCATCGTTTCTGGTAACGCAGTCAACCACACCTGCTCATAAGGGTTAAAGTT
The DNA here is from genome assembly GCA_035609425.1 of Epinephelus awoara. Lineage (NCBI taxonomy): Eukaryota > Metazoa > Chordata > Actinopteri > Perciformes > Serranidae > Epinephelus > Epinephelus awoara. The sequence goes on from CM069317.1 coordinate 20,027,374, forward strand.
TCTGTCTCTAGAATTCATCAGGTGACATTAGGAGCTCTCTGAGAGCATTCTCAGGATGTTTATCCCCAGTCATATAATATCAATATCAGGCTGCGGCAGTAAAGAGTCCCGAGGCTCCTCTTGTGACCTGCCACACACACATCACACTGATCGGTTATTACAACAAAGAGGTTATTTAAAAACGACCAAGTTCATATATGAAGTCATCTGATGCTCACTAGGCTCTTCTTTAAAGGCTGCTGCTGCTGTTCAATGAAACCCATGATGGAGTGTGTACTTACTTTGGTGTGTAGTTCAATGTTGATCTTGTTTTTTCTTTTATTGTCTTCACTTTTTATTCTAATCCTCTAATTCTATGTTTTAATTTCTTTGCCTTTCCTTTCCTTTGCTTGCTTGTTCTTTCTTTGTTGTTCCCAAGGTCACGCCGATTTTTTGCTGATATCGGAAATACAACAACTCATCTGACCCATACCGACATATCCACTTTATTCCCTCCCTGATTTCAGTGATCATCAAGTCTCTTCCATAGTGGAGTTAGCAGTCCTTTAGCAATGGCCCCTGACAGTTTAACGGTGCTTGGCGACATCAGGGGGAAACGCAACAGGACAAGAACGAAACTTAATGCAACGAAAGTCCAAGCAGGGCGGGAGGGATGGTGGTTGATGGATCCAACAACCACTGACTTTGACCTGAGAGAGCGATGTTCACTTCGCCCAGACTATTGCTTGAGTGCCCTCTATTGGTTGTACGCTAGACCTTCTGTGTGTTCCAGTACTCACACTACCATGCTATTCAGAACGCCAGATAAAGATTTAGTTGTGTAACTGTTGTGTGGATTTGGACAGCCCTTAGCACTCCTAGACTCCTAGGCATGCACCTGCAAAAGTCCGATGGTCTGCAAGTGCGGTGAAGTCTGGACATTTGGATTCAACCTTGGCATGCCAGAATAAGACCGACCCAGACCGTTGTGTACCACTGGATCTTTGATAGATACTTGACGGATCAAGACGATTGTATACCTCCGGATCTTTGACAGATATGTGACAGATCCAGACAGTTGTATTGGTCCTGTTTTTACATGTGTGTATCATTTTCGTTGTTGAATTAATAAAGTATATCTATTCTGTGATGGTTGAGTTCGTTGTGGTTGTGTTCTGTGACTGAATGAACACAGAGGAAACACTGGGTTTATTTAATGCATTCAATAACTCCTCAATTGTTTATTCTTCTATTGGTGAAACAGTGATTCTGTAGGATAAGAGCAAGAGCGAAAGAAAATATGAAGTAAAGGGTAACTTTGGTATTATTCCTTAAACCTGGACCCTCTTTTCTACCTAAGCTACAACTCATTTTTGAAACTGTTCCACTATTGAGTGATAGCGCTGCTGAAACAGGCTGCAGGGTATCGGCATGCTCGCATTACTAGTGTACGTCCTCTTAAAGTGTTTTTGTCACTGACAGGCTCAGATTGTTATTCTAAGTGTCTGACAACATTATGAAAGGATCCCTACAGAGATAGACCTTTTGTTAAAGAGTAAGATCCTTTTTGTTTAACCAGAAACAGCCCCAAAATCACCATCACCAAACCCACCAGACTCCATTTAAATAATCATAAACAGATTAAAACTTTAGTCAAACATAAATTCAGGTAGCTACCATACATGGAGAGAGTGATGCACTCACAAAACAACAAGATTACTGTGACAATTTCATTACACACAACAAAATTTCCATGACTTCCCCAAAACTTTCGATGGTTTTCACTAATTACATAACTGCTCCAGGACTTTGAGGCTGTTTCTGGTTAAACAAAAAGGATCTTACTCTTTATCTCTGTAGGGATCCTTTATTCCTTTATTCATAACAATCTGAGCCTGTCAGTGGCAAAAAAAAACACTTGACTGTGTGGACATGCTCCATGTGGTTACACTGCAGCCTGTTTCCTGCTGCCAGCTGCAGCACTTTCACTCAAACATTGTTACGTCCATCAGTCGTTATGGGGTCCAGGTTAAAAATAAAATACCAAACTTACCCTTCAAGTCAAAAGTTACATTTGTTTATTAAAAATATACATGTAAAGAAAGTTTAAAGAGTATTCGTAAAATATTAGAATAACTTCATTGTCGTTACATTTAGTTTACAGTCAGTTTAGATTTAGATTGATTAAAAAAGCAAAACAAACAAACAAAAAAACAGCTGAGATTGAGTTTTAGATGTTTAAGGCCCATGGTTTGAAAGATCCTGGTTTGCTGGCTGGAATCTGGAGACAAAATAAAACAATAAAAAATTATTAATTAATTAGCCATTACTTTAATATGCTTTGTAACGGACAATGACGACACATATTTACCCACTGAAACCTCAGCAAAGTGACTTGGTTTCTTTCAAAGACATAAAAAGGCAATGAGCAACGAAGAAGAAGAAGAAATGACCCAAAAAATTAGCAAGGAAAAAAAAAAAAAAAAAATTAAAACGAGAAAATTATTATAGCATTTTTACCTTCTGAGTGAACGGGGAGGAACAAGCCAGACAGGCCCTCTCTGGTGTCGCAGGGCTGTCCAAGGGAAACGGGCCCACTAAACCGGACTCGGAGCGGGCTGCAGCCACGGCGTCTTTAATGGCAAAGAACACTGAACTGCCCAGGAAGAGGACAGGTTCTCCAATACCCTGCAGGGACAAACATTCAGAGTTATAATCCCTCAGAGATTCTAGAAAACCGAGGTGCACATCGTGACCTCTGACCTTTGAGGAGTAGATGGCGTGGGGGTTGAAGGAGTCTGACAGCAGGTAGACGTTGAAGCAAAGCGGCAGGTCGCAGAGTGCAGGGATCTTATACTGAGACGGACCTCGAGTGTACAGGAGCCCAGAGGGGGAAAACTTCAACTCCTCCAGAGTGTAGAGACCCAAACCCTGCATGAACGCTCCTTCAATCTGAGGGACGGAGTTAGGAGAAAGGAAAGGAGGGGAGAGAGAAAGTAAGGGAGATATCGTGTTGACAAGGATGGGACTTAAATACGTAGGGATGGACAACCTGAGGACACAGTGCCTCGGGCCACGGCTGTAACGACTTCTTGGCAGAAAAGTAATTGGCAATTACTTTAATAATCAAATTACGCTCAATGCTCTGAGACAGAACACCCTCATTTACAGTATGTGAGCTTTTAAGAAAGAACCAGAAAACAATATAGTACCAGATGATTGTTGCAGTGTTCATTTTTAATTGACGAAAATCCTTCGTTAACGACCTTTTTTCCATGGCGAAAATGAGACGATGACAAGTTAAAATGATGATGAAATCTAGGCTTCATTTTTGTTGACAAGACGAGATGAGATGAGACGAGATGAGACAAGACAAGACGGGAAAATGTTAGTGGTGGACTATCCGACATTGAAAGACGAGAACGACTGAGATAAAATCTAGGCTTTATTTTTGTTGACAAGACGAGACGAGAAAATGTTAGTGGCAGACTATCAGACATTGAAAGTCGTGAACGACCTTGCTTGTAATTATCTTCAAATGCCGCATGAGTGACAGGCTGGTGAGGATGTTTCCGTCCTAAAACTTGCACTTCCCCTCAAAATTGGCCCTTGTTTTTGCGCATTCCCGCGAAGGCCTAGGGTGTCCCAAACTTTAGGGAAGTGCTTTTCAGCCCTTAAATTCCCCACTTAATTTGAAGGGCCGTGCGATGCACACTTACAAACCCATCTCAACTGAAGGGAAGATTGAATTTCCCAGGATGCACTGCGAAACTATCCAGCACGGCAATTTATTTATGACTATTTTCGCAAATAAGCATGCAAAAATACCAAAATATGTCATAATGTGTTGTTTCGTTGAGTTAGAATATGAATGCTTGAAAATCACTGATTCACGATGTAGCCGGCATGAATATTTACCGAGTTCTCCATGCATACGTCGACGATACACTGATTTGCATGAAGTGGCGTCCCAATTCATAGGTAAAACTCCCGTCTCCACTTTCCCTGTAATTAGTGTGAAATCACAAAATCCTATCTGAAACCTTCCTAACACATTCACAGTGTCACACCTGTGCGTTACGGAAGTCACAAGGTATCAGATTTTTTCCTTTTTCTGCTTTTACAGTCACAACAGAAGAGACTCACCTGGCCGATGTCCACTGAGGGGTTCACACTTCTACCAATGTCCACCACAATGTCCGTCCTCACGGTCTGCGAGACAAAAACCAACACAGTTCTTTCAGACTGTAAAGATCTCACTCAGTGAGACAGCTGATGTTGAGGTGCAAAGGTTCACTTCAGACCCTGTAGTCTCCTGTGAGGCAGTCCAGCTCCACTTCACAGCAGCACACTCCGTATGTGAAGTAGGCGTACGGCTGCCCCTCCATCTTGTCCCAGTCCATGTAGAGGTCTGGACCTCTGAGGACACACGGGGAGCTGTCAGCGTCACTTTGTACATCGACACAGATAAATAATAATAATAAACATAACAGATTTCTGCCGTACCTGTAAAATCCAGTCGCAGATAAACTGATTTTCTCAAAAAACGCTGCCGTGATCTGAGTGCAGATTAAAGAAATTATTCAGTTTCAAATTTTATGACGCAATCCCAGAGAATTTAGGTTTTCCTTTCTTATCAAATCGTACCCAACTCTCCCATGATCCTTTGGGGTCCTTCTGCCTGATCGGCTCCAGGCGCTGGTACAGAGTCTGGCAGGCAATCTGATGGAGAGACAAATGAAAATATTACCTGCAAGTTTTATTCTTAATTTATTATTATTATCATTATAATATCTTTTAATTAATCTATTTTTCCATTACTTTAATTTTTTCTTTTGTAGCAATGCCCTGAATTCACATTCATGTAGGCGACAAGGATATAAAATATATAACGACCACAATAAAATGATGAAAAAGTCCAAATAAAAATTTAAATAAAAAATAAATCAGCACTGTCTCAGGAAAAACAAACAACAATAAAAACAGTAAAATGACAAAATAAATTAACTAAAAATATAAATAACCAACAAAGACGTGTGCCAGAGGGAAGAATAAATCACAACACCAAGAAATAAATAAAAATAAAATGTAAAAAATAAAAACAATAAATAATCATGTCTGTGAATTAACCAAAGCAGGAACATGAACATATCATTTAGCAAACACTTACAATGATCTACTGACACATGCCTGTCTAACTTCGATATCTCTTGTAAAAAATATGAGAAATATGATTATTATGCATTTTTGTTTAATATTTCCTTTCTCTTTTGTCTCTTCTTGATCATTTACATGTAACATACAATACACACATGCCCTACGTCAGTGTTTCTCAAATGGGAGTATGGGTACTCCTATGGGTGCTTTGGAGTACTGCAGGGGGTCGGTGAGATTTTTTTAAAATGTCAAATTAAAAATGCTTAAAAAGAACCAACAGAAAATGCAGGAACTGGACTTTACCTTGACCGCCATGCCGTTGGCGTCAGTTCCAAAGGAGGCAGCAGAGGGGCAGGTGTTCGGAACAGTGTTGGTGCTGGTTTCGCTGATGTAGATCTTAGAGGGCGGGATGTGAAGCTCCCGACTCGCCACCTAACAGCAAACAGGAAACAAACCTGGAGCTGAAAGGATGGTACCAACAATGTTCTTTATGTTTACTAACAAAATGCATGAAAAGAGACAACTGGACCACTCTGGTCAAGGAAAACTTTATTTCCATTTGCAGTATTATATTTGGCGGTGTGGCTCTGTTCTGGGGCCTCTCTGCTTTTCTTAGGGCCTGAGCAGAAAGCCAAAAGTCAAATCTATAAATATATGTTCGTAATGTTTGTTCATTTATGGAACATTTCACACATTTATCAGCAGTCTGTGAATGTCCCTCACCAACAGGTGGAGCAGCCTGTAATGGCATGTACTGTGGAGGCCAGTGGACACTGACTTCCTGCTTCTTTGCAGTACCTGTTGGATTTTAGTGTGGAGTCCCTGACCCATCTCCGTCCCACCATGAGTGACCAGGACAGAGCCGTCTTTATAGATGTGGACCAGAGCTCCGGCCTTTTACACACAAAAACAAGCACAAAACCACCATCAGAGTTCATTATATATAAAAAAACAGACAACTAAAAAGAACAACTAGCAACAAGTGGACTTGTCAAGTCAGCCTAACAATAAATTAAATTACACAAGTGTCAATATCAGCGAAAGCTAAAGGCTCACAGCTGCAGCCACAAGTTCACACTTATGTGGCTCACGTTAGCTAGAGCCAAATTCGAGCTACTCTGTATCGTCTCCTGAGCTGCCGTCTGATCCCCTCTCTACGAAGCAATCCACAAAGGCGGGGAGTGAGGCGGAAAGACAGTGGGGTGGCTAGCAGCTTTCTCCAGAATTCTGCTTACCCCAGCTTTAAAGCAACCAAGTCTGAAAAGCTAAACATGCGTCCGAGCTGCATTTGTGTTCAAATCCTTACAGAAATGCACACTCAGCCAGTATAGGTGCAAAAACATTTTGCTGGCATGGCTAAAGGGCTGAGCAAAACTAAACTGAATCCAACAGACCTGATTTAAGAAGCCCTCCCCAAATGCAATCCCATATTTAATGGGGATGATGGCCATCCCTCTTTTCTTCCAGCGGTTCTGCTGGTTAATCTGGTCCACAGCTCTGCGGCGGGCGCTGTAGTCAGACTTCTCTTTACATTCCTCCCAGCAGCGCAGCATGTTCTCCGGGTCGAACTCAAACTTGTAGTGAGTGACTGACGGCCCCTTGTACATGTTGATCTCCCGAATCTGAATGAAGAATTTGAAAACAGGAATAAGTTACACCGTATTTAGTACTTGTTAAGAATAAGATGTGAAATACAACCTGGTCTGCTGGGCGTCCCAGCACCATTGCCACGTCGTTGATCATGATCTCCACGACCATGAGGCTCTGTGGCACGCCAAAGCCCCTGAAGGCGGTGTTGGAAGGCAAGTTGGTCCTGCAGGCAGCACCATGGCCTCTCAGGTTGGGGATGTTGTAGGCATTGTCGAAGTGAAGCAGAATTTTTTCTACCACCTGCAAGAAGAAAAGAAATCCACGATTACGTGACACTTTTTCACTTTAGAACTTCATAATGAACAATATCGCTTGAACCAACCAGAAGAGATTCATCCACAGCGTAGCCAGCGTTGGTGTAGTACTGGATATCCGCAGCAACAATCCTTCCGTCATTCATGAAACCGACCTGAAACAATCAGCAAACAGGATTTCTTAGATTACTAAAACAACAGTTTGGATCAGCAATAAAATGTGAAATTTTTTGACAATTAGCGTATGAAGTCTTGAATTATGGCCAAAAACCTTTTTTGTGAGGTCACACTAACCTTGACCTTTGACCAACAAATACCAATCAGTTCATCCTTGACTCCAAGTGGACGTTTGTGCCAAATTTGAGGAAATTCCCTCAAGCTGTTCTTGAGATATCTAGTTCATGAGAATGAGCCAGAGGAGGTCACAGTAACCTTGATCTTTGAACTATGATCGAAAAAACCTAATGAGTTCGTTGTTGAGTTCAAGAGGACGTTTGTGCCAAATTAAAGGTGTTCCTGAGATATTGTGTTCCCAATAATAAGATGGATGCAAGATCAGAGTAACCTGGATATTTGACCACCAAATGCTAATCAATTCATGCCTGAGTTTGTGCCAAATTTGAGGAAATCCCCCAAAAGGTGTTGTTGAGATATTATGGTCTCAAGAATGAGACGTATGGAAGGTAACAGTGACCTTCAACTTTGACTATAAGCAGACGAAATCCCTCAAGTCCTCTCGAGATATCGCATTCATGAGAATGAAACAGACGTGAGGTTATAGTGACCTTAGACCACCAAAATCTGCTCAGTTCGTCTTTGAGTCCAAGTAGACGTTTGTGCCAAACTTGAAAAAGTTCCCTCAAGTTGATCTTAAGATATCACATTCTCAAGAATGAGAGGAATGCAAGGTCACATTGACCTTAACCTCAACCACCAAAACGTAATCAGTTGATCCTTGACTCAAACTGGACGTTTGTGCCAAAATTTGAAGCACTGTTTGAATGTTAGCCGCCATGACAATTATGGCCTCAGCTTTAAGCATTTCAGAGTGATGCAGTATTTCCTTCTAAGATGGTTCAATTTTAAGGAGAAGACAAAGTATCTAGTAATTATTCATCTAAGATCATTTTTCGGGTTTATCTTGGGAACCTTTGTGGAGCCTCGAACCCCGAGGTCTGATTTAAAGATTTTTCTTGAGAACCTTGCCGAAATGAAAACCAAAGTATGTACTTTGTATTTTGCCAGGACAGGATGACGGCCTCCCGTGATCAACATGTCCTCTCCTCGCTCCAGGACACAGCGCACTGCACAATTGGTCCTAAACAGAAGAAGAAGAATTCACAACGTCTCCTGCTTTGCTTTGATTCCCATCATGTCACTGTGAATGTTTTCTGTACTCATTGATCACTTCTGAAATTGACAAGAAATTTCTGATCCTGTTTGTTGTAGTTTAATTCACTGTGACTTACTTCCATGCAGCCACAGAGGTAATGGAAGCCAGTATCGCAGTGGTAACGACCTTTCCGCCAAAAGCTCCGCCTATCCTTTTGATGTGACAGGTGACCCTGTTGGACGGGATGCCCAACGTCTCGGCTATTGCATCCTGCAGTCAGGAAAACGAGACAAAGCAAATGACAACAATCCACCTCACCTCTGATTTTCTTTCAGCAATGGTAGTGATGTTAATGAAAAGCTATCAACATTTTATGATCAATGTCAGTCTAAAAATAAAACATTCATGAGATGATGTTGCATCATGAACTTTCTTCTGTCTCTTTATTGAAGAAATGAATAGAAATCTGAGAACATATTTACAAAGGATGTCCCCATCTGATCTCAAAGGTCAGTATCAGGGTCAATCAAGACTTTTTTTTCTGTGAGGTCACAGGACCTTTGACCTTTAACCACCAAAATCTGATCAGTTCGTCGCTGAGTCCAAGTGGACATTTGTGCCAAATTTGAAAAGAAAAAAAAATCCCTTGAGGTTTTCTTGAGATATCACATTCACAAGAATGAGACGGACGCAAGGTCACAGTGACCTTTGACCCCATCAATCTAATAAGAGAATGGGACAGACGTACGAACGGACAACCTGAAAACATAATGCCTCTGGCCGAGTCTATCACCAACGTGGAGGCATAAAAACATTACAGCTAGGATGCAGGTACGTCTTTCTTCATACGTATACACCAAGCATACACTGGATTGATTCTATTAACTTCAAAGTACTTGAAGTGAGCACTGTGCAGCGGTTTTATCTAGGACAAAACGAGTGACTTATTATCGGCAGACACTCAGTATTAAATTCTATGGATCAGGACCGGGGGAAAAACAACTTTACTATGAAAGTATCTGTGTACCTGAGTTAATGTCGGCCACTGGGTGGAGACGTAAGCTCTGAACTCCTTCTCCTCACCAACAGGAACAACCAGCATGCTCTGGGTCTCCATGTAGAAATGCTCCTGGCCACCCATCCGAAACTCTCCTGAGGAAACGATTACGAAAACCATTGGATGATCGAAAAAGGTCTGGTTCTGTTTTATATATATGGGATAAGTCATAGTACTCAATTTTTTTCAGGTCTCAGGTCTGAGACAAAAGTCACCGAATTTCACTCGTTCCTTAAACAGACTTTACCTTCATGAACCTGATCAACAGTTTGAAAGGCTTTGGTCACATCTCCTCTCTCAATCCTCCTCTGAGGCTCAAAGAAAGACGACCTCTCAATGGCTTCCTGTCACAGTGAGAAACACAATAAGAAGCCGCAATGTCAACTCGTGCACATTTTACTTGCAGGAAGTGTTAAGTCCAAACTTTCAAGCACGCTTAAAAGACAACTTCGTCATTTTTCAACCTGGACCCTGTTCCACCGTGTAAACTGGTCGAAGAGACTGGAGCAAGTATCCGAAAAAACAGCATCTTGTGCTGGATTAGTTTAATGACCTCTTGGGTGAAAACTGGGTCAGGCAGGTCCTCATAGCTGATCTTCACGGCCGCTGCTCCTTGTCTAGCGTGTACCCTCGTATCAGCGACCACCGCACATATCCTCTGGCCGACGCAGGACACCTACAAAGGAACCAGTTATAGATCACAGATCTATAGAACACACTGGTGACGGGGACGTAACTTTCACCTGAGCCTTAAATTCAAAGGTCTTTACCATAACTAAGTCGGAATGAACAGCAACAGAAATAATTCTGTTATAAAGGGAAATCAGAACCCTTGTTTGACTGCAAAAGCCCTGCAGGAAGATTTATCAGTCTCTGGAGTGGTCTAGTCATCAGAAGAAAACCTTTCCTGTGCCACAAAATTCAGCGTCAGAAGTTTGCAAAGGAGCATCGAAACTAGACTGATGAAGTTAAAATAAAACTTTTTAGATGCAATGAGCAAAGGTATGCTCAGAGAAAGAAGGAACACCTGTCCAACTGTCAAACATGAGGGTGGATGGATGAAAGAAGGGATGTGCATGCACTCATACTCTACCTCGGTTTCGGTAAACAGCTCCTCATCATAACCAAACATCTTCCGAACTTTCTGTCCAGGAATATCTTTGGCCCTGATGACATCGACAACACCGGGAACCTGCAGAGCCTCGCTCACATCCAGCCCGCTGTTGGATGAAACCAACATTTAACACTGGTTGTGTAGTCAAATAAAAAGTGGGTCAGAGGTCATCTTCCTTTCTCCTTACGTGATTTTAGCATGTGCACGAGAGCTGGTGACCAGAGCCAGGAAGAGCTCACCATCCGTTCTCGGGATGTCGTCACAGTACACGGCCTCACCTGTGGCCTGGCTGATGGCAGAGCGATGCATGACGGGACGCCCCACTGGGTCCTGGTCACTCTGGTCCTTTGACACATGCTGGAGAAGAAGAAGAAGAGGCAGTCAGGTATTTTCACTGCAAATAAACCTTGTTTACTGCAAGTTTTTTTTTTTTTTGCAGCGGGAGTTTCATCAAACTGTGAAAATGCTTTGATATTTTCTGACCTGGAACTCCTGCAGGCTGGGTTGGATCTCTCTGGGTAAAGGATGGACCGGCATCTTCTCAGGAAGCTCATCTGTGATCATGTTCTATGCACAGAAACTCTTTGTAAGTCTCTAAAAATATACGTTCGAGGCAAATAAACCAATGCAATGTCCTTTTTTTTTTTTTTTTTAAATCAGTGCCTTCTCCTACCATTTCCTTGAGTTTCTGCAGGACTTCCAGGTAGAATTTGAAGAGGAAGCTGAGAGTCAAAGAGCGACGAAACTCCACCTTTCCTCCAGGAGCCGAGGGAGGGAGGACCAACTCGTCCAGGAGGACGTCATAGGCCCGGCTGAGAGTCTCGTCATCCCAAGGCCTGAAGGAAACACTCGCTGCTAATGCCTGTTTGCTTTTATTTTTTATCTGTACTGAAAATCAAGATGCTTTCTGGTTTCAGTTTACCTAGTGGACAGAAGAAACACAGAACAAAGACAAGGACGGAAAAGAAAGAAAGAGGAAGGAGGAAAAGGAATGGAGGAGGTTGGTAAGGAACTAGAATTACCGCCTTGTGGTTGTATGCCTCCACAAACCAGTCACAGAAGATCTATACAATCAGCACAGTTTAAGGTGAGTGTCAGCGCCAGAAAAGTTTTTTATGCAGAACATTATGATGTCACAGTGAAGCTGACCTTTGACCTTTTGGATGTAAAATGTCAACACGTCGTTATTTTATCCTGTTAGACATTTGTATGATGTTTTGTCAAAATTAGCACAAGAATTCCTAACTTATGGCCAAAAACATGCTTTTTGAGGTCACAGTGACCTTGACCTTTGGACCACCAAAATCTAATCAGTTAATTGTTGAGTCAAGGCAGACTTTTGTGCCAAATTTATCTTAAGGCATCCCAGAGATATTGCGTTCCCAATAATAAGACGAACACAAGGTCAGTGTGACCTTGACCACTGACCACCAAATTCTCACCAGTTCATCCTTGAGTCCAAGTGGACATTTGTGCCAAATCTGAGGAGCTTCCCTCAAGGTGTTCATGAGATTTTAGGTTCTGGAGAATGAGACAGACGGATGGTTACAGTGACCTTTGACAAACAAAATGTAAACAGTTCATCGTTAAGTCCACGTGGACATTTGTGCCAATTTGGGGAAATTCCCGTTCTTGAGATGTTATGTTCCAGAGAATGATTTCTTGAGTTAAGGGCAAAACATGTTTTGTGAGGTAACACTGACCTTGACCTTCAACAACCAACTTCTAGTCAGTACATTTTTGACTCCAAGTAAACTATTTTGCAAATTTGAGTAAAATTCCTTCAAGGCCTTCTTAAGATATCATGTCCACAAGAATAAGATGAATGGGGTCACAGTGACCTTGACCACTGACCACCAAATTCTAATCAGTTTCCACGTGAACGTTTGTGCCTAATTTGATTGGATGTAAGGTCACAGTGACCTTGACCTTTGACCACTAAAATGTAATCAGTTCATTGTTGAGTCCGAGTGACTATTTATGCCAAATGTGAGGAAATTCCCTCAAGGCATTCTTAAGACGATTATGTTGACGAGAATGAGATGGACAGACGGACAACCCGAAAACATTATGCTGCCGGCCTCAGCTGTCAATGTGTGGAAGTATAAAAAGGAAGGCAGGAAGGAATGAGAGAAGGAAGGAAGGTGGAGAGAAAAGGAAAGAATATAGGACAAAAGGACGGACATGGACACAAAGAAAACAGAAAGACGGAATAAGGCAGTAGCTCGGAAATCATAAAAGACAAGAAGCAGAAAGCAAGTGAATAGCAAGGAATGAAAAATTAAAGATGGAATAAAGGAACTAAAGAAAGTTATGTAAAAGAAAACACTGCTGATCCACTTCTAATCTAAAGGGCAACAAAACTTAAACACTGATGAGACTAAATTGTCCCACAGCGAGTGATGAACATGGCTCTGACCTTGTGACGATAGCTGCGCAGGTTTTGGTGGCACTAACGGTGGTCGGTCCCATTCCCCCATAGTAAATACTGACGTCCTGAACCACTCTGGACCCCTCTGAGAAAAACACTCTCATCCCCGTCGTCACTGTGGAGAAGGAGCTCTCCTTCCTTGGAGCCTGGCGGAAAGCTCGAACAAACTCTCCCTGCAGAGGAGACAGTGTAGTAAACATTCGGACAAACTGCGGTTGATTTATAGCCAAAATTTGAGCCAGGACAATGCAATATCTTTAAGATGCAATGAGATATCAAGAAGCTTTTGATAACTTTTAATAAGCTTGGTCCAATTATGATTCACAGAAAATTTAGTAACAATCGGACCGATGCTTTAGGAGCTTTAGTCAGGTGGACGTCAGTGGTTCTTGAATCGTTTTGTAGAGAACACTATGTGTCGAATTTCAAGTCAATGGGACTTATGGTGTGAGGGGGGTGGCCTTTTTCAAAACTGCATTTTTACACCTTAATCAAAGCACCCCCATCTGGCCAACTGGGCTTACATTTGCTGAGCAGCATTAAGGCTTTAAACCTCAACAATAAATTGTAAAGGGGAGCAATCTGAGACAGAATCTTTGTACCTTTCTGGAGAAGGGAATGAACACAGAAAGAACAATCTCCTCTGGCTTCAGGATGGTTTTTCCAAAGCTCACGAAGAAGTCTTGATTCAGGGGAACCTCTCGTCTTCCTCCTGGTGGATTCAGGCAGAATGGTTTGTTAATCAGGACTGAAGAAGACTAAACACGTTTGACATACATCTACATTTTCAACAGCAGAGATTCCCCCAGAAGATGTCACAGAGTTTGTGAACCACATTTTAAAAAAAACCCTAATCAACGTACCATTCGAAGCAACGCTCACTTTGCAGTTCCCAGCAGCCAAAACAGGGTTCAGGTCTGAGTTTGGGTACGCACTCATGATGTTGCCCCCAAGAGACTGAATATGCAAAAGCAAGAATAAACACAATCTTCTTCTTCTTGTAGGACTTCATCTGGATTCCTGTGAATCCATGGACTAATATTTCAAACAACTTAAGTCAAACATCTGTAGAAGAGTTGGAGAGGAGTCTGCTTACAGCAACGTTACGGATCTGCTGGCTTCCCAAGTTCCCCAGCTGTTGGATCAGGGCTCTGAACAGTTCAGTCTTCTCTTCTGTAACCTGAGGAACCAGTTTCTCCAAATGAGATCGAACCTCTGTAAGACTGCAGCCCGCTCCTACCCAAACACCTGCAGACAAGCCAATATGTTAACCAACAAAGCTGCATGCTTGGTGTTGTACTCTCTTTTCATACGTGTCCCAGACATTAAAAAGTTGCACAGGAGTTTAAAAATCCCTGGCTGTCAAATGCAGAAATCTTTCGCACTCGCAGGCAGAATGATAGTCTGTGCGATTAAATCACATCAAAATGGAAACTAGCGAGGAGGTTTACCCACCCTGTGGTGTCTGAGTGACCTCAAACAGCTCAGTGACTCTGGTTGGAGATATGATCAGTGGATACAGGATGCCTTTGAACTTTATATCTGGACCTTAAATAAAAAACAGAAAGACCTGAGTATCATTAAAATGGGATAACAATCAAATTATTTGTCAGGTGACATCATACAGGGTACAACACCAGTAAAAAGGAAATCCGATCATCTCCTTCAGCTTGTGCATAGCCCTTCTTTGCCTCCTTTACTGCTCCTTACATTGGACAAGTTCATCAATTATTAGCTCTTTTTAGACAGGAGTTGTGCAAATTTGCAGGAAAGCCCAATCAGTCTTTTTTCAGCATTGGCAGTATAAAAACAAAATCGGGGAGTGCAGCAAAATGCCGCTTACCTACTTTTGTTTATACAGAATGTGCCTTTTTCGGGGCAATGGGGGGCGTGAGCAAGTAACAAAACGTGTAGCTCAGCTGAAATCTGGCAGTGTAAAAGGGGCTACTACCTCAATGCCACACAAGATCCAGTCTATGAAAGCATTTATGGGGCATTTATAAAATCTGGGGTTCCCCAGGGTTCAATTCTTGGACCTTTGTTGTTTAGTCTTTTTATGCTGCCACTGGTAAACCCCATCAGAGAACACGGGATTTAAGCCTCATTTCCACTTATGCCTCTAGTGTCCAACACAAGGAAGTGCATGTTCAAGCGCGAGTGTATCGTGATTTTTTGCAGGGCAATATTGTATCAACACACAGATGCAAAGTATCGACCTTTAATTATGTACATCATTTATTTTTGCAAATACACATTTTAATACAACTTTTGGTCTTTTGGAAATAATTTTCAGTTGGAAAAAAGGTAATAAAGCGCAATATATTATGTAGCAAAACTATAATATCGCAACATTGTGATAATATCGTATCGTGAGTCCTCTGGCAATTACCGCCCCTGATAAATGTTTCAGTTTTATGAAAAGAGCAGCAGAAACTGGGTGAGTGAACTTTACAGCTGACCTATGTTGGTGTTTCCCGTGACCAGCGGAGCTTTAGGGTTCCTGGTCTTGAGCTGGACCAGCTCCTCCAGGGAGGCCGGGGACACCCAGCTCATCCTCTCCCCATGAAAGGTGAGCGTTTGTGGGTTCGCCGTCTCTGCCATCAGCTGTGGAGGAAGTGCCACTTTATTATTGCGATTAAAAGTACTTTGTAGCATCAAGAATTCATCGGCTTTAGCCTCGAGAGGAGTATGATCAAAATATAGCACAGGTTTTTTGCATAATATGTTGTAAGCAATGAAAAATGTAAAAAGAAAAACGTATGTGAGTTAACACAGTGTGCAGGAACGTCTTGCTGCATGTAACAACACCTTGTGACTTACAATGAGCTCAGGGGGGAAGATGAGCTCCTGTGTCGGGTCCAGTGGCAGAAAATCGTCCTTGTCAAACAACTGTGGCTTTCCCTGGGGCACATTATGGGAGCATGAAGAGGTGGAAAACAAGCACAGAAATGAGATGCACCATGGCGTGACATTAGGGGTGGTGTGTGAAGTGAAATAAAAGATGAAATCTCTCCCAGCTAAACCTCAAAATGTCTGAGGAGGGTGTGACACGTTAAGTTGAAGGACAATGACACACAACAGGGACGAAAAAAGCACACAAGCATGACTAAAAAGAAAATGAACTGAACTCACATGCTCTGGTTCCTCAGTGATTTCCTGTCTGTTGAGGCAACAGTCTGCAGATCCATTGGCTTGGCAACAGTTGGCTTCCTGCTGGGATTAAATAACATTAAACACATCAGGGGTTTTTTTGCAGATCACAAGGATTCAGCACTGTTTTCTCTGTTTTGCCACCAGATCTGAAACTCAACGAGGAACAGGAAGGAGGTGAGGGATCTGTGGTGTCAGGACAACAACCTCTCCTTAAAGCTCCAGTGTGAAGGATTTAGAGGGATATATTGGCAGAAATGAAATATTATATAATAAGTATGTTTTCTTTTGTGTTTAATCACCTGTAAATAAACCGAACGCTAAACTGCTTTATTCAGTGTTTTTACCGGTTTGAATAATTGGAAGAGACCTCCACTAAAAATGTGTGACCCTGTAAAAACCTCCTGAGCAACAGACACTGAACGAAACCTAACTGGAAGAAGCTCAGCTGGTTGCAATGTGCAATCCTCACCACTAGATGCCGCTAAATCTGACACACTGGACCTTGAAACTGGTGTGATTTGGTAACCTGACTGAACAAGGCAACAAACAACTGGGGAGGACAGTAACAACCACAGGAACATCACTGCCATCCCACTGCAGGAGGAAGGAGGGGAGTATTATGGCAGACACCAGCCAGCTCTGTTTATTTTGCCTACATGAAATAAGTACATTTATCCTTAAGTGTCTTTTTGTTTGTGGACACCAGCCACCCAGCACAGGACAGTGTTGGAATATTGTGGGATTTCTTATTGTTGTATTTATTTATTCTTATTTAATTGTAAAGATTTAATATGTAACTTTTACACCCAAGGATTTAAGTCATCAGATGTCTGGATCTTAAGTTATCAGGGAAATAAGCTGAGCAACGTTAGCGCCTGCGATGCCAAACAGCATCGGAAAAACGCTGATTTTGAACATGAAACTGCTTTATTCACCGTTTTTACCGGTTTGGATCAACAGGTCTGTTTGTTTTGGAGAGGAGGAGACCTCTGTGGATAATTCAGCTCATGCTGTAAACCTGAATAATGAACACTAAAGGAATTCTAACAGGGAAAAACTGACTGCAATGATGCCATTGCTCCATTTATTGCTCTGATTTAAAATGACAGAAAACTACACATTGGGACAGGCAGATACATTTCATTGCATTTGCACTGACAATAAACTTGAACTTGACTCATGCCTCGTGACAATAACCAGCTCTACAAACAGGTTAAGGTGCAGTAGGTCATAAGCAAATCAGATCACTGATTTTTGTGTTTTTATCTGTGTAACTTTCACTGGTTGTAGAGGTGAGCTTTGTACCTGACAGAAGGTCCTGCAGCCGTCGACGATTGGTCGATATCCAGTGCAGCGGCACAGATTACCTGAGAAGCCACAACACACAACGAGGACGTGTGAGGACAATGTGCAAGACTTAGTTAATAATCACTCAGTGTGTCCACATGCATTTAAATAACTGGACTGTAACCAGAATAAGACTATAAATAATTTGTTATATGCACACTAAAACACAAAAAAGCAAGACAGAGCACACAAAGTGCAATTTGTTTCATACCATGAACATTTATTTAACTTATTTAACTTTATAGTAGATGACGTAATGGATTTCATACAAACAAGCAAACAAACCAGCTAGAGCTTGTGTGATGTCCTCCATGGTGGGCTGAGGCTTGTTCCTCAGCAGAGAGTACATGGACATCACCATCCCTGGAGTGCAGAAGCCACACTGGGAGCCATGAGCCTTCGCTATTCGTTCCTACCAACACAACACCCACAGTTTAGGGCCTAATTTATGGCTTTAATTTCTTCTTTGGCGAGCTGAGTTCTTGCATTAAACAGGAAGTTGGGCTGGAGCTGTGCATCTGAGGGAATTCAAAGTTGTTCTTAAATTTTGGGAAATGGAGGCATCAAGTGTGCAAACTGACACAAAACAACTGCAGTAAATGTACAAGAATAAAGTCAAAGTCCAAGAGAATATAGCTGTTATTTAACAAGTGAGTTGCAAATCCAAGAGAAACAAGTCTTAAATCTGAGAAAATAAAGTCTAAAATCTACGAGAATAAATTGTTAAATCTAAGTCATGAATCCAAGAGAATAAAGTTCTAAATCTACGAGAATAAAGTTGTAAATCTACGAGAATAAAGTCAAAGTCCAAGAGAATATAGCTGTTATTCAACAAGCAAGTCGCAAATCCAAGAGAAACAAGTGTTAAATCTACGAGAATAAAGTTGAAATCCAAGAGAATGAAGAGATTAAAGGTTTTACATCTACGTGAATAAATTCGCAAATCTACAAGAATAAATTCATAAATCCAAGAGCATAAATTACAAGAATAAAATTGTAACTATATGAGAATGAAGTTGAAATCCAAGAGAACACATTTTTAAAATAACGAGAATTAAGTCATAAATCCAAGTGAATAAATCTATAAAATTAAGGGAATAAAGTCGTATATATACGAGAATAAGGTCGTAAATCCAAATGAATAAAGCCAAAACCCAAGAGATAGAAGTCGTAAATCCAAGAGATTAAAAGTCTTACATCTACAAGAATAAATTCATAAATCTTAGTTATCAATCCAAGAAAATAAAGTCGCAAATCTACAAGAATGAAGTCAAAATCCAAGAGACGACGTTTTTAAAATAACGAGAATAATGTTGTAAATCCAAGAGGGTAAAGTCATAAATCTACGAGAATAAAGTCAAAGTCCAGGAGAATATAGCTGTTATTCAACAAGCAAGTCGCAAATCCAAGAGAAACAAGTTTTAAATCTACAAGAATTAAATCAAAATCCAAGAGAAGACATTTTTAAAAGGACGACAATAACGTCATAAATCCAAGTGAATAAATCTATAGTTATGAGAATAAAGTCGTATATATACGAGAATAAGGTCGTAAATCTACGAGAACAAAGTTGAAATCCAAGAGAATGAATTTATAAAATTACAACATTTTCTTAACCTGATTGCATAGTAAACCAACAATAATCTGGATTTCGTGAAAACAGGCTTTTGGCTGCTAAAAGCTTCTTGTTTGAAACAAGTGAGACGCCCATGAGGTGCTCACGAGTATCAAGGCGACCCAGCACTGACCTGCACAGGGTGGATCCTGGTCTTGGTGCTGCCGATGCCCTCTACCGTGGTGACGGCGGCTCCGTGAAGCTGGCAGATGGGCAGGAGGCAGGCGTTGGCTGAGTGATGTCTGATGGTATGATGAAAGGAAGGTGTGCTGACGGATTTCTTTTACTGTTACTGTTGATGCAACTGGTGATGCTGCGATAGCTTCCAAACTATTGGTACAAACTTTATCACTACTGACATCACCTCTACTAGTGCCCAGTGACAGCAGTGTCGGAGGCTGGAATCGGGTCATTTGTTTGGCCCAGTTCTGGGGCGTTACTCATCCCGAGTCTCAGCTGAGTAAGGCAACCAGACATGGCACAACTTATTTCTTCTGGCATTCGTCTTATGGCAGTTTGGGCCGATGCTGGGCCAGGTTATGTTTGATAACAGCCCAGTGATGGCAGCTGGAGACACAGCATGAATTATGCCCCTGAACTGAGCAAGAAAAACTGGGGCGTAATTCATGCTGAGGCAACCGGATGTGGCCCGACTCATTTTCTTCAAGCATGCCAAATCTGGGCCATATGTGAGCCAGGTCATTTTCGATGATGGCCCAGTGTTGGCAGAGTCAGCAGTTGAAATCAGGCCTGTTTATCTGGCTCGATTCTGGGGCGTCACTAATGCTGGGTCTCAGCTGATTTGGGCACCCGGGCATGGCCCAATGCATTTCTTCCAGGATGCCAAGTCTGGGCAGGTGCGTGGGTTTCCTCCGGGCACTCCAGCTTCCTCCCACAGTCCAAAGACATCTCCCATCAACAACAAACCATACTGGAGGTATTGAGCTCACAGCACAGGGCATACTAATCCCTGTCCAGCTGTTTTCCATTTGGATGTGTGTCTTTTCCTCCTCTGCTGCAGGAGGTGCTGAAGGAGTGAAACAGATGTTATACTGGTTTGAAATCAGCCACCACAGCAACCCTGTCAACTCTTATCTGTCGACGTCCAAAGCACTCTGGCAGATACCCAGCTCACATTCAGAGAGAGATAACAAGTGTTTGGTATTTTGGAATTCAACCAACCACGTTCACGGCTGAATAAATGTACTTTGCGGTCTATGTTGCACCCAGTTGTGATAAACACTGATAGTGGCGGACGTTTGGCAGACTTGGAAATTTCTGTGGCCAATCAGCTGTGCGTCCGTCACAGAGGAAACCTTAGGAATTTCCTGTCTGTTAAAGGAGCAGCGTGTGAGACTAGGGAGACTGAGTGGTGTCTCGTGGCGAGGACGGCAGAGTCCTGGTTAGGATTATTTCAGCTTTCACTGTTCAGGAGGTTTTTACCTCTTCCTCTCCAAAGCAAACAAACCAGGTGATTACCACCTGTAAAAACGGCGTTTACCATAAAGGATACATGATGGTTTTGGTGGCAGGTTGGTAGCGCGACAACATGACCGTGCACGCCCCGCAGCCACCACCGCCGCAGCCATACTTGGTTCCAGTTAACCTCACTGAAGTCAAAGTCAAGGAAGACGCCAACCTGTAGGTGGCGCTCACAGCATCATGACATTCAATCATATTTGTGACAGTGGATTGTTGAAGTTGATCTTAAGGATACGCTTCTCTCTGAGGAAGGGCAGCAGCATGGTTTCAGGGTCTGCATGGTTCTCTGTGACCTGCTCCAACAGAAGGAGAAACATTTCACCACCTTTTCAAACTTTTCCAGAACCCACGATAACATTTTGTTCTTGCCCGGCGTTTTCCAAACATGTCAGATCCAAAGTAATAATGATATTAGCCCCCACAGTAGCCTTTTATTGCAGTGAGACCATTTTTTAAAACTTGACCTCGCTGTATAAAGTGACCTATTGTGACCTCTTGGATAATCACAGCCTCGTGAAACTTTACAGACACAAACTGCAGACTGAGAGTATTCAGGGGATGGCATTCCTAGGTACGCTGACAATAAGGGGGTTTCTGAGGAATTCACAGAACAATAGTGCGCCTCATCGAATTGTCAGAAAATTCAACTCTTACAGAAATCTCCAAATGTTTAACGTTTTTGACTCCAAATCACAGCATGGCTTGAAAACTTGAAAACTTGATACACAATAAATCTTCAGGTTCTCAGCTTTCAGATAATGTGGCATTTACTGCTGACCTGCTGTCCCACCCTAAAGATGATCCTACTCCTTAAAAAGGTGACGTGCGCACGATTAAGGGGGATTTAGTGACATCTAGTGGTGAGGACTGCAGATTACAACCAGCTGAAACGTCTCCTCGTTTGAATTCCAGTGTTCATTGTTCAGGAGTTTCTTTAGTTAACAAGTTAAGTTTAGTTTTTACCTTATTTTGGTTGCTAAGGTCTTTTGTGCAACGGTCTAAGGGATTCCTTAAGTATAAGACCAAGACATTGAGAAAACCACAAATACTTAAGTGAGCATTTCAAGGAAACCTCGATGAGAAGGGTGTTTTGTGCAACGTATTCTTAAAATCTTAACTTAAGGCCTTTTCTGCAATGTTAAGGTGAAGACTGAGGGGTGTTTTGTGCAACCAATTTTATTTTGAGGAAACCTTAACCAGCATTTTAAGAAAAATCTGAACTTGAAGTGTTTTGTGCAACGATCTAAGGGATTCCTTAAGTATTAGACCAAGACAGGGAGAAATCCATAAATACTTAAGTGAGAATTTGAAGGAAACCTTAAGAAGAAGACTGAGGGGTGTTTTGTGCAACAGATTTTATTTTAAGGAAGCCTGAAATAGGACGTTAAGAAAAATCTTAACTTGAAGTGTTTTGCACAACGGTCTAAGGGATTCCTTTAGTATAAGACCAAAACAGGGAGAAATCCATAAATACTTAAGTGAGCATTTGAAGAAAACTGAAGGGTGAAGATTTAAGGGTGTTTTGTGTAACCTATTTTATTCTGAGGAAACCTAAAATAGGACTTTAAGAAAAATCTTAACCTAAGGCTTTTTGTGCAACAGTCTAAGGGATTCCTTAAGTATTAGACCAAGACGGGAGGAAAACCATTTCAATGAAACCTTAAGGAGGAGACTGAAGGGTGTTTTGTGCAGCAATTTTAATCAAAGGAAACCTTAACTAGGACTTTAAGAAAAATCTTAACCTAAGGCTTTTTTTGCAATGGTCTAAGGGATTGTTTAAGTATTAGACCAAAACAGGGAGAAAACCATAAATACTTAAGTGAGCATTTGAAGGAAACTGAAGGGTGTTTTCTATTCTGAGGAAACCTAAAATAGGACTTTAAGAAAAATCTTAACTTGAAGTGTTTTGTGCAACGGTCTAAGGGATTCCTTAAGTATAAGACCAAAACAAGGAGAAACCCATAAATACTTAAGTGAGCATTTGAAGGAAACCTTAAGAAGAAGACTGAAGGGTGTTTTGTGCAACAGATTTTATTTTGAGGAAACCTTAACTAGGACTCTAACTCTAAAAAATCTTAACTTAAGTCCTTTTGTTCAGCAAATGATGACGTTACAGATACTGAAAACACACAGAATAATTCATACCCAGTTTAGGTGCACCCACAGGAGCAGCCTCAGATACACGTGCAACACATCACAATGTCATCTTAAATTAGTTTTATTGAAGAGACAGCAGATCTGTGCAACAGGTGCACAGTGACACCAGCTCACGCAGACTGTAACTGAAATGTTGACTTTTGCTTTTGACCTCGAGTTAATAATGTGAACTTTTCACATGTGACGCAGGAGGCTGCTGGGACCAATAAGAACTATGAAACATGACACTGCAGCTTCTCCTCGGTTTTTAAGTTTGACTGTCTGGGCTTACAGATTTCAACAAAACAAACAACAACAACATTACATTTGCAGCAAAGCGAGGAAAATAAACAAATAAACACAAACATCTGAACGCAGCTCCAGCACGACACACTGTTTGTAAACTAAATGCATGACGTACCTTTTTCCCGTTCACAAAGAAGCACAAAGTATTTCCTCCTTTCTCTGCAGACATCTTCTCTGTGCGCAAGACCACTTGAGTTCAGACATCAACACAGTCAGGCTGCATCACAGGCAGGACTTCCGCCTGCCAACACTTTCAAAATAAAACCAAAGGAGGCTTAAAAACATGCCAGTCAAGTTTGTGTTCATACACCACTGTAGATAGTTTAGGGACTGTTCGTTACTTATGAGAGGAAAGGTGGTGGTGCAATGACAGTGAGGCATGTAGAGATCATTTTTAATAATTTTGGCTCAGGGAGGCGCACACAGCTTTATATGGCTGTGTGCGCCATTGGACACATCAAGTACAAAAAAAAAAAAAGACATAACCACATCTGAGCATAAAAAAGTGATATTTCACGAAATGTTTAAATTAAATGAATAAATAGCCAAACTTATGCCAGAAAATATCATAGTTTTTCTAATTTCCGACAGTCTTTGGACACATCATGTGTGGCGCTTCTGTACAAAAATAAAAATAAAAAAGGCATCAACCAATCTGAGCATCAGATATTTATATTTCATCAAAATCGTAACATACGTTAAAGTTAAGTTAAAATTAATATATATATATATATATATATATATATATATATATATATATATATATATATATAAGCAGAAATTATGGTTGGATTTTTAAATTGTCAGTAGCATAAAGACATAACTATTTTCCTAAAAAAATAAAAAACAAAAAACATTATAATAAATGTAAAAACAGAAATTATTATTGGATCTTTTAAAAAAAAAAAGAATTTGTCCCTGGACACACACACAGTCAGGGAAAAAAATAAAATAAAATCTGAGCATCTGAACATAAAATAGTGATATTTTCTTCCAACATTTATTTGATAGAAAAAAAAATGCCAGAAAATGTAAAAACAGAAATTATCATTGGTTTTAGAAATCACAGATGGTCCTTGAACACATCATCAAAGATGATAACCACATTTAAGCAGAAAATATTGAATTTTCATCAAAATTGTGACGTATTTCCTTCTAAAAAGTTAAAAGAAGAAAGAGGTTTTTTATTTATTTCCCGCTACAGTGTGAGCTCCTTGGTCTCTGGTGTCTTCTTTCTTTCTTTGTGCCTCTTAATACGTACATGGAAACATGCTTTTATTTTAGCTGTAATATGAGTTCATTTCCTGTCCCACACTGCTGCAGCTCTCTGACTGGCTCTGTGGACTACAGACCGCCCTCCTCTTACCTTATCTGACCTGTAACTTACTTTGACATGAGGGTGTCTTCTGTCTGTCCCGTCCTGAGCACTGCCCTTTGTGGTAATTAACTTTGTTCTTAACGTCTAAATGTGTGTGTGTCTGCAGCAGGTTGTGTTTTATAATCATTAACCTGAACTCTGCTCAGGCTCAGACCGGTCTGTGTGCAGGTGACCTCTGACCTGCAGCTGTTGAAGCGCGCAATTCAATAAATCAACAAGACTTTACTCTCGTTTTCTAAATATTAACATATAATCTATATTTTTGTGCAGTTTATCATAAAGAGAACGTACAGTAAATGTAAGGCTTTATGAGAAGATGAGAAACAACATCAGAGCTGTTTACTGTCAGACAGAGTGCAGGAGATGAGTCCTGCCACAAGAGGGCGCTAAAGGAAAGCAAAGGACTGCAGAGAGACATTGTGAGTGTTCCAGGAAAAGATTTAGTATGACCCAATATATATAGTATGTTAAATGCAGTGTGCCAGAAATACCACGATGTTCTTCTACACTGGGTCCAATTTTGCAGTTCGTAAGCCTTGTAGAAAAGATGATTTCAATGCTGCAATGTTTCGGTGACTAGACCTTTACCATGCAAACACACATCAGTGCTCACTGATGGCCCAGTACTGACTGACAGTCGACCATCAGCTTGGCGTGTCAGGGCCTTTAAAACCAAACCCCTTAAACAGGCCCTCAAACTGACCCACATCTCGCTCATGTGATGGCTTGTGTCTCAGATATTAAGTCCTGGATGTCACACACCTTCCTCCTGCTCAAGTCCAAATCTGAGGTCCTTTTGTTTGGCTCCCGAAACCTGACCTCTGACCTAAAAAAGAACCTCCAGTGTAAGGCCTTGATCACACGAAAGCGGTTTTTGGTAACGGTTTTCAATGAGATTGAAGGCACCTCGCGTTTCTGCACTGCGATTTGGCTCTTTGGCCACACGCAACTAAAACCGCATTTCTTTGAAACCGGAGTCCAGGGTGAAGTGTTTGGAAGACTCTGGTGCCAGCTGTTGCGTGTAGATAGGATAACGCAGTATTCTATTTCCTGTCTCCTTTGTTTGACGTCAGAGCGACAGTAAATAGCTAGTGAAATGGCAGACCAAACAAACATGCTGGTGCTAACTTTATTTGTGAGCGTGCTGGATGGCATATCCACCTGCTCGACCTAACGACCAATGAAGGAGGCTGCTCCTGTTGCTAGCTACCCCAGCTAGCCAGCTACCCAGTTGGTCGTTCAGGCGCCTCTGCTGTTGAATTAGGTCGCGCTGTTTTTGTGGATCGGGTTGTTTTTATACCGCACTTCCCTATTCCGGTATTGACTCTGACTTCTGATTGGTTAAAATAGCCTTTACGTTTTTTTTGGAAACCCGAGCCCGAAAAACTTCGGTTTCAGAAGTGCACGGGTCCGTGTGGACTAGGCCTAAGGGCCCAATCACACAGGATGCATCTTGCAACCTGTAAAGACCCTAAAGAAGAGGCTGGATCACGGGGAGTACCACCAGTTGGTCCAGGAGCTTCTCCTCCATCATTACCATTTCCACAACAACCTGCAACCTGCTGTCTATCGTCAAGCTGTATAGCTCTGGGTATCCAGCGACCGCTCCCACCAGTTTCTCCTCATAGATTTTGATGCTGATAATTTTGCTATGGAAGAAGAAAGACAAATGAATAAATGATGAAACTTTTTTTTATTCCCGCTCCCTTAATTCAGTTTTTTGGGTAACAATAAGATAATAATGGTACAGCAGTATGATGCTCAGCGTTATTTCAGCCACAGTTTCAAATTACAGTCTTCATTTGTAGTAACTTCAATCTACCATTTTAATCTTCACATTGTTTTCCTTCCACTGGAAACCTTCTGGATGCAAAGCTTTCTCAACTTCAATTCACTAAACCACAGAAATTCGGCATTCACTGGGTAACATTTAGCTGTGTACATTCAAAGTAGGCATTTAACATTACGTTGCAGAAGGAAATTATACGTAACTGTTCAAAAGTTTGGAATCGTCTGCTGCAGAGGTTAGGTAACGTCTGAGAGTACTATTCTATATTTCTGAATGGTCTTTCATGACGAAACACGAAGAGACACGAACACGAACAAAAACTACAACAACAAAAAACAAACAAATTGCAGGATGCAAAATGTGTTGGATAAATTTGAAGTCGCACAAGGCAAATTTTAACATAGTTAATGCTAGCTAAACAGCAAGGTAACGTTTACCAAACTTGTTTTAAAAGCATCCATGATTGTTTTGTACACTTAACATATTTTTACTCTGTTGTTAAAATGACAAAACATTTAGCGAACACATTATGACTTGAAACTTGAAGTTAAAGACTTGGCCCTCCAGGAAGTGCTCTGGGCTTTGAAATCAACTTTCTTGGTGGTACTGCAATTTCCGGGGTCTGTCATGTGACGCCATTGGGCCCAAAAATACTTTTCCTCATAAACTTACATTTGAAAAGTGACGTCTATAAATCAGTGGATACAGCTGTTAAAGTGTTCCAACCCCCAACAAGTCTACAAGACACGCAAGATTAAATTATTTAGCCCCCAATTCAAATTAGCGGTGCGCTAAATCAGCTGCTCAGCTAGCGGAAGTTGGTGGAATCAGTGTCGATCGTGAGTAATTTCATACAAGAGCAATGGAGCTTTTTTGGCTTCGTGTGCAACTAAGCAACTTTAAAAGGAACGATCGGTGCCCGACGCCAATGCTGTATCGCCAATGCTCGGTCTCTTAATGCATCCATTGCCTGGTACTCGTTGATCTTGACTTGGGACTTGAGTGCACACACTTACTTGGGACTTGGAAATCAATGTCTTGGTCCCACCTCTGCTGTTTGAAGATAATGTCATTCTTCTTTTTTAGAGCCAAAACTCAAATGTAACTAATGTTAGTTCATCTCTATCGATTA
Organism: Epinephelus awoara; assembly: GCA_035609425.1. Taxonomy (NCBI): domain Eukaryota; kingdom Metazoa; phylum Chordata; class Actinopteri; order Perciformes; family Serranidae; genus Epinephelus; species Epinephelus awoara. The sequence continues at coordinate 20,054,687 of CM069317.1, forward strand.
TCAAAGGCATCCGCTGATTCCAAACTTTTTAACGGTAGTGTATTTTTAAAAAGAAAAGCACCAGGAAGTACTGCAAGAACTAAATAAAACCCTCTAACACTGCCTTTGATTATTTTTCTTCCTATAATTTAAAAGAACCCACAGTACCAGGAAGTAGTCCAATGACTATTTAAAACTCTCTAAACCCTTCATTGATTATTTTTGTACTTCACTGCACCATTATTTCACCACAGATTATATATATGCATGGATCAGTGGGTCGAATCAGCGGCCCACGGATTCTGCAGAGATAATAAACGTCGTCTCAGGTGGATCAAATGTGGATTATCTGCCGGCGTTGCTTCACAGCAACGATAACTTCTGAGACTTCAGGCTCTTTATTGGGACGAAGCTTAAGTCGGGAATCACCTGAGAAGACAAAACTGTGATGAGTCATGGTTTGGTCAGATTGTCATGACCTCATGACCTTTATTCTAGCGCCGCCCACAAGACAAACTTTACATATCTAGCTCCAAGAAAAGCCAAACTAAACACATACATACCGTGTAGTCCATCAGAAGGAGAGCCGTCTTTACTTATTCCAGGCCATAGTGATGAGGGCTGAGTTTCTAGCTGCATATTTAGACCTTAAAGATCTGCGCCTCCTTTTTTCACCGTCACACTCCTGTAAGATCGAGAGGCATAAAAAGATTGTGACTATATACTCCATGGAAAAAAAACAGTTAAAATACAGTTAAAGTTTGATTTTTTTTAAGAAGATGGAAACCTATAATAGATTATTTTAATTTATCAATCTGACTCTTTCCTGCTATATTTATACAGTGGTGGTTTATATGTTTTGTCTATGGAAAGAAACTTTATGAAATTATGATATTTTGTTTTCCTTTGTTTTATCCCCCGTGCGTGAGGTTGTTTTGTACTCTCCGTTTACTTAATGTATGTTCCTGATGTCGGATGTACGATACCCTAGTAATGTACTATTATGAAAATCAGAATTATTCTGATCTCATTTTTATGATAATGGAGAATGTTTCTTTTTTTCTTTTTTTATGTTGTGTTGAAGGAAAGAAAGGTCATGAATTTTGTGTATTGTGGTTCAAACACATTGTTTTTCCTTCATTTATTTATTTAAAGATTTTTTTTATTTTTTTTTGGTAAATCAATAGCTTTAGCTGTAGGGTCAAAGTGAAAAAGGAAGAAAGGAGAAAAAAGAGGAATGAAAAGAGAAGGGGGAAGAAGAGAAGAAGAAGAGAAGAAGAAGAAGAAGAAGAAGAAGAAGAAGAAGAAGAGAAAAAAGGGGGGAAGGAAAAAGTAAGGTTGAATATAAAATATGCCCTCCTTATTTATTTATTTATTATTATTATTTTTAAATGTATTCATTTATTTTGTTTTATTATATTTTATGGTTTGAATGATCTGTTGTGAAACTTCCTTTAAAAAAATAAAAAATGAGGTTGACTATCTGCAGCCCAAGGATAAAGGAAAGGAAAGAGAGAAAGGGAGAAGGGGAAAGACACGAAAAGAAAAAACCTTGTATCGATTAAGGTTAATTTTGGTTTACCATTGCCTGCCACACTGTATATAAATACACTTTTGGTGTTGTTTTATTTAATAAATTTAGTGCTGAGAAAAAAACAACATCACAGTATCCTTTTAGTTCGACATACACACATTATTTTAAGACATTGTTTCTTCACTGTATTTTCAAACAGGTTGATTTAAAATGAAAATTTGTTGAAACGTCTTACGGCACCACAGCAGCTTTTTAGGACAGAAATGTTTTGTAACGTTGGAGTTTTTTTTAACCCAATCACCAGATTAAATATTGGTATTGAACATTTCTACAACCACGGATGTGTTTCATTTGTGCGTTACTTCTAACAATGCTGTGGCTAATGTTTAGATTTAGGCACAAAAACCACAGACAAACATGTTAATGTCTTGGTAAAAAACTACTGCTTTTTGTGGAACTATTCCAGCTGCAAAAGTAGCTACCAGTTTCCTGCGTGTTTGGTTCCCAAAAACCTGCTGGAAGAGTAGCGACAGGTTGCTAAATCATAATCGCCTTTGCTGTTTCTCGATCTGGAACAATGGTCTGCAGCTTGGTAACACGTCCTCCACTGTGGCCATCGCCTCTAGATGACAAAGTCAGCTCACATACGATGTCACTTTTAGAAACGTTGATATGTTTCATATTAGGGCCCTGACACACCAAGCCAACGGTGGGCTGTCAGTGAGCATCTTTGCCCCTCGTCAGCCCCCTTTTTTGGGGGCATTTCAGCATGTTGAATATGGGTTGGAAGAGCTGCCGACGAATGAAGCACTCTGATTGGCAGTTCAGCTCAGCATACGAGAAGAGAAACAGAAGTGAGGAAAGTAAACAAAAGCCTCCTTTCAATACGGTACCTTTTTACCTTCTCAGGCAAGCTCAGGGGTTTAGTGTTGCTGTAGCCCACAGGAACTACACTTTGCAATGCTTTTTATTCTCCATGTGCGGATTAGAATATATGCAGTTTACGTAACCCGGTTGAAACTAATATATATAAACGCTAGAAGATCCACTCACTCCACCTTTTAGTACCAGATCTGTGTGCTACAGTAGGTGCCCCAACAGAGGGGGGACCAAAAATGTGGACATACGGGAACGGTCCCATTGGTACCATCCTCAACTTGTCGCAGTGGAAACAGAAAAAAAGCGTAGCGAACTGAACTGTACCATACTGTTCGGTGGAAACGGGGCTAAAGGGCTAAAGTTACGAGGGAGTGAGATCAAAACAAGACTTAGCTCTTCAGCAGAAACGTTTCCTCATGGTTTATTGTTCATTGGCGGTAGATATGCTTTGTTCTTTCAACACTTTATTATGCGTTTAATGTGCTAACTGGCTAACTAGCATCAAGACAGTCTTCTCGTTTTGCCTTTTTTAATGTCAATTACAGATGTAATGTTGGATACAAGTATTTCCTGCACTGCTCTTACCGGAACACAGTCGTTGTCCTCTGAGGGGCACAGCTCCACTTGGCAGTTTATGTAGATCTCGCCATCTTTCCCAGTGAACTGGAACATGTCGAAAGAGAAGGAGGAAGACAATCCCTGTCCGCTTTCGTACACCTTAACTGTCGAGTCATCAGGACATCTGCTCCGAAACAGGAAAACACACGTGATGAGATCAGCAGCATCAACAGTTGATCCTTACAGCCACTGACAGAGTCTCACCCATTCGTGATGAGGTCGTATCGTGGCTCATCATCAACTGAGTGCTCACTTGTTGCCCAGCAGGATTTGGTCACCACGGCGACCTTGCTGTCTTCCAGCCCCTCCGTCTTCAGCACCACCCAGATCTTCTGGTTCAGCTGGACCTTCGTGTCCGTATCGATAAGGTGCAGGTGCAGAGCGTCGGTGTAGGCATTCATCACCAGTGTGTAAGACCACTCTCCAGATTCAAAGATCTTGATCACAGAGCTGCAGAGCACACACACACACACACACACACACACACACACACACTTAAGCTGTCTGAAACTTTAACTACATCAAGCTGCACATTAACAACCAGGTGAAGCTCAGCCGGCCTCCACACACCTGTCTGCGAGCTTGAAGGTCACGTCCTTGATCTCTGGCTTTTTGTAGAAGCAAGAGAAGTCGATCTTTACTTGGTCGTGGCGGATGATGACTTCATTGGAGCCATCGTGTGCCATGATAACATTGGTGAAGGAAACTTTGTCGTCTTCTTCCTGTATTGTGACAAGAACACAAACGTGTTTCCAGATCCGGAAAAATGTATTTATTTTATCACAGCGTTCAGATTATTTTCACGTTCACCTGTGACATTCGCAAACCTGATAGATAGAGATAAGATAAAAGAAAGACACAAGAAAGTCAGAGTATTTATACAGCACCAAAAGCTGCGCTTCCTCTAATGGCCCCAAAAGTGAGTCAGTCCCCATAGGGGGTCTGTGGAGACTGACTTGCTCTTGAAATTTTCAAAGGAAATTTTTGTAAAAAATAACTGAATATAACACAATCTCAAAATAAAGAGTGTACATTTTAATATTAAAATTATTTGGGAGGAAAAATACACATACAAATATAATGTCTTTTGGCATGTTTTGGAAGTTTTAAAACTATTTCCAGGGTTGCAGGGGGAAAATACATCTCAAAGTACTCAGGCTTATGGCATGTTTTGTTTAAAAGGTCAGCAAATTTGAATTTGAGCTGAAAAAAAAAGGAACTTGGTCTTGTGGCATGTTTTGTTCGAAAGTATGCAGAGGGCTGCAAGGGTCAGCAAATTTCCAGTACGAAAAAAATAAAATAAAATAAAAATTTCAAAACAAAAAGTTTAACATGAAGGGTCAGCGCATCTCATGTAAATTTTGAGAATTTTTTTCAAGGGTAGTCAATTGTAGGAATTTTGTGAAGAATAATAAAATCACAATTCAATAGAAAAATTAGACCTTTTAATAGAAACCTCATTTTGAGGGAATTTCACTTAAGAAAAACTTTTGTTCAAAAGTACGCCCACAGTTGCAATGGGCCAGCACATTTCCAGTAAATTACTAGAATTCTTTAAGGGAATTAAATAAAAATGTTGGAAAAAAACTTTAATTTCAATTTATTGTCAATATAAAATGTGGACCTTTCAGTAGTGAACTTATTTTAGGGGAAATACACAGGGAGGAAGTCCATGGAGAGGCTGATGTAGGCCTGAAAAGACTTTGGAGAGAAGGGGTCACAAGTTCAATACAATGTAAACTGAGTCAACTAATTTAATTAAAGTGAATGGGGCTTATAATAGCCAGTTTTGGGGGCACAATCCCTGCTGATAGCAGCGATATCTAAAAGGTAAAAGGTTTGTTTCTGTTTGCCTATAACATGACGTTATTTATATTTTATTCCCATTATTTATCATGGAAAGTTTCCACCTTACATATTCCAGAATTTCGCACCCACCTTGACCTCCGCTCCACAGGTTTTCTTGCTGGTGTCAAAGTAGAAGGTCACCATGTGGCTGTTGGAATCAAAGTCACCTGTGCACTCCTTGTCTTTGAGGTGCAAGACTTTGTAGTCGACGCCTTTGTCTTCCAGCAGACAGTTTGCCAGAGTAAGAGTAGCAGAGTTCTGCTTGCAGACAGTCGGATCACCTGAACACCCGACAGGACAAAGAAGTTAAAATATCACCACTTCACTTTGATTCATTTGAGCTAACAATTAAATAAGTCAATATTCAGTGGCTGTCGTCTGTGAACCAACTCTAAAGAAACACCACAACCTCTCGGGAGGGTTCTCATGCCACACATGTTGCACTGTACCTAAAGTGTTTGGGTAATTGGAGGCAAACAAAGCCCGACAGAAGCAGCGGGTTCCACCTGGCTTCTCGCCGCAGAACTCGTCTTCACTGCAGTAGTGGTTAAGACAGGGCCGAGGCTCGGCAGCTACAGACAGACACACAGACAAATGAGCTTCACTCTCATTCTACTTCCTCTCGTCTGTATGATTCGAAAATCATTTCAAATGTGATCTCAATAAAGAAAAACGAATGATGATCTTACAGCAGCCGTCCGTTGAACCCCAGTCCACTGTGATTCCATGTTTCAGTTTGCAGGACTCGGCGTAAGCCTCAAAAAACTGGCATTTGTGACCGTCCACCTCCGGGTAGTGGCACAAAATGTTTGTGCAGGCAGTGATGTAGGGCGCTGGGTCAATTTTATCATTGCAGGCATTGAAGGGAGCCTGCTTCATGTGTTCACAGCTGCTCCAGCCATGCAGAGAAGAAGAATGAGAGCAAATTACAAAATAACTTTGCTTCAGTTCATTTTTGTCAGCGTTTAGCCTTTCAGAAACATTCTCACTGTGGTCAAAAACATGCTCTGATATGTTCAGTTCTTACTAATCAGTCATGGGTGGGCATTCTGGGTCGTCACGGTCATCGGTGTGCTCCTCCTCACAGCTAGGGGGAGACAAACAGCACATTAAGGCTGAAACCCAAACAATGAACAGGTTAATATCTGTCAATGCATCATGTTAAGACGAAGTCGTACCCGTCTGCACTTTCGTCTGACTTCTGATCACTCGCGGAGGTGGTCTGCTCGGGATCGGCGGGGTTGCCACACAAGCCCAGGAGAGCTTCAGACTCAGGAACTGGTCAAACAGGAGACAAATCAAACTCTCAAAAATGCAAATAGTAACATACAGTGTATTCTGTGTAGTTTTCTGTACCTGTAATATGTGCGCTGTTGCCGTCAAAGACAACTTCCATGTCGGTGGAAGAAGGTATCTTAAAAGTAACTCCATAGAGGTCCTTGAAGAGCTCCACACCGTGATGCGTCTCAAACTCGGCGCCAAGCTCGAGTATTTCGTCATCAACCTACATCACAGCAGATGATTGAAGGACAAACATCTAAAATATATGTATGCATGTGCTTTGCATGTTCCAACTTGCAACTCGGATGGATTTTGTGATGTTTATAGAGAGCTATGTACTTGCACCTTTATTGACATAATTTGATAAGAAGATATATTTATATCCAAATTGGAATCAGGTCATTCTTGAGTCTAAGTGGACATTTGTGCCAAATTTGAAAAAAACAAACAGACAAACAAAAAACCTCAATGCCATCTTGTTTGTGCCAAAGTTGAAAAAAAAAAAAAAAAGTAGTTTTCCAAGATATTGCATTTACAAGAATAAAACAGACGAGGTCACAGTGACCTTGTCCTTTAACCTCTGACCACCAAATCTGGTCAGGTGATTCTTGAGTCCAAGTGGACATTTATGCCAAATTTGAGTAAAATCTCTCAAGGCCTTCTTGAGATATCGTATTCATAAGAATGGGATGGATTAAGGTCACAGTGACCTTTGAGTGATGCCCACCAAATTCTAATCAGTCCATCCTTGACTCAAAGTGGATGTTTGTGCCAAGAAAACAAGCAAAAAAAATGTCCTCAAGGTATTTTTCTGAGATAATGCATTTAAAAGAATAAAACAGATGAGGTCACAGTGACATCCTCTGACCTATGACTTAAAACTAAACCAAAAATGGCCTTTTGTAGATAATGTGTTAATGAGAATAAAACGGATGCAAGGTCACAGTGACCTTTACCTTTGACAACCACATTCTAATCAGTCCATCCTTGACCCAAAGTGGATCCTTGTACCAAATTTAAAAAAAAAAAAATGCCCCCAGGAAGATATTGCAATCTTGATAATGGGACAGACAAGGTCACAGTGACCTTGACCTTTGGCCACAAATTCTAATCAGTCTACCAATGAGTCAAAGCGAACGTTTGTGTCAATTTTGAAAAATAAAAAAAGTCCTCAAGGTGTTTTTTGAGATATCACATTTACAAGAATGACATAGACAAGGTCACAGTGACTTTGACCTTTAACCTATGATCACCAAAATCTGAATCAGGTCATTCTTGAGTTCAAGTGGACAGTTATGCCAAATTTCAGAAAAATCACTCAAGGCTTTCTTGAGATATCACATTCATAAGAATGGGACAGAGGCAAGGTCAAAGTGACCTTGACCTTTGACAACCAAATTCTAATCAGGACATCCTTGACTCAAACTCAAACGTTGTGCCAAATTTGAAAGAAATGTCCCCAGTGTGTTGTTAAGATATTGCGATCTTGAGAGTGGGACAGACAAGGTCACAGTGACCTTGACCTTTGACCTATGACCCCCAAAATCACAACATAAATACTACTACTTGACATAAATGCTACTAACTTTGTATGCCATCGTCAAAAGGAAATACTTGTATGTACTATGCTGCTTTATACTTCTCCCCCACCATAAATCAGAAGGAAAGGTGCCACCACACGTCTTAACTTTAAATACAACACAACACAAAGTAAGTTTTTTAAACACCTCCAAAAACAAATTGTTACTTGTTTTTAGATGGATTGTGGCAGCTCACCCGAACTCTGCCACCTTGTTCCACGTGCATTTTTTGCCCACTATGCAATAGTACCAAGTGGTCCAAAAATGCCACATCTGTACGACGTCGCTCCTTGAAAATGGCCACCAGCTCAATATCCGAGCCTTCTTGAGGCGCCAGTAGAGTGTACGCGCACCGATTACCGATATGGTGTTCGCGGTTGAAGAAATCGATGACAGAGGAGCCGGTCACAGTGCACACGACCTTGGATGGCACACATCTGATGGAGATGGAAAGAGACAGATGTTTTAGGTCAGAGACAGGTGGATGTTTTATCCAAGGCAATGTTTTCAGGTCATACAAATTAACAAATGACATATAATAAAAATGACTGTGTATCTCCAAAGTTTTAAGAAATGAATAATAATAAAACCCTATTTGGATTCAAACCTGAAGTATGCTGTGCTGCTGTCACAAAGACAAGTATTACAGACCTACCTATAGAAATATATCCATACAGATAATCTTAAAAATCACTGTGACCTTAGATAAAAGAAAGAACTTTCCAACGTCACATGTTTTGAGACAGTTATTGGATTTATAAAAAGGTTTTACAGCAACCTCAGTCCAAAGGTTTGCTGTACTGACAATGTTATTGACGTCTGGTGCCAAATCAGCGGAGTGCTGTTTTATTTTTTTATTGTACCCGTACTTTACCAGATAACTCCCGCTGAGATAAACAATCTCTTTTTCAAGGGAGACCTGGCCAAGATCACAGTGACCTTGACCTTTGACCTATGACCACCAAATTCTAATCATTCTACCCTTGAGTCAAGGTGGACGTTTGTGCTGATTTTGAAAGAAAAAAAAAAGCCCAAAAAATATCCCTAAGGAGTTTTTTGAGATATTACATTTAAAAGAACAAAACAGACAAGGTCACAGTGACCTTGTCTGTTTTGACCTATGAGGACAGAATTTGAATCAGGTCATTCTTGAGTTAAAGTGGACATTTGTGCCTAATTTGGAAAAACTCCCTCAAGGCCTTTTTGAGATATCGCATTTATAAGAATGCAAGGTCACAGTGACCTTGGCCTTTGACTCTTTTTCAGGGGCAAGTCTGAACACAGCAATCAAACTCGGGACAGGACTTGTTTCTGAAAAGAAAACAAAAAACTGCAGCCTCAGCTTTTTAAGATTATCAACCTGGGGTTTAAAAAGACAGGGAGTCATCACGCCAAATACCAAGATATTAGTAATGAGTAACAACCTCCCACGTCTTTCGCTGAGCAGTAAGAACATCAGGATTGCTCACAGGCTTCTTCCAAGCATTTAAGATATGCATAACCTTAGTTTATCAGCACTGAAAAACAGCTTTAGTAATGAGAGCTGAATCTGAGTCGCTACAATACAACACTGTGTCATTGGCATAAAAATGAAAATTGGCGCCAACCACATTTCGATCAAGACTATTAAAACAAAATGAAAACAACAGCGGACCTAACACAGAGCCCTGGGGTACACCATTACAAGTGTTGAGCAAGTTAGAAGTGAGTAAACTGAACACACTGAGACCTATCTACGTGTTACAGACTGAGTTATTCATCAGCTGATCAAAAAACAAAGAATAATGGACATCAATAATAAATGATAAAAATAACTGACTCTCTTAAGAGGTGTTTGTGTCAGAGTCACAGGTAACGTTTGGCTGAATACAAGACGCTTTCAGTGCAACTGCTAAAACCTTTATTCAAACTTGACGCTAAATATAAAACAAACATATTTACCTGTCGTTGTCCTTGCAGATCTCCCCTTCTAAACACAAGGAAACATCAACAATGTTTGCAGATTTATCACATATTGTCTTGTGGCAGTTTGCTGGACTGAGATCCAACTCTTCACCCGGTCGATAAGTGTCATCTGGGAGGTGATAGACGGTGTGTGAAATTAGCTCAGTATTAAACAATCTCTAACGAGTGTGCACAGTTTAAGAGAAGGAAATAACAGTAATCTAAAAACATCAGAATTCTGTTTGGAGGATCCCTGAGGGGAATTTGCCTACCATTGTGTCTGCATCCACTCAAGTCCATATAAGCGTTGCTCTTCACTTCTTCGTTAGTAAGGTCCAACGTACCCATTGTTGACTCACCGACCTTTCCAGCAATTTTCTAGAGAAAGGATAAGACAAAAATCCAGGCAAATACTGTAATACTGAGTGAAGTGTCGGAACTGAACCCCACTTCTTATATGCATTTATACCTTCCTCCATTTATAGGACAATTCAGTGGGAGAGTGAGAACAATGGTGACCCAAGCATCAGATGAATCAGCAGCCGATTTAAGTTTCAGGTTTATCTCATTTATAGAGCATTTTAAAAAGGAATACAGGTTTTGTGCCAAAGTGTTCAGTAAGACAGACACATATAAGCATAGAGACATAAAAGTGCATAGATGAGTAAACTAAGATTGAAATTAAACAAGTTGCTATGTGTCCGTTTTCACAGTAAATGTACACTTTCTGCTCGTTAGATGCATACAGCCTTTTTCAAAATAAATGGCAATACAGTGGCTGGACAAGAACAAAGCTGGTGGTGAAAGTCAGAGAATGGGTCATGGATGGGTCGACCAATCACCAACTTTCACCAAGGAGAGCGAAGTTAGCCGAACCCTGTTCTTTTTTCCTAAACCTAACCACGTGTTTTTGGAGGTGCAGTGGATGGGTTCCAAAAAACATAGGACTTTCACCCGGAAGCCTTGTGTTCACTTCCTGTATGAATGTAGAGCCAAACCATGAAGTTTTTTCCAAACCTGACCACTTGCGTTTGTTGGACAAGGAAAATAAACGTGAATACGAGGAGTTTTATTGGCATTGTAAGGTTATTTTGAGAAAAGCCTGTGTGCATCTAACGAGCAGAAACTGTACATTTCCTGTGAAAACCGAAGTGTATTTTGAAAACTGACAATGCATGTAACAGGCTGAAGTTGACACGGCGTCCCAGAACATCAACAACCAACACACCCAGGTTGGAGTGAGAATGTGTTGTTGAAGGAGGCAACATACGCTGCCACCTAGCTTAATCATAATAACAATAATTATAATCATTTTGGGAGGGGGGCGCCAGGGGGAACTTGACGAGGTCGCCGAATGTTCTAAGTTCACCACTGCATGGGACAAACTGGGTCTACAGTCAGTGACGAGATGCTATGAACTCTGCAGTGGTTAACTTATGGCTGAAAGCTGGAGTTGCCATACTTGCCATAAAGCACACTGGTTTGAGGACGTGAGTCGCCATAGTAACAGACCGAAGCTCATCTCTAAGGCTACGTCTTACACATACTTACAAAATGATCCGGTCTGTCTGCATTTGACTTAATTCTCAGAGCTGTTTGCTGGCCGAAGTTGTAGAATCTCAATTCAAACTGAAAGCACAAACAGACAAGAGAGAGAAAATGTCAGGAATAAAGACCCAAAATGTTTTTGATATGAACTTTGACTTGAAGTTCCCTTTGGCACATGATGTCTTTGGAATGTTCAATCAGTCTGAAAACATAAAACGGTGATGACTCACAATTGATGTGTCTCCATTTGAGAACTGCAGTCCAATATTGCAAGCTGAGGTGGTCGTGAACTGTGACATTTCATCGGTAATTTCTTTGCTAGTTTCTTCTTGTGTTATCAACACCTTCAGTGTGTCTGAACCCCCTCCATCTTCCAGGGACACACAGACAGATGAAGCAGTTTCACCGTCCTTTTTGAAGCAAACTGTGACAGACCCATCTACATAGGACACCTGGTAAAAACACAGATAGCATCCATGAAGTAACAACACTGAGGCTTTTCAGGACAGCATTTGTCTAAAAACAAAAAACATTATTCAGATGAACAAAACAAAAACAAACAAACAAGGAAATGACCTGAAAAAAGTGCTTAAAAATTATAATAATTCTACATCATAACTTTAAAATATAGTAAAGTAACCCAACAAATAGCAAGAAATTAGTAAAAAAGGGAAAATTTAAAACAAGAAAAATATTCCCCAAAAAAAGAAATAACCTGAAAAGAGTGCTTACAAATGAGTAACAATTCCATATGATAATTTAAAAAATATAATAAAGTGACCCAAATAATGAGCAAAAATTAGTAAAAAGAGAAAGTTAAAAACAAGAAAATTATTCCAAAAAGAAATAAGAAGAAATAACTTTTAAAAAAAAAAAATAAACAAAGAAATGACCTGAGAAGAGTGCTGGAAAATTATAATAACGCTTTAACATAATTTAAAAATATAATAACGTGACCTGTAAAAAATAACAAGAAATTAGTAAAAATAGAAAATTAAAAATAAGAAAATTATTTTAAAAAAGAGAATGCGATTTCTGAAGCAATTACAGGTGTGAATGCTCAAGCTGAATAGCTTAGGCTGCACTGCAATGTGGAATATGTCAAGGTTTTTCAAAAAGCTGATGGTACACTGCAGTGCTTGCTTTGAATGTTGAATTGTACTATTAATGTATGACTGATGTGGAATATTTTGGATTGTTTGAAAAGCTTACGCTACACTGCAATGCAGCTTTAAGTGTGTAAGAAGAAGGTGAAGTAGTAGGAATAGTTGGAAAAGTGTTTGATTAGTGTGAATTTAATTAAAAAGGTAAATGACACTAATAACGTGGAATCTCTAAAGAATATTTGAAAAGCTGACGCTACGCTGCAATGCTGACTGAAATGTGTAAGAAAAGGGTTATGCAGTACGAGAAAAGCGGTAAGGGGTTTAATATGTATGAATTCATGCTGCGTTCTTTGCATTCACATCCAATTATACTGACATGAAGTAGAGAAAACAGGTGAAACACAATTCAAAGAGATTTAGAGCCTTATATTTCCTCTATATACACTGACAGTAAAGCAGCAAGAACAGCAAATGAAATCTGTAACAGACAGTCATCCGCAGTCAGTAGCAGGAAAGACAAAGAGTTGACTCACGTCGGCCTTTGAGTATTCTTCTCCATAAATTTTGACTTTACAGTCGCTTATATCCACAGTTGTTGGAGCGGTGATGGGTTCTTGGGACAGATAGAGGTCAAACTGGCCGGTAGCAACTACAGTGTGGGAAAAAGACGGGGACAAAACATCATACATCAATCTATCAAGACCAACTTTTCCAATTCCCAGCTCTGAGTTAAAATGGCATTCGTCTGTGCAAATGACTGATCAAAATATGTACCATCAGTGTGAATTACTGAAGGCTTCAATCTGATGGTAATATTTCATTCATCAACATCAAACATCAAACTGCCCCAGCTGGACTCTGTTGATTGAAAGCTCCCCTTATTCATATATATATGGCTTTAAAATAAAGGTTATGTTTGAAAGCACTGATAACTTTTCAGTATTTGCTTACCTGCCAGCAGGAGGAGCAATGCACCAGGCTTCACCATGATGGAGCCCCGTCAGTGAACAGTCACAGAGCTGGGAGACATACAGTTCACATAGTAAGTGGCAAAACACGTTTTTAATCCCCTCCCCTGTATGGGGTACGTCCATAGTCCGTGTGTTACACACAGTAAATGATGGTCGGCACCCTCAATCGCTCTGGGAGCAGTTTTTGTCCTTCCTATAAGGGTCCAGGACCCAAAACTGGACAGATCAGTCAAAGAAACACAACCAACCTGGAATAATAATTACCTGGTCGAGGGAAGTAGGGAAGAGGATCGAGGGATGTGGGATGAGGATTGAAGGATGTGGGATGCAGGGATAAGGCTCAAGAGATGTAGGGAAGAGGATTGAATGATGTGGGATGAAGGGACGGAGGTTGAGCACAGTAGGGAAGAGGATCAAGGGATGTTGGATGAAGGGATGAGGGTCGAGGGAAGTAGGGAAGAGGATCGAGGGATGTGGGATGAAGGGATGAGGGTCGAGGGAAGTAGGGAAGAGGGTTGAGGGATGTGGAATGAGGGATGTGGGATGAAGGGATGAGGTTTGAGGGAAGTAGGGAGGAAGATCAAGGGATGTGGAATGAGGGATGTAGGAAGAGGGTCGAGGAATGTGGGATAAGGGTTGAGGGTTGAGGGTTGAAGGATGTGGGATGAGGGTCGAGGGAAGTAGGGAAGAGAATCGAGGGATGAAGGGATGAGGATTGAAGAATGTGGGATGCAGGAATAAGGCTCAAGAGATGTAGGGAAGAGGATTGAATGATGTGGGATGAAGGGACGAAGGTTGAGCACAGTAGGGAAGAGGATCGAGGGATGTGGGATGATGGGATGAGGTTCAATGGAAGTAGGGAAGAAGGTCAGGGGATGTAGGATGAGGCGTCGAGGGATGTGGGAGGTAGGGAAGAGGATCGTAGATGGAACTGATACTGAATTTTTTTGTTTTAGTTTGCTGAAATGCATTTTGTTGCTGGCCCCCATCCACAGCAGTACATTTCTTAGCTTCCATGCAAGACTCCAGCCCGCTTCTCCAAACTGGGGCTGCACTGACGGACATCTTCTGTATGTAATACACTGTCTGTGGATAAGTTCCCCATACAACCCCAATTCAAAAAGTCTGAACTATCCCTTTAAGATCCATACCATATAAATATACACAGTATAAAAGGATTCATGACACACATGCCTCCCTCCTGTCACTAAGTCTAATGATGCCTCCTCACGACAACCGGTTTTTAAGTTATGAAAGGAGACGTGGCAAAACGGTACAGAACGCACCTGAACAAAAAGGGTTGTGTGGGTGGTGGTGGGCGGGGAGTAGTGTTACAGAACATGACAGCACACACTGCATCTACAGTACATGCATGATGAACATGTCAAACTACACACGCTCAGATTTTACTAAATCCTTTTTTTTAACAATGTAAGTTCAACAATCTCTTTTCAGGGATTGTTGACACGACACGAAGACAATAAGAAACATGAAAGTCGTACAGTAACGTTGAAATATTAGACACCAATGCACAGTGACAAGAACCAACCGATTCAGTAATCTTTGTATTTATGAGAGCCTGAAAACCAAAGCCTCTAACACATAAACATACAAATGAAATAATTAGGGATGCACCGAAATGAAAATTTGTGGCCGAAGCCGAATAAAATTAAACGCTTGGCTGAATACCGAGTGCCGAATACTGTGGTTTAGTTTTTCATTAGTTTTTGCATACTTCAAAAACAGCATCAATACGTGATTAACACAGGGGGGATCAAAATAAAATAAATAAATAAAATAAAAATCAACCAGCCACCCTCCTCCCCTGACAAGTAAAGAACAGTCCCTAAAGTGCAGTGAGGTTTGTGGAAATGTTTGTGTGAAACGGCTCATTTCTCCTCTGACACGTCACATACCTGTGTGCCGCCACGGCTCGGCTGTCCAGGTACTTTTGGGCAGTCATGACGCCAAGAAGAGGACATTATTGGAGCGGTAAGCCTCTTGCGCCGCAAAGCACTATGGCCGCTGTATTTGACAGGAAAACGTATTCCTTGGGCTTTGTCGGACACATCCAAATCTACCCCCTCAACCCGGTGTCACTCTGAAGTCGTTAAAATCCAGCGCCTGGGCACGTACTTGTGGCTGATGAAAAAGATGTCCTTCAATGTCGACACGATACGCGGCCGATTGCCATTATAGTTAAACGGCGCTCTTTGGCATCAGGAGGAAACGCGTCCAGGGAAACATGGTCCCATAGGTTCTTGTCTCTTTTAATTCTATTTTTTATTAGAGCCACATGGAGAGGTGCTTGAAATTGCATGTAGCGCTGGTGTCGAAGGTTGCCTGCCTCTGACTCTGGACCGATCTATTCCCAAAATCTTGTATTTCGAAGTTACGAACCTTTTTGTTATGGGCCATTCCCATTTAATAGTAGTCAACTGGCATGAACACAAACACACACATTTGACCTCCATACCATATTTCAGCCTCCTTAGGCAAAAACTGTGACCGCCAGAGGGTGGGGAAATATTTGTGGACCCACCGACCAACAGAGCAAACTACGGAGCTGCCGGTGGCAGCTAATGAACAGAAACAGCATGACACCATTGTAAAGAGCCTCTACAGGTATGTTGCTGATGTCTTACTGAGGGGGGGTCTATTCCACAGTGTAAGAGCAGCCATCCTGTAAGTGCGTAAGGAACCTCTACATGAAGCCAGACGGAGAGGGGAGGGGCATGAAGCTTGTCTTACCCTCTGGAGGTTGGGTGGAGCAGCAGGGAAATGAAGCTGTGCAGGTGGTGCTCGGTGTTGAACCTGTCTGGGGTGTTCCAGCTCTCAGGATGATGTGCCTGCTGTGTGTCTGACTCTGTCTCTTATGAGCAGGTCTTCCTCGTTCACGCCCCTGAAGACTGACGCACATCTTAGATTTGTTTGAAGTTTCAACTCCCCAAACTGGCTCTCTGAGACCTCTGATATGTGGCAGCAAGCATCAATACATAAGAACATTTTATAATCTTTGAGAAGCCAATGAGAAAGTATTTTCCCATGAGACCTGGTCCACTTGAAATGCACCGCCGTCATTGTAGACAAGCTGCTCAGGAATGACCTGATGGACAAAGAGCTAACAGGTGTCATGCTAAATAAAGCATCCTCACTGCAACACCATGTACACTGTACATACTGTACGCTCTATCCATAGGGCCGACATACTGACACATCTGAGCTCCCTTACTGAAGATAACAGTGAACTGACAAAAATTCCATATTAGCTTCTTGTTCTTTTAATTTCAGATTTTGGACTGATCCAATTACTGATTACCAAGTGTACAACATATACAAAAGTAAGTCTAAACACGTGATATAAACTGGTACCTGTGTGCTGCTTCAGGTGACTCCTGGGCCAGCCACACCCGAAAGGCAAGTTCTTAGGTTGCTGCCACGACAGCCTTCTGACCACAGCTCCTAGCAGCCACCTCCAAGACGGAGCTTTCAACATGGACCACTCGGATTCCATGTCCCCAGGGAAATTCTTCCGGAGGTAGGACTTGAAGACCTCACGGGCCTCAGCAAGACGTTCCCGGTTCACCCTCACTACACGTTGGCTTGTCTGGGCTCAGCCTAGAGGTAAAGAGCTCAGACATTTAAGGGCATCATAAAGATGTGCTTATTTTTCTTGAGAGGCCACTTATTTGAATAGTTGTTGTTTTATAATGGATTTTTGTATTATATGTTGCATTTGTTGCATTTTAGAAGTGTTTTGATGAGCTGCTACCTCGTCAAAGAGATTTTCCTGGTTAAATAAAGGTTAGAAAATTTAGGACATCTGCATTAAAGATACTCAACAGGTTCTCTAACAATCAGACAGATGCTCATTCATTTATTTCCAAATCTCTTTTGCAAAAGGCCACTAAAAAAGAGGGCGTATCAGGGGAGTACCACCAGTTGGTCCAGGAGCTTCGCCTCTCTGATGGCCATTTCAAGTACTGCACTTATTACTGTCGTTTTCTATTGAGATGCTGTTAACTGTGGTTTGTAAACTTGTGTAGCTCTGGGTATCGCGCAACCGCTACCAACAGTTTTCTCCTCAAACTGTGAACTTGTTGGCGTGACTCCACAGAAGGCCTGCCTCTCAAATCGACCGATTCGACAATGTGAAAAAAGTAGAGATGATGTGGAGCGCTTTTCCACTCTGAAGTGAAGTTTCTCGCCAGGTGCCTGGAGCGCAGAAACCCTTGCAAGGTGCGTAACAACGCAAGAACAGCGAGCAAAAAGCTTCATTCTCATTTAAAACAAGCACAAAAAGCCGCCTCCAGCTGCTAAAACACTTTCTGTGTGATTAAGACTTTAGAGGGCCTCACCTGTGTATCACAGAGACTACACCACTAGATACTGATGGGAAACAAAGTTAAGGGAAAAAACTAATACCATGTTACTGAGTGAATTTGTAGAGATGCGTCACATGGTATCAAATATTTCCGTTTATTAGGTTCCCCTGTATGTTCACTCCCCTTTTTCATTTGCAGTCATGAATTTTTCCTCTCTGTTCACACGTCCATCACACGTCTTCAAAATCACCTGAGACGACATTCTCCCACAATGAACTCACCTTTTTTTCCTGAGGGGTTAAGGTGTGCGCGAACAGCTTGTGCCACTGTCATGCCACAGATACCTTTCTAACATGCTAAGTGTGTGTTCCATACAAATGTACATTCGAATGTCAGGGAGTGCACTGACAGTCTAAATGCCTGCATCAGCTTCACAACAATGACAATGTTGTGTTTGGAACACTGCGTGCCGCCATCTATGTTTTTGCCATTGCTTGCGTCATGAGAATGGGTGCAAACAAACTTGGGTTCAACTGAAAGCACCCTTAAGCTTGTAAAAGTGCCAGCAACTGGCCTGTTGTTCCCGAGGCTTATGGGTCTTGTAGTCAAGTTAACTCTGAAGCTCCACTGCAGATCTGGGGCCGTATTCACAAAGCTTCCTCGTACTAAGAAGTACTTAGAAGTTAAAGGTTCTTTAACTTTGCAGTTTTGGTGGTGAAAACAAATGAACCTGTCCAGAAATAACGTTATTCATTTCCATATTATTTCTTCACAGGGAGCCACTGGAGCGGGGCCAAAGAGCCACACGGCTTTCTTTTAAGTGCCTGGACAAAACCTTCGGAAAACATGAGTGTCATGCTTATTTTCTGTAATATTGTTTTCTATCTATCTTCTTATCTACTGGATCTGGACCAGGTGAAGCTTCGTGCCATGGTCCCATTGTGTTTTCCAGCTAGTACCACACATCTTTTCTCAGGATAATATTCAGGCAAGTGCGTTGAAAGTTATCTAACTCAGTGACAGTTCAGCACTGACAGTGATTCTGACTGTTAGGGGAAAACTAAAAGGTGTTACCTTTCAAATGAGACGAAACAAGAACAGCTTTCAATTTACTTTGGGTACGCTTTGGATAGGTGTTTTTGGTAAACCGTACATGACCACTCTTTATAATTGTTTTTAACAACGATACAAAAGTATTTGCTCCATATTGAAGTTCGAATCAGGCATCCGAACACTTGTGTCCATACAGGGCATCTCCCTTACTTAACGCACAAAACAAGAAAGCAACCAGGATAAACTGACAGAGGCTGAATATGTGGAGAACTGATGAGGGAAGCTGGGACAGCTGGGTGTGAGTGAAACTCTGAGGACATCTGGAGGATGGAGGGAGAACTGCAAAAGGTTGGTTTGGGGATTTAGAAATGTGGCTGTAGAGGAAGGACAGGGAGACACTATATGAAAAACACATGAGAAACCTGATTCTAAATCTGTCAGCGCTGGGCTCAACCACTAGAGGGTGATATACACAAAGTCAAGCCACAATGTTCTCTTGGATGACTGACACATGTTTGGATGCTGGTATTATTTAACTCAAGACAGGTTTTTCTTCTCTAAATCCACCGGAAGAAGAAGAAAGAAAGGTGGTTGGTTGTTGGTGCCAGAAACTGCTGATCTACTGGGATTTTCAGCACAACCATCTCTAGAGTTGTGAACTGTGAACACACTGCCAATTTTCAGCCACATTTGATGTGTGGTGGGAGATAACTTACCCCTAAAGTACAGCTTACACGGGCCAAGTGAGGAAACTACCACTTTTATTTACTTCCTTTGCTTTCGGTGATTTATAACACCTTTAACACCACAATTCTGAAAACGTACAGCTCATGTTTCAGACACGAGACTCCAGGCTGCTGAACGCTGAGCACAATTTCACTGTTTTCACTAAAAAATATATTTTAAATCACACTGTTGCAAACTTTGGTGACCTGGAAAACACCAGCCTGGTTGTGAACGTTGAATTGTTGTTACTGCACCTGGTGTTACTGTAATTGAAGCACTGATGAAGCAAAACTGATTACCTGTTAACCCCATGGTGGTGCCAGAGGAAGAGTCAGGGGATCACTAAAGTCAGCCGGATGTATCCTCTGGGGAGCATGAATGTGCTAAGCCAACAGAGAAAGATTTTGGCCTGATGGTGGAAAGTTTAATGGTCACAAAACTCATTAGGATTCATCCTCTGGTGGGCAGGAATGCGGATGGAAATCTGGCAGTAAATTGAGAAAACATATTTATCTTTGAGCCCCTTTTCGAAAACATGCTCATAAATCTGAGACTGAAATCCGAGACGTCGTCGTCTCCAGACAAATTCACTTCCCTGAGAATCATCTCAAAGTAGTGACAGACACATGAGAGTGTCTGAGGTGGGGTCGGGCTGCGAACAGTTTATTACCGTCAGTCCCGACGGAGAGGGACCCACCCTCTGGATTACAGAGGTGAGCTGTGTAATTTAACGTGTTAATGACACGCTCCTCCAAACAGCTGTCATTAAAGTCATAAATCTGACGCAGTGTCACTCTGCATCTGCTTTTTATTTCTTCTACTCTCTTTTTTTAAGTTCTCCACTCCTGCTTCACTTTAACTTGCATTTGTAGATTGCACGGCGAAGTGTGTTCACAGACAGGAGCCCTTTTTAGACAGGAAGTGTGCAAATTTGCAGGAAAGTCCAATCAGTCTTTTTTCAGCATTGGCAGTATAAAAACAAAAATGGAGAGTGCAGCAAAATGCCGCCTACCTACTTTTGTTTATACAGAATGTGCCTTTTCCGGGGCAATGGGGGGCGTGAGCAAGTAACATTTTAATGAAATTGTTCCACAATTTTTAGACCCTGCCTCTCTGAAATGTTCCTTTTATATCCAGTCATGTTACTGACCCGTTGACAATTAACCTTTTTCACTCTTTCAAGTGCTCTGTGCGTGTTTGTTGTAGCTTGTTTGTGCAATGTAGTCGCTCATGGAGAGAGAAGCCAGCACAGAAAACATCGAGCAAAACCGAAACAAAACTTGACTTTGTCTGGGTTTCACGCTGGCCTGCAAATGTCACTGAATAAAAATGATGATTCTTCCTCAAAACGTCACTCAAAGGACGTTTCATCCCGTCTGTCACAATCTGATTTGCCTCAGCAACTGCGAAATCCCATCTGTGAATCCATCCATATATGTGTGTGTGTGTGTGTGTGTGCTACATATGAAATAATTGGTTTGACAGCAGCAAAGAGAATCAGAGCTCTGCTGCCACCTACACAGAAAACATATCTGAGCAGATTTCTCTCATTTCAGAGGAGGTCGACCTGCAGCGGCGTCTGTTTCTGCAGGATTTAGCTTAAATACTGGAGGAACTGCACATGATCACTCTGCTGAGAGTCGAGTTTGGATTTCTTTGCACAAAAACATGCTTAAATCAAATGTTTGACTCTAAGATAGGTGGGTTATTCCTGTTTTTATAGTATGTTATTTATAGTTCTCTCCTTAGAAACAAAAAGTTGATAAAATGTTATGGAACATTACGGACAGGAATCGAGAGCCACCTCCAAACTCTACGATCCACTGGAGTCATGAGCCTCTGAGCTGATCAATTCCTTTGATCGATGCATGTTTTTCTGACAGTTGCACATC
This sequence comes from Epinephelus awoara, assembly GCA_035609425.1. Classification (NCBI taxonomy): domain Eukaryota; kingdom Metazoa; phylum Chordata; class Actinopteri; order Perciformes; family Serranidae; genus Epinephelus; species Epinephelus awoara. The sequence continues at coordinate 20,075,971 of CM069317.1, forward strand.
ACAAAATAATGACACCAACTCATTTGAAAAGCTCAATCGTCTGTAATGACAGGTAACTGCGTCTGGCGGCAGGTGGCTGCTTGCTCCACTGCCGTTCAGCAGCAAACGAGCGGAGCTAACCGCTAACAGCCACCGCTGCAACTAACAAACTCCACAGATCCATTCAGCAGCTCCATCATCCACAGACACACACGGCTGGTTATTTACCGCTGAGTTACAGCTCACAACTCGCACTAACGGCTGACGCTGCTCAAGTGTCAGTGTTTTTGTTGGCCACTGAAACGCCCTGCCGCCGACGATTCAGTGGAGGGTACCAGCCTGTCGCTCATATAGGAATTGAAGATAATCATAATCATGGCCGTTGTCGACTTTCAAAGTCCAATAGTTGACCACAAACATTTTCATCACATCTCATCAACAAAAGTTAAACATTTCGTCTTAGTTTTTGTTATCAAGATCTATTTTTAATGAGTCACAGTCTCCTTTTCGTCGTGGAAAAAAGGTCATAGATGAATAGTTCTCGCCATCACTGAAAACAACAGCAATATACTGAAACAGATTTCTACGCAAGACGGTCCAAAAGTACGAAAGCGTATTGCATTCACTTGACAAAAAAAAAAAAAAAGTTTTATTGAGTCATTTTATCTGTTTTTCGGAGTAATTTTTTTATTTTTCTGTTTTTCGTGGTGTTTTTTTCTGAGTTCAGAGAGCAACAGAACAACAGACACTTTCATTCCTTTCTTGAGAGCTCGATATAATGGAAGCAAACAACGTTTGTTTAGTTTAATCCAGTTTTACTTTGTTTTGGGTTATGTGTCCAACTGATTCTGCAGAAACACTGCAATGTCCAGCAGATCTGAACGAGCTTTTCATCTGAACAACTGCAAAGTCTTAAGGTGCCTGCGTAAAGTCAACAAACTAATGATAACACCATCTATATGACTTAAAGACAAGAGTATCTCCCAGTGTCTCAAACCCAAAACAAAGTGAAACTGGATTAAACTAAACAAGCGGGTCATGTTTGCTTCCATTATATCCAGCTCTCAAGAAAGGAATGAAAGCGCCTGTTGTTCTATTGCTCTCTGAACTCAGAAAAAAGTACTCAGAAAAACAAACAAAAAAATACCACCAAAAAAAAAACCCAGATAAAATTACCCCGGAAATTTTTTTTTTTAAAAAATTGCCATGGGAAAAATAAAAAAAACACCCCACGAAAAACAGAAAAAAAATTACCACAAAAAAAACCCCAAAACAAATTCCACCATAAACAGAAACAAAATGACCACAAAAAAACAGACAAAAATTACCCCGAAAAACAAACAAAAAAATTACCATGAAAAACAGAAAAAAAATTACCACAAGAAAAAACAGAAAAAAATATCCCTAAAAAACAAACAAAAAAACTGACCATGAAAAACAGAAAAAAATTGCCATGAAAAACAAAACAAAATGACCACAAAAAAAACAGAAAAAATTACCACGAAAAACAAACAAAAACATTACCATGAAAAACAGAAAAAAATGCCACAAAAAACAAACAAAAAAATTACCATAAAAAAACAGAAAAAAATGCCACAAAAAAAGAAAAAATTATCTCGAAAAACAAACAAAACAATTACCATGAAAAACAGAAAAAAAATTACACCGAAAAACAGAAAAAATTACCACGAAAAAACCCCAGAAAAAATTACCTCGAAAAACAAACAAAAAAATTACCATGAAAAACAGAAAAAAATGCCACAAAAAACAAACAAAAAAATTACCATAAAAAACAGAAAAAAATGCCACAAAAAAAAGAAAAGATTATCTCGAAAAACAAACAAAACAATTACCATGAAAAACAGAAAAAAATTACACCGAAAAACAGAAAAAATTACCACGAAAAACAAACAAAAAAATTTCCATGAAAAACAGAAAAAAATGACCACAAGAAAAAACAGAAAAAAATATCCCTAAAAAACAAACAAAAAAACTTACCATGAAAAACAGAAAAAATTGCCATGAAAAACAAAACAAAATGACCACAAAAAAACAGAAAAAATTACCACGAAAAAAACCCAGAAAAAATTACCTCGAAAAACAAACAAAAAAATTACCATGAAAAACAGAAAAAAAATGCCACAAAAAACAAACAAAAAAATTACCGTAAAAAAACAGAAAAAAATGCCACAAAAAAAAGAAAAGATTATCTCGAAAAACAAACAAAACAATTACCATGAAAAACAGAAAAAAATTACACCGAAAAACAGAAAAAATTACCACGAAAAACAAACAAAAAATTACCATGAAAAACAGAAAAAAATGACCACAAAAAAACAGAAAAAATTACACCAAAAAACAAACAAAAAAATTACCATGAAAAACAGAAAAATAAAAAATTACTCAATAAAACAGATTGTTTTTTAATTGTCAAGTGAATGCAATACGTTTCCATACAAAAGTCCGTCCTGTAGCTTTAAAACTGAGCAGGTTTTATTTGCTAACGTCAGTCTGCCTCACTTTCAGCTGTCATACCTGCTGCTTCCTCACATTCTCACATTTGTCCATCGCCTCTCTGCTCCCTCTCTTGTTCTCTCTGTACTCTGACTTTTCCTACCTAATACCTGCAGGGGGGTTGAAAGTATCAGATGGTGCGCTGGAATGTGTCTAATTTCTAAAATTACATTTATATCTCATGTAAAGTAGGAAGTAAATTGTTGTTCTTGATCCTATTTAAGGGTCAAGCGTAGACGGGCCCCCCTTGGGTCACCTCTACCCTTTGCTCGGTGGGCCTGAATACAAATATATTTAGGTAGACCACATGTGGTCGCAAGCATGTAAACATGTTCTAATAGAAATCCAACATACAGTTGTGAAGCTGAAAATGAGCGTAATATGGTCAACCTTCAGAGACCTGATCACATCTAGACTTGAGACTTTAAAGACTCCACACTAACTCTTACGGACTTTCTTGTTGACTGCACATTACTTGTTGATGGCCCTGGCGTCCCTCTCTTCCTCCCTCTCTCTCTCTCACACTCCCAGCCTGTAATTAAAATGATAATGAGCCACGTTTCAAACGAAGCCTCAGCCGTGACGTCAGCAGTGACTCTCGGTTCACCCCGGCACACTGCGGGCAGGAGGAAACACTGCCGGATTAGCCTCCGCCTGAACCGGCTCAGTGTGCTGCAAACCCCCTGAACACACTCCACACTGAGAGTGTGTGTCTGTGTGTGTGAATGAACGGTGATATAAAACCAAGTGGGACATCAGCACATAGGTGGGATTTGCATTTTAATAGAAAGACTTCATTTCCAAAGTGGTGATTGATCCATTCTCAACAAAAGAATAGAAAATGTGATGTTTTTAGTTTGGGAATAGCAGTCAGAATGATGTTGAATATTAGAGTCGATCAAGACCACGGCAAGAGGTACGACAAAAACAAGCTCATATCGAAGGAGTTCAGACTGGTCTGGGACGAGGTCTTCATCACAGCTGTAGGCAAAGTCCAAAGAAAGCTGATGAGGACTTGCAAAGGCAGAAACCATGGCCCAGTTGGCTTTCGTCGCCGTTAGTTCTTTGATGTCAGCACCGTCTCTATATGACGCATCCTTTAATGTCTGTATGTGATGCACAGCTGTCTCCTGGGTCAAACTCCAACACAAGGTTGAAGTTGTTAGGTTCAGGCAACAAAAGGGTCAATAACCAGAACAGTCCACAGGGGCCGACGGACAGTTTTAACGTCTATTTTACATGTATACATGTGTGAGCACATAAATCCTGAGCCTTGTCTTTACACCACAGATGATTTGCTCGTACAGTAGGAGCTGGCGTCAAACAACATTTCTCAAACAGGCTCAAATCATACAGTGTATGCAGAGCTTTAGAAAGACTGAGATCAGAGTGGATCAAGATGAAAGCGAAGACTGACTCAAACACGAGGAAATCAGAGAGCAGAGCGGAAACTAGGCAAGAACAAATGAAATCAAGGCGGCTTTATTGTCAGCAGACAGACTGGTTTTTAAGTCTTAAAGCCTCTGTTGACTCAACACAAGCTGCTGCTCCCAACATTAAACAGTAAACTGAGCTTATGCAACAAGTGATTGTGTCTGCAGCACGTTGGACACAGGAGAGGAGAGACGCTACGGACCAAACATCAGAGGCAAATACAGACAATTCAAATTCAAAAACTCAGATTCACGCTTGCTGAACTGTAGTAACTGTGGTCGTGCTCTTGATACAGAACACACGGCACATCAGTCGAATGTATTTTCCTCCCATCAGACAAAAGGTTTGTGCTGTTGACAAAAATCCGACAAACTTTAAAAAAATAAAATAATCACTCGAGCACGTTAACGTCACTCTGGTTCTTGGGCGCTCAAAGCTTCTGCATGCTCAGCGGGAAACGTGACAGCCCTCCATTTCGGACGGCGACGGATGGAAGCGCGAGGGATTATCATCCAGGAGAACACACAGATAAAACATGAAATCCCATTCACGGCCACCCACGGAAACACACAGAGAAGAAGGTGGAGAAACAAATGGAGCAGATGAAACCTCTACGCTCTGTCAGCGGTTTGAAAAGGAGACACTGAGGATGAATATTTATCGTAGCTGTGAGATAAACTGGCTCTCACAGGCCTGGGTTTGGGAACAGAAGCTGTGGAGTAGAGAGGGTACAAACAAGAACAAAAATGCATCAATAAAACCAATAACTCAATGATCACTTCACCAGGTGCAGAGGTGTACGGCTTGTTAAACTATGTAAAACAAAGGATAAAGAGCCAGAAGGTTTGTATAGGGCGGGACGGACGAGAGGCAGATGTGTCAAACCAACATATTCCGAACTCGTCAAATACTGACGTTGGTCTTAAACAGTTGCCCTAAATGTTCAACTATGATGCACTAGATACCCCTCAAACACTTATCTGGACACATTTTCCAAACAAATACAACATGCTAACGTTATTAGCACAAGCCTATGGCATTTTACATTGTATAAATTAGCCTAGCGATCTGCATCGGTGCGACATGCGGTACAAAGAAGGCTCTATGTCGACGCAGAGCCTACACCATAGCTACAGCGTCGATTAAACGCAGAAGTATAAATTCCACCTTAGCTGTTCAGAGGCTCATCTGTATGCATGAGTATAGGAACTGATTAGTAACAATACAGATACCAGTGCTTGTGGACGGACAACGCCACAGTTTTGAGACATTATATGTTAAAACTTTGACCAGTTTCATGCCAAAACATTTACCTTGGCTGCATTTTTCACAAGTGCGTGCATAGCGTCTGGCTGGGGACCAGAGGGCCATCACATCCCTCCTTACATACTGTTAATGACAATATCATGACAGGGTCATTCATGGTTAGACGCCTGTTTAGTCAATCAAATATACGACAAACCTTGGAGTGCTACATTTTGTTTTGAGTGTTTTTCACACCATAATTTGACATTTGTGTGAAAACTTGTCCTAATTAACGTATGAATTCTTGAGTTATGGCCAAAAACATGAACAGTTTTAACAGCTTTAACTTGATTCCTGCACCTGCACCTTGAACCAGTGATGTTTCGTCCATAAGCCTCGTTCTCCAGCTCCAGATATGTCTGATATGAAGATAAATCTGTAAACACGCGCTCTCTCTTACATCCAGACAGTTTAATCCCAGAGGAGAGATAAAAAGAAAAAACAGGTCTTATTTGAGGAACACAAAGTACATGGTACAATTACACCAGACAAGTAAATAACAGTAGGAAAATAACATTTTCCTCATCAGTGATTACACTTCGACATGACAGCAGCTTTGAGTTACGCAGACCATAATAATAAGATGGGAGGCAGTTTAGCTGTAAACACAATGACTGCAGAAGGTAAATATGGCTCGAGACGGAGAGGGCCAGTAAACAACAAGGAGGAAAACATGTACTTGTACTTTCTGTAGCTGGAAATAGTATTTAAGACAGCTTAATTTACTACCACAACTACCACTGAGTGTTCCTGAAAGATATTCATGAGATTACATAACTTCAAATGGAAAGCCTTGCTCAGATAGATGGATAGATAGATAGATAGATAGATAGATAGATAGATAGATAGATAGATAGATAGATTTTTAGTCTCCAAACATAAGTGTTTTATAGCAACCTGTCTGCATTTTTTCATTCAGCTTTTAAGACTCCAAACGTGGTTGTTTTGTAGCAACCCATCTGTGATTTTTCGGTGGCCTTTTTAGGCTCCAAACATAAGTGTTTTATGGCGATCTGTCTGTCGGTTTCAATCGGCCTTTTAAGCTCCAAACCTGGTTGTTTTATAGCGACCTGTCTGTGTTTTTCTCGCAAGGTTTTAGGCTCCAGGTGTGAGTCTTTTGTAGCGACCTGTCTGTGTTTTTCCAATTGGCTTTTTAGGCTCCAAATGTGGTTGTTTTGTAGCAACCCATCTATGTTTTTCCAGTGGCTTCTTTCAGCCTCCCCATGTCGGGGGTTTGTAGCAACCCGTCTGTTTCTCCAGTAGATTTTGAGGCTCCAAATGTTGTAGTTTTGTAGAGACCCATCAGGCTTTTTAGGCTCCAAACATGGGTGATTTGTAGGATCCCATCTGTGTCTTTCCAGTGGAGTTTTTTTAAATCTCCAAACCAGGTATTCTATGATCTCCAGGTATTTTATGGCGATCTGTCTGTCCATTTCAAATCGGCCTTTTAGGCTCCAAATGTGGATGTTTTGTAGCGACCTGTCTGTGTTTTTAGTGGCTTTTTAGGTTCCTAATGTGGGTGTTTTGTAGTGACCTGTCTGTTTCTCCAGCGGCTTTTTAGGCTCCAAACATCGGTGTTTTATAGCGATCTGTCTGTCCATTCCGATTGGCCTTTTAAACTTCAAACCTGGTTGTTTTGTAGCAACCTGTCTGTGTGTTTATTCATTGGTTTTTAAGGCTTTACATGTGGATGTTTTGGAGCATAGAATCAGTGGGGATTGCGCCAGGACTTTGTCCCCTGAACCTTTTTTTATTTTTAAGCCCAAACACTTTTCCTGACCGAACCACACGTTAACCACAACATTGATAAAACATCTCAGCTTCCCTGGTTCTGTTGCGTCCTCCTCCCTTCAGCCAACACCGGACTGACATCAGATTCCACCCTCCACCTTCTTCTTTCCTTCCATCCCTCCATCCCACGACCCTCATCCCTCCCTATGCAAATATAAAGATGGTATTAGCGGATTATTTTAGAGGCAGAGAAGCTGCACTGAGTGAAATTTCAAAATTTTTGATGAAATCCAACAAGTTGTAGCAGGTCTGCAAAGTGCATCATGCAATATCAAGAATTTACTTCATTTTGTAAGTAATAAAGTACATCTTTGTTGATAGTAACTTCAGACATGACACACTGTATAAGTGGCACTTGGCCGAGAGCTGCTGGGAATTCCCCGCCCTGATGAAAGCTTTCGAAACCAAACATGAGCCAGACGACACACAAGTTCAATTACAAAGAGTTTAATCCCAAAAATACTTTACTTTTTCCCTCCATTTTGGCATGTAACACATTGTTTGGTCTTGCTGTATCTTGGCTGTAACACTACACTGTATAATTTACATTGTCTGAAGTCGTGGCTGTCATGCAATGTTGAACACAGCTCGACTGATTACTGCAGGGGACAGGATGCCACGTTCACGTCCCATTGATGTCTGTTTGGACTGCGGAAAAAAACATTCACGTCTGCCCGCTTGTGGTTATTATATATGTGATATATGGGCATTATTGTAGCATTCCAAGATATTCAACGATCAAATTAAACTTAAAACACAAAGACAAACATGCTGCAGTTTATCATTTAAAATCCGTTATGTGTGGACGCTGAGCTGCAGCAACTAAACCCTGTTCCTTCTTGTTATGACGTGAACGCGGCATTAGACAACAGTCCGTGTGAGACATTCAACAGTCCTGTCAGTGAAGACAAAATGCTATATTCTGTGGCTTTTTACGAACTATTCTGCAAGCTGTCAATCACGTGGGTGGAACGTTTCCCCCCCCCCACACACACACAATCAACCAAAGGGAAACTTTATGATTACATATCGTTCAGTAAGAGGAAAAGTCATTTTGAGGAGCAGCAGAACAGGTTCCAGCCCGTTGGTTTGTTTCATCGTTACAGGAAGACACTTTGCTCCTCGTCACTGCCAGCAGGTCGACACTACGTGGGATGCACTCTGGACTCTTTCTCAACAACTCCGAGGAACAGGTAATAACAAAACTAGGAATTATTTGGGATTGAAGTGAAACAGAAGCTGATTTTGTCTCCAGCTCTTGGGCCCAAAATCATGACGATGTGTCGTGTTTTGGTGCAAGCTGCCGGGGAAAAACACTCACGGTACTTCGACGTTGGTTTGGAGAGCTTCTGATGAGATGTAACCACAAAATGGCACAAAGAATTATATAAAACAACCATGAGAAAAAAGACAATCTGATCATGAAGCAAGTACCGGCAACTCATTACGCAACTAGTCGTTACTGTTCTTGGAAGAAACGTGGCGACGCTGCACCCAGGTGGAAACCAGAGCGCTACATGTGCTTGTAAAGCTTGTTGTAGATCAAAAGTGAACAGTCACACGACACATCAGACCTCCAATATGGCTTGCAGGGGGAGATATGACAGGAGGTTTCTCTGGGCAAGACACTGTCTCAAAGTGCAAAGTAAGCAAAGGGTCAGCGGGTGAATTTCATCATCTTAGTTGCAAATTTCTCTTTAAAATGTATAGTTTGGATCTAGAGTATTGGTGCCACACATATTTACATCAAATGCAACATGAAATAATTTCATAATGTAGCTTATCATTGTCTCAACCTGTCAGCAACGAACAAAGAGCCCTTTTTATCGACCGTGAACCATCAGCTTTTCAAGTTTGATTCTGGAAACATATTCCTACAACGTCAAGACTTCAGTGACCGTATTGACTCGTGACTATTTCAACCCTCCAGAATAAAGTGTTGGCATTGTACGTTTCTGCAAACCATGGATACGTCACATTTGGTGGCGGATGAAGTGACACTTACGCAAGACACCTGCCAAGCTGCAGACCACCACATGTGAGCGTTATTTTAAGCAACCTGCAGCTGTGTGTCCACCAGGGAAAAGCAGTCGATTTTTACCAAGACGTCGCAGCCGGGACAGTGCCCCAAAAAGTGGTTTATTTTTAAAGATATATTGCTGCATTTCCTGTCGCAGAAAGTGCTTTGAAAAGTGCTTGTTTTTTTAAAGAGATATCGCTGCATGTTGTGACAGGATAGTGCCACGAAAAGCGGTTGAGTTTTTACTCAGATATCACTGCGTTTCTTGGCGGGATAATGAAACGACCGAGATACAACTCTCTTTCGTATCGCTACATTTCCAGCCAGGATTCTGCCCCCTAAACTGGGTATTCTGAGCCAGACATTATCTTTTCTAACCACATCCAGGGTGTTTTTGATCCCACACTTTAACACAGCGCTGCTGACACATAATAAAACAAAGTTTCAACATATTCGCTTGCAAAAAAGTACAATGCCAGCATGTTTTCTGGTGTTTGGGTCGCGGCCTCATCTCAACCAATCACCTTCAGTGGGTTGTAAGTAAGGAAACAATGCAGGGGGAGGGGTGTGTGTGTGGAAGAGACAGAGAGGGGATCATCTTTGGTGTAACACCACCTCACAGCATCAGTGCATCCCTAACCACATTCACAACAGTCTCACATCTGTGCTCGGCACCAACGCGCAGCAACAGGGCGCTCTGCCAGTGGGTCCATACACTCCATATGAAACGTCCCTGCTGTAATGTGGACGTCCCTGATGAAAGCGTCCTATTAATGATGCTACATCAGGGAGTTTCATCTGCCTGTGAAGAGGGTTTCAACTGCTGAAGGAGGCAGAGAGTCTTATGTGAGATTCTTAGGATTATTTTGTGACTCTGTGTCATTCTGTCTCTGTCCTGCTTCATCATGTCCCTCTGTAACAGTCATATACAATCACAGAGTTCAGTGACGTTGTTTTAGCTTATAGCATCACTATAAATATATTCCCGTCATATATGAGACTTGCAGTGTGTCAGTAGTGATCAATAATCATATCTATGCGTTATGGTTTCTTTTTATCTGCTGCTAATGTTTCCATCACTGCCTCTTCTTCTTCTGCTTCAGTGACTTCCTCCTCTTCACTATCATCTCATACAGCTTGTCCATGCCCTCATCCAGCCCCTCTCCGATGATGGCGCAGGCCGGCTGGACGTGGTACGGGGTGGAGGGGCTGAGCTCAGCCAGAGCCAGCTGCCTCTCTATCTCCCCGACATCCAGCGCCCGGGGCAGGTCCTGCTTGTTGGCGATGACGAGCAGCGGGGTCCCCTGGTTCTCCGCGAACCGGGTGATCTTGTGCAGCTCGGTCCGGGCCTCCTCCAGCCTCTCGGCGTCCACGGAGTCCACCACGTACACGATGCCGTCCGTGCAGCGGCTGTAGGGCTTCCACAGGGGCCGCAGCTTCTCCTGGCCCCCGACGTCCCAGAAGTGGCAGCTGATGCCCCTGGAGGCCCCCGCGCCGCCCAGCCGGATCCTCTCCGTGTTGAAGCCGATGGTGGGCACCGTGTTGACGAACTCGTTGAATTTCAGCCGGTACAGCACGGTGGTTTTACCCGCAGAGTCCAAGCCGAGCATGACTATGTGCAGGGACTGGAAGGCACCCAGATTGGAGAAACTGTTCCCCATGTTGCAGCCTGGGGAGGAGGGACAGCACGCGCTCCCACAGCCCCGTTATCACCGCAGGAGATGCTTAAATGTCCCGGGAGTGATCCATGGCGGGTGATGCAGATCAGAAGGTCGGCAAACGCGCACACACGCCCGCTCCCGCGCCTCAGCGAATGTGGAGGGCGCAGCCCCTCGTTGCGCGGCGGCACTCCGGCAGCCAGACAAGCCGCAGCATCCCTGGACTCACTCCAACAGCACCGGCGCGTGCAGAAAACAGTCAAATCATCACGCAAACAGCGGCGCGTTCACCGCGCGCACCGCTATCCAAATGCGCAAATTACGCGCGGCCAAATGTCACATCATGTCTCCGCATCTGTCCCCCAAGTGCGTAGTCTCCATGTAGTAACACAAGTGATGGTGTGTGACGCGTGGACCAGCCTCTAAATGTTGCCATGAAAAGATGCGTCAAGCTCAAGCAGAACAACACGGAACAAGACTTCCGGTGAAGCAGTGGCGCCTACAAAATAAAAGCCTCTCCTGCTCTGATCCTGCGAAAAGCTGCAGTGAGGTCGGAGAGGGTTTTATTCTGAGCAGCGTCCACTCGTGTCCTGGCGCTGGTGTTTCCTCTGCGCACTGAGCTGCTGAGACTCGCACAGCTCTGCTGACACCTGGTGGTGAAGTGAGGCAACTACACACAGCTGCTGAAGGAAACATGAGAGTGTGTCTGTGGCAGAGAGCTGATGGACGAGCCAACACAACATGACCTACTTGTGATGACCGGAGGAAGTGACAGGAAGTTTTACCTTAGTGAGGAGGTGTGCTTGACCCTGTGCTGCGTGTGATTGGTTGTCCTTTGGTGGAATTAAACAGACCCAGACCAGCCACATCACACACCTTTAAAACAACCCAGTCTGAGGGGTTTCTCAGCACCTCCCTCACACACCAGGTGCTCCTCGTTAGTTAACGCAGCTACAGCAGAGAAACCTCTCCAAACACACCGTGAACATCTGACAACAGTTTGTTGATGCCACTAGATGGCAGCAAAGTATACGATAACAGAAGGAGCTGCTCTGCAGTCACAGGAAACGGAAGTGTCTCTGCGTCATGATTTACAGTTTCACCATGTTGACAGTGATGCAGGTGGTGCCGTGTGCACAGACACACTTCACAGTGATGTTATTGCATTCCCAAATTCTCCTGACATGTTGCAGAGACAGTGTTTAGTTTCCTGTGACTGCAGCTCGTCCTGTTATGGGATGTTTTGCTGCCATCTAGTGTCAATATATTCAAATGTCCATGCATTACAAAAATGTCTGAAAAAACAAAAAAACAAAAAACAACTTATGGCCTCAATTCATCAAGATTTTTTTCCGGTTTTAAAATCTTTGTTTTCCGGGGAGGCTTGGAGGAAAAATAAGTTCATTTTCATGAATTCACAGAAACACAAGATGAATAATTGATACACAGAATATCATCTGGGGGGTGAAGCGCTCCTTTAATGTTTCCCATTAGTGCTGTGCTGTGTGTTTGAGGTTTTGTTTTCACATGTTGGCCGAGGGAGTGCAGTATTTTCTCATTTGGATCCGATCATAATGAACCATGTTTTCTGCTGTGTAATTTTTTATATTTAGTTTACTTGCATTAGTTCAGTTTGGCGTCAGAGCCATGCTCCACTTTGTGTGTCAAATTAAGACAAACTGGAGATGATGCCCAGCTGGCGTTCACTTAGCTCTGTGTCTGTGTCTCAAAATGTAATGGATATGTTTTTGTTTTCTGCTGTGTTCTTAGAGCTGTTTTATTCTTATCCGCAATTAATTTTTCTCCAGCTGTGAGCTGCTCCTCTGTTTTATTTTATGCACTGCATTGTGGGACGGCGTGTTCGAAATCAAAGCTTTTTTGGATTACAAACTGACAGCCTTGAGTCTACTACTTTATTTTGTATGCATTTGGGACACCGCTTCAGACACAACACAGAGCGGGTGAACGCCAGCTGGGCATCATTTCCAGTTTGTTTAAATGTGACACACAAAGCGGAACATGGCTCTGATGCCAAACTGAACTAATGCAAGTAAACTAAATATAAAAAATACACTCCAGAAAACATGGTTTATTATGGCTGGAAAAATATGTGCTGCACTCCTTCTGCCAACATTTGCAAACTGTAAAAGAAAATAAAGTTCAGCTGTCCTTAAGTCTGCACACACAGACTGAGGTTCAGCGTGTTTATCATATAGCTGTTTCTGATATTTACCTTTTTCTCGCTCCATTTGAGGCGTCTGCTCTGCATTTCAGCAGGTTTCACTGTCCGTGCAGCTTCGTGCCACAGCTTCGTGCAGCCACACTGCCCGCATGAGCACGTCTGTGCCGTGGAATCTCTTGTTTGTTTGTTGTTGTTTTTTCAGTGTCCATGTTAACAGATTAGAGCAGCCACACTGCTTGTGTAAGCACGTCTGTGTTGTGAAACCTCGTGGTTTTTTGTTTCTTTGATGCCAGATTTCAGTAGCCACACTGCCCGCGTGAGCAGCGCTGCGCAGGCAGTGTGGCTGCAGAACATCTACAGATTCAGAGGCTTGCCCATTTTTCCCACATGACGGGCATAGTTTTAACAAAAGCAGACCGTGAAAATGGTCTTCAGATAATAATATTGACATCACTGCCGTTCCAATGTCGATATCTGTCACAGACATGACAAAATATGAATATTTCTTTTCCGACAATGTTCCTGTGGACAGAATTTGTTAGCACAAGGCTTTTTATTGTGAAATATTTGTATGACCGTGTTGTTCAATGGGTGGCGTGCCTGCTTTTGACTGTGGAAATACAGTAGTTACAGCTGTCTGTGTGAACACCCAACTATCAGCAAACTACCAACTAAGCTCCAAATACACAAATTAAACCTCATCGAGGTCTAATTAGTCAGAATAAATGAAAACACTTGTGTGTATGTGCAGAGCCTTGAAGAAGTGTTGGTATAAACCGGTCCCTAAACACACAAACACACACCAGCAACAACACAACCTGAGTCATCAAGACCTCACTAATTGTTCTCTGTGCCCTCCTCCACCATTGATTTCCCTGCTAATGAGTGTGTGTGAGATCAATGAAAGGAATTACAAACAGGGCGTAGACATGCACGCACACACACACACACACACACACACACACACACAAACGACCTGATTTTATAAGACCACAACTCTCTCTAATTCCACTTCCCTCTCCCCCTCTAACGAGGCTGAGTCACCTGAACGTCGCTCACCCGCCACCCACACAGTCGCCTCATCCATAAAACAAGAGCCTCCTTCACTGATTTGCTTCTAATTTATTCCGCCGTCTCCTCGCTGTTCCTCAGGTAACAGACGACGAGCAGCTGCCAGATGTTGGGAAAGGTTAACAGGAAACAAGGCAGGCTTCTTTAGAGGAGAGTTAACCGTCTACGAAGTCTGGTCTGTAGTCGAGCACACGTGTTCTATAAAGTACATGAGGGAAAATGGCAACCAGCCGTGTGTCATGCTAACATTAAAGGACAGTAGACCACACAACAACACAGGTACTATGTTTCCAGCAGCGTTTGTGCCATTAAACGTCGGTGTTTTTTAGCAACACATTGTTATGTTTCTGTGACTTTAGTGTGACCAAATGTGGGTGTTTTTATCAACCTGTCGCTATGTTTCAGCAGCTATTGTGCCACCAAACATTACACCCAAACATCATCTTTTCCAAACCATAACTAAGCGCTTTTTGTGACTAAACATAGCCACACATTTACCGCAGTGTTGTTGCAACATAATGTTCAAAAGTGGTCGTGAAATAATAACGTGCAGCTGTAATGTATCCGTTGTTTGCAGAAACATAAAATGCTCACATTTATTCTGTCGATTGGTTGAACAGTTCCAGTGAATGTGTTTTAAGGATGAGCATCCTGAGCCGTGCAGCAGATGGGTTTGTTTTTATCAAAGAGATGCTAGTTTTTGAGAAGCTGATGTTGCAAAGACACAAAGTCCTGAAGAATGTGTCAGAAAACTTCAAGAAATAAACAGCAACAAACTGTAAAATGCTGAACGCTGCACATTATAGGAGGGTTATACTGAGCCTCACCTGTTGGTCCGCTGAGGGGGGCTGTGGAGAGAGAATTCATCACTCTGTGCTTTACTCTGAGAGAGAAACAGCTTGTTAAGAGTTGTGAAGTCTACGAGCCCGTAAATGATAGAAATAATCAATCAGCTGAGGTTCAGATAATCACCATGTCTGCAGCGTTCATGACGCGTCCACATGACAGCAGCAAAACATTCAGATGAGACAGAGATGGAGAGGGAGTGAGCAGATGAGGCACTTTTGTTTTTCTTTCAAAGGCTCTTTGCATTCTCCAGATTCACAAGGTGAAACCATCCTGGCATGTTTCCCCACACACACACACACACACACACACACACACACACACACACACACACACACACACACACACACACACACATCCTCCAAAGGCTCCGGAAAACAACAGCAGATGAAACAGGCCGACGGCTCGTCCCAAAGCTTTTCATCTCGCCACCTGTTTTGCATTTTCAAAAGCACATCGAAGCCGGCCAATTTGTCCCGAATCAAGGAATGAAAGAGCGCTGTGTAAAAATTATTGGTTTCCTCGCACATCTCTCTGATCATCTGACGTGACGGACAGGAAGACAAAGTTTTAGATTAGACGATTAACACCTGTGATCCTCTGATTACAGGCTGGATTTGGTGAAAGGGGGTGTAGCACAGTTTGTCCTCAACTCAGAGCTCGTTCATCAAACTGTCCACATCCAGATTTCTGACAAACCAATCGGCAGGAAAGAGAAAAGACTTTGAGACTTTACATTTTAACAACACTGTGGTTAACGTGGATGGGTTAGGGCACAAAAATCACTTAGTTATGGTTTGGAAAAGATCATGTTTTGACTTAAAATACCTGGTTTGGGGAGGACAACCCCGCTGCAAACACAGCAATGTCTCAGTGAAAAACAACAACTTTTTGTGCAACAATCCTGTCAGTAAACGCAGCGATGTCTTGGTAAAAAAAGACAATTTTCGTGCATCTATCCCAGCAGGAAACGCAGCAAAGTCTTTGTAAAGAGCAACCAATTTTTGTGCAGCTATCCTGGCAAGAAATGCAGCAGCAGCTCTGTAGAAAACAACCTGTTTTCGCTGCACTATCGCAGCAGGAAAAGCAGAGAAATCTTGGTAAAAAACAGCATCAGGTCACAAAAAAATGGCTAAAATGCTGCTGGAAAAACAGTGATCTGCCCTTAAAACACAGCAGTGGTGCACAGCTTGGCAGGCGTCTCACCAAGGCCGTCCATCATCTCCTCCCAATAACAAAGTCACCTAATTTACCACCTCACGTAGACGTACAAATGTAATGTATCTGTGGTTTACAGAAACCAAAATTTTGTTCTTATTAAAAAAGAAAGTTATGAATTGTCCGTTAATCCTGCAACTGTCACCACAGAAAGAGCAGCGATGTCTCTGTAAAAAAAACAAACTGCTTTTCATGCAACTGCTGGAAACACAGCGATGTCTTGGTGAAATGAAACAGTTTTTCATGCAGCTATCCCATCAGGAAAAGCAGCAAAATCTCAGTAAAAAGCAACTGGTTTATGTGCATCTATCTTCACAGGAAACGCAGCGATGTCTTTGTAAACCACAACAACAACCTTTCATCCCTAAAAGGCCGCTGGAACATTAATTTGACACATGAAATATTCAAATGTATCTTCAATATCTTGGGTTTGCCAACACATACAATGACAACATTGTCCTCTGGTGATTTCCGGGTTGATTTATCATTTTATTTTAGCTTTCCATGCAGAAACTTTAAGAGTTGTGTCAAGCGATAAGAACGCTCTGCTCTGCTGCTGCTGGAGAACACACCAGGTCAGACTGCTCTCAGACTCTGGAGATGAACCTGTTTTTATCTCCACATGAATATTTCTTTCAGCGTGAAGGTAGTTTATAAACAGGAGTGTCTGAACACAGCGTGGGGTGATTTATGCTCTCCTGTTTAAATAGCAGCTTGTTAAAACCTATTTTATCCCCTTATAGTGCCGTGCTGTAAAAAGAAAGTAGTTTCAAGTCGTATCCAGGAGACGAGCAGGAATGTTGAGGGTGAGTCATCGAAAGGCAAAGGACGACTTTGTCAAGGTGGCCTGTCCTCTGAGGATGAATAATTATCTGCTTTAATTAAAGCAAATTAAAGTGTGTGTGAGTGTGTGTGTAGAGGATTGTGTTCAGCTGGGATAGAGGATGGATTTGAGCGCACTCATGTGTGGCGTTTGTGCATGCATTAGCCGCACATGTGATCGTTTGTGCATTCATGTGTGATATTTGGATGTGTTGTCCCTCTGTGTGTTTACATGAAGGAATCTGCTGCATTGTCTGTGTGGAATTCGTGATGGCAGCGTCACACAACACTTTGTGAACGCTCTTGTGCAGAAAGAATCACAGTCAGGGGGCATGATTTGCAAACTCGCGGAGGTGGAAAGAATTTATCAGCCTTTTGCTGCATCTCTGCAGATTTTGAGAAATGTGTGTTTTCTGTCTCACACAGAGTCAGACGAGAAGATGGAAGCTAGTCGGTGGAGGCGTCGCATGCACAGATACATAACACACCAGGAGGAACCCAATATTTTGAGCAGTGAATTAATAAGAATACTTTTTCCGAAACACGTAAACAAGCAAATATTCCAAAAGTTTTATTGTCCACACACACATTAAGTAAAATCTATTTTGTCTTCATCTTCCAACACACACACACACACACACACACACGAACACACCTTGTTTCCAATTTTCAGTTTTATTGAAACCTTCTGAACAGATTTCAGCTCTGCGACCTGTCACAGGAGACACGACACCGCACCAACAATGTGTCAACACTCAGTCAGCATTCAGTACAAATATATAAAGTCCTCACACATTTTCTGCTCAGAGCGAGTTCATATTCCAAACAGACACGGGAACACTGCAGCAGTCGCAAAACATACTGGAACGAAACAAGAACAAACACTGAATGAGAGACTCAAAGACAAAAAAAACAGACGTGGAAATTAACGACAAAAGCATCAAAGCTGATTGAATCAAAGACAAAATGCTTGAGAACACAAATCAGACACAAAAGACTTCTTTAAATATAAAGTGAACATAAAGCAGAAGCTTTCTGATGCGTATGTTTTCACAGTTTAAAGTCATGTTTCATTTATTTAAGTAGTAAACAGTGGCGGCTTGTCCTGAACCAACAGGTCATAAACCCTGTGTCCTCCATGGTGCCACGTCAAACACATCTATTCTGAACATTTTGGTTTTAATAACTTATTTGATGTGATAAAAACGGGGTGTGGCGACATGATTGGGAGCTGTGTGCGCCAGTTGGTGTGCTCGCATTCAATGGCGTAGCTCTCGATTGGTTGGACGGGTGTATCGGCAGAAACTTGATACCACAGCAGTCGCTACTGTGCAGACTCTGGCTTCAAATGCCCCAGTGAAAGATGGCAGCGAACATGTCTGCGATATTTTGGTTTAATTTTGGGATGAAAGAGAGGCGCATGGTCAAAAAACACAGGACTTTCACTCCCAGGAGACTGACGAAGGTACGTCCTCACCATGTTGCTTTTCCCAAACATAACCCCGGTAACTTTGCGTCAATTACAAAACTTTACGTGAGGGATGTAACGTCAATCGTGGGGTGCTAATTAGTAGCATGTCATACAAACTGTAGTGTGTGCAAAATACTGGATGTACTTCCAATAAACGTAGGAATTCATGCCTGAAAAAGGAAACCATGTTTTTTTTGTCTTTAGCTGGACAGAAGAAATCGCGGTTTAAATTAGACTCTGAATTTCCTACGGTAGCACTGTTGCGTAAAAAATGAAAAATGGT
The DNA here is from genome assembly GCA_035609425.1 of Epinephelus awoara. Lineage (NCBI taxonomy): Eukaryota > Metazoa > Chordata > Actinopteri > Perciformes > Serranidae > Epinephelus > Epinephelus awoara. The sequence goes on from CM069317.1 coordinate 20,094,565, forward strand.
GGAAATGACAAACCAGACCAAAAGAAATGCACAAGAATAACACTGTCGATAACATATTAATCTGTATCGTTCTGCAGGTGTAAAAAATAGACGTATATCTTGCATAAATAGATATACCGTACCTTTACCGCATGGACTACACTGAGTCACATGTCGAGTTAGCGTTGTGCTAACTGTTTTTGGCAAGCTAATCACTGACAGATGCTCTTGATGTTTGAGCGTGTGAAACGATTTCTGATCCTGACTAAAGTCTTCTGCTCTGCCCTCTTGTGAGATAAGTGAGAAACAATGAAAGAATGAAAACGGCCAGTCAGAAATGGAGGGAAAGTGTTAAAACATTTGGCTTGCAAACGGAGGTTCAGTTCGGTATCGGGGGAAATTAGCTTTTAAAGATAGCGGAGAGGTCACAGTATGTGTGGATATGTACTGCAGTGGTTGAGGTCTCTGATGTTGTCCTGAGAGAGATGTGGAAACAGAGCAAATCATACCAACTGGAAGAGAACGTAATAGTGTAGGATAGCAAAAGACAGACAGATATAGAATACGCCAACAGAGACAAAGACAGGAAGTGGGGTAATAAAGAGATGATGAGTAAAAATAAAAGAAAAAGTAACATAAAATCCTCCAGTTTCACGTTGACTTGTTCAATGCTAGAAATCGTCCGCAGGTGTATCTCCACCTGGCGCTTATTAAGAACTACCAATGCTGCCACCGATGACACCGATCCAAGACTCCAAACAAGAGACCAGGATGTACAGATCTCACATCCTGAACTGGACGGTCAAAGGTTCAGTCCCAAACTTTGTGTCCTCAATGTCGTCCTGTCAAACCGTCCAAGATAAAACTCAGATGAATCTCAGAACCAAGTAGCTCCAGTGACTCCCACCACGACCCAAAGAAAGATGTCCTTCAGGTGGATGAAAATGTTCACACAGCAAAATCTCCATATCCCGTGGGACAGAAGGCGGCACTGCGCAGCGTATCGAGGCAGTTGACAAGGATTAGCGTGCCGGTCAGGTGCTTCCACCTCTTGGTGATGGGGTTCCTCATCTTGTCCAGGCCGAGGTGGAGCTCCTGGATCACATCTCGGTAGCTGTCCCCCACATGGGCGGCCCACGTCAGGAGGAAGTCGTAGGCTGGCTTCCACATGGACTGAAGGGTCGGGATTGGGGTCAGAGAGAGAGAAGAGAGAGTTCTTTAGGTACAGAGGGCAACAGATTGGACTAACATTTGTTATCTTTACTAGAAGAGGTTCTACTGCATTTCCCAACTTTCTATTATTTTTGAACTGTGACACGTGAGGCAAAGATACTGTTGGGTCAAATCTGAACACACAGACTCTCGTTCTCACTCCCAACTCGTCAAATGCCAACGCCAATAGAAATAGGAATTTTCAATAGAAAATACTCAACAAAACGAATGCGAGGTGCCGGTACCTCGAATTCAGTACTGATTAGCCACACACAGAGCCAAGTCTCTGTTTGCTTGCTCATGTGTGTGTGCATGTGTCTGCTCGTCTCTTTCACCCTCTGTTTAGACACAACTGACAAGTATGTGGACTGAGAACGTTAAATTGTTGGTGCTGCAACAAAATGGAAAAGAAATTAGACCAAAACTATCGGCACTTTAGCCATAGTTTCGCTTCCACATCCTTTTTCAACCCAGTGACTCGACAGGGCTCCATTGCCTCTGCAGCGAAGGGCTTCTGGGGCACTTCCTTGCGCGACGCTTCTCCCTTCTGTCTGAACCTGGCGTTCTCACCCAGGTGGCCCCTTGTGCACCAAAATTTGGCGCTGATGTAGTTCGGTACATACCCTCAAAAGAACCAAGTTTGGTACCTGATTGTACTGAAGCTTTCTCTTGCTTTCAACCCAGAGAGCAAGAGCATCAATGAATCCACAGAAACTCACTACAGCTGAACCCCCGCAGCTCAGGGAGCAGCATCTCCTCCTCCTGCCTGCCCCACACCTACTGAGTGCTTGCACAGTGCTGCTGTGCAGGAGACAGGGAAAGAGATAAGGCGCTGTTGGCAGAGGAGCCATGGACCTTTCTCTCTTTTACCTGATGGTCTGAATAAGATGCTGAATTTGTTGTGAGGTGCTTTTTTTAAAAGGGTTTGAAAAGTCACTAAATCTAGCAAGACAGTCGTAAAGCTGGCAACACAGAGTGGACGGATGGGTCAGACAAGCTGGGGTCGCACTTATAAAACAATGCTAACGATCCATGCTAAAAATTCATGTACGGACAAAAACAACTTCGCCAATTCCGTCTCCAAAATGTTCATAAGCAACAGTCAAAATCTCTCCCGTCAAGTCCGTCTTGTGATAACGTTTGCGTGAGAAGTTGCGTACGCTTCTTTCAGGCCTCATTTTATGCGTACGCAATGTTTATGAATGAGAACCCAGGACTTTCACCCAGGAGACCGTCGTTTGTGCGCTAACTACAACCTTTTCCTATACCTAACCAAGTACTTTTGTTTCCCAAACCAAAACAGACTGTGTGCATGTAACAAGCAGAAACTGCACAATTCCTGTGACTATGGAAGTTTATTTTGAAAAGATACCGTTCATGTGACGAGCGAAAACTGATGCGCCATCGCTGACCTTACAAAACTGATGCTTCGAGGGGTACGTAAGGCCACTGATGAAGCTTCCTTATTTGCCAAGTTGGGAGTGAGAATGTGTTGGACGTGACACAAGTATAATTTTTGACATTTCACATGTTTCTTATATTCCTGGCACTCTGTTGTCCCTGTATAGACACAAGGCCTCTCACCTCATTGTCCAACAGGCCGTTCTTGTCGCGGTGCGGAGCCTCGTAAGCCTCCATCTGCTGTCTCGACACTCGAGCTAGCTTCTCAGCGAGCTCCCTCCACCGGAACGCCACCTCCACCGCCGTGGTCAGCAAGACGAAATCTAGGACCAGTCGGGCAACCAGACCCTGACAGTCCATCTTCAGCAGCGCCTGATGAGAGGAAGAGATACAGTCAAAGGTGGAACATCTGACCATTTTAAGGACACCTTGAAAAGGAAAAGACTTTTGTGCAACCAATTTTATTTTGATGAAACCTTAACTAGAGCTTTAAGGAAAATCTTAAGGTGCTCCGTGCAACTGGCCCCTGACCTTACCAACGCCCTGAGCCCAGGAACGACCCAACTGCAGCAAAATAAGAAGAAACTTTTCAAAAATCCAGGCAGAGGGCAAAGTCTCTGCAGATAAATACACCAACACACACTGAGGGTGATTACTTTTGTATGAATCTATACATTGTGGTTTTCTTAGGTAAATCCTGCACAGTATACCTTTCATGGAACAGCTGCCACATCGTAATCGGTTTAGGAGCCAATTGTACCAGTGAAGATCTTTGTTGCAAAATCTAGTCCAACCTTCCCAATTTGGACTTCCTTTTCCTAATCCCATTTTCTAGTCCAGTGGTTTCAAACCTTTTTGTCTTAAATCCACTTAGAACAACAGAGTATCCATGTGTGACCGGCGTTCTCACAATGAACACGTCTATGAGTGGTGAGCAGTGCGACCAAAGTCCTCTCGAGAGGTTTCATCTGAATCATTTTAAGAGGCTTGAGTTAATAGTTGTGTAGAAAATATATGTTAATCATCAAATTTATGTGGTTGGAAAGATTCCTGTTTGTCTTTAAACCGGCCACAGGGGCTGAATGGTGAATATAAAAGATTAAAACACTGTTTATAAAAAAAGGAAATGGCTAAGTGTGTGAATATAATCCTTAGCCCTCCTTTAGGTAGCCATGACCCTCAGGCTGCGGCTGCTAATACCCTTCTGCTCAGATAACCCGGTTAAATGAGGGTGAGAAAATTCTGAGCATAAATAAAATCAGCTGACTAAAAATTACACTCCAGGCACCTTTTTCTTTTCTTGAAAAGCAGCACAACGGACACACACGGCGCCTCTTTTTTCCTCCTTTATCAGGAACAAAAAATGCAGTGTGTGCAGTCGTGTGTGTCCATCCACAGATAAGATGTTGGTTCAGAAAAGCAGGGCTCTCAACCGCCGCGGGTGTCTTACATCTTTACACACACACACACTTCAAAGTGATGCACCGTCCTGTGGTGATACCTCTCAGGCTCTTTGCAGGGTACGTTTCTCTTTGCTGCCAGCCCCAGACGCAGCGAGCGCTGGGAGCTAGAGGAGCTAAAGGAGATCTAATAAAGGTGTGACAAAAGTTTTGGAGGATTTTACGTGAAGATAGTTTGAAGTAAACTCAAAATGGGGCATAAAAAGTTAGAGGTTGCAAATAAATATCAAGCAAGAGGCAGGTATTATTGGTCTTTAGAGCTCAAACTGCAGACACAATTGACAACCAATCACACCAGCACAGCAAAACCAGGAAACAATAGAGGTCAAAAAGATGGAAGTGGATGTTTTCATGTTCACAGACATGAAGTATCCTCCTAACATCCCTCTCCTTGCTGCTTCAAATTTATAAATATAAATATAAATATAAATATAAATATTTATAAATCAAGTGGTTATTATTTTTATAATTTCCTGCCAGGATTATGCATGTTGCGTTTTCAGCGAGGATAGTGGCATGAAAAGCAGCTGTTTTTTACTGAGACATTGTTGTGTTTCCTGCTGGGACAATGCCACGAAAAGGGGTTGTGTTTTACCAAAATATTGATGCGTTTTCTGTCAGGATAGTGCCAAGAAAGCGGTTATATTTTTCATCAAGTCATTGTTGCATTTCTTGCCAGGACAGTGGCATAAATAATGGTTGTTTTTTACTGAGACATTGCCAAGTTTTCTGCTGGGATAGTGCCATAAAAAGCTGTCGAATTTTAAGACAAACTTTTACCTTTTTCTGAACCATAACGAAGCGGTTTTTGTGCCTGAACTTAACCACATGGTAACCATAGCGTTGTTGCTACATAACGTAGAAATGCAACACATGGGTGGTTTGCAGAAACGTACAATGCCAAAAAAATTTCTGGGTTGTGCCACTTTAAGTCGCGTTCACTGCCCTGCATATGAACTGAACTCGAGAATCTGTCGGCAGAAAGTAGCAAAGTAAAACCTACTTGACTCTCAACACTGGCTCGAATCTGAACTGATAACTTTACTGAACTTTTTAATGGAGCTTGAATAAGCATTAAAACACATGAGTGGATACATGAATGACTTTGTGTCGACTGCTATAGCGAATTAATATCTTAGTCGCTGCTCTCCTGTTCTTGTCATACCAACAGTTTATTAAAGGCTTCATGAGATCAGGTCAGAGGTCAGCGTTGCATTCACTGTTGCGTGAAACTTCAGAAAAGATTTGTCTTAACGGCCTTCAGACGGACAAAGCAGCGACGTTCTGACTGTCACACGACGTGATTCATCTCGTCTGAGCTCTGATTACTCACAGCCACGAGAACAGAGAATGTATCTCAGGTTCTGTGCTTTTATGTAAATCATATCAAAGATTTCCCAGACGCACTCTGAGCGAGGGCAAACGCAGTTTCTGAGCCATACGAGGAAAAATCTTCAACTGCGGGGCCTCGACTTAATTTAATGGAGCTCAATTAGTTTGTACTGAATCAGCCTGGCTGTCACTCAGCTGCAGCTTCAAAGCAACACACACACACACACACACACACACACACACACACACACACAGAGTTTCCAGCCACTTAAACGAAAAAATCAAAAAGACCAAATTTCATTCTGACTTCTCTCTGTCATTCACATTAAAATTCATGACAAGCAACAATGTTTTGGCACGATGTCAAACTTCCCCTCACACACGGCTGTCACACTGAAACAATGACGCATCACTTTATATGTATATATTATTCTTTTGATTGACATACACATGTTGATACTTATTCTATGCAATTTCCTTCCAAATTTATTTTTGTAATCTTGAAGACACTTTATGTTGAGTCTCATTTATTGTGAGTTGGCTACATGTAGTCAAATCCTCATTCTGGCATTTTTGTGATGTATTTTATTTTTCTGTGTCACTTTCTGACAATGTTGATTCGTCGCACTGTTGGCCGATTTTATTTCGTTTTTGACACATAACTGAATTTTGTGCTGGTACTGGTACTGTCCCATGTTGGCTCCGCTGCAGGCTTGACATACTGCACATCAATGACTGTCAGCAGAAGCACGTTTAAGCTTTAACTCAGTCTTAAAAAGACAAGACAGGATGAACCTTATAATCCCAAGGTCACGTCATTTCCATTTATTAGAATAATCTATTTTTACGCCCTGTTTTACTTCCTCTCCCATCCGTCATCTTTTATCTCTTTTATTGTCTCTGTAACGAGCTGCGGCTCTGTAATGAAGCGAAACAACCTGATAACCTACAACGTGCAGGTTACGCTTTACAAACCAAACTGAGATGATGAATTATCCGCTGTTGAACCGGACACCACACGCCTCCCTCGTCCTCTCTCACTCCTTCCCCGCCTCTATCTCGCTCCCCCACCTGGCTGACGAGCACTTTGGCCTTCCATTGTGATGTCCTCCGCCTGCTGATTCAGGCTTCACACAAGTTTAGTACTAAATATAGACCAAACACACACGCGTGTCAGGGTTCAACGCTGCTGTCTGGAAATGAGCGTGATGTGTTCAAATGCAAATCAGGCGCTTCGGTACGTGCAGGAGAGACGGGCTGTGTAGAGCCGGAAAGGATTAACGCAGGAAGGAGCCTGTGCTTCATAATAAAGGCCAGGAGGTCAGAAGAGTCATGTACCTTCAAATCAGATTTTTCCTAATCCCATCAGGGTGGGAAAACCTCTAAATCTGAGTCTTCTTCTCAATCTGAGTTTGAGAAGAACAGACTTTTCCCTGAAACACACCATGTTCACACTGCACCAGATGGAGGTCAAAGGTCACTGTCTGGCTCTCGGACACTTTGGCTCCAGCTGGGGACATTTCCATGTTCACTACAGTCCCACAGTTTAATTCATGGAGACTTCTTTATGCAGCCGACGCCAGAGAAATACTTGGCATTGTACATTTCTGCAGAAAGAAATTTAAAATTTGTACATCATTATGTAGCAGATACAAACACAACAAACTGGTTAACTTTAGGTCATGTTTAGGAACAAAACTCTCATACTTAAGGTCAGGAAACGATCATGTTTTGACTTTAAATACCTGCTTTTACAGGCACAATTGCTGCTGGAAATGCAGCGATGGCTTACGAAAAACCACTTTTGGTGCCACAATCACCATTGGAAATGCAGCAATGACTCATTCAAAAAAGTTGCTTTTGGTGGCACATTTGCTGCTGGAAATGCAGCTGTTGCTCACTATAAAAAACCTGCTTTTAGTGGCACAATGGACGCTTGAAATGTGGTGATGGCCCTCTAAAAAAAACAGTTTATTGTGGCACAATGACTGCTAGAAATGCAGCAATAGCTCACTAAAATACACCCACTTTCGGTGGCAAAAATTGCTGCTGTAAATGCAGCAATGACTCACTCAAAAAGTTACTTTTGGTGGCACATTTGCTGCTAGAAATGCAGCTATTGCTTACTATAAAAAAAACCTGCTTTTAGCGGCACAAATGCAGCTGGAAATGCAGCATTATCCTCTTTTTAAAAAACACAGTTTTTTGTGGTACAATGGCCGCTGGAAACGCAGCAATGCCTTGCTAAAAAAACACTTCCAGTGCCACAATCACTGTTGGAAATGCAGTAATGGCCCTCTGGAAACTCACCACTGGAAACGTAATTATGGCTTACTAATAAATACCCACTGAAGGTGGAAAAAATGCTGCTAGAAATGCAGCTGTTGCCCACTATAAAAAAAAACCTGCTTTTAGTGGCACAATGGCAGCTTGACATGCAGTGATGGCCCTCCAAAAAAAAAAGGTTTTGTGGCACAAGAAACGCAGCAATAGCTCACTAAAATACACCCACTTTTGGTGGCACAATTGCAGCTGGAAATGCAGCAATGGCCCTCTGAAAAAACTCACCACTGAAAATGTAATTATGGGTCACCAATAAATACCCACTTTTGGTGCTGGTCTTGAACAGTGGTCTACAGCTTAGCAGCCTGCATGTCTGGGTAGATTCATCGCGAGAAAAGCAGAGCCACTCACGCTTTTGTTTGCACAATTGCCACTAGAAAGTTTGTTGATGTTAAACAGTGGTCTGCAGCTGACAGGGGGGCATTTCCCTCTGGCAACTGAGCTGCCTTTTTGGCAGTTACCTAATTTTGACTTTAATGTAGAAATGAAAACATCGCAACACGTTTCCTGTCTGTCTGTTTCCAGCCTGGTTTTGGTCGATGTTTCCACGTTATTAACTAACAACATGATTCTGCTCTAAAAATAGAAAACAGTCTGCTGCGTGAGAGACCTGAGTGTCTGGAAAAATACGAGATAACGGCGACCTGCAGGAAGCCCTGAAGCAGACGGACAGACGGAGCTGACAGCTGACCGGGCGGCTGTCAACTAAATGAGCCTCACTTCCAAAAGCTTCGACGGGGAGGAGGGAGGAGGGGGGAGAGGTGGAGCAGGGCAGATGATGATACTGACAGGTAGGAAAGAGAGGGAGGGAGGAGAATACAGACAGGCAGAGAGAGACAAATGATAGGGACAAAGAGATGAGAGACAAAATGGCAGAAGGAAGAGAAAAGGATATTACAGCAGCAGTGAGAAGGGGCCGTGTCACGGTGTCTTTTCAAGTGCATATGATATGTTATATTGAATGCCAAGGTTTGTTGCCTAATTAACACGCTGACTTTCACTGGGGATCGAGGCGGCTGCATGTTTGTAAAGAAGTCTAAATGTCTGAGTCTTTTACTGTTGACTTTTATGACTAAAGACCTTGTTTCTAGATGGGAGTCTACAAGCAGGGGATTGATTACGTCCCCCGTAGGAGCGCATCGCCCCGCCTCTCTGCATTGATCTATTATTAAACAACACTCTCCTCCACCGACAAGCACCAGAGACGGCTCTCTCATTTGTCCTCTGCCTTCGTAACTCGAGCCCCGGCGTTAAAAGATCTGCCGGGGCGGTGTCGGATGCCCCCACAGGCCTCCAGCTCCGTCCTGATCAATGCCTGCTCACATTTCACATGAGTACACCTGTCGGCTAGTGTGGAAGGCGGGGAGACACGATGAGCTGCTCTAAACCCTAAGGACAAACCCCTGGCACTTGTTCTGCTGCAACACTTTCCTTTATATATGTTTCAGACTGTCCAGAGGTGCAATTAAACGCAGCAGGGTTACAGCTGAAATCTCTCTCTCTGCTCTGCTTTGAAAGTTCAGAATTGTTCTTTCGAGTTTTGCAGGAGCCAGAATTTGGATTCGTCATCCTCAAAACTCTCTGCACACAACAGAAAATGCTCCTGCTGCTGATCTGATTAGCTCAACTTGTGTGCGGCTGTGCTGGAGACAGAAGACACCAAGATTAGCGAAGCTTTGTTTGTGGCGCTACTGTGATAAAAATTGCTCTACACAAAAAGATATGGATTTATTGACTGCTATTATATCGGCTTCAGTTGTTGAAAAGAAAAGGCTGGTGAGATGAGAAACAGCAGGCATCATCAAGGTGAAGTAACACCTCTTACTGTGCTGTCAGGTTGTCACATCTAATAGATAGATATGGCAATCAAAGTATGGGAGCCTGGATGAGCCAATCTAGGAAACAAATGAGATATTGTTTTTTATTAGGACTGCTATCAAAAGAAAAATCTTGGACTCAAGTGGATCAAAGCTGCTGCTTGTATTAAGCTTCTGTCACACATGCACTGCAAACCCTAAGTTATCTCAACATTACCCGGAGGAGCTGTATGTGAGAATGGCGAGAGCGCGCGTGATGACGTTTCTATCATGCAGCGTTTGTGAAACTGGGAGAAAACATACATCAGACAGTTAAGAGGTCGACTCATTTACACAAAGACAGACACAAAAGTATCTAACTGGGTTGTTTGTTGAACCTTTTTTCAAATTTGGCACCAACGGCCACTTCAAGTCACTGATGAACCGATAAGAATGTGGTGGTCAAAGGTGAGCATGATATCTCAAGAACACCGTGAGGCAATTTCCTCATATTTGGCAAAAACAGCCATTTGGACTCAATAAAGAGCTGATCAGAATTTGGTGGTCAAGGGTAAAAAGTCAAGGTCCCTGTGATTCAAAAGAACAGAAACACATAAGCTAGTCATGACAAAATTTCACACCATGCAAGACAGTGTCTAATAGGATAAAATGTGTTGACATTACATATCCAAAAGGTCAGAGACGAACAAAGCCAAGCTAGCTGCACTTCCCCTTACTTTATGTTTTTATGCTAAGCTAGGCTAACCATGTGCTGACACCAGCTCCATACTTTGCATACAAATGAAGTGAATGTAAATATGCTTGTTTCCCTAAATCTGGAACTACTCCTTCTGAACCCAGTGTTTTTATTCTTAAGGCCACAGTACACGCTACTTTTTTGATCTCCTTCGACTCCGCATCCTGACAGTATCGGCTGATGTTCTAAATAAAGTGAAAACACTTCCTGTCCCTGACAGTCGAAAGGGCAACATGCGCCTGCAGCAGGTCCAAACACCTGAGCTTAGTTTTCTGTGTGAGTCTACACAGTGGCAGAATTGGAATGACACTTCAGGATTTACCACAGAGTTATTTCTTAGTGTTGCTGTGCCCTAGAGCTTCAGAAAAGCAGTTTAAAATCCCTCAACACAACCTTTTCACAGTAAAGGTCATTACAGGCCAGAGCTATAACAGGCAGAGGGAAAAAGAGAGAAAGTTCCCTCAGTTATTATTGTGTACAAGCCGCAGCCAGTGGTGGTGCTCCCTGTAGGTGGCACAGACAGCGCCTAGGGCACCACCCAGAGTTGTTGTGTGAGTGTCTGTATCTGTCTGTCTGCAGCTAATCTCATAAACTACTGGGCCAATCAGCCTAATAGTTTGTATACACGTGTATAACTTTATACTGAAGGACCTCTCATGGTTGTGGTGATTCTCAGTTGTTGAAAAATCTGTTTTGTTAACTGTTTTATTGTCATGAACTGCTGACTCAATGTGTTCTTGAGATATCACGCTCACAAGAAAGAGAGACGGTTGCAAGGTCACAATGACCTTGACCTTTGACCCCAAAATTCCAATGAGTTCATTGTTGTTGAGTCAAAGTGGACGTTAATTTGGGACAAATTAGAAGAAATTCCTTAAAGGTTCACCTTGCGATATTGCATTTGCAAGAATTAGATGGATTCAAGGTCACAGTGACCTTTGACCACCAAATTCTTATCAGTTCATTGTTGAGTCCGAGTGGATGTTTTTGCCAAATTTGAAGAAAAAAAAAAAATCCCGCAGATGTTCTTGAGATATCATGTTAACAAGAATGAGATGAACACAAGGTCACAGTAACATTGCCCTTTGACCACCACACTCTTATCAGTTCATCATTGACTCAAATTTGAAGAAATTCGTGCCAAATATGAAGAAATCTGTGCCACATTTGAAAAATTCCATCAAGGATTCCCTTAAGATGTCGCTTTCACAAGAAAAAGTTGGATGCAAGGTCACAGTGACCTTTGACCACCAAATTCTGAACAGTTCATCGTTGAGTCCGGGTGGATGTTTTTGCCAAATCTGAAAAAAGTTCCCTCAAGGTGCTGAGACAGACAAGGTCACAGTGACCTTAACCTTTGATATATGCTCAGGTGTTCTTGAAAGATTGCGTTCATGAGAATGGGATGAACGAACAACCCTAAAACATACTGCCTCTGGCTGTGGCTATCGCCGGCATAGAGGCCTAAGTGGAACTATGTGGTGTAACTTGCCAAGCTAGCTCTTTATGCTAAAGTAAGCTAATCACATAAATACTTAGTGTCCGTACTGAACTGTTTTTCAACATTCAGTTTAAGTCCAGAAGTAAACAACTGAATGAGGTCAATGTAGTGAGACGAGAAAACAGAGACCACACCTTGTTCTCATTGTTAACAGTATACAGGTGTGTCTAAACTCTTTCTTTCCCACTTGTATCAGTTCTCACATCCCTCCCATCAAACCCATTTGTCCTGCCTCCTCTCTCATTACAGAAACCACAGGGGGGACAATGAAGCTTCCTCATGGAGGCATTGACCCCACCTTGAGTCTCACTCCCTGGGTTCCTCACCATGACAACTTCCAGTTTATAATCCTCATCGATTTCCATTCGGCCGTCCGTTCATCCCCTTGAGATGTCATTATTTCATCCCATCCTTTCCTGACACGTCTTTCCAATTAACTGATCTGCATACGTGAGTGTTTGAAGTGCATCTGATTTGCACCTTGGACACACAACACCAACAGTACTCTCCATGATGCTTGATTAGACACTTACATCTGAATAATTTCTCAGATTTGTGTGTATGTTTCTCCTGGCGTTGACTGATAAAAGCCTCACTACAGGGAGAACGAACGCTTTGTTCGCTAATCGAGGATTTTGAAGCCAGAGGTTCTCAACATGGGGATGTTTTATTGACTAACAATTATATAAGATGGGCCTTTTTTTGTTGTTTTGAGGAAAAGATTTAGTAATTCAAGCCTGCCTGACTCACTGGACCTTGCTCCTGCAGGCGATGACAATTTACTGCTCTCTGGGGGAAAATGTCGCAGGGGACACACACACATTCACACACATTCTGGAGTGGTTTACAACTGGTGTGGTGCAGTGGGAGTTTTTGCAGCAGGACACAAGTTTTAGATGCATCTGGGGAAAATCATGTTCGGACAACCTGTTCTTTTAAACTAGAATTACCGCCATCAGTACAGTTTTAAGATGGACACCCAAGATTAATGTCAGCAGTTCAGTATCTGACCAAATGTCTCTCCTTCTGTTCCTGAGATATGACAGTAACGACCGGAAAACTGTTTCTGCAGAACATTATGATGTCACGGTGAAGTTGACCTTTGATCTTTTAGATATAAAATGTCACTTCGTCACTTTATGGAGCGACACCTGCGAGCTAGTTCAGGCAGTCATCTCGAGCTGCACTCATTCACACACACACGTCATACGTCAGTCTTTCAGTCCACCTCCACCAACATCCACCTGCAGGCTAAATCTAAAGGGGGAAATATTTAATCATCACTCCCCAATATCTCAGTTGTCTTGCTGAAACTCTATTAAAAGACATTTGTGTGAATTTCTCTCATTATTAACATTTGAATTTTTGCGTTATGGGCAAAAACATGCTTTGAAGGTCACCTTGATCTTTAACCTTTGACCACCAAATTCTACTCATTTCATTGCTGAGTCCAGGTGGACGTCTGCCCCCAATTTACAGAAATTCCCTCAAGGTCAAAAAGGCCAAGGCCAAAAAGTCGAGGTGAGGGAACAAGGAAAGCTAAAATGCTAACGAATTTCTGGGTTTTTAGCCTCATTCCTGCAGAACTCCATTTTGGATGCTAAACAGTCAAAAGGTGACAGGTTTGCATGCAGCACAATACCCATATGACTGACTGATTTACACAAAAAACACCTAGAATTACCACCATGTGGTCATATGCTTTCGTCCACCAGTCAAGTTGCAGTTACAGTTTATGCGAATGTCTGACGTTTGCGCCAAATCTGAGGAAATTCCCTCAAGGTGTTCTTGAGATGTTGCTTTTCCAATAATGAGATGGATGCAAGGTCGGTGATCTTGACCTTTGGCCACCGACATCTAATCAGTTATCTTTGAGTCCAAGTGGATGTTTGTGCCAAATTTGAAGAAATTCCCAAATTCTCAAGGTGTCGTTGAGATATCATGTTCATGTGAATGGAACAAATGCAAGGTCACAGTGACCTTGACCTTTGACCACCAAAATATAATCAGTTCATTGTCGAATCTACGTAGATGTTTGTGCCAAATTTGAAATTCCCTTAAGGCATTCTTGAGACACCATGTTCACGAGAATGTGATGGACGGATGAACAACTGCAAACATCATGCCACACACTAATTCTACAGGATGCAAACAGGTTGCAGAGCAACATGAGACTGAATGTCTGGCTCAGACACAAAGTAATGGAATATTTTTTGGGGGAATGGCCCTTTAACTCCAGTTTAAAACATGATGTCAGGCTTCTTTGTGTCTCTCCTGTGGTTTAGACAGGAAACATCATGTCAGAGGTAAAGCCCACATAATGACAAACCACAAATCTGTCTCACACTTGAAAGGTGCTGTAACACTCGAGGATAAATCCTTCCATCGAGGTCAACAGAACAAATTTCTTTATCGTCCTTGATGATGAAAGTGTTTCCAACTTCAGAGGAAAATAGCTGGACTTCAGTGAAGGACATCTGAGCGTGTGCTCGTTTCATTTTGCAGTAAATATTTAAAAAAACGGAGCTCAGAGGAGTCAAGGATGAAGCCTGGTTCAGAGATAAGAAAGCCGAGGCGCTCTTTGTGCACACAGTAAGTTTAAAAGCCTCAGCTGGAGCTGAAGGTAGCCGCCAGAAGAAAAGCATTTTATAACACATAAAAGCATTCCCTCCTTTGCTTCAGACTTTTGTGAGATTATGCGGAGGTCATGTGACGTGCAGGCGAACACGGAGAGGTAGTTGCAGGTGAAAAGCATGACCAGAAAAAGGGTAACAGTTACTGTCAAAGTCCCATTTAGCGAGGCAGTTTACCCCCAGCTGCTCCGGTGGTCGCTGCCACAAAGTGCATGCATGCTTCATCAGCTCTGCCTGGATAAGCAGCAGTTGGAAAATGTACTTTGCTAAAGTACTTTTTGAATAATGGCGTCTGGCGAGGGAAAACGTCTCGGGACTATTTTGCTCCCCCCAGGGTGCCGGTGCTGTCGGGAAAGAAAAACACATCGAGGCCGGCGTGCGTTTGCTTGACAGAGTTGTTTTCACACAAACTGCAGATGTTGAGTTTTATTTCTGTGCTGCTCTTTACAGGATTTTTCCCTCTCCGACCACTCCTTCATTTTTCATGTGGTGGCTGTTCCCACTCTGAGGCGCCTTAGGCTGTGAGACATGTACATGTCACTGAACATAAGGACTCAAATCGCTCCCTGTCCGACTGAAACACAGGCTGAAGAGGAGAGAAATCACGTCGAAGGCCAATGTTGCAAAGAGACACTAATCAATCAGACAGCGACTGACTCCAACTGTTTAGTGAATTGCATTTTGGCTCTTATCAGCATCAATGAAGCTTAACTAATGATGCCGCACTCATCCGAGGGACACTGACAAAAGTCTTCTCTTGCTCATTTTGTAATATACATGTATATTATTCGAGCATCAGAGCTGTTAGGGTAATGCCCGACGTGTCAAAAAATGAAAATAAAAAGCAAACAAAGATGCAATATATCGTCCAGGATACAGCCATGTGAGCCTTTCTTAACCAAGAGACAAAGCTTAGACATCCAAATGTCCAAGATTCATACAGATGCTTGCTCAAAAATCCAACAGGAAAACAGCCCCTGTCTCATTTGTTGGACGATATGCTGTCCCAGAAACAGTTGTGATAAATGATATTATTGTCATTCTGAGACCATTTTATTCCACCGATATACCGATAATGTAACAGCATAATATTGCAAGTACACCTTCTCAAAGAGCAGCAAACTTTTAATTCTTAAAGCCCAGTTCGGACCAAAGATTCACAACAAGACGAAACCGTTTTAGAACGTTGCAGAGAAAAGTTGCAGCACTTTGAACTGACCGGTCTGAGCTCGACTCAAGGGGTGGAGTGCAATTAAAGCCCGTTAACAGCTAATCTGCTTGTAGTGAAGTCCGCTGGTCAAGTCAAAATGACCGTAACACTTAACGTAATTAACGTTCAGAACACCTGAAAAGCTGAGTGATACATGTGGAGTTAAAAGTCCAGACACCAATAAGAAATAAAACATGATTGGTCTTACCATCATGAGTTCCCTCTGGAAGGACTTCCTCTCCTTGCTCTCCATGTTTGTACACTCCTCTTTGAGTTTCTCCAGAACCGACGCCACCTTCTCCGGCTCATTGTCCAGCTCTGTCCGGCAAAAATAATTCAGTGGCAAATTCCCGTAACCCAGGGCATCTGCAAACGCCCTCCAGTTGCCCACATTCTCCATTAAAACCGTCCTCACCGTTGCGTAGATGTATGTAAGAAATTTGCAAGGCTTCAGGATCTGCTCCAGCAGCATTGTGGTTGTTAGGTCCGGACCACACCAATAAATGGGCTTGACCTTACCCAGAACTAAAACGTTCTTGGCATGGACAAGGCCTATCTTCCCCTGATAGTATCCAATGTACCACTCTTTGGTCCTCAGCTGCCCTCGAAGTTTGATTTTCTCCTCGCTGAGCAAAGCAATAACGTCCCCCTTTTTGTACTCCAACAGATAAGTGCTCTTGTGCTGCCTAATCACTGTTTTGATCAACTTGCCAAATTTCAGGTTGGTAATGCACCGGTCCTGAAACTTTGGGTATTTAGAAGTGACAGCCAGCGGTGAGAGGACAATCTTATCCACCTCTTTCTTTTTTAGAAACCTCCTCTGGCCTGTTATCCTCGCTCCGCTCTTTGGTGGCGGTGGTGGAGTTTGGACGCAGAACTGGGTGAGGATACAGTCAAGGGCATCCTTGACTTGGACCCTGAGTGTGAAGTCTGAGATGCTGTTGGAGTTGTGTGATGTGATCATGTACAGGAGCCTGCTGACTTTCCCCAATTTAACCTGAAATCCACGAATCACCCCTGCACCCTCACTCGCCTTCACCTGGTAGTTAGACATGTTGGAGTACAATCCCACCTGGAGGTCCTGAGGGTAGCCCAGAACAAACTGGTGCTTCCCCCACAGCTGGAGGGCAACTGGTGGGCTGGAGCTAGCCTGCCGGCCCACCTCGTTTACCAACAAGGTCTTGGGGGCGCAGTCATGCCCAAACATGGCCACAACTGCCTTGAAGGAAGGGTGAATGTGCTTGGGTCCATAGACGCCAAGAGTCACTTTCCTCTGCACATGGTCCCAAACAGTGGTGTTGTGGCTGATGTATTGTGACTGAACCACAACCGCCACATACATACATGGCTCCAGACTATCCAGCTGCACCTGGACTGTATCCTTGTAAATGTAAGCGTTTGGGATGGGCGTGTAAGGTCCTTCTTTGCAGTCACTGCGAACGCAAAGCACCTCTGCAGTGTGACAGCTCTCCCTCTTGACAGTTACCAGTACCTTCATCTCCAACGTGATAAAGGACTTTGTCTCCATGTTGCTCAGCTTGATCTCCACCACGGGGCTGACGGTGGAGCAGCGGTCACTGTTGAGCTCCAGAGGAGGGTCTAGTAAGGCTTTCATGGCGATCTGTTGGTGATCTCCATGGCTGACGTGGCCTTCGGGGATGTGGATGCTGATTTGGGTGTCTGGAAGCTGAACAACTCCTCCGCTACTGTCCAACCTGCACACGATGTTGGTCTCCACCGGCTGCGTCTGGCCCCATCCAGGACTCTGGCCCAAGGAATCAAGGTCATGGCATGACCTGGCTAGCTTTCTGTGGTTCAACCAAGCAGTCCTGAAGTCCTCCCTGCTTTGAAACTGCTCCGGCGAAGGAGCCTTAAGGCCTGTGAAGAATCCCGAAGAAGGTAAAGTTGGATTCGACTGCGCTTGCAGAACTGAAAGTTCAGAGAGACTATGGGAACGTTTACTCCTGAAAAACGGGTTGTCCCTGTGCAGATTAGGAACAACCTCTTGGTTTGGGCTGGTGGGCGTGGTATTGTTAATGTGGCAGCTGCTGAACCCATTGGTCATGATTGTACTGGTGGTAAAGTTTGAGCAAGATGATGGAGATGCCAGTGCGTCAAAGAGAATTAGGTCCGTTGAGTTCCTCACACTTAAATCTTTGCAGTTTTGATCTAACGGACGGATAAAAGGGTTCACAGAGAAGGGGCTGTTGTTGTAAGTTGGTGATGGCTTAAGAGTCATCCCTGTCCACTCCCCCAAACCTCCAAACTCCTTCGACCCATCCTCGTATCCCTCCCCAAGACTGTCAATCATCCCACTGTCGCTAAACGAAGAGTTCCTGAAGTTGACCGGCTGGACGTAGGCTGCTGGGATGTAGCCCATTTCTGTGTTGTTGTGGGCGTACCACCACTCTCCGCCGGATGTGTCCAACACATAGAGGCGATCTCCTTTGGAGAACTTCAGCGTGGTGAAGCTGCTGGGGCAATAATCCTTTATAGCGACCACTTCCTGCGCAGCTCCATAGGAGGCTGAAGTGTCCAGCCTTAAGGCACTCGGAGAAGGCACTGCAAAGGAAAACAAACAGACAGAATCTCTTAAAACTATTAGTGACGGTCCTCTGCCTTGATTGCAAAGTGGTTTCGCAACTGGTTTGTCACTAATTTAGATGAGCACACTTAATCACTAAATGACTGATTATCAAAACACTGCAGTCAACAATGCCTATCTCACAATCAGACACAGATATAATGGGCGAGCTGAAATAATGAGGCAATGGTACTACAGCTCAGACAAAGAGGTTTGTGTCCAGTAGGGTTCAGCATGTAAAGGAAGAACTTGATCCTGGGAAAAAGGAAGGCGGCAAAAATAGCCCCCAAAATAACAACCTTTAGTCACTCTGAATGCAACGACAAAATTTTCAGATCACTAGGTAAATGTATGAGCAGACGAACTGCATAATTTACTGCATAATTTTCTATTTTTAGTTCCCTCATTAGTGTATATAGAGCATGTAAACAAAGCTGTAATGAAGTGCAACCATTGAAGTGAAAGAGCCAGAGACAGAACAGTCCTGTTTCCAACATACGGCTGAATAATCTAATGACAGAAGATGAAGAGCAGATACTTTGATTAATCAGTTCTTCAAATTGATCAGTTGAGTCTTCTACCTCACAGAACACGTGCTTTCTTCATGACTGAGAACAGGTGTGGACACAGTGACACACTGACCTTTGACATCGTTAAGACTGGCCCCGGTGACCCCTTCACTAAGGTCGATGAGCGTCCCCTCAGACTTGCAGCGAGGGAGGATGTGATTGTTGTTCGTCACTCTGATGATGCGATGGGCAGCCATGGCCGGGACTCAACACAGAATTCTCTCATTGGCAGCTTTTCATCTGGACGAGGAACAAAGAACGGATTTCAGGGGCGGGAGTGACCAGCCAATTTTAAACACATCTGCATTCAGGCATTTAGCTGCTGCTTGAATCTAGAGCGAATCCCAGAAGTAGCACTGGAGTAGGAAGCTTCATTTTCTAGATGACTAACAGTTAAAGGCTACAAAGGTCAAAGCTGCAAAGGCAGAAAATAAGGTTGATAAATATCACTGCATTTTTGAAGGATGTGCTAATAGAGGAACGACTCCCAGCTGAGCGGAGCGAGCTCTTTCTTTTTCTCTAAATCAATGCAAAGAGCATGAGCGGTGGGCTACGAGAGGGAGAGGGAGAGATGTGATTTAGGAGCACAATCGAAAGGCAACAAAGAAATGAAATAAACAGATTTAAGTGTTGAGTGAAAGTGACAATGAGGTAGGTCTGAAACTTAATCTGAAGTATGATGCATGATGCATGATGCAAGAACCCCTCAATATTGTATTGATATGTATTTGTTAAACACGCCATTCCAAAACCACGGGTGTTGACATGCTGCCATAACAGCGTCCACTCTGCTGGTTTCAATCTTCCCAGCAGATGTTAAATTTGGCAGCAGGGATTTGCTCCCATTCAGCCACAAGAGCATCAGTGAGGTCCAACACTGATGTCGGGCAATAAGGCCTGATGGGCACTGGCGTCACAACAACTTTTCATCTAATCAATGCATCAGGATGGGGTTGAGAGCAGGACAGGACTGTGCAGGCAAGTTCTTCCACAGCAAGGTGGGACAGCTATTTCTATGGCGTTCAATCAGTCTTAAAACTCGTGCACACGCACAACGGTATCCGCGAGAGGTGGTGTTCCTCACATTTAAGTTAATCGATATTGGTATTGGTTATCGGCCAAATATGTTGTTGTATATCGACATGCCGGGTATCAGCACAAAAACAATATGGTGCATCCCGAATAATTTGTATTTAACCCACGTAATCAAGTGACCTATAGGCTGCCAGCTGTCCTCCATCATATGACAGGGGCAAAGGAGGACGTCAGGCTATGTTTTCATTGGTATTGCACAGACAGATGAGTGGAGTGGTGTGAGAGAGATTCACCTATTATTAATCGTCATTTTTGTCTTCCAGTTACTGTCCATAACACACAGATTGAACCAGTTTCTTCCTGTAAACATTTGGGCATCTATGTGGACGCTGCTCTGTCCTGGAGTGCACGTATACATCACATCACTGAGGTACAATAACATATTTACTCCCTCAGCACACTGAGGTCATTTGTCAAACAAACAGATCCTGTTACTGTTTCTCCGATCTGTAATAGAGTGTTATGCAGTATGAAATCAGTGCCTGGTGCAGATGGTTCTCTGTGCAGTTGTGGGTCAAGCACTTGAGTCTAGCTTCCAGCCTGCGTCTACTAAAAGATTATTGTCTCTGGCTGGTAATATTGCGTCTGACCCCTCTCACTCCTCTCTCTATTTGAACAATATCAGCTTCTGCCATCACACAGAGGATTAAATGTCCCACAGGCTCGACTGAGCGGGCTGACATTTGTTCCTGGGTCTGACAGCCTATTAAATCAGAGGATGGCTTCTAAGTAGCCGGGGTCAAACACTGAATGTGAAAGGTAATGAGTAATGTGTTGCACTGCATTCAGTTTTTGTTACGTCTGCTGTGATTTGTAGTTTTCGGTGGACGAAGATCAGGGTGGTGGCCTGGTCAAACAAACACAGGACTTTGACCCAGGACACTAGGGTTCAGGGGTTTAAGTTACATATGTACGTAACATCCCGTCAACACGTCACATCGCCGTTGTTATGGTGTCATCATGTTTAGTACATAACATGATGAGGCACAACTGGTTGTTTCCCTCGACCTAAACAGTCCATGTACTTCGCAGCCATTCGTTTTTCATTTCGAAATAACAAATTGAAACACGGAAAACCAACCATTACCTGTTTTTTGTTTTGAAATGACCAAACGAAAAAGGAAAAACAATGATCCGTCTCCCGTTTTTTATTTGATAATAAAGAAAAGAAAAACGGAAAACGAATCATTATCCGTTATCCGATTTAATTTGGGAATTTAAAAAAACCCTGTGGGAAACTCCTTTCTCTATTTTTGTTCGTTTCTTCTCTGTGACCAGTAAGTTGCATCGTTGGTTGTTGACGTTCTGGGACACCGTGTTCTCTCCCTTCAACATACACCTACGTTTTCACAGGAAATTTAACGTTACATACAGTCTCTTTCAAAATAAAAGCACTACGTCGGTACAACAACGCAAATTGACATTGTTTTTCCCTTCGACAACAAACACACATGGTTGGGTTTAGGAAAAAAGAACAGGGTTTGGCTGCGAACACCGCTCTCTCGGGTGAAAGTTCGGGACATTCGCCGCCATAACTTTCGTCCTTGTCGAGCCACCTTTCCCCCTGACGCTCCAAGCACCGTTAAACTATAACGTCAACTGGCCGCATATCATCAACGTTAAAGGACGTCTTTTTTCGTTGGTTTCAACGCTGGATTTCGACAACTTTGGAGTGAGACCGTGCTCTTGTAATTGTGCCAGTAAATACGCTACGTTCTTTTAAAATGTGGTTGTGTTGTTAGTATGCTAACTGGCTAACTAGCATCTTGAATCTGTTCTGTAGGTTTTCCAGTTTCCCTTTTTAAATGACGAATACAGACTATCGCCACCTGCTGGCACAGAATGGATGTGTATCGTTGGCTATGCAGTGATTTCAAGTGCAACTTTTTGGCCAAGACACAGGCGACACAACAGTCTGCTTTCATGGTGACTAGTTCATTGGTGTTGGTTTGGTGTTTCTGGGCCTTCAGGGCCAGAAACATGAAAGTGTGTGGACACATCTACACACTTATGGCCATATAGCAGAAACGTGTACAATTAAATCCAAACTCCTCCCTGACAACCAGAAATTGAAAGTCAATACCCAAACTCCAAGGCTCAGCTGCTGCTCTTTTAAATACTGGGGATTCAAACCAGCAACCATCTCTCCCTCCTCTGGCTGTGTTCGCTCTCCTGCTCTGTGTGTTCTGAGTATTTGCATCTTTGATTGTGTCAAGCAAGTTCCCAATTTCCTTGTCAGGACTGAGATGTGATTCAATTTGTGTATGAAAACACACAGTCAGCAGAGGACCGTAATCTGATTAGAGAAGCGGCGAGAAATTGTTTTGCAGCAAAACGTTGTTCCCTTCAGTCACAAGAGACTTTTATTATTACTGCAGGATGTGGCGAGCAGCGACACTGGGAACATTTGCATTTGCACACTAATGATGCCATTTTAATCTGATTAAAGCAACACAGACTGCAGGAGCTTCCATTCAAATACGTCTCACTGATTATCTTCATTAGAGCTTTAATGTTCAGAGCTGAATTTCTGCATTCACTTTTCACATTAAAAGATGAGGATTTTGATTCGGATGCAGGTGTTTGCATTCAAAAAATATGGCACTTCAATGTGTTGCAGCATCGTCTGTTTGCAGCCAAAACTGAGAGGAACACACAGCAAATGAGATACGATTAGCACGGAGACCAAGCGCTGAACAGCTGGTCAGAGGTCCCTCACAGTTTCACTTCTGTCTAACGGAGAAAACAAACCATTTGGCCACAGGTGGTCAGTTGAGTGGGTCCCAGGGGAACTCAGGTGCACAACCAGGTCTCGGTTCGGTTACAAACGAACTCTGGTGTGGTTGGTTTGTGGCGAGAACGTGTTCAGACCTGGATCCGAACCAAAAAATACGTCGGTACCTGTTTTTATTCTGGTACCGTAAGTGACAGATACAACTTTGCCCTCAGCGGGCCGTGTTGATTCCTGACGGGGGCAGTATACGCGCGTCAGTCGGTGCAGAGGACGAGCGCCGAAGACGAACGCCTGTTCTGATCGTCTTTGCTAGAAACAATGGCGTCTACAAGTGCAGCTGGAGCCACAACACCTCGGCTTGTCGAAAAGTCAGGTAGTAGGAGTCGTGTGTGGAGAGCGATGCGTATTATACGTATTATATTATATGATAGTTCTGCCAATATGTCCCCGTAAAGTCTTCACACTGGACCTTCAAGTTATACAAAAGTCTTTGCCTTGTAGACGTTTACATAACCAATCAGAACCAAGACATCTCTAGAAGAATCAGGCTCCAGCTGCCTCTCTAAACACTTAAAACCTCCCACTTCCTGCCTAAGTTCTTGCTCATCTGTGTCACCTTTTCCACTATTTTCCACTCAGTTTGAACAATACGACACAAAATGACTGCGCTGCTTTACTTCTTGTGCTTTCGCTGCTGCACGACAGAACTTTGGTCTAAATTTAAACCTGTGCAGCTTCAGTCTGCTCCTCTTTGGATCGAGCAGATATATCAATACTCTGTGTCCCGCGCTTGAAGATGACAGAAAAGTAAAGAAACTGTGTGAGAGCAGCTCCTCTCTGGAGGTTACAGCAGAGGTGCACTCTGGGATGCAGAGCATGCGGCGCGGAGACAGAAAGCGGGGCCTTGTTTAACAGCAGCATCTGTTCCAGTGGAAGCTGAGCGCCAGTCAAACTCCTCCGGGTGACATTTCATTTTCTCGCACCCTCCCTGCTCGTCGGGGAGCGCGTCGCCCGTCGATAAAACCCCCTCCTCCCGTTTAAAAATGAGCACTCAGCGGGCAGCCGGATCAATAACAAGCCGGCAGACAAAGACGCTGTCACTGGCTTTGATAGAACATGGAGGCGATCCCCAGCTGAATGCAGCAGGAGGTGAGGCCGGCGCTCGCAGATACAGGAGGAGAAGGAGAATTGGAAGCTGCTGTTCGCTGCGACGGGGGGGGGGGGGGGGGGGGGGGGGTGCAGCAGGTTCTGGATCCCCTTCAAATCCACGCTGAGCCTCCTGGAAACGTTCATCCAGGATTTAAGGACAACAAGCAATTATAAAAAGACAGACTGTGATAGCCTGCGTGTGACCTCTCTCACAGAGAACAACAACAGAAATTATAGCTTTAATGACATGAAGTCTATTTTAGTTGAGGTTAGGAGAGAAATTTCAATTATAAAAGGAGAGGAAATGCTAAAAAAGAAGCTCTCGGGGGGCTTGTGGGTTAGCCTTCCTCAAAATTGGAATATTTCTTCCCCCCACTGAGTCGGTGAAATGCTCCGCCGTCTAACTCGAGTCATTTCAGCCGGGCTGACAGAGCGGTGGAAGCGGTGAGTCGAAGGTTTAATTAGCCGAGAGTCGGCCGGTCCTAATCCCTGGATGAATGTTGCTATAATAACCATATCCAGCAGCCATATGCTCGCAGAGTTTATCGCTTCTCCATCGCGGCTGTTTAGAATGAGCAGATTACCGGGCAGAGAACGAGACGCGGCGGTGGAGACCTGTTAGTGCGGCTGGGAAACAAAACTAAACCAACAGTGTGTAATATTCAAGCTTAATCTAGCGTTGAATTTCCTGTGTAAGCATTCAAACAGGCGGTAACTCCACATCAAAGACGGCGGCTGAGGGCCTGAAAGTCTCTTAAATCATGATCAAACAAAGCGAGGACAGACTCCTTGCTCCGTCTGAGTCGTGATTCTCCTCTTATCAGTTTAACTAAGTGAAAACAACTTGTTCTACAGATCTCGTTGAGCAGTAGGCGGCGGAAGTCTCCTCGGATTTTAATTTGAAAGATCACGATCCCTCTGTGTCTGCTGGTTGTTGATTAGATCTCCGTGGGCGCTCTCCGTCTCTCCGTCCAGACAAAATAAATGACCCAAAAAGTGACTGTTGAAGTTGTGCAGTCGATGCAACGAGCCGCAGCTTGTCGAAACCTCATTTGACTTTAAGGTCCATTAAAGGTCAGCTCCTTCGTCTATTTTGCAGGAACTTGGCGCAGGCTTAATTCAGCCCCGACCTCAGGGACGTAGAAACATTAGGTGTGCTGGAGTCGAGGACCGAATTGGCCGGCCTGTCGTGGCCTGCGGCAATGCGGCTCTGCTCCCAGCATGCATTTAGACGTGTGTTTACACCTGCAGTGAGCCAGCAGAGGAAATGAACAGCAGCTCAGGGGAAGAGTGCCCTTGGAAGTCTGCTCAGTGTCTGAGAAATTAAAAGTGATGGGTGGAAAACGCTTGAGTGTAATTAGTAGCTTCACCTTATGTTTCTGTTGAGTTCATTTAACATACGTGAGTTTAACAATTGTCCTCTACGGGTCACCGTAGAGGCCTGTGAGTTAATGCAGCATGAATCTTTGAAGAGATATCTACATCAAGAAGACTTAGAAGATCGTGCTTTTGGGGCTCGTGAAGCAAACAAAAAGACGACAGTGTTGGAGTGGACGACGTTCTGGGACGCCGTGTCAACTTCTGCCTGTTACATGCATCATCTTTTTTGAAAATGCACTTACGTGACAACGCCTGAATGCAACACAAGCTGTGTGTTTAGTGTTTAATGTCAGTTCCAGCCAGTAACCTGCTTTGTGGCTCCTTTAAATTGAGCTTAATCGAACGTTCAGAATTTGATGTCATGAGCGACGTGAGCTGCTTTCGCTGCCACAGATGTTTTACCAACGGCGCTGCTAGAGCGAATTCTTTTTTCGTCAGTGTCTGACGCCAGGAGTCACTGACCTAGCGCCACATTTCGGCAACTTCGGAGTGAATCCAGGTGGGCCTGCCCTATGCGGACTTTCCCGCTCTTTACACTATAATGGTAGCTGCTCCGCGTGGAAAAAATGCCACCTGTGCATCTCATACTGTCACCAAACGGTGCTTTGGTGCTGTTTCCTGCTTTGTGCATTTTAAGAGTGACTCATCTCTGTTTTTCCAGCGGCTTATTAGCCAACAAACTTGGGTGTTTTTCACCGCAACCATTGCTGCATTTCCAGCCAGGATCGAGCCACCAAAAGCAGGTACTTTAAACAAAAGCAAGATCTTTTCGCAACCACGAGAAAGTAGTTTTTGTGCCTAAATCTAACCGCCGATTCACCACAGCGTTGTTGAAAAGTAAAGTCAGGTTTCAACATATCTGCTGCTTAAAGCCATTTCAGCTGGTTGTGTTCAAGAAAATCTGCACGCTAGAATCAGTGATGAGTGATGGTGCAGCAGGTCTTTCATGCGAGCCCTGATCACTGATGTGCCTCCATGTCATAACATGTCAGATTGATCAAGCTGTTACTTCTTTATGGTGATTTATGATAATAAATGCCGACTTTTTCCTTTGAATCCGAGACTTGTCGTCTCCGATAAGTAAAATATGACGCCATAAAATAGCAGTAGATCTTGTGAGGAGTTTATTTCCTTGCAAATAATTGGCTTAAAATACTTTTGACTGTTTCTTTTCCTCTGTCATCCTCCTGCAGTCTCTTTGCGACATGTTCATGGTTTTATTTCCACCCTGCAGACCAGCAGGAAATAAATAAATAAATAAAAACCCCTCAGCTTGGCATGTGGTCAAGTACATTACTCTGCGGCGCGGCTCTGCCCCGGCCGCCACCGTTCATCACCGGAGAAATTCATCCGTAAAATATTACAATGGCTCCTCTCTCCCCTCAGGATGAATTCCCAGGTAAATGAGCCCACTAAGTGCTGAGTTTTAGTGCCGCTTCCACCTCCGCGCTGAAGGAGATCCCTCAACCGGAGAGAGGCTCGCACTCAGAGAGAGGAAACGCCTTTTTGAGCACGTCAACAAGTCAACTTCAGAGCGGCCGATAGTTTAAGTGTTTTGAATCATTTCAGCAGGAAGAAAGCAGAGTGGCGCTTCATAACGCACAGATGGATGATGTGATGAAACATTAAACTGAGAATGCATTCATGTCGTAAATTCATTTAATACTCGTGATTCCATGAAAAGGGTTCGGCTTGTTTTCAGATGATGATGTAATAATGTTGATTAATGAGGTGAACCACGGCTTAATGCGATGCAGTTTAATATCAGCTCGGCCGTTTAAAGGGACGTTTATTAAAGTTATTAGATAATGAGGATGTATTACATCACAGGCTGCTCTTGTTTTCAGCTCCGCTGTCAAGCAAGCAGCACAGTTAAGGTATGATGACTCCAGCACAGACGACGTGTCCAGAAGTCAGGTTATTATAGATCATCATCGTCAAATGGGTTCTAAATCTACTTTGGCTAAATCTCACATTTTCTATCGAACCACTGACGCCTTGAAAGTCCGTCCATCCCCTCAGGTTCAGACTCTGGGTGTCATCCTGGAGACTGGAGACCTTTGAGGCCCACATCAGTCTGCATGCTTTCATCTACGAAATATCAATCGTCTTCGTCCATCACTTACATCTCTCGTTCATTTTTTGGTTGCATCTCGTATCTCGTATGTCTGCATAAACTCCACTTGGGTAAGACTTCACAATAAGGTACACAAAATTAGAGAAGTTACTGAGGAACTAAGATGAACTAATGAGGAACTACTCTAATTTTGTGTACCTTAGTTCCTCAGTAACTACTCATTGGTTCCTCAGTAACTACTCATTAGTTCCTCATTAGTTCCTCAGTAACTACTCATTAGTTCCTCATTAGTTCCTCAGTAACTACTTATTGGTTCCTCAGTAACTACTCATTAGTTCCTCAGTAACTACTCATTAGTTCCTCAGTAACTATTCATTAGTTCCTCAGTAACTATTCATTAGTTCCTCAGTAACTACTCATTAGTTCCTCAGTAACTACTCATTAGTTCCTCAGTAACTACTCATTAGTTCCTCAGTAACTATTCATTAGTTCCTCAGTAACTATTCATTAGTTCCTCAGTAACTACTCATTAGTTCCTCAGTAACTATTCATTAGTTCCTCAGTAACTACTCATTAGTTCCTCAGTAACTATTCATTAGTTCCTCAGTAACTACTCATTAGTTCCTCAGTAACTATTCATTAGTTCCTCAGTAACTACTCATTAGTTCCTCAGTAACTATTCATTAGTTCCTCATTAGTTCCTCAGTAACTATTCATTAGTTCCTCAGTAACTACTCATTAGTTCCTCAGTAACTATTCATTAGTTCCTCAGTAACTACTCATTAGTTCCTCAGTAACTATTCATTAGTTCCTCAGTAACTACTCATTAGTTCCTCAGTAACTATTCATTAGTTCCTCATTAGTTCCTCAGTAACTATTCATTAGTTCCTCAGTAACTACTCATTAGTTCCTCAGTAACTATTCATTAGTTCCTCAGTAACTACTCATTAGTTCCTCAGTAACTATTCATTAGTTCCTCAGTAACTACTCATTAGTTCCTCAGTAACTATTCATTAGTTCCTCATTAGTTCCTCAGTAACTATTCATTAGTTCCTCAGTAAGTACTCATTAGTTCCTCAGTAACTACTCATTAGTTCCTCAGTAACTACTCATTAGTTCCTCAGTAACTATTCATTAGTTCCTCATTAGTTCCTCAGTAACTACTCATTAGTTCCTCAGTAACTATTCATTAGTTCCTCATTAGTTCCTCAGTAACTACTCATTGGTTCCTCAGTAACTACTCATTAGTTCCTCATCAGTTCCTCAGTAACTATTCATTAGTTCCTCAGTAACTACTCATTAGTTCCTCAGTAACTACTCATTAGTTTTTCATTAGTTCCTCATTAGTTCCTCAGTAACTACTCACTGGTTCCTCAGTAACTACTCACTGGTTCCTCAGTAACTACTCATTGGTTCCTCAGTAACTACTCTAACTTTGTGTACCTTATTGTGAAGTGTTACCCTCCAGTTGGTCCAGAATGCAGCTGCTCGTATCATCACCAGAACCTTCCCCATAGATCATATCACTCCTGTTCTCCGGCAGCTTCACTGGCTTCTTGTTAAATATGGACTTCAGGATTCTGCATCTCACCTTTAAGACCTTTCCTACCTGTCCGAGCTCCTTCATATCTACACACCCTCTCGTGAGGGCCTGTCCCATTTCTACCCCTTAAATCATGAGACATGAAGCTTTGCACAGAGATGCCTCTCCTCACGAGGAACACATTTGCCTCAAGAACCCATAACTTCCGCTTATATAGATTTTCCGCCATTTTGAATGTTTTGAAAAACACTTCAAATGGATCTCTTCCTAGGAAGTTTGAGCGATCTGCATGAAACTGGGTGAACATAATCTAGGGACCAATATCTAAAGTTCCCTCTTGGCAAAAGTTGGAAAACTTACTAAAGCTGAGCTTCTATAAGGCAATGAATATTGCGGAGGGTGTGGCTCATCACATAAAGGTGTATAACATCTCAAGGGTTTCACCCATCACCACGCAACTTTGTAGGCATATGACCACACATAATCTGAGGGGACCCCTCCATTATTGACCCCATCAAACAAAATGGGGGCGCTAGAGAGCTCATTTCTTATCTAAACAAGACTAACACAGAACAGGTGTGAGGGGAACAGGGAGGGACTAACGAGCCAGATGTGAGGAGAGGATCGACAAATAAAACATGTTGAAGTGTTTGTGTGTAAAGGACAGAGTGGTGGTTCACATCTATACATTAGCAAGGAAGCGTGTGTGTGTGTGTGTGTGTGTGTGTATGTGTGTGTGTGTGTGTGTGTGTGTGTGTGTGTGTGTGTGTTGTGCTGAGCGGCCATTAATTACAAAATGGAGCGCACCTTTGCTCAGAGCTGGAGAAATGATGACATGCTAGTTTTAAGGCTTATAGGCTGGTGGTGGGGGGTAAAAGACAACAGCGTGTGTGTGTGTCTGTGTGTGTGTGTGTGTCACTTTCAAATCACTTTGTGAGCATGTGTTTGTTAGAAGAGGAGGAAGAAAGCAAAGAAGCAGGAAGATGTGACTAGAGGATGAAGAGTAAAACTGAAGAGGAGAAAACAGGAAAGAGGGCAAAAAACAAAAGGAGGAAGAGGAGGTGAGGAAGAGGAGAAGAAAAGTTAGGAAAGCAAGGAGACATAAAAGGAGAGAGGAATGGTTGAAGGAAGGAAAAGGAGGCAAGTAAGGAGAAGAGGAAGAGGGCAGGTGAAAGAGACGATGAAGAGGAGTAAGGGAAGAAAAGAGGAGACATAAGAGGCGGCAGAAAGGAGAAAAAAAAGGAGGCACAAGAAGAGAAACCAGAAGCAGGAGGAACAAAGGATGCAAGGGGACGGAAAGAAAGGGAAGAGGAGGAGGAGGCGAGGTAAGGTAGGAAGGGATATAAAAAGCAGATAGAGACAAAAAAGGAGGAAGAAGACATGATGGAAGAAGAATGAAGAGGAGGAGGAGACAAGGAGGAGGCAGCAGGAAGAGGAGTCAGGAGAGAAATGGGGGAAAGAGGAAAAAGTTAGGAAGGAAGGAGACAAAAAGGCAGAGAAGAAGGAAAATGGAAGGAGGGAAGAGGAGGCAAGAACAGGAGGAAAAAAGATGAAGAGGAGTAAGGGAGGAGGAGAAGAGGGAGGCAGGAGACAGGGGAAGGAAAAGGAGGGACAAAAAAGAAACCAAAAGGAGGCAAAGGAAAGCTGATGGAGACAAAAAATGAGGAAGAGGAGAGAGAGGGAAGAGAAAAGGAAAAAGGAGGTAAAAGTTAGGAGGAAAGGAAGGAGACAAAAAGGTAGGGAAGAAGGAAGAGGAGGAGGGCTGGAGAGAAAGATGATGAAGACGTGTAAGGGAGGACAAGAAGAGAACGTGGAGGAAGAAGAAGAAGAGAAGGAGTAGGCAACAGACAGGGGAGGAAGAGGAGCAGGGAGAGAAAGGGGGGAAGTTAGGAGGAGGAGGCAAGTGAGGTGAAGAGGAAAAGATGAGGAAGAGACATAAGGGAAGACAAGAGGAGGAAGATGAAGAAAGGGAGGTGAAGAGAAAGGTGGAAAGAGGGAAGAGGAGGCGAAATAAATGAAGAGATGTAAGGGAAGGAAAGAAGAGAACAAGGAGGCAGGAGAAAGGGTGAGGAAGAGGAGGAGGAGAGGTAGATATTAAAGTGAGGAGAAGAAGACAGAAAGGGAGGATGAGGAACAAGGGCAGGAGGAAGAGGAGGAAAACAGAAACACAAAATCACCTCCATCTAATTAAATGGAGCTTGCAGAGTGTGTGTGTGTGTGTGTGTGTGTGTGTGTGTGTTTGTGTGTGTGTGTGTGTGTGTGTGTGTGTGTGTGTGTGAGGAGGATTTTCAGCTTATCAGATGACCTTATTGGCAGGGGCTGAGGAGGCGAGCACGCGCGTGGCTGCCCGCGTGCACACACGTGACAATACAGCGCTAATTGTCAAACTTATCATTTGCAGCCATTTTTTGCTCCGTGTGCTGCGGAGCGTCTCCTCAGGGCGCAGCCGCACGTGCGTTTGTAGTTTAATGTGTCAATATTTAATGAATATGACCGACAATAAACTACAGAGACCAGATGCGACTGAAAAGAGTTGAAAATTGTGGGAAAATGTGCAGAAACGCTTTAAATATAATAAAATTTAAATTAATTTCAGCAGGATATTAAAGCAGTGTGACCATGACACACTAAAAACAACATTAGACCACTGAAGAAAATCATTTAATGCCATGAAATATTTTTATAAAGTCACAATAAATAATAAATGTCACTATAAACTCAGTGTAAAGCAGCAAAGACACATAAACTCACCATGGACAACAGAGACAGATAACTGAAATATCGCAGTAATGCTACTGAAATTTTTAATTTAAGTGAAGCCGAATTCCTCTTCGCTCACCCTCCTGAGGAATCAGTGCATAACATTTGCAATTAAATGATTTAAAAGATAATTAGAAGTGATTAAATGTTAAATTGATGATAAAGTGAACTGACCTCCTGCTGGCCGGACGCCCGAGCGCTCAGAGTAGGTGCGAAGTGACCAGAAGGTGAAGAATAACAGCTGGAGGAGAGGTTTCTTCTTCTTCTTTTCCTTTGTGGCATTTGTGTTAAAGGTCGCAAAAAGGAAAATAAGTGATGAAAGGTGAAAATCAGATTATTGATCCACAGTGCGAGAAGTTTTTCAGCGGTGATAGATGCGCGGACGCGCCGGCTGCCGTCCGTCTCTGCTCCGGTCTGCCGGAGGACTGAAGGAGCTGCGGTGTGGTGGATGAGAGTGGGTGGCGTCACTGGGAGGGGGCGTGGCTACACATACACAATCTCTCACTCACACACACACTTCAGCAATGGTAGAGTGAAACCAATCAGATCTCAAAACAAAGTTAAAGTGCTTTATAACAAATAAATAAATAAATGAATAATTAAAAAAACATGGTAAAATCAGCAAATGAATTATGATGTATCATCACAGGTTAAGCCGGTGGTTTTCAACCAAGGGTTGGGGCCCCGCAGTGGTCTTTTAAGGACTTCCAGAGGGTCACCAGGGGGACACCAGGGGGTACCCCGCCTCCCAGCTCAATGCAAGCCCCAATGAAAGTGAGTAACAGTCATAAGAGTGACTATTCTGATCATTTCTCGGGGCAATGGGGGGCGTGAGCAAGTAACAAAACGTGTAGCTCAGCATGTGACGTAAACAGTGACGTGGGAGGGAAGCTGCGGCTGGTCAGTCCTTCGGCGATTCTCTCATAAGTCGGCCCGTTCTTCACCGTCCCCGTCATCTGACGGTTAATGGCCTCTTCGTTTGCGAGGACAAGGAGGGCGCACAATTCCTTGTTTCCCCAGTTGCTCATCTTTACAGTGTCTGTCAGGTTTGTGTTTCCCTCTTGCTACTAGCTGCTCGCTAATTCCTGCTATCAGCTGTTTCCTGTTTATCCACCACCAGCTACGACTGGACCCTAAAAAGTGTCTGGAATATAGCAATGAGACTCTGAGGCTGCTGTCAGCCCTAGAGTGTCTCCTCTGGTCTGAATCAGGGACTCATGTTGCTCCAAAGTTGTATAATTGCCTCGAGTTGGTTCGTGTTCTCACGGCAGCATTTACGAGAGTACCAGATCAAATGCCTTGTGTGAGAAAGCTGCTCTTGATTGGTCAGAATTTCCATGTGGGAAAAATCCAGGAAGTAAAGCAAACGTTGAAGAAGAGTACACTTGAACCGCACTGAGGGGGCAGACGAACTCGCCTAGGTGTCACGCCATCCACCTTCCAAATATTTGTGATTTTCTTTTGGCGACTGGGCTGAAAGTTCGGCAAAGTTGATCCACGACCACCGGCCTTTGAGCCTCAACTCTTCCTCCTGCTATCCTGACCCTCCTCTTGCTCCTTTTTTCCACGTCCTCTCCTACTTGTCGATATGTAATTTGAACGGGGAGCCTGAACTGAGTTGTTACATTCACTCCTGATTTACTTCAAGGGACAAAAACGAGACGCCTGCTGCTAATATCCATCAGACACAACACAGACAATAGAGCAGAGATCTGAAACGAACTCACACTGCAGAGCTTCTGGTTGCTATTTCTGTTTCTGTTGTCAATAAAGAAACTGTTTCCACAAACAGCACATAAACGCAATAAAACCGGCCCTGGAGTCAGTAACGATCCGCACATTGTGAGACTTGAACAGGCTCTATAAATAAAGTTGAGTGGAGCTGGGGGGGAAATGGCTCGTGCAGCAGGACGGTCTCCTGCTAATGAGCCGCCGTTCGTTGAGGGTTTGGTGATTAAACGCTGTCAGCGAGCTAGAATCCCTCTGCGGCCGCTGTCATCTGGGCAGCACCATCAGTGATCATAAAAACAGTGGTAGGAGCTTTATCTTAAAGGGTTCTGTCTTGTGTACGCAATAAGGACGCTGATTTCACAATAAAGCGTTATAAAAAGTCAACTTTCTATATAAATAAAACATCGCTCTGGTGTCCGATGAGATTTATTTGCTTTAAATGAGAATCACTGTTTAAAAGAGCACACAAAGGCTCACACTGTATGTGTGCATGATCGGTCTCTCCCACACTCAGAAACAGCTTCAGTCTAATAGACCTTCCTCTTTCATCTCGTCAAACGATTTGTTCTCTCCGCTGTATAAAGCTGCTGTCACTGCAGAGCGGGGAGGTTGCTCTGGAGCTGACAACGACTGGAGGAGACGACAAAATGTCTGGAAATGAGCTTTCGAATGCAGCCTCGGGGGGGAGGATTCCCTGCATGTGAGGAGTCTGTTCAGGACTGGATGATTCAGAGAACCAAAGCCTCTCTGCTCTGACACTGAAGTCACATATTTGCTGTTTTCATGATTCTGTGTGAGGTTAGTGACGTTTATGTCCTGATAAAGATTTCAAAGAAAGAACGTTCACATAGAGTTCTGCAGCTTTTTTAACACGTTGGCCTTGAGTCACATTTCTACCCAGTGACTGCAGAAAAGAACAGGGCCAGCTGTCGCCCCGCAGAGTCATAAGGTCCTGACCTCTGTTACGTTCTTTGCAACATGTGTTTGGCATGTTCACTATTTTTAAACTCTGCACAGTCAAGAAAAAAAGATCTACTGGGATGAAAGTCACCACCACACTTCTCAAACATTTCGCCTACACAAACCAAAAGTATCAAGATCTACGGAAAACTATTGCTGCCGACATTTGAGTAGCAAAATCTGTCAGGCTTAGGCACAAACAGTAATTGGATATGGCTGAGAAAAGATTATGTCTTGGGTCCGTGTATCATTCGTTCATTCCATTTTCAATTTAAAATCAAAAATAAAAAAATAAAAAAAAAAGTTTGTTTTTTCATTATTTCTTTAATAATCAAATTCAAAAACACAAAAAATGTTTTGTTTTTCTTATTTTTGATTTTATGCTCACATCAAAAATAGCAAATCGAAAAATGGGCCATGATTGAAATTTGATTTTGATTTTTCATTTGATCCAACTTGCGTGACCCGGAACTATTTTCTACAGAAGCGAATTGCATTCACTGCACAAAAAAAAAAATAATTAGACACCTTATCTTGTTTATACAACGGAGTTTTAGGGCCACATTGAAGAAAAAGAAAAATTTGGAGATTTCGAGAATAAAGTCAAAATATAACAAGAAAAAACTCGTAATATTTCAAGATTAAGTTAGAACTGAGAAAAAAGTCATAATATTACGAGAATAAAGTCGTAGTTTTTAAGGAAATAACCAACAACAAACAATTAATTAGGTTTGGGAGATCACGAGATCCTGATCTTGTAATTACGAGATCTTTTCTCGTAATTACGAGATCCTTATCTTGTAAGCAAGATAAGGTGTCTAATTTTTTTTTTTTTATCCAGTGAATGCAATGTGCTTCTGTAGAAAATAGTTCCGGATCACACAAGTTGGATCAAATGAAAAATCAAAATCTAATTTCAATCGTGGCCCATTTTTTGATTTTTTATTTTTGATGTGAGCATAAAATCAAAAATAAGGAAAACAAACCGTTTTTTGCTTTTTTGAATTTGATTATTAAACGAATAATGAAAAAACAAACCATTTTCCGTTTTTTGATTTTTGATTTTAAATTGAAAATGGAATGAACGACCACTATACTTGTTGGAGACACAGAGATGGGCTGCTTTATAACACCCGCGTTTCTTGGCTAAAAAGTCGTTGAAAACGCAGTGATGTCTGCAACTTGGCAGGTGTAGGTGTCATATCAATCTCTCCAAAAAATCCTTTTGTCTCTGATTTTTTTAAATGCCAGGGATAATACTGAAAGTTCAATTTTGCTTTCAATATTTGGACTTTATTCTCAAAAATCTTGTATCTTCCTCCTGTTGTGTTTTATGCTGATGACCTCACCCTAATAGTTTCTCACAGAGATCCTTTACAGGGTCAGAAAAATCTGAGTGTCCCAGTTATAATCCTGACATTTACGAAACGCTTCTTAGAAGTTGGAAACTCATAATATCCAAAACTCTTACATGACATTAAAGCAGCATCAGTGATGTAGTTTGGTTTATCTGAATTTAATGTGTCTCTGTGAGAACAGAAAATCAAACTGCCGTCACCTCCCCCTGGCCCCAGTCCTTCTCAAACAACTCTGCATCTTTTGTCTCTGTTGTCCTGATGCGATGAATTATACCAGCCTGCATTTATAGTTTAGCACTCAGCTGTTCCCATAAACACTGACAGAAGTAGTTGGTGAAATATGAAAAAGAGAGCTTGAGAGAGAGGTTTGAACCCTGCGTACACTCGCCCGTCTGCACACCTGATCTATCGCTGTCAGAGGAATCAGAGTGACGCCACTTTACTCCCTGACAGTTTGGACTTCCCACTGCGACCCGCTAAATCCAGTATCGCTTTAAGATCCCGAATGACCTCAAAGACGTCAAATACCAAAGCTGGAAGAAAACTTTGATCGGCTCTCCGTAGGAAAGTTGTAAAATGTGGAGCTCTGCAGCACATGCCGCAGTTCCTGCTCCCCTCTCAGCCATGCCTGAGGGAGCTTTTAAAGGCAGCAACCAAATTTTTCAACAAGGCAGCTAATTAGACTGAGCGCTAACAGCTTGCAGGAGACAACAGGAGACAAGGAGCTGCTTTAACAGCTGCACTTAAATGCATCGTCCTACTTAATCATGTAAGAATCAGGTGCTGGTGCAGCTTCATCAGATCGGATCAGTTCAATTCTGCAACCTCCGTACAGACGAGCTATTTTTACCCCTGCTCCTGGCTTTTATTTGTAGTTTAATATATGCCCTCAAAAGACCGAGCTCAACCAACATGAAGGGCGAAAAAGTCCTCACTTCCAGCCTTCACTGCTCAGTCTTTTTGTCGTTAATTCATGAGTTCTTATCTTATTCAGCTCGAGCTTTTGTGTTGGACTCAGACGGTTCAATCACATCCCCAAAGCTGCGGGATTGTAGAAAACATCAGGCATCGCTCTACCTTCCTCTTTGTACACAGAGTGTGTGATGAATGCTACAGCGGCTCCAGAAAAGTGAAAGCGTGGTGATTTATCTGACCGCCCTCCGCATGCTCTCTCATTCTGCTCTGTCAGAGGCCGAGGGGGGATATGATGGATATCTGCAAGGCGACTTATGAAGTGACTGGAGATCAGAGCACGGCGCCGATATCCATTCAGCGAGTAGGAGTCACCTTGGACCTGCGCTTTTAGAAAAGGATTTCTCAGACGTTTTCGGCGGCCAGGGCTGAGGAGGCCACCGGCCAAATCACGCAGGCTGAAGGTTTCATTTATTTCACATGACGAAAAGCCTGGTGCAGCTCGACAGACTGAACCTGAAGCATTATTCAGCTGCGTCTTTGTTTGCAGATTTGTTTTGTATATTTACTCCAAAGCTGTCTCTGGAAGCTGGATTCGACAGAAAATCATTTTTATGTCTGTTTCTGATTTCTGGTCTGCTCGCCGTGAAAACAGGACGTCCATCTTGGGCATGAAAGTACAAACTTCGTCTGCTCAGGGAAACCGAAGATTTAGTGGAAAACTCTGGAAAAAAGTTTGTAAGTTTGTCAAACTGTCTCCTGTTTCCAATCGAAGGAGGTTCAAGGGGCACAAACATTTACTTTTTCTACCCTGTGTGTAGTAAACAATTAGTTGAGTAATCAATAAGGTGATTGATTGCTTGTTTAAAGTCATCCACCAAAAGAAAATGGCAAATATTCTCTTGTTCCAGCTTCTTAAAGGGACAGTTCACCCCAACACCTGTACTGCTATTTAAATATCTAGATAGTTTTGGTGTGAGTTGCCGAGTGTTGGAGATATCCAAGATGTCTGCCTTCTCTCCAGTATATGCAACTAGAGGACACTTGTGTCAAAAGACAGATTTGAAAGCTCAACATCAATGTCTCTTTGCAGAAATCATGACCAGGTTACTCAAGATAATCCACACACCTTGTTGGGAGCAGTTTCATGTAGGAACTACTTTCTTTCTACCAAACTGCCAGCACGTTCTCATTCCAGGTCGTCACATATCACCACTTTGTTAATGGACTTTCAAGTCTACAGATTACACGCCAGACATCCTTCTGTGTCAGCTGTTGACTTTCCAGGAGGTCAACAAAAGCACGAGCCCCTTTACCACCAACATTCTCAGGAGCTTTTATTACCAGGAATTTATTTACCTGGGTGAAATAATTCCTGGTAATCTGTGTGGTTTGCGTTTCCTAGCACCTCAAAGTTCTGGAAAATTTTTTCAAATTAGCGTGACGACGTAGATGATTCAGGGATTCAGCCCCGCCCCTCAAGAATTCCTGGTAATCTGGAAAGTCCTACCCCCCTACAAGGTACTTTTTCCATGGTAAGTTTGGGGTTGAGGGAAAGTTTTTATCCCGGGTAATTTCCTTGGAAATGTGCCAAGGCTTTTCAAAAGCCCGGGTACATGAGAAAAGTTCCTGTGGTGGAAAAGGGGCTATGGATAGGTTTACAAAAAAAACATGGTTTTGGTTCTTCATACGGGAAGTGAACACCGACTTCGAGGATAAAAGTCCGGGTTTGGTTTGACCCATCCACCACCAGCTCCTTATATTATGCCATGTTTCCAACCATGTGTTCATGTATCATACCACTGCGACAGGTGCCTCCCAGCTTGCTTGCGTTATCTACTGACACCATCAGTCCACCTATCCAACCTCCAGCGTCGGACACCACCTAAAAAAAGCTGTCCTTTAACGTCGGCATGATCCGCAGCCGATCACTCGGGCGGTTGGGAGCGGTGGCGGATGGATCCAACAACCACCGGCTTTCACCTGGGAGGCCGGTGTTCGCTTCCCATAAGACTGTAAAGCCAAACCCTGTTCTTTGTTCTTTTTTAAGGACATCTTTATTTTCCCCCTGAAACTACTTCCTGTTCAAAGTTCATAGCAAACAAAATCCTGGATCTTAGGGGGTTAAATGCAAATTATAGCTCAGCTCAGACAGCTGCTCCATCCTCTGAGTATCGGTACCAGATTTAACGGCAATCCATCCCCTAGTTGTTGAGATAAGAGCTGACACACACTGACTGGTAAATGGAGGCTGCTGCCTGATGAAGCCAACGAAAAGAGAAGCTGTAATCCTGACCCGACACATGTAGATGGCTAGGTTTCAATCATATCACCGCAGAAGCAGATAAATATTTTTCCAGCGTCGTTGTCGTGTTGATATCTCTGCAGCATGATCTGCTTTTCAATCGCTGCAGCTGTCAACATTTCATTCTCCTGCATACAGCTGAGATACAGTTTAATAGGATCTCACGGGAGCAGTTTGTGTTCTAATGCATGTTATTCAGCAGATTTTAAGAACATGAACTGTCTGAGACAAAGAGTCTGACATGCAGACGCCTCCGGAGAAAGTTGGCACAGGACGCAGGGGGTTTGTATGAAGAGGTAAATGTTTTCTGTTGAACACGACTCACTCGGAGCGGCCGTTGCTGCCCCGAAGTTCAGCTCTTATTAGAGGCTCAGACTGGATTCGACGCGTCTATTCATCGGGGCTGAATGGGAACTGTGGGGTCTGAAAAGGACCCCCTTCTATTCACTGCTTTATCAAGGACACTCACTATCAGCCCGGCTCGCTTTGCATCAGAATAAGTGAGCGTTTGCTTGTCAGCCAGGTTGGTTATGGGAAGAGACGCCAGGAATTTGGTTTATTTCAGATGCTGCCTGAATGCAAAAGCAGGAATCCCTGAATATGGTGAGAACTAAATGGCAGAAAAGAATCTGAGAATCAGATCTGTGGTGATGCTCTTTAAATAAACGTGTCGGCTGAAGAGGACGTTCTTACACTGCTATGAACCTGATAATGATAAAACGGAGACGCATGGATTCAGCACTCCATTTACATGCAGTTTCATTAAGTACTGCACAGTTCACAACAACACAGTTAACTTCCACATGTGCCTGTGGCTGCCCGGCTACTCCAGCACATGTCTCACAGTCCATTCAGGTTTAACCCAAAACGCAGGCAGTGACCTTCAACTTCTTCTGGGCAGCAGTACTTGAAAGCCAGCACACTACGGCTTTTCATGGCACTATGCCCGCAGGAAAAGCACGACAACTCATTAATAAAGCATTGCTTTTTGTGGCTCTATCCTGGCAGGAAGAGCGGCATAATTTGTTAATAAACAACCACTTCTTATGACACAATCCCTGCAGGAAAAGCACCATAACGCGTTAATAAACAATCACTTTTTATGGCAGCAAATGCAGCAAAAAAACATTACTTTTCATGGCATTATCCCAGCAGGAAATGCATTGATGTCTTGGTAAAAAGCAACCACTTTTCATGGCACTATTTTAGCAAGAAACACCGTTTTTGGTGGCACGATCCAGTTAAGAAATGCAGCAATGTCTTGCTAAAAAAACCAACCTCATTTGATAACCCTATCCCAGCAGGAAGACCGGCAATTTGTTATTAAAAATGCTTTATGTGTCACTTTCCCGGCATGAAATGCAGTGATGTCTTTGTAAAAGACAACTACCTTTTGTGACGTTATCTCAGCTGGAAATGCAGGAATGTCTTGCTAAAAAACAACACTTATCATATTACTATCCAAGCATGAAACACAGTGATTTCTTGGGGGAAAAAAGCGTTTTGTGGCACAATCTTGACAGGAAATGCAGCGATGTCTTTGTAAAAAACAAACACTTTTCAAGCACTATCCAGCAGGAAAAGCAGTAGAACTCATTAATTAACAACCACTTTTTGTGGCAGCAAAAAACACTACTTTTCACAGCACGTTTCTTGTTAAAAAACAATCGCTTTTCGTGGTGCTATTCCCGATGGAAAAGGGGGAAGGGGTTGCAAAAAACACAGTTGATTAGTGGTGAAACTGCCGCTGGAAAAGCAGCTACTGCTGGCTACAAAAACACAACCGATTTTGTTGTTTGTTGCTCAGCAGGCCATCAAGCTGTCCCAGCATCCCCTCCACTGGATGACAAGGTAAGTTCATAAACTGCGTCACTTTAGAAATGTTAATACGACACTTATGAAACATACAAATGTAACGTACTTGTGGTTTGCAGAAATGTTCAAAGCCAGCATTTTCCTCTGTATAGAAAGACACTGCAGGACAGTAATCTGCACTCGTGGTGCCAAACGTCTACATGAAAAACACAGTTGCAGGAAATGTGGAGATTTTGCTGAGAGAACAGGACAGTATTGTTCTATACATCCTCTTTTCCCAGGCCCATTTCTGTCTCTCGCCTCCATCTGTCCATTCACTACATCTCCACACTTGAGGCTGCGCAACCTGTTCAAGGGAAATGACTTATTCATCACTTTCTCAGCAGTATAGCAGCGGGAAAAGGCCGCGGATTAGCCGGCTGTATCTTCAGGCAAGTACACACACACCTGAAATCTGCAGCCTCTTCTGTCCTTAGGCAGCATTTTTAGGATTTAGTGTTAATTCCTGGTGATGAATGTATAAAATTTGCATTGATGCAAACCGTAAATCACAGCTGTAATCCTGTGGAGGTTTGGTTAAGTGGTCAGTTTCAGGAGAAAGCTTGTGGTGTCTTATGTGTTCAGTTTGTCTTTCTGTAGCTTGTCAGCGTGTTTTTCATGCGGCTGATCCGATTGCAAATGAAGAGCAGGTTTACTCCACACTGAGACCTCAATCTGCCATTTGAGATGCAGAGAAACCCACTTTGACAACACGATGAAACCAAATGATGCTCCTTTCTGAAGGGCGGCCCTCAAATCCTTAAATCCTCAAATCCCTGGTTACTAAATGATTACCATTTCACTGCCTGGATCCTCTGCACCAACCGCATTCCTACAGCATTCATCTTCTGCTGCTCTTATCCACGGAAACTTACAAAGGGAGCGAGCGAGGGGGGTTTAGAGTTTCGCTCAAGGACACTCAGACGAGACACGCGATGATCAACAGAGGGTAATGATGTCTTCCCTTCACAGATGGATGTACAGTCTTTTGGCAGATGTTGCAGATTCATCTTGTGAGGTGAAAATGAGAGATGTCTGTTATCGATGAGGTCAAGTGATTTATGGCTCACTAAATTCACATTTCACTCTCAATAGTTTCCTGAAAACACACAGAATAACCTTGCAAATGGCCATTTTAGAGAGTGGTTTGAATATATTTGATCAATATATGAAGCTGTTTCTGCAGCAGATGAAGTTTCAGATCTTCACGAACTTGACTGACGAATCACCAGGTTACGGTTTGGTTCGGTTCAGGAAACTAAAACTATGTGGTTATCGCAAAAAAAAAGGTCATGCACCCAGAAGACATCCTCCACCCAAACGCCGACTTTGGCTAATAGGTTCGTCTGCATCCAGCGGCCCTGATGTGCAACCCCCCCCAAATTCCTGATCACGACTTTTAGGGTTGAAGATTTGGTAAATTTGGAACATTTAAAAGTGACAGCCACAACATAACAGTATCAGGTATTCATCCAGGAGACTCCTGTAATCCTGTGTTCAGTTACACTGTGGTTATTGTCAAAAGTAAAATTCCATCTGGGGGAAAAACAATGGAGAAAATACTCTGTATCCTGGGGCTCCTCCAGCCTCTCAGTTATACTGGAACAGAGTAAATAAAACACGATCATTGTTGTGTGGGTGCACCTGACATAAATGCATCTTGTTAAAGAGGAAAAAGCACAATGTCGTCACGTAAAGATACAATTATGCTGCGTTTACATCCGCTGAGATTTGTTTTTGCAGTGTTTGAGAGAAGTGCCTGTAGCTTCAGAGCGACTCACTTTGAACAGGAAATGTTTATTTAACTCTGTTACAGTCCTAATCTCAGTCTGTGGATATTAAACTTCCTGCTGCCGCCAGCTGCTGAACGCAGCTTTAAATCCAGTTTTACATGAAGAATTTGTGTTTCAAAACGTTTGAGGGAAAAGGCTGCAGCTTTATATCAGATTTATTCTAAAAGGTGAACTCTGTATCTGCGTGCGTGTGTACTCCACTCCAGTGTGAGGTGATTACTTCAGCGCAAAGACAGCTTTACAGCTGGGAGCTAAATCTCATCCTGAGCTTCACAGACGACACCGAGCGATCAATCAATGCACAGATAGATACAGAGAGTTCGTCCAGGTAATGTCATTCGGCACTGTGGAGTTAAATCCTCTCTGCACAGTCTCCTTTTGTGACAGTCATTATCTCTGAACCCTCGCTGTCACCCACTTTACTGCAACACCAATTACCCACAAAGCTCTGTATCCACGGGTTTCCCATGGCAACACAAACTGGATCACCTGGGAGAGTTGAAGAGGGTTGAGGGCACCGGTAAACAAGATTTTGATACAATGACCAATTCATACCTGATGTTCATGGCCACTCAGTTTAATTTAAAAGCTTGAATTGCAGGCAGACGCATTTTTATATCAACAACACGACAAAGAGCGTCACATAGAAAGTCAAACACCAAGTCAGTTAGTTGTCTTTGTCACTACTGGGAGCATGAGCCAGAACCAGCACAGTCGCAAGAGCACGAAGGAGACACCAGGAGAGCTGGACAGGGCCGTAGAAGGGCATCAACCCAGCAGCAGGACTGCTACCTGCTCCTCTGTGTGAGGAGGAACAGGAGGAGCACTGAGCCCTACAACATGACCTCCAGCAGGCTACTGGTGTGCATGTTTCTGACCACACTGTCAGAAACAGCCTCCATGAGGGTGGCATGAGGGCCCCACATGCTCTAGTGGGACCTGTGCTCACAGCCCTGGCCCTGGGTTCCTCCTGGTGCAGAGGGCCCTGGGTTCCTCCTGGTGCAGGGGGCCCTGGGCTCCTCCTGGTGCAGGGGGCCCTGGGTTCCTCCTGGTGCAGGGGGCCCTGGGCTCCTCCTGGTGCAGAGGGCCCTGGGTTCCTCCTGGTGCAGAGGGCCCTGGGTTCCTCCTGGTGCAGAGGGCCCTGGGTTCCTCCTGGTGCAGGGGGCCCTGGGCTCCTCCTGGTGCAGAGGACCCTGGGTTCCTCCTGGTGCAGAGGGCCCTGGGTTCCTCCTGGTGCAGAGGGCCCTGGGTTCCTCCTGGTGCAGGGGGCCCTGGGCTCCTCCTGGTGCAGGGGGCCCTGGGTTCCCCCTGGTGCAGAGGGCCCTGGGTTCCTCCTGGTGCAGGGGGCCCTGGGTTCCCCCTGGTGCAGAGGGCCCTGGGTTCCTCCTGGTGCAGGGGGCCCTGGGTTCCCCCTGGTGCAGAGGGCCCTGGGTTCCTCCTGGTGCAGAGGGCCCTGGGTTCCTCCTGGGCACGCTCAGACGTTGTGAGATTTCAGTTTTTCACTTTGATTTTCAGATTTTGAATCTGACTTCGGATGACATTTTTCCTCAAGCAGGTTAATGATTTTATAGAATATGATGCTTTGCTGCAGATTAAACTAACCAACAGTTTATAAAGGAGTTAAAATGAGCACAACCTTAAACATCTACAGCAGGAACATTAAAGCATAAACATCAGACAGAATGTGAAAACACTGACAGGAACATTTGACTGCATCATCAGTGCTTTGAGG
This sequence comes from Epinephelus awoara, assembly GCA_035609425.1. NCBI lineage: Eukaryota > Metazoa > Chordata > Actinopteri > Perciformes > Serranidae > Epinephelus > Epinephelus awoara. The sequence goes on from CM069317.1 coordinate 20,138,725, forward strand.
TTTTGACTTCAGGACTTTTGCTTGCAGTGGAGTATTTTCACAGTATATTATTCATACTTTTACCTCAGTACTGAATATTTCCTCCATCAGGTTTCCCTCCAAAATCTCAAAAGCGGTTTCCTCTCAGAGACAGTCTGGTGTGTTTACAGTACTCACACTCACACCTCAGTGTTAATGTGATAATGATTTACTGACGTTCAAACGCCGCACCTTCACCCTCCCTCGCTCATTCTCATCTGCGTTAATCTCACACCTCCTCGCTGTGCTCGGCTAAATGTTTTTCGGCCTTCATTTGCCCGAGCTCCTCCCCCATCCATCATAATTATCAGCCATGATTGATGGAGCTGCCGAGGAGACGAGACATCCACTTTACGAGGCCGGTCACTTTCAGCGGAACCACCGGAAGTCATCGAATGCGGCTCACGTGAGCACGTGTGGCTGTTAAAACCTGAGAGAGTTTGGAGGGGCCTCCTGAAGTCGTATAAATCTCATTTAACTGGGCGAGCTGGTGAAGCATGAGAACCCCGTCGGAAGGCCAAATGAGAATTAAAGCTCCATAAAAAGGTTAAATGGCTGTTTCACCTCAGGACCAAACAGTGTGTACACAGGGAGAGTGAGCGGGGCGGCTGATTTATGGAGATTAGGAGGATTTAATGAGCTGCAGTGACATTCAACAAGTAGAACAAGGTGCTAAAACTGACAGGGTTCTAGGTTTGAATCCAGGTCATCTCAGAGGGTGTTGGATGGGTCTGTCAAGTTCTTCCATGAGTCCAGGAGTGTAAGAAAACTTTCGTCTCACTTGTAGTTCAGAAATTTGATTGGATGGATCGTTGTTAGGTCGCTATCACCAGCTGAAGTTCAGTGGCAGTTTTGGCAGAGTTCAGTGCATCAGCACCTCCCTCTGGACCAGCGGAGGGTCGACCCTGATTTACATGGAGCCCAGGAAAATGAAGACGCACATGAGTAAATGATGGCAACGGACTTTATGTGGATACGAGACTTAAAATTGTGTAAATTGGTTTTACAATTGCAGCCAAGTGTGACGCAGTCGGGATTAGAGTCGGCATCTTGGAGTCTGAGGTCATGGTGCTCTGCCAGAAAATGGTTGATTGCCCCCTCGGGGTTTGGAGAGAGTTGCTGCCCCAAGCAAAGGAGTTTAAGTATCTCAGGGTTCACGAGTTAGGGTAGAATGGAGCGTGAGATGGATCGGCGGTTTGGCAGGGCATTGGCATTGATGTGGGCACTGTGCCGGACTGTTGTGGTGAAGAGGGAGCTGAGCCGTATGCAAAGCTTTCAAAATACTGGTTCGTCTATGTCCCAACCCTCGCCTATGGTCGTGAGCTCTGGGTAGTGACCGAGAGATTGAGTTGAATATTGGTTTCCTCCCTTTGGGTCGCTGGGCTCAGCCTTAGAGATAAGGTCAGGAGTTCGGAGTCGGGTCAGTTGAGGTGGTTCGAGCATCTGATCAGGATCGTCTTTGGGCGCCTCTTGTTGAAGGTGTTCTGGGCACGTCCCACTGGTAAGAGGCCTTGGGGGAAAGACCCAGAACATATCTCATCTGGCCTGGGAACGCCTTGGGATCCCCCAGGAGGAAAGGGATGTCTGGAATACTTTGCTTGGCCTGCTGACCCCACAACCTGGCTTCGAATTAGTCGTTGATATTGGATGGATGGATATGTGAATATCTCAAAAAACTTCTGGCTATAGTCTCTTTAGTTGAAGCAAAATGTGTCTTTCATTTTGAAATTAATTGGGATCCTCGAATTTTGAGAGTTCTTTGAGGAAATTTGGAATATTCCCAAATGTCTATAAAAAGATTTGAAGAAATTAAAGTGATGTTTAAGGAGAAAATCAAAAGTCTGAGAGGATATTTGTGTCAGGTTCCATGTGGGATAGATGAAGATTAAATGAAGCAGGAACAGAGTGAGTATGGCTTGTGTTCAGCGTGATATGTATTCCCCCGTGTGTCAGTGTCAAAGAGAAGCAGCAGATTAAAACATAGTCACTTGTTAAGATGCTCTACCCGGTCTGGTCGCACTGTTTCCTTCGTGGATCTTTTATCTTCGGACGCTGTGCTTCTCATTTCACTCTCAGGATTTCAAAGCAGCTGATGGGCCGGTTGGGGCCCCGTCACAGACAGACGGGTTAATCAAGTTGTTTTTAATCTCGTCGAGAAGCTCCCCGGCAGATTCCTATTATCATAATGAGCTCTCTCGTTTCTGTTTCAAGTCCTCGCCGCCGCAGCTGTTTGAGCGCTCACATCAGAGGAGGATGGAGGGCACTTCCTGTCGCTGAAAAGGTCACGATTCATCCAGGCGTCCTTGAGCGAGGCGCCGGAACGCTTCCTGTCCTCTGGAGCGAGAAGTTTCAGCTAAATTGTGCAGCTTCTGGCTGCTCGTTTGATTTTGATTTCAGCCTCAAACCGATGAATCCACCTCAGTAGTCTGTAATTATTCATGCTGTCATCAGTTGTCTGCTTAATTTAACGTCCAATAAACGTTAGGAGGGAATGAAGCTGCGTTCAGGTGCAACCATCATCTCAAATTTACTTTGGAAGAAAGGGCGTCGTCACACCCTGATTGGCCCAGAAGAGAGATGCACCAAGCTGCTCTAAATTCCTCGCACCCTGCGCCAACAGGTGAACTGAATAACCCTCTAATCAATAAAAAAAATCATTTGTGAGCAAAAGTCTGCACAGATAAACGACATATTCAAATTCTGAAGTTCAAAGTGTTCTGTTTTGAGTTCCTCAAGTGTCTAGATCAGTCGTGTGGGATCCTTTCAGAAACAGGATTACCCCTCTGCCTCGTGTAACTTATTTTATTCAGTTGGAAGTGAGCGCAGTTCGACACCAGTAATCCCCCTTGACGGCTGCAGAGGAGTCGGGGCAGCCTCTCTCAGAGTTTGAAGTGTTGCTGTTATGACCTGATGGCAGCTTAGCGTTCACCATATGGTGTTGTGGTTGTCAGGAGCTGTTTTCTGCGTGTGCGGGGGAGGTTTCGGTAGACAGATTAGCTCCGTGTGGTCATTGTCACGCTGGGCGCTCGCTACGAGGCTGTCAAAACACTGAGGAAGACGATGACTTTCTTTGGTTTGATGCAGACTAGATGGTGATTAAACATGTCAGACTAAATATTTTCTGATTTATGTAACAACATGTCTTCATTTTTTTAATGTTAGGTGACTAAAAGTTTGCAGTTTAGTCCAAATCTGGAGGCAGTCAACCTAAAAGTGTGGGTAATATGATTATAAATGTACATGCAGTCAAAAGGTCAAAGGCTCGTTTCATTCGTGTCTGTAAGCATGGGCGTATTATGAGAATATGGGCCCCTGGGCACAGACATGCAAGGGGCCCCACCACCTCTTCTGCATAGACTTGGTGGTGGTTTTGCGCACATTTTTTGTAGTTTTGTGCTTCTCTGTGGCTGTTTTGTGTCTCTTTGAAGTCATTTTATGTCTTTTTCAGTAGTTTTCTGTCCATTTGCAGTCATTTTGTGATGCTTTATGTCTATTTGTAGTCTTTTAGGTCAGTTTTTAAGGTAATTTTTGTGTCTCTGAAGTAATTTTATATCTTTTTTGGTTGTTTTCTGTGGCTTTGTAGTCGTTTAGGTCACTTTTTAAGGTCATTTTGTGTCTCTTTGAAGTACTTTGATGTCTTTTTTGGGTAGTTTTCTGTCACTTTGTAGTCGTTTTGTGATGCTTTATGTCTTTTTGACGTCATTTAGGTCACTTTTTTGTGTCTTTGAAGTAATTTTATGTCTTTTTTGGTTAGTTTTTTGTCGCTTTGTAGTCATTTTGTGATGCTTCATGTCTATTTGTAGTCATTTAAGTCACTTTTTAAGGTAAATTTTGTGTCTCTGAAGTAATCTTATGTCTTTTTTGGTTGTTTTCTGTGGCTTTGTGGTCATTTAGGTCACGTTTTAAGGTAATTTTGTTCTCCTTGAAGTAATTTTATGTCTTTTTTGGTTAGTTTTCTGTCTCTTTGTAGTCATTTTGTGATGCTTTATGTCTTTGTGGTCATTTAGGTCACGTTTTAAGGTAATTTTGTTCTCCTTGAAGTAATTTGACGTCTTTTTTGGTTAGTTTTCTGTCGCTTTGTAGTCGTTTTGTGATGCTTTATGTCTTTCTGACATCATTTAGGTAACTTTTTAAGGTAATTTTTTATCTGTTTAATATAATTTTATGTCTTTTTTGGTCATTTCTTCTCCCTTTTTAATCATTTTGTGTCTCCTTATGGTTGTTTTTTGTCTTTTTTCAGTAGTTTTCTGTCACTTTGTAGTCATTTTGTGGTGCTTCGTGTCTTTTTGTCATCATTTATGTCACAGTAATTTTGTGTCTCTTTGAAGTAATCTTTTCTTTTTGGTTGTTTCCTATTTGCCTTCATGTGGTTGTTTTATGTGGGTTTAATGTAATTTTGTGTCTCCTTATGATTGTGTTTTTGTTGCTGTGTATTTGAGGTAATTTAGTGTCTATTTGACATGTTTTCATTTCTTTTTTTGATCATTTTTGCAGCAGCAACAGTGCTGACAGAGCTAATGGTAATAACCAGGGGCCAGCCGGACAACACATTCTCACTGTGACCTCGTCACATGCCCACATTTGGTCATGGACTTTCCATTTCCAACTTTCATTGTTGTTCTGCTGCGTTTCCCCTTGACCATGCTGATGTGAAAGGATGGCTACTTTTCGTCAGTCACTGACACCACAAGTCACTTACTAAGCGCCGGATTTTACAACTTCAAAGTGAGTCTTAGCGCTATACTTCAGTGACGACGCTGTACCAATATCAGCAGTAACCACTTGTGATTGACAAAGACAGATAACTCAGACCTGAAGAGCTGTTCTCCAAAGACAACACTTCCTTCCTGGGCGGCTGGACTTCCACCAGCTGTGTGATCTGTCTGTGATCTCGTTCACTTCGTTAATCAATTAAGGAGCTAAAAAAAAAAGCTCTGCTGACCCAGCCAGCGTGTGACAGACAGCGACGTGCAGGAGGTGGAGCAGACAAGTTAAAAACAGTACGGAACTTGGCACCAACAACAATCATGGGCACTCCTCTACTGTATATTTAACCAGGCTTTGTGCATCAGCGTGGACGTGGATCAGGGTCTCTTATCATTTTAATGTTTGCTTGTTGCAAAAACTGTTGGAAATTCAAAGGAAATGAAATTTATTTGTTGAAGATTTTGCGCTGAATCACAAATATCTCAAGATTTAGATATTTTCTGAACACCTTAGGGCAGTGGGTAGGTTTTGTTAGAGAAGAACTGATACAGTGGGGTTGATGCTGTTCTTGCTGATGGTGATTCATCGCTGACGAGTCTGTCCTGCAAACTTGTTTATTGTTTCCCGTCAGTCCAATTATCCCATACTGGAAAGAGGAAGTTAATATATAGGCCATGAGGTAGGCGTGTGTGTGTGTGTGTGTGTGTGTGTGTGTGTGTGTGTGTGTGTGTGTGTGTGTGTGTGTGTGTGTGTGTGTGTGTGTGCGTGTGTGCGCGGGGAGGATACAGCGCTCTGTTCCAGAAGCCTCTAATCCGATCGGGCGGGGGTGGGGGGTGAGAGTGTAGGCAGGAGAGGATTATGGGATTAGGGAGGGGAAGATGCGACATGAGATGGCCACTCTGCAGCTGCACAGCCCCGCGCGCTGGCACGTTCGAGGTTGCCACGGCAACAGAGAGGGCGCAGGTTCAAATCCGCCGCAGTGGCTCCAAGTGGCGCCAAAACAAGACCTTCATTAAGTTGATGTAAAAATCAGTCACTATCTTTATTTAAAGTATACTCTAATATCATCTGCATACTGGAGCACGTTAAGACTGAGGCATTAGCATGGATTGTGTTTGCTGTCCTTCTGAAGACTTAAGGTGTACTTCCTGTTTCAGTTTAACCGCCTGTACTTACTGCAGTTGTGTGCACACTTTTAGTGAACGTTTGTTCTGTGTTTGCTCGGTTAACAGCTGTTTCAGCCTGCTACAATCAGTCATGGTCGCTGACATTTGCTTGTCATGCCTCAGCACCACCCATTGGTCTAAATCCTGAAACAGTTTCCCTCATAAACACTGAGGGAGCGTAAATAGGTACATTTACTCATGTACTTTGCTTTAGTACAAATTGAGGTACTTGTATTTACTTGCGTCTCGTCTTTTCATGCCACGTTACACTTGTGCTTCACAACATGTCCTTTTACCGTTCTATATTTATCTGAAAGCTTTGGTTACAAGTTCAGATTCACAAAGGAACAGCTGAAACAATATGTCAATTTGTAAGTTAGCTAAATGACAGAACATTGGGGACTATTTTGACGAACTATTTTGAATAATTTTGATTTTTGGGATATGTTTTTTTAGATTGTTCTTTAGATTTCTCGTTGGGTACTTTTGCCCATTTGCGTCATCTGCCATGTTTTTCTGAGTACTGCAACAGTAACAGTCAGTGTGCGCCGTTCGATGACGTCGGCAATACCTCCCGCACCACACACTGCGGGCTTTACTCTGGTTTGATTTCTGCGTTTGTCACTCTCTCGTTTTGCCTTTTTCCTTCTTCTGAACGTGGCGGAGGTTGGGGAGGACCAGCGGGACCAGCTCCTGAGGCTTCGGAAGCTTCTTTGGGTTTTCAGACATCTTTCAGTAGCTCCTCTGCTAGCCTCGTCGTCTGCGACATTTCCAACTGCGCATGCGCTCTTTGAACTCTACGTCAAATGCGTCATTTCCTGTGCGACAACGTGGGAATGTCGCTCCTGAGAGGCAATAGCGCTTCTAAGCAAACCAGAGACTGTTGTGTGGTGGAGATGCGTTCAATGATCATCCTAATAACTCGTTTGGCAGTGGCTGTAATGTAACAGACATTGTTGGCACAAACGCTGCTGGGAAACGCTACGATGTGCTGCTAAAAACACCCAGTTTTGGTGGTTTAAACACCACTGGGAAATGCAGCAATGTGTCTGTCGAAACCATCATCATTTAGTGCCACAAACAAGACTGGGAAATGCTGTGATATGCAGCTAAGACATCCAGGTTTGGTTGATCAAGTGCTGCTGGGAAACGCACAATGCCAACATTTTCTCCTGGTGACTCTCCAAATCTCCTGGTATCATATGAGACACAGAAGGAACCAACGTTTTGACGTGACAGTCTTCCTCAAGGCTCTGTGCGACTGTTATTCAGTCTCCTGGTCTGAGTCAATTCCAGCTTCAGTATTCATGACATAAAAGTTAACGTAGGACAGAGCGGGCTCACACCCTCACAGGAAGTGAGGCAGCAACATGTTGACACACTGAATACATCTTCATTGAATTTCTATGATGAAGATAAAGACACCTTTCTTAAGAATATCTGAAATAAAACCCACGCCCTGATACGGTCTCCCTCTGTCCGCAGTTTTTCTTAGTTAAATAAAATCAGATGTGAAGGGCGAATCAGAGGCCGAATAACTTATGAAGACGAATGTTTCTTTGCAGGGAGGTGTGTGTTGAAGCAGGAGACAGGAAGACGGAAAATCATCTCCGAGCTCCAGGCGACAGCCGCCGACCTTCACAAACCACTTGATTGCGGCCGTAACTCAGGGTAATACCTGGCAGAGTGACACTCACGGCGGCCCTGACCCTCCAGAAAACGCTTTCCTCCTGCGTATTATCCAGGGTTTACTGTCTGCCGCTGCAGTGTGAACAACCAAATGAGCCAGATGGGATTTGACAGATTGAGGATCTGTCCAGATTACGCTGTGATCGGCAGCCAGGCGCACGGACGCAGCGCCAGGAGGTAATCCAGCGGAGGGAGACGGCAGCCAGGACGGGCGCCATGACACCACCAGGCGTGACGGAGGGTGTTTCTAAGGATCTGAAACTTCCTCCAACACTGACTCAAGGTTATTATTATTTCACACAAACAGCTCAGAGAGCAGAGAGGTGAGCGGGAGCAGCCCAGACTGCTGACTAAATGGGAGTCTTAAAAGAATCAATGCGAGCGATTGATGAGAGTTTTAACAAAGATTGAACAGACGCCCTTTTGACCCTGGTGTTTGTGGCTCTTGGCTGCCCCCTAGAGGCCGAAACACCCACAACCATAACAGAAACGTGAACACGGAGGCACGAAAACTAGTTACTTGTTAGTTTTTAAGACCCCACGCTGCAAACCATATATTCCTTAATCTCAATTTCCCTATAGTCACGCCTCTTAAGTGCTATTTTCCCCTTAAAGTATAGTATTTATAATTAAAAAAAACCCTCTTACAGTACCTTTAATTAATTCAATTTACTCAAAAAATGTCCTTTAAAAGACATTTTAGGGACGATACAATCAGTCAATTTATAGACTTCCATTATTAAACCTGTAAATCAATAACATGCCTTTATATTTCTCCTCAATAAAAACTTAAAGTTAAGGGGTTTTGAAGCAGTGACTACTGAGGGGTGACCATTTGATTTGGCTCCTTGAAGTTTTAATTTTGATGTGTTTATGAGATGATTTAAGATCTGAGATGAGGTTGTTGGGAACTGTATGATTTGTGCGTGACTAACTGCTGCCCTCTCATGGTGAACTAGGAGAATTACAATTGACTTCTTAGATGTTTGCTTGGTTTTTCCTCATAGAAAGGAGTTGGATAGAAAAGAAACTGGTTGGATAATGTGAAGGTCAGAGGTCACAGTAGGTCAAAGTACATAAAGCAACTTGTCTGACTTCAGAAGCTGGAAAACAAACCATAAAAATGTCCAAATATTAAATTAAAAAACCTCAAAGAACAAAATCAAAGACCCCAAACATCACAAACCTCAGCACAAGTGTGTGCGTGTGTGCGTGTGTGCGTGTGTGTGCGTGTGTGTGTCTGTGTGTGTGTGTGTGTGTGTGTGTGTGTGTGTGTGTGTGTGTTGATCCCGGGTAAACGCAGGCTGCCAGGTGATGACTCAGCGGCCTGGCACAACCTTCTCCAGCCCAGCAAGAGCTGCTGACGGTTGCCGCGGAGACAGCTCAGCTCGGGGGGACCCTGGGGCCAGCTCTGAGGACGCCTCGGCCGTTTGAGGACGCCGTCTCCCGGGCGACAAGAAATGCAAAAAGAGACACAACAGAGGAGAAGAAAGGAGGGCTGACTGAAGCTGTCAGCGCTGTGACTTCTGCAGGCTGACGACAGATCTCAATATTGTACCTGTTGTTTAGTTTAAATGCTGATTTCTCTTGTTTTGTCAGAGAATACACCAAAAAACAAAAGAGAAATGTAAAACTTTATTAAACTAAAAAAAAAATTTAAATTAGAAAAAGTAAGTTGAATTAAATTTTTTTTTTAATTTGAATTAATTAGTTGATTTTTTTAATAAAACAATTAAATTGAATTGAATTAAATTTTTGAAAATAAAAGAAACATTAAATTGAATAAATTTAGTTTAATTAAATTTAAAAAATAATAATAAAAAGAATTACTTGAATGTAATTGAATTAAATTAAGTTGAATTATTATTTTTTAAATAAAACAATTAAATTGAATTAATTTAGTTGAATTGAATTTTTAAAAAATTAAAAGAATTAATTGAATGATATTGAATTAAATTAATCAAATTTTAAAAAATTAAATGGAATTATGATTTTAAAAAATTCAAAAATTAAATTAAAATAATTAAGTTGAATTAAATAAAAAAATAAGTTCATTATTTTTTTTATTAAATCAAATGAAAAAATAAGTTGAATTAAATTGAAAAAAATAAGTTAAATTAAATATAATTAATTTCAATTTAATTTAATTCAGTTCAATTTTCATTTATTTCCTTTAAACCTTTTCTTCTACACAAAAATTGTTAAAAATATAAGTCAAATATATTGATTTATTGTAACATATCCAATAATATGTCATACATTGAAATGATATATTCTCAATTGAGACTTGAATCACAAATTCAGCCTCACAAGTCGTCATGGTGATATTGTAAGTTAAATGATAATAAGTAAGAGTCATGCCATCTGTTGACTTAATGAATCATATTTATTACTTGTATGCAGTGAAATAATGAGCTCTCTCTCCTGACACTTGTTTAACAAACCAAAAGTGGACTGACAGATAAATGACAGATGTTTCCAGGAACTCTGGTCGTGTTTCAGCTCGTTCCTCCGCACAGAGTTTCAGTGTTTGAAGCAAACAATGGGCCGGCTTGTCGTCGTCCGCGTGAGGAGTGAATTTATCAGCGAGACAAAGACACAGTTTATCATGTAATCAACGGCTCTGTTCTGACTGGAAACACAAAGAGTGGAGGGGAGGTCAGAGGTGAGGGAGGCCGCTGGAGGAAGTCATCCGGGGAATTCAGCACACTGGAGATTATTCATATCATATTCACAAGATATACCTGCTCTGTCATGATGTTGTTTGGCTGATTAAAGCCTAAGAGGCTACATTAGATACAAATGTGCAAAATGAGAAATGGTTTTCTGTATCTTTATGATCTCTGCTTCCACTTTCACTTAAAATGACATCACTCAAATTAATCACATCTGTTACAACAGTTTTATCTTCCTGGGATTTACTATTTTATCTCACTTTGCAGTTTTTGTTTAGATAACTTTATAAGAGCTGCAAAGTGCACCAGGCTAGTAATAAAATGTTTGGTTTATTTTGAAATTCAGTCTCGCTTCCTGTCTTCAGACCAGTCGCCAGAGAAAAATGTTGGCATTGTACATTTCTGCAAACTACAAATACGTCACTTCATTCGTATCATATTGATGTTTCCAAAGAGATGAAGTATATGAGCTGACTTTGTCATGAACAGGTGGAGGGGATGGTGCTCAGCTGCAGACCACTGTTCAAGACCAACAACCACAAATCCAGGTGTTTCAACAAGTCATTGTTGTGTTTACAGCGACTTTTTAGGCACTAAAAGTGGGTGTTTTGTACCATTCTATTGCTGCGTTTCCTGCCAGGATAGTGCCAAGAAAGGTGGTTGGTTTCTTTCGAGACATGGCTGCATTTCCTGCCCGTATAGTGCAGTGAAAACTGGTTGTTTTGAACAAAGACGTCACTGCATTTCCTGCCAGGATAGTGCCATAAAAGCAGTTGTTTTTTATCAAGACATCACTGTGTTTCCTGCCAGAATGATACCAGAAAAGGCAACCGTTTTTTCCTGAGACATTGATGCATTATCTGCCTGGAGAGCTCCACGAAAACATGTGTTTTTTACAGAGACATCGCTGCGTTTCCTGCCAGGATAGTGCTACAAAAGGTGGTTGTGTTACACAAAGACATCACTGTGTTTCCTGCTGGGATAGGTGCACGAATGCAGCACTTCACTTCCATCGACAGAGCAACACTGCCCCAGACAGAGAATGCTTTTTACGGTTTCTTTAATGAGACATCGCTGTGTTTCCTGTCACAATAAAGCCACGACAAAGGTTGCTTTTTGGTGACACATAGCTGTGTTTTCTGCTGCCACAAAGGTGATCATTTTTACCAAGACATAGCTGTTTTTCTTCCATCCAAATCTGGCGAAAATGTTGAGAAAAAATCCAGAAAACCAACAAAGAAAATGCAAATTAATGTGTTTCTATTTAGTCCTGATAAAAATGGATGGAAATGCTCTTCATGATCCCAAAACCAAGGCAAATGTTTTAGTGTATTCACCACAGACGAGTAGCATCAGTGTATCCAAATAAAATCTTTCTTTTTTCTTTCTGTCTTGCATACAGTACTTCCCATCATACTCACTGACACACAGGCACTGCACTGTACGTTCATTTCCCCCAAGTCTCCAAAGTTTGTTTACAGCATTCTGGGGGTAAAAACTTGGCACCGGCACATCTCAACTTCTGCCTATTTGGCCGCAGCAGATGTAGTGTTTGTGTGAGCTCTCTTTAGGCTGCGGAGGGCACACGTCTGGCCAACTTCACCAGTGAAAAGAACGTCTTCATTAACATGCACGGCCATCCGCTTCCTCTGAAACGGGCCTTTGTGTCCCAGCAGATGCCCCGAACACATCGCAGAGAAGCAGAGCCGAATCAAAGAGAGATGGTATATGATCCACGACCAACGCACGGAGATACAGAGGGAACTGTTGGACCAGAGGTGCTTGGCAAAGTTTAGTTAACACATCTCAAGTTGGAAAAGACCCTGTGAGACTGTTTCTTCCCTGTGAGAGAGTAACTGTAACTCACCTGAAGGTGAAGACGTATGTAACAGACACACTTCATTTGGTGAACCTCCAACTTTTTAATTGCTAGTTGGCCGTTTTAGTCGTTCTTTCATGGACACTTCTCCACAAATCAACGATTCTTTATAAACTGAACCACAACTAATTAAACACAAGTAACTGTCTCACAACATCGTCTATACTTTCTTTATGATTTGTACCCAATTAAATGGATCTTGCCTGTAAAATTGATCTCATTTTAACAACTACAGCTGTCAAAATAAATTCAGTAAAGAGTCTCTCTGAATTGTCTCGGAGTTGACGTATTAATGGGCACGAAATGGAAATAAATGGAAGTGGAAAGTAAAGTACCTCAAATTTGTACTTGAGTCGAGAAAGAGACCTATTTAAGCTCCTCCAACAAAGTCTAACCCCCACCGAGTCAAAGCGAACTCTCTGCTACTGGTGTGACTTTTTCCTTCAGGCAAAAAAGTAGCATTCACAGGTGGCGGTCCTTGAGCAAGTTTTCATCCTCGTTGCAGGTCTTGACAAAAGCTGCAGAATTTGGTATTGTATGGGAAGGGCACAAGGAGACTGCAGAACTCCGCCAAGGTATACATCCTATCCATGCCCAAATTTACTGAGTTCTTCCTTGGGCCATGTTCCACCCTTTCACCAAGTGACATGAAGATCAGGCCAAAAGCTTTTCTATAATCCTGCTGCTGAACAAACTAGCAAGACTGAAATATAACCTCCTTGGCAGGAGTGAAGAGCGTACTTGTATATAGGTAGACGTATTCGTCCAGGTGCAAGGTACCCTAGGTTGGTTGTTGACGTTCTAGAACGCCGTGTCAACTTCAGCCTGTCACATACATTGTCTGTTTTCGCAGGAAACGTACAGTTTGCAACCAGTCTCTTTCAAAATAAGCGCACTACATCAGTACGACACTTAACGAAACGTGACGAGTTTGGCTTTAGAATCTCACGGGAAGCAAATACCGGCCTTCTGCCCCCTTAACATGCGTTTTCCCCTATTAAACAATAAAGGCAACCGACTGCGTATAATGCTAACGTGAATGAACGGCTTTTTTCGTTGGTGTCTGACGCATGAAGTCGTAGAATACCTGTGCTTGTTCGGCGACTTCAGGCACCAACGAAAAAGTGAAAAGTTTTTAGTGGAACTATGGGTAACACGTCATAAGACAGCCCACGTTTTAGAGTGTACCTCTCGGCCACTTTCCGGGGAGTTAGCGTATAACTCCTCCCGGTCACTTACCACATACTTTCCCGGGAAAGTACACGTAAGTCACATAAGTGGCCGAGAGGTACACTCTAAAACGTGGGCTGTCTTATGACGTGTTAGTGAACTATGTTCTGTAGAAAGTGACTTGCAAGTTGGTCGTTGACTTGTAACGTAATGACTTGTGAGTTTAAGCTAACCTGGAAGCCACAAGTTACGATATGAGATACGTTGGTGGTCAGTGTGTGGTTAGGTGTCTAAAACGCTACCGGAAAAACAGCGATGGGTCATTAAAAATGTCCACATTTGGTAACTAACGGGAGGAAACAGCGTGTATTTTGAAAACAGAAATTGCATGGAACAGGCAGAGGTTGACATGGCGTCTCAGGACATCAACCCAGGGTACGTCGTATGTGGACGTGTAAAGTCCATGACCAAACGTCGATACGAGGTCAGAGTGAGAGTGTGTTGTGTTACATTGTTGTTTAAGAGAAAATAGCTGTGTGCCAACCGGCCCCGGTCTCCCCTAAATAAGATGCATTAAAACAATAGTGTTCATTTGTTAATTTCACATCATTAAAAAATAGTTTCAGTCGCTCCTGACTGTTTGCAGAGACGATGACCTCTTTCTTAAATCCTGATATCAAACCCAGTAATGTCGACACTTTGGTCGGAGTGATGAGAAGCGTCTTATTCCTCCACTCTCTGAAACAACTTCTCACACGAGCAGACTGACATTAAGAGTCAGCCCATCAGTGCTGCTTAGCGCAGGGCTGCAGTGGAGTGAGGGGAGGTGGACAGCCCGGATTGGTCAGCAGTTTTGAATGACCTCAGCGCTGCACCCTCCACACCACCACCCACCACACTGCTGCAGTATAAAGTCTGCTGTTCATCCTCAGCCTCCACCCGCTGGACTCCAACACACACAACTTCAGCTTGAACTCACAGCGAGGTAAGGTCATCACTCTTTTCTTTACTTCATTTAAACACAGAAAAGAAAAGATAACTTTCCACCGACATTCTGATTGTTAATTTAAACACATAGTTTTTATCAGTAAGTTTAAAGGGACAGTCCAGATTTTTTAAAGTGGGGTTGTATGAGGTACTTATGGATAGTTAGTGTATAACATACAGTAGATGTCGGTCGGCACGCCCCCAGTTTGGAGAAGCAGGCTGGAGTCTGACACAGAAGCTAAGCAATGTACTGCTGTGGATGGGGGCCAGCAATATCAATTTAAGCGTATGCTGTGTTGAGAGTATTTTCACAGCTTTAACCCTCCGCCCAGCAGTCGATTCCGATGGGGAAGCCATTAGCGGTTTCAGTTCCCGTCGATGCTCTTGTGAAAGCCACCAAAGTCCATTGACAAAAACATTAATTTTAGCTTGCTGAACTCAAGAGCTGTGTGTCTACCGCTGCTTTGATGAGTTAGTTAGTTGGTGTTATTGTGTGACTTTGGTGAATCCGAACTAACTCTTTCATAGACCGAAGTCACGAAATTACTCAAATTAAGCGACTACTCAAGGCAGCAGTAGACCAGCAGCTCCTGTGATCAGCAATGTTAAATTGCTGTTTTTCTCAATGGAGTCTGGCATTGAAAACAGCAATTGGAGAGCAGTTGGAAATCGGTGTCTGAAATTAAGGTAAAGCACTGAAAATATACATTTAAACTGATAATGATTTTTTTGTAGCTATGTAGGTACAGCTAAGTACTGTCCTGTCAAATAAAGGTAAAATCCCCCCAAAATAAGTATATATTGTCGGGAACCGGCTAAATAATGTGCTAAAGGTAGGCTAAATTTTTGCGAGGGAACAACTGGCCATTTTCAAACTTGACTGTACACCTCAAGATAAAGTATGTGATTCCTGAACTGTCCATATTGGCAGTTTAAACTGGCCTTTAAACTTCAACAGCATCATTGAACTCCTGAAATTCAGCACTTTTGATTTTGGTGTGCCACCCCAAGATATTCACATCTGGCCACAATCTGTCGTCTAACTCTTTCTACGTCCTCAACTGAAGTGAGTAAAACCAGAAACCTGATCTGTTTCTCATGTGTTTGTGTATTCTCGCTGAAAAGGTGAAAGACGACAGATGACAATGACCGACCTGGAGACCTCGATGGCGACCATCATCGCCGTGTTCCAGAAGTACTCGGAACGAGAAGGAGACAAACACAAACTGAAGAAGAGCGAGCTGAAGGATCTGCTCAACGACGAGCTGCCGGATCTGATGGGGGTGAGAAACAAAACTGAGATCTGGAGGAGTTTAAATGTTGTGCAGTAAAAAGTACAATATTTTCCTCCAAAATGTAGTGGAGTAAAATTAAAGTATAGAATTAAAGTACCATAAATACTTCTACTCTTACTACTACTGCTTCTACTTAGGTAAATCTACACCTTGGCATTGTTACTTCTAGGACTTAAACTTGTACTTGAGTACTTCTACAACATACTATTACTATTTCAGACCCTTGACTGGTACTTGAGTACTTTCTCAATGTGGTATTGCTACTTTCAGGACTTTTACTTGCATGAAAGTTCCCTTTACCAGTATTATTACTACTTTCAAGACATTGACTTGTACTTGAGTACTTCTGCAACAAAGTACTTTCAGGGCTTTGATGTGTACTTAAGTACTTGTACATGTGGTATTTCAGGAACTTGACTTGTACTCAAGTACTTCTACAAAGTGGTTCTGCTACTTTCAGGAACTTGACTCGTACTTCTACTTTGTATTGCTACTTCGAGAACTTTTACTTGTTTTCAGTACTTCTACCCCTTAGTATTGCTCTTTCAGGATTTTGACCTGTATTGAAGTACTTTTACACCTTTGCATTGCTACTTCTGGGACCTAACCTTGTACTTTAGTACTTCTAAACTGTGGTATTGCTACTTTCAGGACTTTGAGTTGTACTTAAGTACTTCCACAACATAGTATTGCTATTTTCAGGACCTTGACAGGTAGTTGAATACATCTACTCCCTGGTATTGCTGATTTCAAGACTTTAACTTGTACTTGAGTACTTCTACACAATGGTATTTTTACTTGTGCTTCAGTACTTCCATTGCATGGACTTGGTGTTTGAGGATTTTGACCTCTACTTAAGTACTTCTACACCTTGGTATTGGTACTTTTGGGACTTTTACTTATACATGAGTACTTCCTCTACTTCTACTTTCTTTGTAAAGCTATTTCTAGGACCCTGACTTGCATTTAGTTCTTCTACACCTTCATACTTCTACTTTCAGGACTTTGACTTGTACTTGAGTACGTCTACAACATAGTATTGCTACTTTCAAGACCTTGACAGGTACTTAAGTACTTCTTCAATGTAATATTGTGACCCTCAGGACACTGACTTGCACTTGAGTACTTCTACATTTTGGTATTGCTTCTTCAGGACTTTGACCCGTACTTAAGTACTTCTTCAACATAATATTGTTATGTTCAGGACTTTGACCTGTACCTAAGTACTTCTACACCTTGGTATTGCTTCTTTTGTAAAGTAAAAGGTTGTAATATCTTTTCTACCACTTCTGAATTAATGGTAGCCTCGTACTCAAAGTTTTTCTTACTATAAGTACACCACTTGAGTCAATGTTTGAATGTACCTCAGAGCAGTTGAACTAAAAGAAATGAGTATTATGTTTTCATCCAAACACATTCAGAGTGCTGTCTTGAGTCGTTTCAATGACCTGGTGCGAACTCTCCATTTGTCCCCTCCCTGCAGCATGTGAAAGACCAGGCTACACTCGACAGCCTGATGGAGAGCCTGGATGCCGACGGCGACGCCGAGTGCGACTTCCAGGAGTTCATGACATTCATCTCCGTGGTTACCGTCTGTTGCCACGACTTCTTCGAGCACGAGGACGAGTGAAGGAGGAGGAGGGCGAGCAGGGAGACAAAAGAAGGGGAGCTACAGTAAATTATAAAGAAGGAGAAGAAGCCTAGCAACGCACAACCTGTGGGTGCAGTCGGCGCAGCGCAGGCTGGGAACACAACTCCAGCCAGCAGCCAAAACATTATTGGCTGGTGGCTGGCAGACAGTCCAGTCTAGTAGCTAAAATCAACCTTGTTCTTTTTCTATTTGAGTCTAAATACCTAGATGGCTTGAAAAGGCTTCAAAATGGCTTTGGGATTTTAGTGTGGCTCCGAAGTTTGTTCCAAAACTAGACACTGATTTCTAAAAGTAGTTTCTTCTGCACATCAGATGCTAGTTGGCTGCAGAAATTGGTACTTTTTGATCGCCATTTTAGCATAATTCCCAGTCTCTTTCTAAATATCAAACTGTTTAAAACAATTTAGAAGTGTTAGCTAGATTTTGGCTACCAGCTTTGGCTACCAAGATCTGCCAAAATATGATCAATAATTCAAGTTTCCTCTGGTGAAAGGGCCAGTAAAGTTGTAAAAAGGACCAGTAAGTTTGTCCACACTTAGTCAAGCAGCCTCCAATCATTCTTTTGAGATTTCACACATAGCATTTTAGGAGGCCAGTAAATCAATAAAGCCCCATTATCACGAGATCAGTGTAACCTGGGATCTTAAACCCATGTGGATCTTGTCAAGTAAAAATTCTACTCCCAAATTACTTACCATGTTCCACCAAACACAGACGTCATGTGAGAATATTAGTTCCTGCGTATCGGCATGTCTGTAATTTGGGGCTGGTTTTGTTTGTTTGGCTTTCTGTCTCTGCGACTCTTTTTCTGCATCCTTCCTAGCCGAGAAATTTGGAGGCTTCGACGGCATTTTTGGGACAAATTCAGGAGGCTCACAGCATGGAGACCCACCCTAGACAGCACATGTCCAACGCCTGGTTTCAAATTTTTAGCAGCCATTGTTCTTGACGTTTGGGAAGCGGATGTTACACAGAGGCTCGACATCATATTTGTTTGATAATTTCAGTAAATTTGAGTAGAATACAGATTCATCCCGCGTGATTGTGGCACTTGAAACAGACACTGCGGAGGTGATCGAAGGCCTTGTCTACACGAACGTGGCTATATTTGAAAACGTAGCCTTTTTCTTATGCAAACTGCTCTTAAGGTCACTGAAAACTGATCTCTGGATGAAGTTGTTTAGAAACTCTGTTATCAGCCCAGCTGCCCACCATTGTCATTAGACGTTAATATTTCAAAACATTCTTACGCCAACTCGTCAAATACCTCTGCTTTGTTCGTACAAGTGAAAACATGATACGCTAGGTATCCTTTTGCGTCTGTTTTGATTCAAAATACACTTCTGTTTTCACAGGAAATGTGCAGTTTCTGCTCTTAACGTGCACACTCTTATTCTTAATAAACTTACAACTAGGGATGCATGATAATAGATTTTTTGCCGATATGGGATATGTCGATGTGTAAGAACTCATTTGACCAATAACTGCTATCGATATATTGTCCCCACCTACTTTTAGAGATCATCAAGTCTCCTCTGTAGTGGAATTAACATCGTATTATACATGCATGCTCTTAACGTGACGGCCCACCATCAGATGGAGACATGAAATATAATATGTGCGTATGTAATGGTCATTCATAAGGCGAATTCAGGAAAAAGCACGTTGGCCGATTCTGATAGCTCATTTAAAGCTAATATCCGCGCCTATGCCGATGACACACCGATATTAGCGTGCACGTCAATCTGACGTAGAACACTGGCGACAGACTCCGTTGGTATTTTGTTGTTTACAGCTGCATTGTTAAGTGACCAAAATCCAACGTCTTCCATGCCAGCATCATTTTAACGTAGAATAATCCCATTTAATTGTGGTATGTGGAACAAAACCCAACGTCTGCAAAATGTTGTTATGTTAACGTCCGCACAATGTGAAATCCTGACGTCGTTAAACATCTGAAATATTGATTCCAATCAAACTTTGACATCTGTCCAACATCTTTCTGACATCATATATTCTTCGCCTGGCGTCTGGGTTAGGGTTATATCTCCACTTGTCGGTTTGGCATGCTGTCGACAGCCCTTTGATTGTGTTTTCATGTGGACAGGGTTTTTTTTTTTTCTTTTGCTCTTGAAAATAAAGGATGAAACCCCCCGTACATGTGGACTAGGCCTTGATCAGTCCCCTGGTAATACTGGTCTCCTGTGAATAGGGCTTTAGAAGCACCTGTGTGTTTGCAAAACCTTATTGACTATCAAATATTGAAGGTGACTTGCAGGTTGGTCGTTGGCTAGCAAAAGTTTCAAAGTGGCTTGTGAGTTTCAGTTCAGCTAGAAGCCACTTTGGACACAACAATTTAGGAGTTGACCAACTTTTCAGACAAAATCTTAAAAATTTTGTTGACTATCAGATATTGAAAATGTAACTTAGTCTTCAAGGTTTAATTGGTTAGTTAAATGTTAAAAATGGCGTCTGAGGGTTTTTGTTTTTTACGCTAGCTTCCAGTTTGGTAAAAACATTGTTTAGAAGTTTTTTTTGTTTTTCAAATACTTCATATTTAGGTAGCTGGTAGACAAGTAATCAACGATTATTTGAGTCATAATATGTTGCAGATGTTTAGCCGGCTGCAGAAATAATCCTAAAATGTTGAGATTTAGTCGCCGCTGTTGTCTGTAGCCAAACAATTCAACCTGCTAGAGTAAAAAAAAAAATCTTGTTTCACACTCTTCTCATCATGCAAAGAAAACTTATGATGATAGGAATGAAATCTTTATCAAAACAGTTGGAGCAGAGTTTGTTATCGATGATGTGTATTTTGAAATGTTGAGCACTGGTTTGTTTGGATGTCGGTGATATGAAATGAAATAAATTATCCATGTGTGACTCTGGAGTTTGAGAGAGTTTGTTGTGGGACAGAAAGGGAGGAAGTAAGAACTTTCCACGTCCACATATGACGTCCAAGGTACCCTGGGTGTTGGTTGTGTCAACTTCAGCCTGTTACATGCATTGTCTGTTTTCAAAATACACTTTTGTTTTCACAAGAAATGTACAGTTTGCACACAGTCTCTTTCAAAATAAAAGCACTACAGTGGTACAACACCGCAAATTAATGGGGGGTTTTTCACAACAAAAGCATGTGGTTAGGTTTAGAAAAAATCTTATGGGAAGCGAACACTGGCCTCCCGGGTGAAAGTCCATGGCTGTTGGATCCATTCACCACCCCTGAGTACCCTAGTTGCATTTTCCCCTCCTTAACTCCTCTCCTTTGACTCCTTTTCCTCCCCCTGGCACCACTGGCAACCAGCTGCGCATCACGCCGATGTGAAAGGTAACTAATGACCTCCTTTGACAGGGGGATAGCGCAATGTTAATTCTTTCAAAAGTGCAGCTTTTGACGCAATAGATCATGCCATTTTAGTCGACTGTCTCAAAACCTGGGTTGGCGTCAAGGACACTGCTCTAAGTTGGTTTTATTCTTACCTTTTAGAAAGAACCTACTCGGCCACCATAGGTAACTACACATCATCTACAACTCAAATTACCTGTGGTGTACCCCAAGGTTCAATTTTAGGTCCAATTTTATTTTCTATCTACATGCTTTCACACGGTCAGACCTGGAAAAAGTCATTCATGCATTCATTTTCTCAAGAACTGATTACTGTAACTCCCCTCTCTCCGGCATTAACCAGGAGTCACTGTCCCGCCTCCAACTAGTTCAGAACACAGCAGCTAGGCTTCTTACTATTTTTAATAGACGACAACACATCACCCCAATCCTGGCTTCTCTCAGTTGGCTTCCTGTTTGATTTAGAATTGATTTTAAGATTTTTTATAAAGCTCGCCTGGGTCTGGTCCCAAGGTACGTAGCAGAAATGTTGACCCCATATCCTCGGATTATGGGGTAATAGTATGGTAATAGTTATTGATAGTTAGGTCTGTTGAATTGATATGTTTAACTACAGGCTGCAGAGGTACAGAAAATGCATTTTTTTATTGCAGCCCATCAGGCTGAAACATGTCCGGGACAACAACAAAAGGAGGTTTCTAATGTCAGTAATATCCAATTTATTGAGTTACAGTCCTGTGCTTAGATATAAACATTTCTGTTTTTGAACATGTGTAGCCTGTTATACAGAGATGTATTAATACATTTGTGTTCAGTCACAAAAAAGGCTTTGAATGTGATTTATACCTTGTTATCAGCGAAGGCTCAGTCTGCACCCCTCCCCCGCCGCTGTTACCCCTCATTTTGACCCTATTGACATAACACAGAAAATGTATGGTAATATGAAATACGCAGAGTTGTGAAAACTTGTGTTAGAACTTTGGTGTATTCTCGCCGACAGACGTCACCAAACTTTGTTTAACTTGGAGACGACACATCATGAAGGCATGGATATTCTTCCCAGATATCTAGTGCCAGTCACAGACGAGGGGGCGACTTGCTCGTCGTGACAGACTATCTGCCGACTCACCTCCGACCCAAGGTGGCTCTCAAGATCCTCTGCGACGTCAGAATTGTGTAATGTGAAGTAGGCTTTACTCCGTGAAGCAAACCTGCCCGAGTCTGATCGCCCGCTGAGCGTGTAGCAGGAAGGAGAAACATGGCGTGTCCTTTGTGCACAACACTGCAAATCAAGTTTCCCATCTGGGGTAATAAAGTGAACTGAACAAGTCGTGCCGCCCTGTCTCCAACATCCAAAACATCTGTGACGAAATTGTAACGACACATTGAACTGAGGCATCTGAGCAGTGATTGGGAAATATCACCGAGTGAGTTCTCAAACTGCAGAGTTGATTTGTTTTGATGGAAGAAATTAACACAATCTGGGTCATTGTTTGGACTGTGATCTGTGGGACCTGAACCCTGAGCTCGCGTGAACATGCAGAACACTGCTCCACTTCCTGAGTTTCATTTTGGCCGTCAATTGTCCATACGGTGCTACATCCTCTGAGAGTTGGGACGCAGCCAGGAAGAAACCCATCATCAAACAGCCCCATATTATAACAACATCTCTGACACGCATTCTGGGAAATGTAGGCAAAAACTCCTGCAACAAACAAGCTGAACGTGAGTGAAGAACTCCAATAATTCCCAGGCTAGAGGTGAGGTTATTAAACACAGCGTGGGTGCACACACACACACACACACACACACACACACACGCACAGAATAATGTGTGTGTGTGTGTGTGTGGAGTGTGAAGGGATGATGTAAGAGGCGTTGTCAGCTGCACACTTTCAGACATCTGCAGGCTGTGTAGCATCAGAGAGGTGGAGTCAGACTCGTGATTGGCCGTAAGGGGAACAGATCTCGACCCTGGGGACTGACACCACACCCATCTGTGTGTGTGTGTGTGTGTGTCTGTGTGGGTGTGTGGGTGTTTGAGCTGCGTGTGTGTTGCTCAGCATATGCTCTGTTGTGTTTCTTCTTCTTCTTGTTCTGCTCTGACCTGGTAAGTTTTTGGGTTTCGTACCTTTAACATTTCAGTTTGACGTTTTGTTTTGATGCATGTGTGACATTTCACTTTTTGTGACTGTTTTGCACAACAAGCTGCAGGTTTGTTTTGGCTCTGTCATGTTTCGTAATCAGTTAATAATCGCTCATAAAGTTGTGCGTTCTCACTAAACACAGTTTTAAATAATTAATAAAAGCTTGATGAGATCAGAGAGAGGGGTGTGTGAGGATAGTTTAGACTTGCAGCACTGGATGTTTGAGTTCTGCAGCTCAGAGATAGTTTGATGACAACTTTTCCCTCGAGTTCAAAGCTCAGTTTGTGGAAAACCTGCGATTCCTTTAAGGATCCGTTTTGTAGGTAAACAACGTGACAAATGCTTCACAAACAACTTGAATAAACAAAAGTCTGGAGCTGTTTGTTTCATTTGAAGTTTTAGAAGCTGATAACAACGGTTATTTTTTATTTACAGCAGTGACTGTGCCATCAAAGCCAGTTGCTTTTCGTAAGACATCAGTGGTACTTCCAGCAGAAACTGTGCCACTAAAAGTGATCGTTTTAGGGAGACATCAGCTGCATTTACAGCCAATACTGGGACATCAAAACCAGTTGTTTTTCGCATGACATCAGCAGTACTTCCAGTAGTGACTGTGACACGAAAACCCTTTGTTTTAGAGAGACATTATGTGGAATTTACAGTGGCGATTGTGCCACCCAAACCAATTGTTTTTAGGGAGACATTGGCAGCATTTACAGCAGTGACTGTGCCATCAGAACCAGTTGTTTTAAGGGAGACATTGGCGGCATTTTTTGCAACAGTAGTGGCCCTTAATGGGTGTTTTTTAGTGAGGCACTAGCTGTATTTCCTGCAGTGATTGTGCCACCAAAACCAGTTCTTTTGAAGGAGACATCGGCTGCATTTACAGCCACGACTGTGCCATCAGAACCAGTTGTTTTTTAGGGAAACGTCTGTGGCATTTACAGCGGCAGTTGTGCCACTTATTGGTTGTTTTTTAAGCAACCAATAAAACCAAGTATCTTAAGCCATAAAACAATCTTTTTCTGTAGAATCTAAATCATCATAAATCTGCTTTATGTGCAGTAAAATTAAACCATTTTTTTAAATGACACATCTTACTTCATTTCTGGAATATTTTACAAATAGTCAAAATGCGTCCAACTTATTATTATTTTCTCTTCAGGTACACGTCGCCATGGACGCTCACACGACTCCAGCCCCTGGGACCCTCCCTCTTTCTACCGAAGCTGTGACGAAGGTGGTGACAAACGGTGCGTACATGCACATTAATATGATAATAAAATAAACCAAAAATAAAAAGTGTAAATATTGCTCTGTAAAATTACTCTGCACAAGTCTTACGTTAAGTCACTGTATCGGTACTTGCACTCAAGCAAAGGATCAATCAATCACAGTTGGTGTGAAACCTGATCACACTGGAATCAATGATTCTGTAATGGATACATGTGTTAAGCTGACACACACACACACACACACACACACACACACTGTGAGCGTTTTGGGCCAGCCGGGGTGTGTGTGCATGCGTGTGTGTTTAGCAGGGAGTGTCTTATCAGTCTGATGTCAGGAGAGGAGCATGAGAAGGAGCGAGTGTGACGCCTCCAGGGTCTGTCGCCACGGAGATAAGAGCTGACACGCTGATACCGGCTGGCCCTTGTCTCCATGCCAGGGCCAAAGAGATGCTGGCCAGCTGGGGATATGTGTGTGTGTGTGTGTGTGTGTGTGTGTGTGTGTGTGTGTGTGTGTGTGTGTGTGTGTGTGGAGAACACCCTCAGCACTTTACCTTAGCGCTTTCATTTTGTGCGCACTTCTAGACACTTTTTCCATGACACACATGTATGACGCAATATAACTGAAACTTCTTAGATGCCGTGTCAGTTTGCACTTGTTCCATGCACAGTCTCTTTTAAAACCAACTTACCTGTGTCTACGCTACGAGGCGGAAAATTGGGCACCTCGGATCAACTCGCCAATCTGGCTCTGTGTGTCTAAACGCTCGCAGCTTGCCAGCAAAACGGCCCAACATTTGCCAAAAATCTGGCAGTGTGAAAGAGGCTACAGACTAGAAAAGCCGTCCTTTAACGTTGGTTTGATACACGGCCAGCTGTCGTTAGAGTTTAACGGTGCCCAGCAGCCTCAGAGAAATGCAACAGGACTAGAAGAAAAGTTAAGGCTGCAAAAGTCCAAGTGGGGCGTTACTGGGGCGGGGCACCAAGCCGTGTTGATCCCTGGCATCCAAGTTGAAAAATACTGGCGTTACCCTTTAAGTACATTTCGCTAAGTCTGTATTTTTACATAAGGAACATTTTAAATTCGGGACTGCAAGTTAGTTCATACGGAAGCGTAGGAGTTCAGAGAGCAATAGAACAACAGACACTTTCTTGAGAGCTCGATATAATGGAAGCAAACAACGCTTGTTTAGTTTAATCCAGTTTTACTTTGTTTTGGGTTATGTGTCCAACTGATTCTGCAGAAACACTGCAATGTCCAGCAGATCTGAACGAGCTTTTCATCTGAACAACTGCAAAGTCTTAAGGTGCCTGCGTAAAGTCAACAAACTAATGATAACACCATCTATATGACTTAAAGACAAGAGCATCTCCCAGTGTCTCAAACCCAAAACAAAGTGAAACTGGATTAAACTAAACAAGCGGGTCATGTTTGCTTCCATTATATCGAGCTCTCAAGAAAGGAATGAAAGCGCCTGTTGTTCTATTGCTCTCTGAACTCAGAAAAAAGTACTCAGAAAAACTAAAAAAAATTACCACATAAAACAGAAAAATTTACACAGAAAAACAGAAAAATTAAAAAAATAAATAAATACACCGAAAAACAGGAAAAAAATACCACCAAAGACAGAAAAAAAAGACCCCGGGAAAAAAACGAAAAAGAGAAAAATAAAAACTACACCGAAAAACAGGAAAATAAAAAAATTACTCTGAAAAACAGAAAAATAAAAAAATTACACTGAAAAACAGAAAACTAAAAAAATTACACCAAAAAACAGGAAAATAAAAAAATTACACTGAAAAACAGGAAAATAAAAAAATTACACCGAAAAACAGGAAAATAAAAAAATTACTCTGAAAAACAGAAAAATAAAAAAATTACACTGAAAAACAGAAAAATAAAAAAATTACACCGAAAAACAGGAAAATAAAAAAATTACACTGAAAAACAGAAAAATAAAAAAATTACTCTGAAAAACAGAAAAATAAAAAAATTACACCGAAAAACAGGAAAATAAAAAAATTACACTGAAAAACAGGAAAAAAAAAAATTACACTGAAAAACAGGAAAATAAAAAAATTACACTGAAAAACAGAAAAATAAAAAAATTACACCGAAAAACAGGAAAATTTAAAAAAATTACACTGAAAAACAGAAAAATAAAAAAAACTACACCGAAGAACAGGAAAATAAAAAATGACACTGAAAAACAGAAAAATAAAAAAATTACACTGAAAAACAGAAAAATTAAAAAAAATTACACCAAAAATTTACCCCGAAAAACAAAACGAAAAATACCAAGAAAAACTGAAAAATAAAGAAATTACACCGAAAACAGAAAAAATTACTCAATAAAACAGATTTTTTGTTTTATTTGTCAAGTGACTGCAGTACACTTCCGTAAGTTCGAACTCTGATTTCTGGTAATTAAACATTGGTAAAGCTTTTTAAAGTAAAGTTTTTGTCATTTTCAAAACAAAATCATGAACAGTTATCATCTTTTGTGGCCTTATATCTTGAAGATGTCGACTTAATTAACACTATTTGGTTTCTCGCTGTTGGACCCAAATACAGATGTTTGCAGGATACGTCTGTGACAATATGATGTGTAAATATAGTGCGGAGCTTATGTGGGCAGAGCTGAGCCCTGGAGTGCCTCTGTCACCTCGTCTCCGCACACACGAGGCTTTAAAATAGACTGAGAGTGTCTGGATGCCACGCGTGGTTCTGCTGCCATGTGTCGTCCTCCAACCAGCTCATAATGTGAGTGGAACAGTGCAGCTGTGTGCTGCCTCCACTCTGGCAATATTTAGGTTTGAAGATCTGAGGTTATGATGCAGGACAAGACGCCCAATTCCACCAAATATAAATATATAGTTAATAATACGTGTTTGATTTATTTGTCTCTTTCACAGGCAGCGACACTGACGATGGAGATCTGGCAGCTTTAATCGGAGGTGAGACCTGAACTCTTGTTTGTTGTGCATCTTTTGTCTTTTGTCCAGTGACGATCATAAAGACCCAATGCAATGATCACATGTTTGAAAAGGTTTTTGAATCCTTCTCCTGTCTCGATCTTTATACTCCACCTTCCAGGGATCGCCGGCTCCGTGCTGCTGCTCCTCATCGTCATCATAGCGGTGCTGCTGTGGTGTATGTCCAGACATAAAGGCTCATACGTCACCAACGAGACGGACGATGACGACGAGGTGGACGACGACGACAACCAGTCCGTGGGCTCTGATGCGGAGCTCCAATGCAAAGAACCTCTGAAGACCAAAGAGGACGAATAAAGACAAGAAGCAAGGAAACTTCTGCTGGAGTCGCCGAGGACTAAAAAGCTTTTGTGTTTGTGGGAAATCATTTTCATTTTCCTAAAGCACAAAGCGAGTTTGCACGATGCTGCCACCGAATGGCTGCAAGACAGAACTGTTTGACACGTGACTCTTCGCTTGGCGGCCATTTTATTGCAGTGACGTTATTGGATGAAGTTTGGGCGTCAGTTGATGAGTGAAAGTCACAACATGTTTCAATGTGATTTTATTTCTAATGTCGATATTTACTCTTGTTAACGTGACGATGTGTCCGGAGAAATATATAATCAGACGTAAAACCATGCAGCCCCGTCTCCTGAAGGAGTGTTGGCGTTGTACGTTTCTGCAAACCATGAATACGTCACAATTGCAAGTTTCGTATGCGTCATGTCGTCGTTCAAAAGTGAAGTATCTGACTTTGTCATAAGGAAGTAGAGATGGCGGATGGCGTGTCGTGTACAGGACATGCTTACCAAGCTGCAGACTACTGTTCGAGACCACTGGCTGTTTTTCCAGCAGCTTTTCAGCTGCCAAACGTGGGTGTTTTGTGTCGACCTATTGCTGTACATGAACAGTTTGTTTCCAGGGGGTATATGAAGCTAAAACACGACCATTTTTAAACTCTTTGTAGCTGCCTTCTGTCTCTTTGTATCTCTCTGAGTCGCTTTCTCTTTCTTTGAAGTCATTTAGTCACGGTAATTTGTTTTCCTCTTGGCGCTAGTGATAAAAACAATAATAAACTACATTTTAACCTCATGTAGCATAGTTAGCTGCTATGCACTTACTAATATCGGGCACAGCAGATGTCTTTGTGCGCAGATGTAGCGGTAGTTCGTTTGTAAGCTCGTAAGTCGTCCCAGAAGTGCGAACAAAACATAAACAACCCGGCGTATATCTCTGTCTGTCCTGTTGTTTACACGTCTCCATAGTTTTCATCGAGAAAAACACCGGTTACACGTAAATGACAGGTGCAAAATACCCGATTTCAGAAATATATGGAACTGTATAAACAGACCCTTTCTGTCTCTTTTTGGTCACTGTGAATCTCTACAGAGTTGTTTTGCATTGTTTTTTATTGTTGTTTTGTGTCTGTTTGTAGTTTCTTGTCATTCTGAGTCTCTTCCTGGTGGGTACAGTTCGGTCCCTGGGTCTGTGCCCTGCAGGCCTGTTCAGTAATCCATTAATGAGCCACAGCGTTGTCGTTGTTTTCAATGTATCTGCAATATGATAATATGCAAATGTAACGTATCTGCGGTTTGAGACGTACAATGCCAACATTTGTTCTGGTGACTGGGTTTGTACTTTCAGTCAGAGGCTGCTGCACTGTGCATCAGATCTGAGTCATGAGCACGAGCCCTTTTTGTTTTTGTTGCTGCTGCCACAGTAATGTGTCATTGCTACCAGCGACATCCTGAGTGCATCGTGTCATTTGATGAAACTGAGAGCTTCGAAAAACTTTGAAAAACTTCAGTCTATTTTTGCAGAATAACAATCATTTATTTAGGTAGCACTTCCTGTTGCTTCACGTCTCCACAGATTACTCATCAGGTTTATAATCTGCCTGAATCACGTGTTACAAAGTGACTTTTCCACCAGACAGATCTTTTTCACCGCAGAACAAACTTTCTGCCAAAGACGCTGCGAGGCCAAACTACCAGACGCTGGTAAACATTTACGGGCTGCTGGTGATTTTCCATCCTGGTTGTTGTCATATTTGCAGCAACTATGAATCAGCTGTGAGGAAAAACCTGTGTGGTAATTTTCCAACCTGAATTAAACCCATGCTGATGTTTGTCTGTGTTCTTTACCATCAGAGTTTCTTTTGTCTGTTTTTCTTTCCATAAATGGACAGAAATTATGATAAAGTTAGAGGTGAAAAGGGTTTTTAGAGGCAAAGAGAGATGAAGTCAGGACTTAGTTGCAATAATTAATTGTTTTCTACAGCTTGAAATATAAATGTACTTTTTTTTTAAAACATTTTCTTTTATTTACTATCAATTTATAAGAATAAAGTTTACACTTTTTGACACAATGGAGACTTTTATTTTGGTGTGATTTAGCTCCTTCATCATTATCAGCTCCATCTAGTGGTCAAAGGGGAGTACTGCACTCAGTAGAAAACATGACGTTTATTTCGTGTGTGTGTCAATAGAGGGACAAGGTGAAAATTAAAAGGTCATGGACTGCACTTTGTACTGAGAACTACATGTTTATTTACATTTTGTTAATAAGTTGTCGAAATCCGGTGCTTGGACAGCGACCTCCAGCGTCAGAAACCGACGAAAAAAGGTGTCCTTTGAAGTCGGAATGATACGTGGCCGGTTGCTGTTACAGTTTAACAGCGCCTGATGGCATCAGGGAGAAATGCGGCGGGACAAGGACGAAAAAGTCTAAAGCCAAACCCTGTTCTTTTTCCCGAAACCCAACCACGTGTGTTTGTTGTTGTACCTATGTAGTGCTTTTATTTTGAAAGAGACTGCATCCAAACTGTATATTTCCTGTGAAAACAGAAGTGTATTTTGAAAACAGACAATGCATGTAACAGGCTGAAGTTGACACGGCGTCCCAGAACGTCAACAGCCAACACACCCAGGGTACCTTGGACGCCATATGTGGATGTTTGGTCATTGACTTTCCACGTCCAACAACAAAAAAAACGTGGTTGAGTTTAGGAAAGAAAAACAGGATTTGGCTTCAGAATCTTACGAGACACAAACACTGCTTTCTCGGGTGAAAGTCTGTGTTTGTCCCACCTGCCCCAGATGAATTTTCGCCACCTTAACTATCGTCTTTGTCCCGCTGCGTCCGGATTTCGATGACTTTTGAGTGAGACCAGGCTCCCAAAAGTCATGCTGCAGGACGTCTTCTTATCCGGTTTGTTGTTATGAAACCAGTTGACACGGCGTCCCAGAACGTCAACAACCAACACACCCAGGGTACCTTGGACGTCGTATGTGGACGTGGAAAGTCCATGACCGAACGTGGACATGTGACGAGGTCACAGTGAGGATGTGATGACGGTAGCAGCCCGTGTCCTCCATAGATAAGAGTAACATGACTTAACGAGAATAAACATGACTAAATGTAACGTGTATAAAACGTTCGTACTTATTTGTTGTGGACAAAAACAAAAATGCAGAGACAAACCCGTTCTCATTCCAAGGTCGTCAGGTACTGATAGCGACCCATCCCATTCTCACCATGACCTCGTCAAACACACCGACACAAAGAGGACCGACACACCAGAGTCAGCTCCCGAGGAGTCACGGTCCTGATGACTAATCCTTTCGGGTAAACTGTTACCTAACAGAGATCGACTCCATCCAAGGCTTCATTTTTGGGAAGTGCACAGTATCCTGTTGGTGCTGCCAGACTTTCATCAAAGGATGAGTTCAGTGTGTGTGTGTGTGTGTGTGTGTGTGGTCCTGATGGTGTCACGCTCGGCCTTTGACCTTTCAGCACCAGATTCTTTCTCCGGGCCTCCTCTGAGTCGATGACGGTCGGTGTTTGGGATTTGTTTTTGGGGTTTGAGTCACTCTGGATTCTTATTGTGTGGACGTTATGGTGAGATGAAGTGAACCATGACGGGAAACTGAAGCAGAGGGAGGGGAAAGAAGAAGTAGAAGCTGTTGTCGCTTTATTTAATGTTCAAGTTTAACCCGAGAAACACTTTTGTTTTCACAAACACAGCAGTTTAAACTTAACAAGCGGAGCCAACAATGTTTGATGCATTAAGTATGTTTAAATATTTCATTTCTGACAGAGAAAAACAACTAAATCTGGCATAAAAATACATCAAATGCCCCAAAAGCATTGTGGGAGTTTTTTCTTTGTTTCTCATGTTTTAGCTTTTTTCCCCAAATATTCAGGCTCCTGTTAATGAATTAAATATATGTGAGACAGGAAGCTTCAGAACACACATTCAAACTTTAATAAGTTTAATTGTGGTACTGTCAATTAATTATGATTTCCCCCCCCCCCCCTTCATGTAAATCTGGATCCTTTTAAAGCTTTACTCCTCTCCACACACACACACACACACACACACACACACACACACACACACACACACACACACACACACACACACACAATACAAGCTGAATGACTGAGGCTGCTGTTTGTTTATTAATTTATTCAGGATAAAATAATCAGGGTACAACAACAACATGTCTCGGGGAATTTAACCGACAGTCTTCATTTGCAGTTTCTTCAAACTTCTAACAATCAACATTTGGATATTTCATCATCATCATCATACATTCACATCAGGATTTCAGCTGAAACTTCTTTTGACTTCCTGTCACTCTGCATTCATTAGGTAACATTTAAGCCGTGCACATTTAAAGTCGGCAGGTAAAATGAAAAAGAAAACATGGTGTCAAAGTTTGGAGTCTGTTGCCACAGAAGCGTCTGTGTGAGAGGACGACTCTTTGATGCTTTGAGGTTTTACAGAGTTCCTCCTGACTGATGAGCCCTGTCACACTCATCCACTTCATCCACTTCCACCACTGAGGTGGAGCAGATGAAGATTATCTGCCGGTGTGGTTTCACAGCGACGATCACTTCAGACTCTAGATTTCAGGCTCCTTGTTGGGACGAAGCTCAAGTCAGGAATCACCTGAGGAGACAAAAATATCAAATATCTACAGTCAGACTGTCGTAAACGTTCCTGATGACACTCCTGCTCCTGTTCTTATACTAACGACCCCGTGACCTTTCCTCTGGCGCCACCCACAGGACAAACTCCACATCTTTAGCTCCAAGAAAAGTCAAATCACCACGACAAACTCATACATAGCGTGTAATCCATCAGAAGGGGAGCTGTGTTTAATTATTCCAGGACATCGTGATGAAACTCTAGACCTGAAGGATCTGCACCTCCTTTTGCCTCCATCGTTACAGCTCTGTAAGACAGAGATAAATATCAAGACTGTGACAGGAAGCATACAGCACAATGACAACTTTCATCTTTGTTACTTTAAGATTTACCTTGTTGCATACGAGTGTTTCCTCCTCCCTCTGACCTGAGAGCAGCTTTGCTCCTCTGTGAGGCGCAGCTCCACTTCACCCTTCAGCTAGATCTCGCCATCCTTCCCGGAGACCTGGAACATGTTGAAAGAGAAGGAGTTGGACGGTCCCTCGTCGTTTTCCTCCACCTCCACCGCGGAGTCTTCGCCACATCTGCTCAGAAACAGGAAACCACACATGGTGACGTCAGCAGCTGATCCTGCAGCCACTGACAGAGTCTCACCTGCCAGCGATGAGCTCGTATGGTGAAACTCCATCAGCTGACTGCTCTCTGGTTGCACAGCAGGATCTGGTCACCATGGCGACCTTGCTGTCATCCAGCCCTGTCGTCACCAGCGTCACCCAGATCTTCCATAACGTCCATAACTTTATCATCCAGTCCATCAACCAAACGTATCTTTCTATCATGAATCCAGTGGTAAATGTTAAGACAAGGTGAGGGTGAAGCCCAGGGGCCGACATGGTGGATAAGATTCACGCTCTAAGTGTTGCACCAATCACAACAGACCAAGCTGACCAATCAGAGCAGACTGGGCTGCTGGGGAGGCAGGACACAAGCCCAGACACAGTGTTTCAGACAGAGGTGCTGCAGCAGTGAGCAGCACATAAATCTGCTCCACTAGGCCGCGCTGTTACGTATTTATATCAATATGACCCTGAAAAAGGGTCAAGGTAAGTTAGTCAAGGAAAGGATCAGTACTGTTTGTTTTCATCTCTTATTAGTTTTTCACTGAGACCGGTGTTAAGCTGTCCACAAGTGTCCTCTGCTGGGCCTCACTGGGCTCAACACATTGTGACTTTGCTAGCTTGGATGTAGCGTCAGAAGAAATCTTCTATCATGTGGAGAGAATAGCTGAAACCTTTTCTGAATACATGACGGACGTTTGTGTTGGACAGTGGCTCTTTGGTGTTCAGTGAGTTCATCTGTGCTGCCCCTGCTGGAGAGGGCCGATGGGATTTTTTTCTGACTCTGTCTCTCCTACATCAGTTGTGTGATTGGCTGCGGAGGCCTGAGAACAAACCCCATTGGTGTCTGTGAGCTTACAATGAAATTATTTAGAACAGAAAAATCTCTAAACTTTGTTACTGAAATGGTTTAAATATAAACGAGGTGGTTTTTGTGATGAGTTAATAAATGTAAATCAAACATACACACCTCAAAATAATACATTAAATATAATGAGGCGACAGGCATTTGGCTCTTTCATATCAAGTATTTATTGAGGATATTTACTGGCCAACACAGATTTTCACCTGTCTAAAGCAACCAAAATAAAGTTGTTGTTTTTTCTTTAATGAGGAAAGCTAAGATAATCGTCATATTGAGACAAAAGAAATGAAAAAAAAACAACATTAAAAAATACCCACATTAACGTTTTTTCAATGTATCAAACATTTTTAAAAAAAAATATATATCCTTGCTTTAAACATCATCAAAGAGTCATTTTTCTCAACCTTTAAATGGGTAGTTGGTGCCGTGCACTGTATTACTGCACTGGCTGGATTTCTTAGCAACGAAGAAGAAGTGGCCTATAAAAATTGGCAAAAAAAAATATCTAGAAATAAGTTAAAAACAAATAAGGAAATTACCTGAAAAACATATTATATTCTGTGTTGGTACAAAATAAAAACGCCACAGTGTCTCCATGGTGACGGCATATATAACCTCATAATGATAGTGATGCAAATAACCTAACTGTGATGCAGGCTGCAAACTCTGATGCAGAGGGGGAGGGAATATCATGTACTTGGCGGAGTCTGCACTCTCTGAGTGCTTTTCTAGTTTTGAATATGGATTAACAATGATAATAATTATATGTATTTTTTCTAAGCTTTTTTCTCTTTTCCCCATTTTTGTTTAAAATCAATTCTCTAAATCAATTAATTTTTTTGCAATTTGTGCGAGATTTCTTACCAAGTTGCTCATTGCCCTTTCACGGATGTTTCTGAAAGAAACTGAATTAATTTGCCCAAAGTTTAAATACTTGTGACAGAGCGTGTGAAATCAGCACAAGGAAAGTGATGTCACTTAAGTACAGCACGATAAAATGTTGTGAGCTGGACTCTGGATGGTTGGTGATGCAGACTGTACGTGCAGCGCCGTCGTCCTCTGATTCTGAAAGCTCCTGTGCTTGTGTTGTCCCACACATGGCAGCAGTGGCGTTAGCTGTCTGGGTCTGTGATCATGCATGTGCAGTTCACAGTTCGTGTCTGCTCGCTCTGGGCCTCCAGTTTCCACAGCAAGAATCAAGAATCAAGAATCTTTATTGTCATTATGCAAGGCACAACGAAATTTTGTTAAGCAGCTCTTGGCTTAAGGCACATAGACACATAGTATAAAAGAGATATACGTATATAAATAATATAAAATAGAATAAAGAATTTAAAAGCAGTTTCCTCTCTCACTCTTTTTTCAGTCCATTTAGTCAATCACAAATATGAGCACCATGAAAGTAAAGTATCTCCAGAACAAGAGATAGTCACATGCAAAAGTTTGGGCTCCACTGGTCTAAAATTTTGTTTGCTGTGAATAGGTAAGCAAGTAGGGCGTGGCCAAACCTTCAGCTGGCTCCTCTTCAGGTCGTCCATTAAGCTTTGAGATTAGCATCACCTGGCCTTTCCTAACGATAACCGTGAACAAGCCAGAGCCCTAACAACCTAATGAAGGTCTGAGACCCTGGTAACAGTCGTCTGAGAGCTCAAATGTCTTGGGGTGCCCAAACTTTTACATGATGCCGCTTCCTTTTTTCACTCTAAATTGTACAAAACAAAAAGAATACACTGATCTAACATGTTTCATCTTTACCTTCATGTCTTTTGAAGATCAGTTCACCCTCCACTCACTGAACTGCTCACAGTAAAAGATTTTTTGGCCAGGGGTGCCAGAACTGTTGCAGCCACTGTAAGTCATGATCTCCATATAATTATTATCAAACATTGCTGCCAGCTCCTGGCCTCCATATAAACTGACTACCTCCATCACAGCATTAGTACTCGAACTGCAGAGATACTTCCATTTTTATCATGAAACATAAGACAGTTATTCCCTGATGAGCACAGTTCCAGCACGCTGACGACCAGTTCACCAAATTTCAAACTTGTGTTTGTCAAAGCACGTTCTGTCCATAATCTTGTTCCCGAAAAGTCTGAAAAACACCAAAGCAGAGACAGAATAATATGTGTGACAGTGTTCATTCAACTGATGTAAAGTTAGTAATGATCTGTGTGTTAGCCTATGATGTCTCCATAAATGTATGCATGCTCACGTACCTCACAGTGTGAATGGAGGGGTTGGTGAAGACCAGTTGGAGTAACGTGCCAGTTGAAGCATCAGTGATGTTATTGTGACTCAGACTGTAAACAGTGACACAGAGGTACATTTATTACTGTACGTTCTATCAGCCGGCTGCTGCTGCTGGAGGCAGAGCAGGTACCGTCCAAGCACACGTTATGTTCACTTGTGTTTCAGTCTGCTCAGACCAGCTCGTCACGAGACACCTCAGACCTCTCCACAATCACTACAACAACAAAAACAACTTATGTTTTGCTTTTGCTTCTTCAGTCAGTCAAAATCCTCTCGTCATCACCAGGTATGTGCACCGTATCATCTCTAATGAAGCACAGCTGAGTATCTGCAGTAACTATTTCAGTTTTCTCACACTGCAGCATAACTGACCGTCCTCTGCACAGAGTCACAGACGAGAGCGCTGAGACTTGTAAACCGACAAATTATTTATAAAATCACAAGCTCTCACATGTAGAGTTCTGATGGAATATAAAACTGTACAATAAATGTATGAAGTCAAAAAATAAGTTGCTTTCAGAAGAGTGAGTCGGCATGAACTAAGAGGAATTTAGATGTTTAAGAAAAACAAAGTTTAGAACATGCAAAACAGAAATGTGTAACAGTCACATGAGGGAATTTGTTTTGAAAAGGAAATGAAAATGTGTAAAACGCTGATTAGAATTTTGTAAATATCTAAAAAAAAGATTATCAAAAAATACAAAACTGAGGCATGAACACTACTGTGCATGTGTACGAATTATTGTTCAGGACTTTTGGTTTTCAGTGGCCTGCAAAAGTTCAGGGATCCCTGGTCAAAATTTATTTTGCTGTGAAAATGATGTAAGTGGAAGATTACCTGATCTTCAAAAGGCATGAAAAGGTGTCATCAAAATGTACAATTTCAGAGTGAAATACAGGAAAGGAACACTGTGAAAAAGGTTGGGCACCTCAAGACATCTGAGCTCTCAGACAGCTCTTCCCAGGGTCTCAGAGCTTAATGAGCTTGTTCACAGTCATCGTTAGGAAAGGCCAGGTGATGCAAATTTCAACTGACTCCTGAAACTTTATCCCAACACTCAGCAGCCATGGGCTCCTCTAAACAGCTGCCTAGCACTCTGAAAACTAAAAGACCTGATGAAGACTAGAAGAAGATAGCAGAGTGTTTTCAGGGAGCTGTTTCCTCAGTTGGTCATGTCAGTAAGAAATGGCAGTTAACAGGAACTGTGGAGGTCAAGCTGAAAACTCTGTGAGAGCTGCTCGTAGGATTGTTAGAAAGGAAGAGTGGTGGTGCACTGTTGTACTGTGCAGACACACCTGGACAGGTGTGACCTTCATGGATGAGTCATCAGAGGAAAACCTGTCCTGTGTCCTCACCACTAAATTCAGCATGCGCACAGGTATGTTTGGAGAAGAAATAGGGGAGTGGACAATGATCCATAACACACCTCCAAATCCACCACGGACGACCTCAAGAGGAGCCAGCTGAAGGTTTGGCCACGCCCCTCACAGTCCCCGACCTAAACATCATTAAACGTCTGTGGATAGAGCTCAAAGAGCAGAGCGTGAAGACGGCCCAAGAATCTCACAGAGCTAGAAGGAAATCCTCCAAACAAGAACTGAGAGTCTCTGAGCTGGATACATGAAGTGTTTAGAAGAAGGGGGCGCTATTGAGCACTGACCCAGCAGGGGGTTAAACTTTTACTTCAGGCCCTTTCTATTTTTTGTTATTTTGAAACTGTAAAAGATTGAAATTAAAAGTTATCTTGTTCAAAATATCTAAGAAATGTTTCATCTTTAATTTCATGCCTTCTGGAGATCAGTTCATCTTCGACTTACTTACCTTCTCACAGTAAAAGACATTTTGACCAGGGTTGCCCAAACTTTTGCACGACACCGTATATAATATACATATTGTTTTGTTTCAGTGTAAATGGAAAGGGAACTATACAAAATAAATGGTCTGCATCAACTTGCTTTGGTTTGTCGCTGTTCGAAACTATAAGTGAGGGAACGATGAAGGGTCAAATACCAGCACAGGATTAATGCTGTTAGAAAAGTGTGCGGCCGCCCTACACCTGGGGTTTATCACTCGGGGAGCTGTTTATCTTTGAAGGAACACTGTCCTCCAGAAAAGCCGTCTTGCTGTCGTCTCAGCTCTTTAAACTGTGAGAAGCTGAAATCACCGGCTCTTTTCAAAGCGCGCACAGACTCGACCTGTTGCTGTAACAGACTCTCAAATACTCACTCCAGGACTTGTACTTTGTGCAGATGTGCGCTGAGTGTGAGCAGCAGCAGGTCAGTGAGCCGGCAGTGACTGAGGTCCAGCTCTGTCAGCTCTTCACACCAGTCCAGCATCAGGGCTAAAGCTGCACAGGTCCTCTGATCCAGTGTGGAATGACTGAAGTCCAGCTCTCCACCCAAGGCTCTACAGAGGGACACTGCCCGTCTCACTGTGTCCCACTCACTGTCCACAGGAACCAGGGACACCAGCTGGCGGAGGACAGCTTTACTGGCTCTGAACAGGAGACACAGTAAAGAGCAGACTGTGACGATGCAGAAACACGAATGAAAACAAGTCCTTCTCTGGTTCCAGGCATTTCATGGTCTTTCCCACCTGAGGCGGACTCTGTACAGAACAGGAAACAGCAGGTCCAGTCCACTGTCCTCCACCTCGCAGTCCTGCAGGATGACCTGTGTGTCCTGGCTGCTGTGTCTCAGGATGGCAGAGACGGCCCTGCAGTCGTCAGCAGTCAGACTGAGAGTCTCCCTCTGGTCCAGCTCCACACAGGAGGAGCAGGACAGATCCAGCCTGTGCTGCACAGTCCTGAGCAGGTCGACTGCTGCTGCCCCCTGCTGGACGTCAGGGGCAGCACAGCGGTGGACCAACCTCAGCAGCAGGTTCCTGTCAACACTGGAAGGAAAAATTCAGTTACCAGAATGTTCTGCAGGTTCAGATTTACTCTAAATAAAAGACACAAATAATGTTACTGTAAAACTTCAGAAATAACCCGGGCTCTTATTGGCTTCCATCACTTACATCAACAGGCCTGTATTCAGGAGAGGCCTTTAGCTCCTTTCAGACAAACTGCAGCTCAGCAAAGATGGGAAATACAATCACATTGTTTTTTAAACCAGTATGAATATTATTTGTTTAAAAATGAGCCTTTGGATAATATATCAGTTATGAATCATTAGGGCCCGAGCACCAAGTGGTGCGAGGACCTTATTGAAATGCAAGGAATTATTATTATTTGATTTGATTTAGCTCCGAGAGAGAACACTTCAGAGTTAGGACACTAAGGCACCGAGGATTCCAGCACCTGGCATACCGACACAACTCCACTTTATCCTGTTAAAACTATATTCATAACTTAGATTAAATATTATGAAAAACCCTTTTGAATCTTTTGATCTGAGGACCCGTACACACTCAAGGAATATGACCACCTTACAGGGTAATCAAGGAACGGACAAATATTCTGACTTATGTCTTATTTGCCATGCTTTCAAAACTCAGTGAATTTTAGTAAAATGAACTGATGTTTGAACTGTGAAAACTGTAACGGAGCTAATGATGTGTAGCATCTTCATATTACCAACATTTTTAAACATTTATTATTATTTGTATGCACGCTCTTAGCAACCGACTAAAGTTAGCTCAAGTCAGTAGCCAACAACCACTTTTATACATCCAGACAACTTCTAAAAAAATGAGCTGCTTGGCAACCAGACCAGGCCTCTAGTTGAGACCGGCCTAAGTAGGTAAGTAAATGCCTGTCGGGGCTTTTAATGGAATTTTTTCAGTAATTAAAGGATAATTGTTATCTGAAAATTATAGTCGTATTATGACAGCTTTTGTCATCACGTTAATAGAGAAGATCTGTGAACATGATGACATCACTTACAAGCATTCTGATTGGTCAAGAAACACGCAGTCAGATGATAAGACAGGCTAGAAACAAACCTTGCAGTTAGACAAACACATTTGGAAGAGAAAACAAAGGTAAACAGCAAAGTTATGACTCAAACATCCGTCACACTAAAAAGACAAACGTCCTGTTTTAACGTTGTCCCACTGTACTGACTTCCACATAAAGTGGTTTAAAAGTGTTGGTTTGTTTCCAACCGGTCTGATTCCTCGTGTTTGTTGACCCATCAGACCTGTTTTCAGCTCCATGCTCACAGATCTCAGCCGTTAACTTGGTGAGTACTTTGTGATTATAACTGATAGAGTGACAGACAATATACTAATGACAGAAGACCTGTCCAGGCCACCAATGTCTGACCTGAGCTGAGACACTCTGTCCAGTGTAAAGAGGATGGACTGTGTCTCCCCTGCTGGTATGGAGCTCCACAGGAGGTTTAGTTTAACTCTGACACTGTGTCTGAGGGTGAAGAGCAGAGCAGCACAGTCCACTGAGTCCATCTCTCTGCAGTTCAGGTTGATCACATGATCAAATGACCTCAGTAAACTGGGTATAATGGGACTGGCACGAGCGTCATAGATCTCTCTGATGGCAGCCAACACAA
Organism: Epinephelus awoara; assembly: GCA_035609425.1. NCBI lineage: Eukaryota > Metazoa > Chordata > Actinopteri > Perciformes > Serranidae > Epinephelus > Epinephelus awoara. The sequence continues at coordinate 20,178,849 of CM069317.1, forward strand.
AGCTGGGACTGCTCCTGAAACCAGGACACTTTGTTTAGTATAAAACAAGCCACAACAGCAACACATGGAAAAGAGAAAATGGGACAAACTGTAAAGTGATCACCTTTTAAACACAATCCTGTCCAGAAAGGGAAGCAGACGTGTGATGCTCTTCTGTAAGAAGCTGTTCTTCCTCAGGTTCACAGTTAAAGTGTGAGATGACGACTGCTGCAGCAGATAGTGAAGAAGCTCCCAGTTCAGACAGCAGGAGGTGAGGTCTCCACCAACCTTCGTCAAGAAGAGCTGGGTCAAGTCCTTGTCCTGGATTTCATGGAGGAGGAAGAGTAGCTGCTGGAAGATCTCTTTACTCAGTCTGCAGATAAAAATTAAAAATATATGTCAGAAATTGAATGAATACATTTTCGTTCAATGGTAGGCATTTATAAGGCTCAGGAAAACTTTTACTTGAGTGTCAGAGGGCCATCATGGAGCAGCAGTGGAATGAGACCCTGAGCAGGAGCACAGAGCTCAGTCAGGTCTAACCGCCTGACTGTCCAGTATCTCAGCAGGGACGCCAAACTACTGACAACCCTCAACAACACTCTGTGTGATGGTTTGGCTTTCTGAGGCGAGAGAGAAAGCTCTTCGACAGTCAGCAGACAGTCCACTCGTCCTCTTCTCACCCATCGACCCAGGAGCAAGGCCATGTCATTGGAAAGCCTGAAAATAAAGATGGCCGTAAAAAAAAGCAGTCCTGACATGAATCATTGTCACCACGAACTAAACATTCAAACTGGACAAGACGGTGCTATCAGGGCGGAAAACAGTAATTATATAAATCTGTACCTCAGACTGTGAAGACGTGTTATACGTCTGAAGAGGACGGAGGCTCCTCTGACAGACATCTTCTGTGGTGTGAGGGTGAGATTCACTTCAGATCCACAAAGTACGAGGACTCTTCCCACAGTGCGGCAGGTGTTCAGGTGCAACTCCCCTGTTAACAGCAGGGTGAACCCCAGCAGCTGCAGCAAAGAGGCCAACTGCTCGGCCTCCTGTCTGGATCTTACAGAGATTAATGTGCACACCCTCTGGAAGAACTCTGGACCACAGCTGAAACACAATAATATGGCAGAAGTGTGAAAACAGCAAAGTTAAAGTGTGAGACATATTGTATTAAAAATCATTGAATGTACAATGTAATTCAACAAGGATGAGACTTTGAAAAAACACATACATTAGGACAAAATAGTCCATTTCAATGTGTGTTATTAGCTGTGATGATATTTTGCTGTAAAACAGTAAGAAAGAACATGACTGGTCCTGAAGAAGAGCTGAACTCCTCATCATCAACACAATGTTAATGGTCTCTGTTGCTTACATTGCTGGAGCTTGTTGGATCACATCATTATAGCTGAGTCTCTCTTTACTTTTTACTGACTCCACAGATGACTGATGAAAACAGCCTCAAAGTAACAAACGTGGCGCTTGATGGAGTAAACACTAATCAGTTCATGGGAGATGAGCAGCTCTCTGTCAGAGTGTTGCTGAGGGTGTTTGATCTGCACACAACTCTGGCTAATTTAGGAAGAAGTACATCTGGGTGCATGGAATAAAGACATGCCATCTATAAAACTAAACACACTGGGTCTCATTCATGAAAAGTGAGTAAATCTGTGTGTAGACTGTGTAATTGTTATGACTGTGGTCATTTATTTGGTTGTTTATGTTGTCTGGACTGACAGCTCTCTCTCCTCCCCTATTCTGCAGTAGCAATCAGCCTGTCTGTGTGTGTGTGTGTGTGTGTGTGTGTGTGTGTGTGTGTGTGTGTGTGTGTGTGTGTGTGTGTGTGTGTGTGTGTGTGTGTGTGCGATGAGCTGCAGGAGGTGTGATTCCCCAATCAACCACGTGATCAGGTTGCTGCTGCTGATTGGCTGACTGCTCACTTTTAAACTCTGACTGACGCCGGCCTTCAGCCTCTCACTCTCCCCATTCCCAACATGACAGCAGCTGGTAATCTGTGTATGATCTTGTGTGTGCTGCAGTAGCATTTTTGATTTAGAGCAACTGCCTGCAGAAGCAGTTACCTAGAACTTTAGTTGTGTGTTAAAGCTACCTGTGACTGTGATTAGAACAGCTTATTGTAAGCATTGTAATAAGGTAAATAATCTTGCTCAATTCAGTAGCAGCCTTAAAGTAGGAGGGAGAAGCCATTTTTGTTAATCCCTTCTTCTCCTGTTTATTTCAGTTGGGAGGTAGGTTAGTTTGATTGTCTTTTGTTTCCACATTTATTTTCCGACAGGTAAGGTAGGGATCTGGCTTTAGTTGTTTTGTTTGTTATTTTTTGGCATTGCTCCTCTCTGAAGTTATAAAAAATAAAACTGCTACTTTGAACTTTTTACAAGGAAGTTGGCTGACCTTCTTGGGAGTGGGAAGAGCGGGGGCACTTTATCATGTGTGGCCCAGGTGCCCCTAGGCCTGGGTCATAACACAATCCATCGTAAAGTGACAGCGCGCTCCTGGTAATCATCAATTAGCATAAATCTCCACCCATGAATAGCCAATGGACACCATATAAGAAGGTGTAGGTGCATCCAGTCGACCTGTCAGTCATGGCGCAGAGAAAGAAAAGATTTTTTCTGAAGTGGAGATCAAAATAATTTTGGGTGAAGTGGACAACATGTGGAAAACATTTTATTTTCTTCAGCCAGTAGTGGTGTGGCAGGGACAGGCAAAGCGAAGACCTGGAGGGGGGTAACAGATGCTGTTAATGTTGTCTCCGTAGTACAAAGAACCATGTCAGAGGTGAAGCGTAAATGGCACACACACACATAAGCACACACACAAAAATGCAGCGGTCACCAGACAAGCAGAAGATTCATTTGTGGGGTTTTGAATGAAGTGTGAACGGGAAACCAGAGATGTTTTGTGCGTAATGGATAAACTCTAAATCAGTGATCGCTGTCGGAATGTAGAGCTATTTAACATTTATTTTAACAAATGATACGGAGAACATACAGCCTACAGCAGTTTGTATGCACCGTCTTCAAATGATTTGAATCTTAATAGCCTAAAGCTCTGTTTAATACAATATAAATTAAACATTTTTCAAATCAGATTTATTCATTCAAATGATTAAAAAGCCAAATAAATAAATAATTCTTTCAGCTGGCATGTGCTCCTTCGTGGCTCCACCACCTGCTGCTCCTGCTGAACCCAGGCACCGAGGTCGAAGAGGCTGTGATCCAGCTGTCCTTACAGATATTTTTATTATCATCATTCAACATGTAGAAAGAACGTGTAATCTATTGAGTCAATTTACATAGATAATTCACAATCATGAACCTAATCTGGATCTTAAACCTGCTAATTGCCAACTAATTTAACTAAATGTGTTATATTTTTAATATTTTGTCATGTTTAGATTATGTGTTTCAAAGGCATCAGTGTATTGTCTATATAACAGAGCGCACTACGAATTAAAATTCTAATTTCCAACAGAGACAAGCAATATTTATGTGCTTTACTAAATTTACACAATCGCTACGAGTGGTCAGGAGCAGGAGTAGATTTTGTTAGTAGCTACGAAAAGATCGGAGCTACTAAAATATTGATGAATGCGGACATGCACGTAAATTTCCATCTGCGAACAGTTTACACACAAATTCCTTCTGCTCACGTTTCATGAATGAGACCCAGGGACAACTAAAAATGTACCTTCACCTTAAAACTACCTGTGAGCTGCTGTAGATGTAAGAACACAACTTGACAAATGTGCACTGAAGTCACATGAAGAACAATTCATTTACCTGAGCTGTGAGATATAAGGCACACACTGCAGGAAGCTCCTCACTTCACTCTCTTCATCTGACCAGCCTCTCAGCTCCACTTGTTTCTTCTCTGACTGGAGTTTCAGCACTTCCAGGAGGATGGAGGTCTTTCTCTCTGAGAGGTCTATGACCCAGACTGCAGGAGCTGACTGGAAAACTGACTGTACTGATGGAAGGACACTCAGACCTGTTTGAGTCTCACAGTCCTTCAGGTGAGAGCACAGATCCAGGAGGAAATCACTCTGATATTCCACATCATCATAAACAAACCTGTCACTGATAGGGAACCTCTGATATGAGCACAGTGATGATAACAGCTCCAGTATCTTCTCTCCTGTCTGCTGTTCTCTCTCTGCTGCTGCACAGAACAGATTCCCACAGACCTTGACTGCACCTGAGCCTCGACCCCGGGGATAGAAACTGCAACAAGAAGAGAACATTTTGTCATGATTTGATGTTGACAGCAGAAAAAGAGCCGTGCCTCACTGATACAGAGTGTGTCTGCTAAACACCTACAAATACCTGCTCATTAGCATAATACAGTAAAATCAATCAGCCTATGGTAATGTAACAGTGCTTTGATGGGGCTGTATGTGGACTTTGAAAGACTCTTATAAAATGAACATACTGATCATTTGTCTGAAGGAACCATTTACATCATGCTCTAAAGGTGTATCCTCACCTCTGTAGTAAAACACATTATGTTACACTGATAAACTGATCCTGAATCAACAGGTTGGCTGGAAGGCAGACTTGACCCACAAGTTTACCATCATTTTGTAAAACTATCAAACTTCATACAGTACTAGAGGAACAAAATGAAGAGCTGTCATGGTGAACTGATCACATCTTGATGACATGGAGATTAATTACAATATTGCTCATAAACCACCTGAATAAAATGCTCTCAATCACTCCTCTAAATCATTCATCGTTCAAACATGCTGCTCACTTACAGTTCAGTTATTGGCTGAAAGGAATGTTTGATCCAGATTATTTATGAGTCAGTTGGCTCCAAAGCCTGAAATACTGGACCACAAGTTGTGATCTGCATCACTCTGTAAAACTCTATAAAACCTGAAGAGGAGCAGTGAGGCATAATTAGCATCTGCAGGGTTAACTCCCTCACGTCTTCATGACATGGTGTTTAGTTTGAAAGGATAAAAAACACCTGTGAATAATCCTTTCATTCACTCCTCTGGATTATTCTCTGTTCAAACATCCTGCTCAGTCACTGCACATTGATTGGCTCTCCTGGAATCAAATCAGCCAATCAATCAGCAGCCAACCCAGCTTTCATGACCAATCACATGTTGTGACAGAATATGTTTCAGATTCAGTCTTCAAAAGGTGAACAACTTCAAAAATGTCTTCAGATGACTCAGACAGTAAATCCAACACTAACACATCCATGTCCTTAAAGAGGAACCATCATGTGTGGCTATATTTTAATGCAAGAAACTTCTGCTTCATCCCTGAGAATATTTAACTGTTAAACAAAGAGAGACCATCACTGGTCCTGAAGAAGAGCTGAACTCCTCATCATCAACACAATGTTAATGGTCTCTGTTGCTTACATTGCTGGAGCTTGTTGGATCACATCATTATAGCTGAGTCTCTCTTTACTTTTTACTGACTCCACAGATGACTGATGAAAACAGCCTCAAAGTAACAAACGTGGTGCTTGATGGAGTAAACACTAATCAGTTCATGGGAGATGAGCAGCTCTCTGTCAGAGTGTTGCTGAGGGTGTTTGATCTGCACACAACTCTGGCTAATTTAGGAAGAAGTACATCTGGGTGCATGGAATAAAGACATGCCATCTATAAAACTAAACACACTGGGTCTCATTCATGAAAAGTGAGTAAATCTGTGTGTAGACTGTGTAATTGTTATGACTGTGGTCATTTATTTGGTTGTTTATGTTGTCTGGACTGACAGCTCTCTCTCCTCCCCTATTCTGCAGTAGCAATCAGCCTGTCTGTGTGTGTGTGTGCGCGATGAGCTGCAGGAGGTGTGATTCCCCAATCAACCACTTGATCAGGTTGCTGCTGCTGATTGGCTGACTGCTCACTTTTAAACTCTGACTGACGCCGGCCTTCAGCCTCTCACTCTCCCCATTCCCAACATGACAGCAGCTGGTATTCTGTGTATGATCTTGTGTGTGCTGCAGTAGCATTTTTGATTTAGAGCAACTGCCTGCAGAAGCAGTTACCTAGAACTTTAGTTGTGTGTTAAAGCTACCTGTGACTGTGATTAGAACAGCTTATTGTAAGCATTGTAATAAGGTAAATAATCTTGCTCGATTCAGTAGCAGCCTTAAAGTAGGAGGGAGAAGCCATTTTTGTTAATCCCTTTTTCTCCTGTTTATTTCAGTTGGGAGGTAGGTTAGTTTGATTGTCTTTTGTTTCCACATTTATTTTCTGACAGGTAAGGTAGGGATCTGGCTTTAGTTGTTTTGTTTGTTATTTTTTGGAGATAAACCAGAGATGTTTAGTGCGAATGGATAAACTCTAAATCAGTGATCGCTGTCGGAATGTAGAGCTATTTAACATTTATTTTAACAAATGATACGGAGAACATACAGCCTACAGCAGTTTGTATGCACCGTCTTCAAATGATTTGAATCTTAATAGCCTAAAGCTCTGTTTAATACAATATAAATTAAACATTTTTCAAATCAGATTTATTCATTCAAATGATTAAAAAGCCAAATAAATAAATAATTCTTTCAGCTGGCATGTGCTCCTTCGTGGCTCCACCACCTGCTGCTCCTGCTGAACCCAGGCACCGAGGTCGAAGAGGCTGTGATCCAGCTGTCCTTACGGAAATTTTTATTATCATCATTCAACATGTAGAAAGAACGTGTAATCTATTGAGTCAATTTACATAGATAATTCACAATCATGAACCTAATCTGGATCTTAAACCTGCTAATTGCCAACTAATTTAACTAAATGTGTTATATTTTTAATATTTTGTCATGTTTAGATTACGTGTTTCAAAGGCATCAGTGTATTGTCTACATAACAGAGCGCACTACGAATTAAAATTCTAATTTCCAACAGAGACAAGCAATATTTATGTGCTTTACTAAATTTACACAATCGCTACGAGTGGTCAGGAGCAGATTTTGTTAGTAGCTACGAAAAGATCGGAGCTACTAAAATATTGATGAATGCGGACATGCACGTAAATTTCCATCTGCGAACAGTTTACACACAAATTCCTTCTGCTCACGTTTCATGAATGAGACCCAGTGACAACTAAAAATGTACCTTCACCTTAAAACTACCTGTGAGCTGCTGTAGATGTAAGAACACAACTTGACAAATGTGCACTGAAGTCACATGAAGAACAATTCATTTACCTGAGCTGTGAGATATAAGGCACACACTGCAGGAAGCTCCTCACTTCACTCTCTTCATCTGACCAGCCTCTCAGCTTCACTTGTTTCTTCTCTGACTGGAGTTTCAGCACTTCCAGGAGGATGGAGGTCTTTCTCTCTGAGAGGTCTATGACCCAGACTGCAGGAGCTGACTGGAAAACTGACTGTACTGATGGAAGGACACTCAGACCTGTTTGAGTCTCACAGTCCTTCAGGTGAGAGCACAGATCCAGGAGGAAATCACTCTGATATTCCACATCATCATAAACAAACCAGTCACTGATAGGGAATGTCTGATATGAGCACAGTGATGATAACAGCTCCAGTATCTTCTCTCCTGTCTGCTGTTCTCTCTCTGCTGCTGCACAGAACAGATTCCCACAGACCTTGACTTCACCTGAGCCTCGACCCCGGGGATAGAAACTGCAACAAGAAGAGAACATTTTGTCATGATTTGATGTTGACAGCAGAAAAAGAGCCGTGCCTCACTGATACAGAGTGTGTCTGCTAAACACCTACAAATACCTGCTCATTAGCATAATACAGTAAAATCAATCAGCCTATGGTAATGTAACAGTGCTTTGATGGGGCTGTATGTGGACTTTGAAAGACTCTTATAAAATGAACATACTGATCATTTGTCTGAAGGAACCATTTACATCATGCTCTAAAGGTGTATCCTCACCTCTGTAGTAAAACACATTATGTTACACTGATAAACTGATAAAAACAGAAGAAAGGACGCGCACATCTCCAAAAGCCCGTTTGGGTTGGGTGCTGGATCTAAAAAATCAACAATGAACAGAAAAATGATGAATCCGCACACCAAAATGAGCTCCCGTGTATTGGATGACCAAGGGGCTTCAAAATGCATGTAAAAAAAAGAATAGCTTGTACAGACTAATTATGAAAAATTAAAACGAAAGAGGCAGAGTTTAAATATAAGAAATATAAAAATAAATTAACCCTTTGAAACCCGAGCAAAGTGGCTTGAGTTCTCTCAAAAACATGGCAAGAGGGTAATGAGCAACGACAGATGAAATTACCCCCCCAAAAATAAGCAAGAATTTAGCAAATTAAAAAAAAATGAAAAAGCAAAAACTTGTATAATGTATACATTCATTCCACACAGACTGATATATTTCAAGTGTTTATTTCTTTTAATTTTGATGATTATAACTGACAACTAATGAAAACCCGAAATTCAGCATCTCATCTCAATTCATTTACCTGAGCTGTGAGATATAAGGCACACACTGCAGGAAGCTCCTCACTTCACTCTCATCATCTGACCAGCCTGTCAGCTCCACTTGTTTCTTCTCTGACTGGAGTTTCAGCACTTCCAGGAGGATGGAGGTCTTTCTCTCTGAGAGGTCTATGACCCAGACTGCAGGAGCTGACTGGAAAACTGGCTTCAGTGGAATGACACTTAAAAACCCTCCACTCTTGACATGTTGGTAAAAATCAAGAAGGAAGTCACTGTCAACAGAAAACAATGAGAGGAGCGTATTCACTACATTGTGAAAGCTTTCTCCTTTGTGACGTGCAGCTGTCAGGCATAAATCCAGTAACAGCTGCTTTTCTTTTCTCTCCAGTGTCTCATGGCGTTGCTTCTGGTCCTGCAATCCTGGACCTCTACACCTCACCCTGAAACAGTATGATGACAAACACGTGTATCAAATGATGCATGGACAGTAAAACTGCGTCATGTTAAATTTAAGCACATACAGTTTTAAACAAATAAAATGTTAACATCTTCTGTCTGATGAGTATCCACCCTCTGTCTGTCAACATGCAGTTCAGACTTTACTGCCCTTACTGATCTCACACCTTTGTGAGCCAGGTGTATTTTATTTCAACCACAAATAACTTTATCTGTGCAGGGCTCCAAAAGGTTCTTTTTGTCAAATGTGTGGCATCCAAAACTGGAAGTGTCATCTGACCATAGAATGAGTGAATAAACTAAGACTATTCTTATATTTGTATTGAAATTAAAATGAAAGTAAGTAGTAAATGAGTGGGTATTTCTGGTGATGGAGATCAGCTGAGGTGAGGCTTTGTGTGTAAAACAGTTGTAATCTTTGGGCTAACTGTTTCTTCTTATACTACCATCTGAAAAGCCAATAATTTAACCACAAGCAGGATTTTGATTCCAACATCCACAACTTTGCAACAGGATAAAATTTAAAGGGTGTGAAATCAGCATCACACAAAAACAAAAGCTACATACCTGAGTGAGCTGATGCAAGACAAAGCCTCAAAGAGAGACTCGCACAGATCCTGGCAGACACGAGTTTCTCTATCCCAGTGGAGGCGGACATTGACCTTCATATTCATCTTCTGCATGACTTTTACAGCTTGTTCAAACAGACATCTTTTACCTTCAACTGGAAGGTGCAACTGATTTCCATCAAGCCCAAGTAAGCTGAGGTGGTCCATCTGCCCTTCACTGAGAAGGAAGATCTTCCACAGCTGCAGTGGCAGAGGGTCACGCCTATAATGTGAAGAATAATCAGAGACCATTTCCTTATTAGAGAATCAGTAAAGTATATGAAAGAAATCCTGTTTAGGGAAAAGAAGCTCCAGTAAAAGTAACATTCTTTTTTTTCTCTGAATATTTTTCATCCATTTTCTACACATCATGTTCAAGGTCACTAAGTTTTATCATCCTCATTATGTTTTAGATTATTTAATAAAATAAGACAAATTCAATTCTCCTTAGATATGCTGTAACCTCAGCAGTGGTTTGACACGTCAAACACATGCTCATCCTTACCATTGGACATTTTTAAGGCATCCAAATAGTCGTCTCATTCCTTGGTCTGATACCCTGACATCCTCAAGGTTCAGCGATACTTTCCGCTCCTCTGACTGAGTGACCACATAGGCCACAGCACAGCAAGGTAAGAGATCAAGACTCTCTCCTCTGAGATCAAGCCGATAGTCCAGTTTGTCCAGAAGGTGGATGCATGCTTCAGGACTCTGGGACTCATACAAGCACTGACATAAGAACAGTATGTCCACATCAAGTCCATCGTCCTCAGTATCAGCCTCACACGTACATGTGAAAATCGTGGTTATCATTTCCTTGAAGAACCAGTCAGATGTATTCTTGAGCTCCTCGGCTGGAATCAGACACTTCATCAAACTAGGGCTCTTCTCAGTCAGCAAACAACACATGAAAGGGATCAGGTGCTTCATGTGTTTCCTCTCCTCAGTGAGGCATTGCTGAAAAACATCCTTGATTTTATCTGGGTTCTTCAGGAGCCACAGTGCTGCAAAAAACTCCTGCATTGTGTAATGCAGAAATGCATGAGTGGTTTTTGTCTTTGTTGGGCCGACTTTGGTAAAAAGTGGTTTCAGGAAGGAAAGGACGCAGCTGTCTTCACAGGGAAGTCCGCTCAAGTTCACAGTTTTTCCTTCAGTTGCATTGAAAGCAACCTCGGCCAAAGACAGTATCTCCTCACTCTTGTTTTTGATGAAGGAATTTATATCTTTAGTTTTGAGGTTGTTGCTGTTTCGTTGAAGGCAGAAGCGAACGATACTGATGTAGATTTCTGTGATAGTGCACGGCTGTGGTGAGTCTTCTGGTGTCTCATATGAGAAGCAGGCGGCCACCATCAGTGCATATATCGGGACATGACAAAGGGTTAACAACTCTACGTTGCTGAAAACCTTCTTCTGCTCTTCGCCTAGCATTGCAGATAGGTATGCTTTAATGATCTGCTCACTAAAGCCTTTCACTTCCACTCTGAGAAAGTCCTCAGACGAGAACTCTTCTTCGTCATCTGGTCTGCAAGTCACAATGACCTTGGCGTCAGGTAGCAGGTCCTTGTCTACAAGTCTCTTCACCACTGATGAAGACAGATCTGTGATTCCATCAAAAATGAGTGTAACATTGTCAGAGTTGTTCTTTATGTCCTGTAGGACCTCTTCTTTGCCTTCATCCGGTTCACTGAACATGTTGAAGAGAAGATCCTCCAAGCTTGCGTCCTTCCTGATGTGGGATGTTTCTCTCATGTCAAAGTAAAACATGTAATCGAGCTTTTCATTGTCTCTTTGTGCCCAGAGTCTCAATATTTCCTGGGTGAGTGCTGTCTTTCCAATTCCAGGTTTACCAACCACGAGTACGTCTCGATATGTTTTCAAAAGGTCACCAGGGGAAGGTCCTACTTTGTCCTCAGGGACGTATGTCCTTAGCTTTTTAGGGCGAATCATTTTGCTTTTCTTGCTCTTAAGCTTCTTTATTTTTGATGGAGGGACACTTCCTTGTGTGTCTAATACAAGAGACATGTACGACAGATCAGGCTTGTTGTTTTCTTCAAACAGATTCTTGTTTGCCGTCCAAAACTCATTTGATGTTTTTTGTGCTTTTAACTTTAACTTCGCCTGATATCTGTGGCACGGCTTTGGGCCTAAAATATAAACAACAGAGAGTAAATAAATATATAATGAATTACCTGCTGTGCCCCAACACTAAATAACAGATACATACTTGCACACAGACATAACCTGTATTATATAATATCAGCAGATCAAAGATAAATGATAAAGATGTGACACAATCAGAGTTCTGCTTTAAAATACCTTGTAAGTACTTTGTATCCATTAGTGTGTCTTCCCTGAAAGGAAAGCAGCTGATCCAGTGATGCAGGTCAGCCTCTAAGGTTCGCTGCCTCGTCATGTCAACAATCCTAAGGAACTCGTAACAGGCGTCTTCCCCCTTACACTTGACCTGGTCCAGTATTTTTCTGGTTTTATCGTAGTCATCTTTCTCTGCCTGTATTTTGCTGACTGCCTCGTCACTGAAAACGTCTGCCTGTCTCAAGTTCTCCAGAATCACTGAGAGATTCTTTAGTTTTCCCAAAAGGCGGGATCTGGCATTCTTGACGTAAACTAAAGCAGACTGTGTCGTACACGCCATGTGTCCTTACTTCTGTACACTCTGCACACAGACCCAACTTCAGTAACCTGGAGAACAAAAAAATCAGGTTCAGTAAAATGCTCATTACAACAAATATTCTCCCTGTGATGCATCAACTGTTTCGTAAGACGTCTAAAAATTCACAGAGTAAAATGTTTTTGCAGGAGAGTCTAAACATCATGCAGCGGATGCGACGTTGAACAGTTTAACATCATCGTGCTGTTTATTAGTTCCAAGATGGATACCTGTGTCCTTCTGAAGAGTGAGAGACCCAAAAGAGTGTGGGAAAGCCAAACAGTCCTTAGACCTGGTCCTTTGTTGTCTCATGTCTCATATTGCCAGATGTATTGCCACACCACATTTATGTTGTCTGCAGAACAGGAAAAAAAAAAACATGGCTGAGCCCAGTTAGTTTAAAAATGCTTTGAGTTGTTTGAATTCTATCAGAGCTGTCAGTGGGAGGACCTGTCCTGGTCTGCCAACACACCAGCAGTGGTAACAAAGGTCCGGCAGCGACTGCACTTCCTAACAGTCCTCGGTAAGAAAAGACTGAACAAGAAGCTGCTGGTGGACTTTACGGCTCCACCATGGAGAGTGTGGTGGCGTACTGTGTCACTGTGCCGGCTGACAGGAGAGCTCTGGCCTCCCTGGAGGACCTCTCCAGCTCAGGGTGCCTGTGCAGAGCCGTCACCCTGGACGCCACCTGTTCAACCTGCTGCTCTCTGGGAGAAGCCTGAGGCGCATCAAAAGCCTGACAAACAGGCTCAAGACAAGTTTCTTTCCCTGAGCCATCAAGACCCTTAACTCCAACAACACACACACACACACACACACACACACACACACACACACTATAGAGAATTACCATCATCTGCTAACCTTTTAACTCCCAACATTTAAATACAATATCTTATATTTTTAAGAGCAGTACATGTTTATTTTAAGTGAAAACCCATCTTTTCGTAGTATTTATTTTAGTTTCATATTTATTGAATGAGTGCCTGTCTGTCCTAACTTGTCTTATTACTTGCATAAATTGCACTGACCAGGAGAAGCACTCCTAATGTTGAGGTTCTCGTGCAGTGACAATTTAGGATTTCTATTGTTGTATGTTTCTATTTCAGTGGGTTAGAAACATTAAAAGTGCACCAGCGTGTATCGGCTGTGGCGGCGGATGCTGTTGTCATGGCATGATTTCACTCTCACTTCAGCAACTGTTTACTTTCCTTTTTTCCCCAATTAAAGCATTTTTGGGGAGTTTTTCCTGATCAGCTGTGAGGGTCCACAGGACAGAGGGACGTCGTATGCTGTAAAGCCCTGTGAGGCAAACTGTGATTTGTGATATTGGGCTTTATAAATAAAACTGATTAAACTGATCAATACGGATGGTGTAGCACGCAGCGGATAACCAGCGCTGCCGCTCCGCAACAGACACGCATCCAGTGGAAATCAGCATGACCGGAGGAAAGCACAGCCAGTTAGCGTCCGCTAGCTGGGAAGCTAGGACTCACCACACTTTAGGGACTGTTCTTTACTTGTCAGGGTGGCTGGTTGATTTTTATTTATTTCATTTATTTATTATATTTTGATCCTCTCTATGTTAATCACTTATTGATGCTGTTTTTGAAGTATGAATAAGTCAATAAGTAATTTAGTTCATTGAAATATCATTGATGTGTTATAGAAAAGTGATTTATGTGATTTTATAAATGACAAAAGGCACATCTGCCTCATTTTCACTGTGGTATCCTGATACTACTCAGAACCGTGATACTGGCATCGTACCGTGACAACACTATAACACTGCTCACACACAGTCAGCTGTTGATAAAGCCTCCTGACATCATCGTCACAAACAGACGTCGCTTCACGTGATGTTTCAATATAGAACACGTCTCATTAGGTTCGTTGGCGATCGGCGCACAATGCATGCTGGTTAGTTTTGTGTCAGACTTCATCCCGACTTGCTCTGACGTATTACAGAAGTGGACGGCGATAAAACAGCAACAGTGAGGCGGCCGCAGTTTTCAGAGCCAGGTGCTGCAGCTGCTCTGCACCGACTGCACCGCCTGGCTCTCACCTGATCTACCAGCTGATTGGTTCAGATGTCGACTCAACAAGATGACGTTTAGATAAACTTTTTTTTTTTATTATTTATTATTTCAGAGATTTAAATTTGATTTGTCTGATCTGAAGGTTTATTCTGTGACAGAAACATGTTGTGAGACTGATGGTGAAGTTTAGTGTCACAGACTGAACACATTCATCATAAACTACACAGAGTCTACTGTGTGTTAACTGTGTAACATCACAGACTGGTGCTCAGTCTCAAACTAACGTGTACAGATGTGAAGCCCTGACTGTATCTGACTGAGCCTGAGTGAAAGCTGTTGTCTTGTATCAAATATGAAGCTTACAGTCACACACAGTGTGTTCAGCCTCTGTTGCCATGGCAACGGGTCAAGCTGACATGATGCTGATTTACAGCAGAGTTCATTAACATAAACTACTGCACTCCACTACTGTAGAGTGCGCGGGGAAAGTGCCCCTAGGTAAGATGGCCGCTCGGTGACGTCCCATCAGCCATCTAGCCTTTCTATGTATATCTATGGTTCTATGTATATCTATGGTTCTATGTATATCTATGGTTCTATGTATATCTATGGTTCTATGTATATCTATATTTCTATGTATATCTATGTGCTGGACACTGTCGGGACACTGTCCGACTTCACCGCAGCTTGTTGTCTCATTTCTTTAAAGACATGTTTCCTCGTTTCTTCTGTCCCGCGTGTGTCACGAGGGCGGAGCTAAAGCGCGCGGTGAAAGAAACGTAAATTCGGGATCAGGAGCTGGAAAACGGGACCGCCAGGTGTTGACTTCCTGGTTGTTGTCAGTGGGACAGTCACAGTCAGTGTTGAGTCCTCGCAGCTCCAGCCTGTGTTCACACACACATTCACCTGTGTCCAGGTGAGACACGTCACCAACACTTACCCGTCACGGCCATCTCAGTCACGTTCACCTGCCTCCTCTCTGTGTTTGGACCCTTCATCCATCCCGCCGCTCCGGAGCGCCTCGTGCTCAGTTACTTTCACTTTCGCCGCGTGACCACATCCTGTCTGAACAGGAAGTGACAGAGCTGAGACAAACCTGACTGCAGGACGACACTCCGTCAACTCTACTCTACTACATGTAACTAAGTGTTTTACTCTGAGGTATCAGTACTTGTATTAAAGTATTTTACTCTGAGGTATCAGTACTTGTATTAAAGTGTTTTACTCTGAGGTATCAGTACTTGTATTAAAGTATTTTTACTCTGAGGTATCAGTACTTGTATTAAAGTGTTTTACTCTGAGGTATCAGTACTTGTATTAAAGTGTTTTTACTCTGAGGTATCAGTACTTGTATTAAAGTGTTTTACTCTGAGGTATCAGTACTTGTATTAAAGTATTTTACTCTGAGGTATCAGTACTTGTATTAAAGTGTTGTTACTCTGAGGTATCAGTACTTGTATTAAAGTGTTGTTACTCTGAGGTATCAGTACTTGTATTAAAGTATTTTACTCTGAGGTATCAGTACTTGTATTAAAGTGTTGTTACTCTGAGGTATCAGTACTTGTATTAAAGTATTTTACTCTGAGGTATCAGTACTTGTATTAAAGTGTTGTTACTCTGAGGTATCAGTACTTGTATTAAAGTATTTTACTCTGAGGTATCAGTACTTGTATTAAAGTGTTTTACTCTGAGGTATCAGTACTTGTATTAAAGTGTTTTACTCTGAGGTATCACTACTTGTATTAAAGTGTTTTACTCTGAGGTATCAGTACTTGTATTAAAGTATTTTACTCTGAGGTATCAGTACTTGTATTAAAGTGTTTTACTCTGAGGTATCAGTACTTGTATTAAAGTATTTTACTCTGAGGTATCAGTACTTGTATTAAAGTGTTTTACTCTGAGGTATCAGTACTTGTATTAAAGTGTTTTACTCTGAGGTATCAGTACTTGTATTAAAGTATTTTACTCTGAGGTATCAGTACTTGTATTAAAGTATTTTACTCTGAGGTATCAGTACTTGTATTAAAGTGTTTTACTCTGAGGTATCACTACTTGTATTAAAGTGTTTTACTCTGAGGTATCAGTACTTGTATTAAAGTGTTTTACTCTGAGGTATCACTACTTGTATTAAAGTGTTTTACTCTGAGGTATCAGTACTTGTATTAAAGTGTTTTACTCTGAGGTATCAGTACTTGTATTAAAGTGTTTTTACTCTGAGGTATCAGTACTTGTATTAAAGTATTTTACTCTGAGGTATCAGTACTTGTATTAAAGTGTTTTACTCTGAGGTATCACTACTTGTATTAAAGTGTTTTACTCTGAGGTATCAGTACTTGTATTAAAGTGTTTTACTCTGAGGTATCAGTACTTGTATTAAAGTATTTTACTCTGAGGTATCACTACTTGTATTAAAGTGTTTTACTCTGAGGTATCAGTACTTGTATTAAAGTGTTTTACTCTGAGGTATCAGTACTTGTATTAAAGTGTTTTACTCTGAGGTATCAGTACTTGTATTAAAGTATTTTACTCTGAGGTATCAGTACTTGTATTAAAGTGTTTTACTCTGAGGTATCAGTACTTGTATTAAAGTATTTTACTCTGAGGTATCACTACTTGTATTAAAGTGTTTTACTCTGAGGTATCAGTACTTGTATTAAAGTGTTTTACTCTGAGGTATCAGTACTTGTATTAAAGTATTTTACTCTGAGGTATCACTACTTGTATTAAAGTGTTTTACTCTGAGGTATCAGTACTTGTATTAAAGTGTTTTACTCTGAGGTATCAGTACTTGTATTAAAGTGTTTTACTCTGAGGTATCAGTACTTGTATTAAAGTGTTTTACTCTGAGGTATCAGTACTTGTATTAAAGTGTTTTTACTCTGAGGTATCAGTACTTGTATTAAAGTATTTTACTCTGAGGTATCAGTACTTGTATTAAAGTGTTTTACTCTGAGGTATCAGTACTTGTATTAAAGTGTTTTACTCTGAGGTATCAGTACTTGTATTAAAGTATTTTACTCTGAGGTATCAGTACTTGTATTAAAGTGTTTTACTCTGAGGTATCAGTACTTGTATTAAAGTGTTTTACTCTGAGGTATCAGTACTTGTATTAAAGTATTTTACTCTGAGGTATCAGTACTTGTATTAAAGTGTTTTACTCTGAGGTATCAGTACTTGTATTAAAGTGTTTTACTCTGAGGTATCAGTACTTGTATTAAAGTGTTTTACTCTGAGGTATCAGTACTTGTATTAAAGTGTTTTACTCTGAGGTATCAGTACTTGTATTAAAGTATTTTACTCTGAGGTATCAGTACTTGTATTAAAGTGTTTTACTCTGAGGTATCAGTACTTGTATTAAAGTGTTTTACTCTGAGGTATCAGTACTTGTATTAAAGTGTTTTACTCTGAGGTATCAGTACTTGTATTAAAGTGTTTTACTCTGAGGTATCAGTACTTGTATTAAAGTGTTTTACTCTGAGGTATCAGTACTTGTATTAAAGTGTTTTACTCTGAGGTATCAGTACTTGTATTAAAGTATTTTACTCTGAGGTATCAGTACTTGTATTAAAGTGTTTTTACTCTGAGGTATCAGTACTTGTATTAAAGTGTTTTTACTCTGAGGTATCAGTACTTGTATTAAAGTGTTTTTACTCTGAGGTATCAGTACTTGTATTAAAGTGTTTTACTCTGAGGTATCAGTACTTGTATTAAAGTATTTTACTCTGAGGTATCAGTACTTGTATTAAAGTGTTTTTACTCTGAGGTATCAGTACTTGTATTAAAGTGTTTTACTCTGAGGTATCAGTACTTGTATTGAAGTGTTGTTACTCTGAGGTATCAGTACTTGTATTAAAGTGTTGTTACTCTGAGGTATCAGTACTTGTATTAAAGTGTTTTACTCTGAGGTATCAGTACTTGTATTAAAGTGTTTTACTCTGAGGTATCAGTACTTGTATTAAAGTGTTTTACTCTGAGGTATCAGTACTTGTATTAAAGTGTTTTTACTCTGAGGTATCAGTACTTGTATTAAAGTGTTTTACTCTGAGGTATCAGTACTTGTATTAAAGTGTTTTACTCTGAGGTATCAGTACTTGTATTAAAGTGTTTTACTCTGAGGTATCAGTACTTGTATTAAAGTGTTTTTACTCTGAGGTATCAGTACTTGTATTAAAGTGTTTTACTCTGAGGTATCAGTACTTGTATTAAAGTATTTTACTCTGAGGTATCACTACTTGTATTAAAGTGTTTTACTCTGAGGTATCAGTACTTGTATTAAAGTGTTTTACTCTGAGGTATCAGTACTTGTATTAAAGTATTTTACTCTGAGGTATCACTACTTGTATTAAAGTGTTTTACTCTGAGGTATCAGTACTTGTATTAAAGTGTTTTACTCTGAGGTATCAGTACTTGTATTAAAGTGTTTTACTCTGAGGTATCAGTACTTGTATTAAAGTGTTTTACTCTGAGGTATCAGTACTTGTATTAAAGTGTTTTTACTCTGAGGTATCAGTACTTGTATTAAAGTATTTTACTCTGAGGTATCAGTACTTGTATTAAAGTGTTTTACTCTGAGGTATCAGTACTTGTATTAAAGTGTTTTACTCTGAGGTATCAGTACTTGTATTAAAGTATTTTACTCTGAGGTATCAGTACTTGTATTAAAGTGTTTTACTCTGAGGTATCAGTACTTGTATTAAAGTGTTTTACTCTGAGGTATCAGTACTTGTATTAAAGTATTTTACTCTGAGGTATCAGTACTTGTATTAAAGTGTTTTACTCTGAGGTATCAGTACTTGTATTAAAGTGTTTTACTCTGAGGTATCAGTACTTGTATTAAAGTGTTTTACTCTGAGGTATCAGTACTTGTATTAAAGTGTTTTACTCTGAGGTATCAGTACTTGTATTAAAGTATTTTACTCTGAGGTATCAGTACTTGTATTAAAGTGTTTTACTCTGAGGTATCAGTACTTGTATTAAAGTGTTTTACTCTGAGGTATCAGTACTTGTATTAAAGTGTTTTACTCTGAGGTATCAGTACTTGTATTAAAGTGTTTTACTCTGAGGTATCAGTACTTGTATTAAAGTGTTTTACTCTGAGGTATCAGTACTTGTATTAAAGTGTTTTACTCTGAGGTATCAGTACTTGTATTAAAGTATTTTACTCTGAGGTATCAGTACTTGTATTAAAGTGTTTTTACTCTGAGGTATCAGTACTTGTATTAAAGTGTTTTTACTCTGAGGTATCAGTACTTGTATTAAAGTGTTTTTACTCTGAGGTATCAGTACTTGTATTAAAGTGTTTTACTCTGAGGTATCAGTACTTGTATTAAAGTATTTTACTCTGAGGTATCAGTACTTGTATTAAAGTGTTTTTACTCTGAGGTATCAGTACTTGTATTAAAGTGTTTTACTCTGAGGTATCAGTACTTGTATTGAAGTGTTGTTACTCTGAGGTATCAGTACTTGTATTAAAGTGTTGTTACTCTGAGGTATCAGTACTTGTATTAAAGTGTTTTACTCTGAGGTATCAGTACTTGTATTAAAGTGTTTTACTCTGAGGTATCAGTACTTGTATTAAAGTGTTTTACTCTGAGGTATCAGTACTTGTATTAAAGTGTTTTTACTCTGAGGTATCAGTACTTGTATTAAAGTGTTTTACTCTGAGGTATCAGTACTTGTATTAAAGTGTTTTACTCTGAGGTATCAGTACTTGTATTAAAGTGTTTTACTCTGAGGTATCAGTACTTGTATTAAAGTGTTTTTACTCTGAGGTATCAGTACTTGTATTAAAGTGTTTTACTCTGAGGTATCAGTACTTGTATTAAAGTGTTTTTACTCTGAGGTATCAGTACTTGTATTAAAGTGTTTTACTCTGAGGTATCAGTACTTGTATTAAAGTATTTTTACTCTGAGGTATCAGTACTTGTATTAAAGTGTTTTACTCTGAGGTATCAGTACTTGTATTAAAGTGTTTTACTCTGAGGTATCAGTACTTGTATTAAAGTGTTTTTACTCTGAGGTATCAGTACTTGTATTAAAGTGTTTTACTCTGAGGTATCAGTACTTGTATTAAAGTGTTTTTACTCTGAGGTATCAGTACTTGTATTAAAGTGTTTTACTCTGAGGTATCAGTACTTGTATTAAAGTATTTTTACTCTGAGGTATCAGTACTTGTATTAAAGTGTTTTACTCTGAGGTATCAGTACTTGCATTAAAGTATTTTTACTCTGAGGTATCAGTACTTGTATTAAAGTGTTTTACTCTGAGGTATCAGTACTTGTATTAAAGTGTTTTACTCTGAGGTATCAGTACTTGTATTAAAGTGTTTTTACTCTGAGGTATCAGTACTTGTATTAAAGTATTTTTACTCTGAGGTATCAGTACTTGTATTAAAGTATTTTACTCTGAGGTATCAGTACTTGTATTAAAGTATTTTACTCTGAGGTATCAGTACTTGTATTAAAGTATTTTTACTCTGAGGTATCAGTACTTGTATTAAAGTATTTTACTCTGAGGTATCAGTACTTGTATTAAAGTATTTTTACTCTGAGGTATCAGTACTTGTATTAAAGTGTTTTTACTCTGAGGTATCAGTACTTGTATTAAAGTATTTTTACTCTGAGGTATCAGTACTTGTATTAAAGTATTTTTACTCTGAGGTATCAGTACTTGTATTAAAGTATTTTTACTCTGAGGTATCAGTACTTGTATTAAAGTGTTTTTACTCTGAGGTATCAGTACTTGTATTAAAGTGTTTTACTCTGAGGTATCAGTACTTGTATAAAAGTGTTTTACTCTGAGGTATCAGTACTTGTATTAAAGTGTTTTACTCTGAGGTATCAGTACTTGTATTAAAGTGTTTTACTCTGAGGTATCAGTACTTGTATTAAAGTATTTTTACTCTGAGGTATCAGTAATAAAATAAAGAACACTAACATCATGTGTCTGTTTTTGTTTATCGGCTAATAAAACCCACAAATTCAAACTGTGTGACACTTGTTAATGAACTGCTTTGAAATGCACACACACACACACACACACACACACAGCCTTAAACAGCTTAGTGGGTAAAACACTGTAACCATCTGAGGTCGTTTTGGATTCAAGACGGTGAAGAACTAACCAGCTGAGCACGTCACGTCCTCGCTGACAGGGAGCAGAGTCCACCATGGTCTCCACCTCAGCTCATGTTCTGCATCACTATAGAAAGTTGACTGATGCATGTGAGACGTACGAATGTGACGTGTTTAACTGTTTTTAATCATCAAGTCAAGTCGAAAGTACCATAAGATGCAAATACTCAAGTTAAACAAACTGAATTAGTGGCTGCTTGAACAGATGTGAAGCAGACCTGTGTATGACACCAACAAGCAACAAGAGCAGGTGTTTTTTAGGGAGTGTTGATGTGTTACCTGTGGATCTGTAGCGGCCTGTCACCGTTTTTCAACCAAGGGTAGTGCCACGAAAAGTGGATGTTTTTGACTGAGACATTGCCACGTTTCCTGCCAGCAAAGGGCCACGAAAAATGCTTTATTTTTTTGGAAGACATTGCTGCATTTCCTGCTGAGATCGCCGTTCCTTCAACCAAGATGTTGTCATGTTTCCTGCCGGCAAAGTGCCACGAAAAGCAATTATATGCCATGATAGTGCCACAAAGAGCGATTTTTTTACTGAGATGTTGCTGCATTTCCTGTCTGGATTTTGACCCCAAAACCAGGTATTTTAAGCCCAAACCTGTTCTTCACCATAAACAAGTGGTTTTCGTGCCTAAACGTAACCACACGTTAACCACAGCGCTGTTAAAACAAAATCTAACTCATAACAAACTAACGTGTCCGTTCGTGGTTTGCAGACTCAATGCAAACATTTACTCTGGTGCTCGGGTTTCCCCTGCCTCATGCACTCAAGTGAAAACAACCAGTGGTGCCTGAAAGATCCTCCCAGTAACTTACTGGGAACTGTGTGGCTTCATTTACACCAAGCAGCTGCTGATGTTTGACCTGAGCCTCACACAGCTGACTCACAGAGCGCTCACACTGCACCTTTGAACTGAGCACTGCGACGGCCGATTAACTCTGAGCTTTATGAGGCTGCGTGTGTGACAACATGCTGGTCACTATGGCGAGAGCAGGTGAGGTTATTGAAGAGGAGCAGTTCAAAGGGAAGCTGCGGACGCCGTCAGGTTTTTCCCCTCTTCATCACAGAGGGAGACACAGAGGAGCGCAGAGCTCCACCAAGGCGGGAAATTTCATCTGTGACTCACATGCTCTCTGTTTTGTCAAATCAATTTGAGTTAACAGTGTTCTCAATAACAACAGCGCTGCGGTGGCCAAGGAAAGAATGAGCCCAAATTGTTTTGAGGGAGGAAATCAAAGATGTCAAATTTCCCCGGAGAGCTGAGTAATTTCTCTACAGTAACGCCGTCTTTTTCCAGAGGAGGAGGTCTGGCAGGGTCCAGTTTCCCAGCCGGCAGTCCCACAGGATCATTACAGGAATGTGGAAACGTATCCAGTCGCTCAAGTGATTTATACAACCTGGTATTGAGTCTAAAAGGACGACTGCAGCTTCCTGCAGCCTCCTCCATCGCCTCTCCAGCTTCTATCATGCACGTAGAAAAGTTCCCTTATTTTCTGAGGGGAATATTACAGAGTCCCTCAAGAAAGGAAACCCCAGTTTCACAGTCGTAGCCTGAAGATTTCCACTGATATCGATTACATGTGTCGTTCAAACGCAGTGTGAGAGCTCCCACACAGACGTGATTCACCCACACAGGTGTTTCCACTCAGGCAGCCTGATGAGACCTCACAGTGAGAAGCGCAGCAGTGACTCTGTGAAAGAACAACGGCTTTGTGTCAAACTCTCCCTGGTGGATACACAGCAGTCACACGCGTTTGGTGGCTTAATAGCAGCTGGAAACACAGACACACAAACACTTTGCTAATAAAACAACCACTTCTCATGGCACCATTCCCACAGGAAATGCAGGGATGTCTTCTGCATTTACTGTAAATGCCTGTAAATGGCTTAGTCTGACTGTAATCGGACTTTTAAATGGCTGTAAACGGCTTAGTCCGACTGAAACCGGACTTTTAAATGCCTGTTAGCGGCTTAGTCCGACTGAAACCGGACTTTTAAATGGCTGTTAGCGGCTTAGTCCGACTGAAACCGGACTTTTAAATGGCTGTTAGCGGCTTAGTCCGACTGAAACCGGACTTTTAAATGGCTGTAAACGGCTTAGTCCGACTGAAACCGGACTTTTAAATGGCTGTTAGCGGCTTAGTCCGACTGAAACCGGACTTTTAAATGGCTGTTAGCGGCTTAGTCCGACTGAAACCGGACTTTTAAATGGCTGTTAGCGGCTTAGTCCGACTGAAACCGGACTTTTAAATGGCTGTAAATGGCTTAGTCCGACTGAAACCGGACTTTTAAATGGCTGTTAGCGGCTTAGTCCGACTGAAACCGGACTTTTAAATGGCTGTTAGCGGCTTAGTCCGACTGAAACCGGACTTTTAAATGGCTGTTAGCGGCTTAGTCCGACTGAAACCGGACTTTTAAATGGCTGTTAGCGGCTTAGTCCGACTGAAACCGGACTTTTAAATGGCTGTAAACGGCTTAGTCCGACTGAAACCGGACTTTTAAATGGCTGTTAGCGGCTTAGTCCGACTGAAACCGGACTTTTAAATGGCTGTAAACGGCTTAGTGCGACTGAAACCGGACTTTTAAATGGCTGTAAACGGCTTAGTCCGACTGAAACCGGACTTTTAAATGGCTGTTAGCGGCTTAGTCCGACTGAAACCGGACTTTTAAATGCCTGTTAGCGGCTTAGTCCGACTGAATCTGTAGCTTGACTAACACACCAAGATAATGATAAGTGGTGCATGTATCCACTTAGTCTGACTGGAGTCAGACTCGGCGCTCTGCACATGCACCACTTTTTCTTTCACAGGCTTTCACCAGGAAGAAGAATGAGATGACGTAGCGGCAGAGCAGTAACTCCCGGAAAAACAAACAAACACCATGGCGGCCGAGACACAGAAGACGCACCTCTGAACGGACGAGGAAACTACATTCATGCTCTGACATTTAAAGGAGCTAAACAGTCATCGTTAGCTTCTTCTGCGGGTCGACCGGAACTAGTTCAATACGCACTTTATTAAAAAGGACGAGAAGTCCGACTTGACTGATTCGCCAAGCTATGAGCTTAGCTTAGCTTAGCTTAGTTTAGCTTAGCTTAGCTTAGCTTAGCTTAGCTTAGCTGCCTGCATGTAAACGTGCTGAGTAATGACTCACTTCTCATGGCACTATCCTGCCAGGGAAGGTGGGGGTGTCTCCTGGGGGCTATAAAGTCTTTAGTAACATAACAGTGACTTAACAAACAACCACATTTCATGACACTCTACCGAAGGAAACGCAGATATGGGTCGGTAAAGAGCAGCCACATTTCTAACAGCACTATTCTGACAGGAAACGCAACCATGTCACAGTAAAATCCTTCATGACCCGTGTCAGTTATACAGGAAAATAAATATGCTAATTTTGAAGACCTCAAACTAAACATGCCCCATCCTGGAAAAGTCCTGGAAAAGTCCTGGAAAAGTGTCGACCAGTAAAATAAGAAAGTTATTACAGAGCAGAGGAGAGAGATTTTATTTTGAAGGGGTGACTGAGTTCATGGGAAGCCGCCATCACATCGCTCACAAGTGTGTGTGTGTGTGTGTGTGTGCGTGTGTGTGTGTGTGTGTGTGTGTGTGTGTGTGTGTGTGTGTGTGTGTGTGAGTGTGTCCTTTCATAACACACACACACACAATTTACACAGTCATACACCAAAGCAGTGTGTGTGTAGGGAAGTGGGGATGTTAATCAACCCCAGATGAGCAAAGAGGCCAGACGAGTCGAGTGTGTGTGTGTGTGTGTGTGTGTGTGTAACAGCAGTAATAACAGTCTGGGGGCTGGCGGAGTTCGACCAGAGGACCGGCCCCCCAAAACCCTGGGACACACACACACATTGACACACTGTGAAGTCACCCTCTGAGAATGTGGGACAAAGAGGACCACAGCGGCACCTTTGCGTGCGAACGTTGCTCACCGTCTGTGTGTGTGTGTGTGTGTGTGTGTGCGCATTTAACCAATTTGAGATTCTTGTATGCCTTTGAGTATTTCCATTTTGTACTTCTACTCCACTGAAGGGAAATAACTACAGTACAGTGCTTCACTAGTCCTGGTTGTAGGTACTGTGTGTGTGTGTGTGTGTGTGTGTGTGTGTGTGTGTGTGTGTGTGTACGCTCACCTTGTCAGTTGGCGCTCTTCAGCGTTCCCTTCTGTGTGTCAGCTCTGGTGGTTTCCAGCTGCGCCCCTCCAGGTGGTTGCTTTTTAATGAACCTGGGTTTTAACAGATCTGGGGAAACTGCATTTTCCTACTCTGCACCGTGGACATGAAACACTCATCAGAAAGATCTAAGATTAGAAACAGTGTGTCTGTGGTGGTGCAGTGGTTAGCAGTCACCTCGCAGCAAGAGGGTGTCTGGTTCCATCCCAGGGGAGCCCTTCATGTCCCGTCTCAGCCTGCTTTGTCTTGCCTTGTTTTGCTTGGTCTTGTTTTATCTTATCTTGTCTTGTTGTATCTTGTCTTGTCTTGTCCTGTTTTATCCTGTCTTGTCTTGTATTGTCCTGTATTATAGTGTCTTGTCTCATCGTGTCTTGTCTTGTCTTGTCTCATCGTGTCTTGTCTTGTCTTGTCTTGGTTCGTCGTGTCTTGTCTTGTCTTGTCCTGTTTTATCCTGGCTTGTCTTGTCTTGTCTGGTCTTGCTTTGTCTTGACCTGTTTTATCCTGTCTTGTCTTGTATTGTCCTGTATTATCTTATCTTGTCTCATCGTGTCTTGTCTTGTCTTGGCTCATCGTGTCTTGTCTTGTCTTGTCTTGGTTCGTCGTGTCTTGTCTTGTCTTGTCCTGCTTTATCCAGTCTTGTCTTGTCTTGTCTGGTCTTGTTTTGTCTCGTATTGCTTTGTCTTGACCTGTTTTATCCTGTCTTGTCTTGTATTGTCCTGTATTATCTTATCTTGTCTCATCGTGTCTTGTCTTGTCTTGGCTCATCGTGTCTTGTCTTGTCTTGTCCTGTTTTATCCTGTCTTGTCTTGTCTCGTTGTGTCTTGTTTTATCTTATATTGTCCTGCTTTATCCAGTCTTGTCTTGTCTTGTCTCTTTGTGTCTTGTTTTATCTTATCTTGTCCTGCTTTATCCAGACTTGTCTGGTCTTGTTTTGTCTTGTCTTGATTTGTCTTGTCCTGTTGTGTCCTGTCTTGTCTTGTATTGTCCTGTATTATCTTATCTTGTCTCATCGTGTCTTGTCTTGTCTTGGCTCATCGTGTCTTGTCTTGTCTTGTCTTGGTTCGTCGTGTCTTGTCTTGTCTTGTCCTGCTTTATCCAGTCTTGTCTTGTATTGTCCTGTATTATCTTATCTTGTCTCATCGTGTCTTGTCTTGTCTTGGCTCATCGTGTCTTGTCTTGTCTTGTCTTGGTTCGTCGTGTCTTGTCTTGTCTTGTCCTGCTTTATCCAGTCTTGTCTTGTCTTGTCTGGTCTTGTTTTGTCTCGTATTGCTTTGTCTTGACCTGTTTTATCCTGTCTTGTCTTGTATTGTCCTGTATTATCTTATCTTGCCTCATCGTGTCTTGTCTTGTCTTGGCTCATCGTGTCTTGTCTTGTCTTGTCCTGTTTTATCCTGTCTTGTCTTGTCTCGTTGTGTCTTGTTTTATCTTATATTGTCCTGCTTTATCCAGTCTTGTCTTGTCTTGTCTCGTTGTGTCTTGTTTTATCTTATATTGTCCTGCTTTATCCAGTCTTGTCTTGTCTTGTCTCTTTGTGTCTTGTTTTATCTTATCTTGTCCTGCTTTATCCAGACTTGTCTGGTCTTGTTTTGTCTTGTCTTGATTTGTCTTGTCCTGTTTTAACCCATCTTGTTTCGTTGTGTCTTGTCTTGTCTTGTATTGTCTCATCGTGTCTTGTCTTGTCTTGGCTCGTCATGTCTTTTCTTGTCCTGTATTATCTTGTCTTGTCTCGTTGTGTCTTGTTTTATCTTATCTTGTCCTGCTTTATCCAGTCTTGTCTTGTCTTGTCTTGTCTTGTTGTGTCTTGTCTTGTCTCATCATGTCTTGTCTTGTCTTGTGCTGTTTTATCCTGTCTTGTCTTGTATTGTCCTGTATTGTCTTGTCTTGTCTCATTGTGTCTTGTTTTATCTTATCTTGTCCTGCTTTATCCAGTCTTGTCTCGTTGTGTCTTGTCTTATCTTATCTTGTCCTGTATTATCTTGTCTTATCTTGTTGTGTCTTGTCTTGTCTCATCATGTCTTGTCTTGTCTTGGCTCGTTGTGTCTTGGCTTGTCTTGTGCTGTTTTATCCAGTCTGGTCTTGTCTTGTCCTGCTTCGTCTCATCCCGTTGTGTCTTGTTTTGTCTTGTCTCATTGTGTCTGCTCTTGTCCTGCTTTGTCTTGTCTCATCTCATCGTGTCTCGTTGGGTCCCGTCTCGTCTCGTCGCCCTGTCTCGGCTTGTCTTGTCTTGTCTCACCCTGTCTTGTCACGTCTCGTTGCGTCCTGCTTCATCTCGTTCTGCTCCGCCCTGCCTTACCTCGTCTGACTTTATCTTATCTTGCCAGCAGGCTCTGGACATCGATATAATGTCCGAAAGACATTGAACTTTTACTTTGGATGGACGTTTAATTTTAGTTGGAATAAGAATTGTGTTGACAATATTTCAAATGTCTTAGAATATTATGTTTTTGGACCTTAACAGTGGACACGTTGCAGACGTGGGTTTTGTTCTCCATACCTTAGGACTAAATGTCGTTATTGTGCATCAGCATGACGTTAGCGTGAGGCGTTTGAAATGCTGGATTTCGTATTGTATTGTTATTGATCACAATGTGAAACAAGGGGAAATATTTCCATCACCAAACCAGTGCTTACTGGATATGGTGAAACTGGTTTGTTTTAGACCTCATCTGAGCGTCTGTGTTGCCAAACGAAGCTGGTGACTCACATATTATCAAAGTCAAGAGGAATGATGACAATAAGTACCAAAATGAGGGAGTTTTCCATGTTGGATGTGTCACGGTTGAGGTTCATCGTCACCACATCAACATCTCTGACATTTTTACTGGGAGCTGTAAAACCTGACGCGGCTTGGTGTCAGTTTGTTTTGTCTCTGACGGAGTCCACTTTGGATTTTTGGTTCCTTTTGGACCGGATTAAAGTCGTTTCGTGCCCCGCAGGCCGAGCAGCACCTCTCTGAGTTTCCTTTCTTTCCTCTGCGGCCGTGAAACACTTTCATTTCATCGCTCACCAAAAACACCAGTTTCATTTTCCAGACGTTTTTTTTAACGCTGGCTCGAGGAGTGAGTCATCAGAACTTCAGGGTTTGGAAAGGATCTGCGCTGACGAAAACATTTCCCAGCATGCTCGGTTAGTCACATAGCAGGATGATGGATTGAAAGCTCTTCCAAATAAATACATGAAAACAAACCTCCACTTCCAGGTCGGAGATGAGGTTTTTATTCAACCCCTATTTATCCAGGGGGAGGTTTGCCCGCTGCGTTCACTCTCTCTCAACAATGCCGTGATTCTGTTTCACAGAGCTGCACACATTATCATTTAGGAGCTGCCCAGTTTGACCACAGCCTCCTGCTGCTGGCTACTGGGAGCTGCCCAGTATACGACCACAGCCTGCTGCCGCACCGAGCTAATTGGAAGTTAAGTGTCTTGTTCAAGGGCACAACTGTGGTGTCTGGAGAGCGTTGCTGCTTCACTTAAAGGGTCAGTTCACCCAACTGAACATATTGTCTCATTCACCATCTGCTTCTCATATGATGGTGTCCCACTACCGTCTATTTCTGTCAAATCAAATTCCTGCCCACTTTAATTGAAAATAGAAACTCTTTAACGACTCTGCATTCCTCCAAAACTTAAAAACATTTCTTCTTTCGCACCATAAAAACTGATTTTAAAGCTATTTCCCAAAGTAGTTATTCATTATCAGGTACATTTACTGATGGCTTGTCCTGTCTTATTTTATCCTGTCTTGTCCTGTCTTATTTTATCTTGTCTTGTCTTGTCTTGTTGTATCCTGTCTTGTTTTGTCTCATTTTGTTTCATCTTGTCTTGTCTTGTCTTGTCTTGTCCTATTTCATCTTGTCTTGTCTTGTCTTATTTCATCTTGTCTTGTCTTGTCTTGTCCTATTTCATCTTGTCTTGTCTTGTCTTGTCTTGTCTTATTTCATCTTGTCTTGTTTTATCTTGCATTGTCTTGTCTTATTTCATCTTGTCTTGTCTTGTCTTATTTCATCTTGTCTTGTCTTGTCTTGTCTTATTTCATCTTGTCTTGTTTTATCTTGCATTGTCTTGTCTTATTTCATCTTGTCTTGTCTTGTCCTATTTCATCTTGTCTTGTTTTATCTTGCATTGTCTTGTCTTGTCTTGTCTTATTTCATCTTGTCTTGTCTTGTCCTATTTCATCTTGTCTTGTTTTATCTTGCATTGTCTTGTCTTATTTCATCTTGTCTTGTCTTGTCCTATTTCATCTTGTCTTGTTTTATCTTGAATTGTCTTGTCTTGTCTTGTCTTATTTCATCTTGTCTTGTCTTGTCCTATTTCATCTTGTCTTGTTTTATCTTGCATTGTCTTGTCTTATTTCATCTTGTCTTGTCTTGTCCTATTTCATCTTGTCTTGTCTTGTCTTGTCTTGCATTGTCTTGTCTTATTTCATCTTGTCTTGTCTTGTCTTATTTCATCTTGTCTTGTCTTGTCCTATTTCATCTTGTCTTGTTTTATCTTGCATTGTCTTGTCTTATTTCATCTTGTCTTGTCTTGTCTTATTTCATCTTGTCTTGTCTTGTCCTATTTCATCTTGTCTTGTTTTATCTCGCATTGTCATGTCTTATTTCATCTTGTCTTGTCTTGTCTTATTTCATCTTGTCTTGTCTTGTCCTATTTCATCTTGTCTTGTTTTATCTTGCATTGTCTTGTCTTATTTCATCTTGTCTTGTCTTGTCTTATTTCATCTTGTCTTGTTTTATCTTGAATGGTCTTGTCTTATTTCATCTTGTCTTGTCTTGTCTTATTTCATCTTGTCTTGTCTTATTTCATCTTGTCTTGTTTTATCTTGCATTGTCTTGTCTTATTTCATCTTGTCTTGTCCTATTTCATCTTGTCTTGTTTTATCTTGCATTGTCTTGTCTTGTCTTGTCTTATTTCATCTTGTCTTGTCTTGTCCTATTTCATCTTGTCTTGTTTTATCTTGCATTGTCTTGTCTTATTTCATCTTGTCTTGTCTTGTCCTATTTCATCTTGTCTTGTTTTATCTTGAATTGTCTTGTCTTGTCTTGTCTTGTCTTATTTCATCTTGTCTTGTCTTGTCCTATTTCATCTTGTCTTGTTTTATCTTGCATTGTCTTGTCTTATTTCATCTTGTCTTGTCCTATTTCATCTTGTCTTGTCTTGTCTTGTCTTGCATTGTCTTGTCTTATTTCATCTTGTCTTGTCTTGTCCTATTTCATCTTGTCTTGTTTTATCTTGCATTGTCTTGTCTTATTTCATCTTGTCTTGTCTTGTCTTATTTCATCTTGTCTTGTCTTGTCCTATTTCATCTTGTCTTGTTTTATCTCGCATTGTCATGTCTTATTTCATCTTGTCTTGTCTTGTCTTATTTCATCTTGTCTTGTCTTGTCCTATTTCATCTTGTCTTGTTTTATCTTGCATTGTCTTGTCTTATTTCATCTTGTCTTGTCTTGTCCTATTTCATCTTGTCTTGTCTTGTCTTGTCTTGCATTGTCTTGTCTTATTTCATCTTGTCTTGTCTTGTCTTATTTCATCTTGTCTTGTCTTGTCCTATTTCATCTTGTCTTGTTTTATCTTGCATTGTCTTGTCTTATTTCATCTTGTCTTGTCTTGTCTTATTTCATCTTGTCTTGTCTTGTCCTATTTCATCTTGTCTTGTTTTATCTCGCATTGTCATGTCTTATTTCATCTTGTCTTGTCTTGTCCTATTTCATCTTGTCTTGTCTTGTCCTATTTCATCTTGTCTTGTCTTGTCTAGCATTGTCTTGTCTTATTTCATCTTGTCTTGTCTTGTCCTATTTCATCTTGTCTTGTCTTGCATTGTCTTGTCTTATTTCATCTTGTCTTGTCTTGTCCTATTTCATCTTGTCTTGTCTTGCATTGTCTTGTCTTATTTCATCTTGTCTTGTCTTATTTCATCTTGTCTTGTTTTATCTCGCATTGTCATGTCTTATTTCATCTTGTCTTGTCTTGTCTTGTCCTGTCCTATTTCATCTTGTCTTGTTTTATCTTGCATTGTCTTGTCTTGTTTTATCTTGTCTTGTCTTGTCTTATTTCATCTTGTCTTGTGTTGTCGTCTTGTCTTGTTGTATCCTGTCTTGTTTTGTCTCATTTTGTTTCATCTTGTCTTGTTTTATCTCGCATTGTCTTGTCTTATTTCATCTTGTCTTGTCTTGTCTTGTTCTATTTCATCTTGTCTTGTCTTGTCTTGTCCTATTTCATCTTGTCTTGTCTTATTTTATCTTGTCTTGTCTTGTCTTGTCTTGTTGTATCCTGTCTTGTTTTGTCTCATTTTGTTTCATCTTGTCTTGTTTTATCTCACATTGTCATGTCTTATTTCATCTTGTCTTGCATTGTCTTGTCTTGTCCTATTTCATCTTGTCTTGTCTTATTTCATCTTGTCTTGTTTTATCTCGCATTGTCTTGTCTTATTTCATCTTGTCTTGTCTTATTTCATCTTGTCTTGTTTTATCTCGCATTGTCTTGTCTTATTTCATCTTGTCTTGTCTTATTTCATCTTGTCTTGTCCTATTTCGTCTTGTCTTGTTTCACCGTCTTGTTTTATCTTGTCTTATCTTATTTGTTTTTATTGTCATTGCTTTTCAGGTATTTCTGTGACGACTCTCTGAGACAGCCAGACCTCCTGAAACAACACGTCATACTAAATAATTTCGCCATATTATTTTTTTTTAATCGCTGCCTGTCAGGGAAGGTTCTGCAGATTTGTAGCCCAGTGAAGAACGAAGCTGGCGTTGCACGTCTCGTTATATTTGGTCTTTTCACAGGCATCATCAGTGTTTTTCATCTGATGGCCTTCATAGTTTAGCTTGTGAGTTAGGAGGTTAGAGGAATATAGCTCATATGGGATAACCTGAGCGAGTAAACCTGCTCTACCTGTGTTTTCTGTCTGACAAAGACCAAAGACGTGAGATCAACTTAGTTTCTCTTGTTTCTTCCTCACCACTGTGACCTTTCTCTCTGGCGTTCACACAGACCTCTGAAGTTACTCCCATGACGGGCTCAGCTCTGATATTGATGGGCAGTGAAGTGCGTGGGATGTTTGATATCCGAGGAATGGAGTGGGAGAAGAAAACCCATCATATTCCTCATAAATTTACTTTTCTCTTTGCTGGCTGAGGAACAGAAGCTCGCAGGCGAAGCTAATCTCTCGGGCGTCAGTGTGTGAAAGCTCGTCTTTGAGCAAACAGAGCCGAGATAACGTCTGAGCGTTTGATGTTCAGTGTTAATTTCTTTACCTTGGAATGTCCTCAGTGTCTAAAACATGGCAGCATGAATTCAGGAAGTGCATCAAGTGCATCAGTTGCCGGCTCTTTGCACACAAAGCGGTGAATAATGTTTGTTTATGGTCCAGTTTGAAACTTAAACATGTACAAACTGCTTTGAATTTACACTTTTTTATTCTGGTTTCTTTTGAATTTATCATATCATGCACATCACAGGCAAATTTTAGCGAGAATATATCTATAATATGAAGATATTTTCAGTTTTGAAAGAAACGAGTGCAGTGTTTGTATTTTTTGGCACATTTCATGAACATTTTTCGATCTCCCAGCATGTACTGAAGCGATGACAGGCATGGAGCACAAGGCAACATATGAACCACAATAAATGTTTTTTATAGGCATTCTACTTAAAATTATCCTCACCAAACAATAGAAACGTCCAACAGCAGGAAACAGATGGGTTACATGAGCCGAGCGGATGATTCCCAGCAGTCTGTGATCAATTCTCCCCTCCAACATCAATGCTTTCTGGATACTTTTAATGATAAGTTGCAGTTTCATCAGCTGCATAGTTGTGTCCACTGTTGTTATTGAAACCTCAGTGTTTTCACTTCATCATGCTCTGTGGACGAGCTGAACCGAGCGTTCGTGTGGGTCGTAATTGGTTTTCTTCCTGCTGATGTCGTGGGAAATTAATGGAAGTACAGTCATGAACAAAGCTTCCTTTTTAGAGTTGTACATGTTGAATTTTATTTTAAAGTTGCTGATTGATGTTGATTCTCAGTGGGTTTGGCCATAAAAGGTTTTAGCCATCATCATCAATACTGAGCCACATTTAACTTGTGATTAGAACTCTTTTTGACGCACGACAACAAATGTAGTTTTTACGATTTGTCCCTTCAGGCTGGACCCACAGAGCTGATCCTAGCGGAAGGTTCATCCTGGACCATGGACGTGTAAAGAGAACTGGGTGAAGCGCTGAAGGTGGGGCCTTGTTTATTACTGTGAAAGTTGCTTTGTGGCGCATGGAGTCAAAAAAACTTAGTGTTGCATTATTCATGGTATGAAATTACCCCAATCTTCTGCATCATGAGGCTTATGTGCACACGAGACACCAGGCAGCTAACTTTTGGGCGAGGAAATAAAACCTGAACAGCCAATCAGAGTGATCTTTCTCACCGACAAGCTCCGTTGCCGATTCAACATGCTCAATTGCCGAAAAGCCGCAGACGCCAAAGGGCCAATCGTGCGGGACACACCACAAAAACGAGGCCGACAGACGCTCACTGATGGCCCGACTTTGGTCAACGGCCGACCGTCAGCTTGGTGTGTCAGGGCGTTTAGAGTCACGTCTTTGGACTGTGGGAGGAAGCCTGAGAACCTGCAGAAAATGTACTGGTACCCCACAAAATTGGCTCTGGTTCTTGAACCTTGGAACCTTGATACTATCAAGACAGCCAGTTTTGTTCTGCCCACTGTAATCAAGGATGTGTCATCAGTCGTAGCAAGATGTCAGATCACAATAATAACCTACGAGCTTTCGTTCTCGTACTGCAGATATTTATTTTTAACCCAAAAACAAGCATGGACCAACTATCAGTGCACAAGCTGCTCCATCTGCTCTTTCAACCTGTAGAATATGACACGCCCACTGATGTCGTCACGGTTTGCACTTCAGGTCGAGGAAAACCTGCTGCTGGAACCAGAAAGCAACACATTAACTCCAGATAGACGGCCCTGAGGCGTGAGGTGAGCACGAACCCTGAACTGTCTTGCTGTGCACCGCGGCGCCGCCCGTTGGCAACAGTGTCCTCCAAATGAAACGTTGTCGGCCGCTGCCCTCCAGAGCGACCCACAGAAGCATTTTATTAGTCAGATTTAGGCTCAAAACAACACGAGGCATTGGTTTAGTTTAAATGACCACTTGGTGGAGGTTAGGGAACGTTCGTCATCATGGTTACAACCATAATGACCATTTGGTTGACTCAAGGAGGTGCAAAGAAAGCAACCTTGACTGTCGCTTGGAAACAGGAAACAAACTTGACTTGGTAGCAGTGCCACGCTGTGAAAGTGCTGCAGTACAAGTTAACGTCCTGCATTCAAAACCTTAATTAGTGAAAGTGTTTAAGTGGCCTGTTATCAGCAAAAGTCTTCTTCCACCACCGGTTTGTTCGTACGAGCTCGTCCAGCACATCCCATCACTGCCTCGTACACACACACTCATCTTCACTGCCTCGTACACACACACTCATCTTCACTGCCTCGCACACACACACTCATCTTCAGATTCCTCAGCTGTAACAAATGGACTTTAATCGTCTCCGGAGCAGCTGAGGGTCGGAGGAGGAGGACGCTTTATTTACATTGCCTCCTGATTTGTGGTCTCTCCGCACATTGCTGCTGACAGGACGGCAGACAAATGCTCCCACTTCAAACAGCTCCGACGCCGACGAGCTGCCGGCCAATCATTTCTCTCCTGAAGCGCTTTGACCTCTTGGCGTCGAGTCAGACAGACTGATGCTGACGCGCTCCAACCTGAGCTGCAAAATGCTTCACCTGCCTCCACCAAAGACTGAGAGGACACTGTGGAGAGGACAGTGATCTGTGACACACCAAAGGAAATGCAAGGAAAGGACATGAGAATATGAAAGAACAAGATGAGGTGAGCAAAGGAAAGGAGAGAAAAGAAAGGAAAGGAAGGGAAAGGAAAGGAAAGGGCAGGAGAGGAGAGCAAAGTGAGGAGGTGAGGAGGGCACTCTTCCTGATCCAGCTGCTCTGCTCTTTGGAGGTGCAGCAGGTTTCAGTTCTGTGTGAAGATCAGCTGATTGTCAGACACTGAGGCTGTGTGTCCTCTGCTGTGACCTGCTGCTCTGATAGATGTAGAGACACCTTGCACATCATATGTCAACATATGTAACTTACCGGCCACTTTATTAGGTACACCTTGCAGGTACAGATTCAACAAGGCGCTGGAAGCACTGCTCACAGATGTTGGTCCATAGTGATGACATCACACAGTTTCTGCAGATGTGAATGCAAACGCGCTGAGAGATACATCTGATCGCACGTGCAGCTCGCAGGCTGATAACTGCCCCCAAACAAATTGCTTACAAGCCGGCTGCGCACCACAAGAGGCGGTTTAACGAGCGGGTGGTGTTCAGCTGTGTGAGCGTGCGGTATAAATAGGAGCAGAGGTTTCCAGAGGCTGTCGGGTTAAAGTACAGGGTAGGATGCTGTTAGGTCAGAGGTCCAGACGCTCTCATGAGAGGGAGACCTCTGGCAGGACTACAGTCGAGCTGTCGTCTTCGTGGGAGGCCCGACGCACAACTTAACTTGATCTTTATGTAGTCTGAAACGAGCACACAAATCCATCAGGAAGGTGATATCATTTCACATCTTCCAACTATGGTTTCCTTAAATCAAAGTTCATATTATTCCACTCATAAAACAAAAACATTTTTTACAACCAAGAAATATTTGGAAAGAGATGAATTCTCTTGCTGTTCTTTAGAAATCAATAAATCTGTGAGAGAATGTTCGACGTTGTTTAAACTCCAGTAAGAGAAATCAACCTGCCTCGTGTTGGAGCTATTTGTGCCCACACTAATGTCCTGTGGATATAAGGAGGGAAAGAAATACACTTTCAAAACATCACCTTTGGGCCTGTTGGGCACAGGCCCAGGGGCCCAAAGTGTCAGGGCCCCCACTGGCCTTAACCTGCAAAATGTAATACAAATTAAGATGTACTGACCAGAGAGACACTCACAACAGCCACAAAGAGATGCAAAGGAAACACAAAGGGACACAAAATAACTAGAAAAGGGGGAATTAAACAAAAAAGACACAAAATAATCTTTAAGAGACACAGAATGACCTAAAAAGACATAAAAATGATTTCAAAGAGACACAACACGACCAAAACAGACACAAAATTACCTAAGAAGGACACCAACAACCATTAAAACATCAAATATGTTCAGAGATACATAAATGATCTGAAAAGACACAAAACAAATAAAAAAGACACAAAATAACATCAGAGATACACAACATGGCCTCAAAGAGACACAAAATAAACTCAAAGACACAAAACAACCAAAAAAGACACAAAATGACTTCAAAGAGACACAAGAGACACAAAATAAACTCAAAGAGACACAAAACAACCAAAAAAGACACAACGTGACGTCAAAGAGACACAGATGTCATTTCTTGTCCCAGGCTGTAAACATGTGGTGTTCAGTTGGACAGTTGAACACAGAGGTCTGTGGGGACTGACTCACTCTGGGAGCCAGCCTCTAGTGGACGTTACAGGACCTGCAGTTTTTGCAGCTGTTCACTTCTCAGCCCCTTAGGTTGCTGCCTGCTCTAAACACACTGAGGCTGATGTCAGAATTCTGCAGGTATGTGGTCATAAATCATCCGACGGGTTAACGTGTTGACCTGATGCTGGCGTTAACTGAAGAGTGAAAGGAGCTCCACCTTTATCACAACACATTCAGAGGGGAGCATGAACGTCTGTAGAAAGTCTAATAAGAATCCATCCGGCGGGTGTTCAGATACTTCGGTCTGGATCAAAGTGGCGGCTGACCTTACCTGCTGCCTCTGGGTTTAAGATTCAAAGCAGCATAGCCTCGGGGAGCGAACTTCCTGTGAACAGTAGCTCAGCATTTCCTTATAGACATTAGTCAGAGGCTTTGACTGAGGCCAGACGCTATCCAAACAAAGACACCAGCAGCAGTGACTAATAAGCTTGGATACAGTCTTAACTATTCTCTCTACGGCGGCGTCAGGCTGTTAAACACTACCTGATCTGTCAGGTGTCGTTAACACACCTGGTTATTCAACACCAACGTACTAACTGATTGTTTTGCATGTAGCTGTGAACGTCTGCAGCCTATATCCTGTAAACAATGACGAACGTAACGGTCATGAGAACGTGAGCTCAGCGTGACTCATCGGTTCAGAGGATCTGACACAGGACGGTGAAAAGACAAGTCAGACACCATCCTGCTTTCTCAGCCTCAGCGACACAGCTGATGTGAGTGAAACAAGATAAACTGCTTTATGTATTGAAAGAATAAGATAATGATAAAGACGGCCAGATCTGACGACATTATGGAAACGAAACAAATGTCGATACAAGAGAATGTACACCCAGTTTAGATGTGCACCCATACCAGTTGGGTAGTAGTGCCCCAAAAGTGTTGGGTAGGTATAATATATTAGAATATCTGATGAAAAAAAGTCTGACAACATTATGGAAAGGATCCCTACAGAGATAGAGCTTTGTGTTAAAGAGTGACATCATTTTTGTTCAACCGAAAACACACAACAAAAAGAACAAACAAAAAGGATCTTACTCTTTAACAATAAGCTCTATCTCTGTAGGGATCCTCCCCATAAATTAAGAGACACTTGGAATTACAATCTGAGCCTGTCAATGACAACAATTTTTGAAATTGGTTCTTTATTTACAGAGATTGTTGCAGCCAGTGGTGGCGAAACACTGCAATGTAACCACACAGGGTTGCTGTTAATGTACGTCCACTCAAAGCTCTATCTCTGTAGGGATCATTCCCATAATGTTGTCGGACGCTTAGAATTGCAATCTGAGCCTGTCAGTGACAAAAATATTGAAATATAGCTGCAGCCAGCAGCAGCGAAACACACTGAAATGTAACCACACAGGGTTGCTGTTAAAGTATGTCCACCCAAAGTGTTTGTTTTTGCCACTGACAGGCTCAGATTGTTATTGTGAAAGTGTTACTGCATAATGGAAATGATCCCTACAGAGATAGAGCTTTGTGTTAAAGAGTAAAATCCTTTTCTTTTAGCGAGAAACAGCCCTGAAATCACCATCACCAAACCCACCAGACTCCATTCAAATAAACAGTCATTTTAGCGTGTATATAGGCAGCATGTTGTCACATCTAACTGGGTGAGTTAAGGGTTTATTTCAACCAAACCAGAGCTGGTGATTGTTGGAACAGTGAAAGACGAACAAAGATGGCTTTTGTTAGTTTTATGTTGTTTCTGTTGACTCTGAATGAAGTGTGTTATATGATGATAAAATCCCTATTTATTTAAATGGAGTCTGGTGGGTTTGGTGATGGAGCTTTCAGGGCTGTTTCTGGTTAAACAAAAAGGATCTTTCTCTTTAACACAAAGGTGTATTTCTGTAGGGATCCTTAACATAATGGTGGCGGACACTTAGAATAACAGTCTGAGCCTGTCAGTGACAAAAAAAATTAAATTGGGCCTTTATTTAGAGAGATCGCTGCAGCCACTGCAATGTAACCACACAGGGTTGCTGTTAATGTACATCCACTCAAAGTGTTTGTTTTTGTCACCGACAGGCTCAGATTGTTATTGTGAAAGGATCCCTACAGAGATAGAGCTTTGTGTTGCAGAGTGAGCTTGTAAGATTGATGGTGCGATCATGCCCTAAATGGTTACATTCAGTCTGCTGCTCTCAATACTGGACCAATTTAAAAACCTGTTGTTCCCATTAGTCACTTAGACACACAAACATTGGAAAATAGGATCCAGGTTGAAAAATACCAAACCTACACTGCAAGGCCACGCTCAGTTTTGGTTATTTCCTACTGTGAACTTTGTATTTCTACCTCCCAGTCACTGTGACGAAAGATAATCTGCACAAACCCCCCAATTAACCACCACGACAAATGTCAGACTTTTACACAGTGAGCATTAAAGTTGACGCTGTAAATGTGCCCAGTAAAGCTCAGTCGGATTCCTCTCTCCTCAAACTGTTTCCCATCAGTGAAAGTGGGTTTTTGCAGGCAGGAGTTTCCAGCAGTAAACACATGGTAAAATCATCTTATAAAAGACAATCAAACCACAGTAAATAAACTATAAAGGCTCAATAAAATAAGCCACAAAGAGCCGGACGAAACAGACGCAACTTACAAAAATCAGCTGATAAGAACAGAACAGGGGGGAAATGCTCTCCAGCACAAAGTCCTTGTATAGGTACGAGACGCTGTCAATGAATGTGACTAATCGCAGTGAATGCAGTAAATGAGAGTCTGATTCCTTCAGTGCTCAGTTTGAATGGTCTAATGCTGTCAGTTAAGTTTACATCTGTCGAGCTAATAAAACCCTTCCAGCTTCTGTTGCTGCTCATCAGAACAAAACTAAGACGCTTCCTCTGCGTTCGTGGATACTTTAAAGATGCAAGAAGTCAACAATTGGCCCTTTTGTTTCTTCAGGAGCGCTCTCAGATTCAGCGCCGCTAACCCTCCAACCACATCACGTGGCGGGCTATTTAATGGACTAACATTTAAACATGCTATTGACAACACATGGTGCTAAATTGAGGTCTAATGGTCCAATAAACTCACCACAGACAAACCGTCCTTTGTGGCGCTCGGGGCTTTAAAATGACGCTGGAGAAAAGTTGGAAGTTAGGTGCCTTGCTCAGCTGCTCTCAGAGGCTTTATTCAGGCTTTGTAATGTTCTCTTATCTTAGTTTTGGTTTCCAAAAATGGGTGAAATATAATTAAAGCCTCTGAAACCACTAAAATAGGCACAACAAGCAAAGCTCCCAGATTACAGTAATGAAAAGC
Source organism: Epinephelus awoara (assembly GCA_035609425.1). Taxonomy (NCBI): domain Eukaryota; kingdom Metazoa; phylum Chordata; class Actinopteri; order Perciformes; family Serranidae; genus Epinephelus; species Epinephelus awoara. Next base: position 20,219,180 of record CM069317.1, read on the forward strand.
ACTGCCACAGTTTGATACAAAGCAACCACCCTCCCTCTGAGAAGCCCTAATTTACGTCCAAACTCACCAACATCTGCCACCAATTTACCAGAACACGCCTGCGCCGGATACGACTATTAACCAGAGCTGCAGCCTGCCGTGTCTCCGCCGGCTGCTTTCACCACTAACCAGGGCTGGAGGATGAGCCGCAGGTCCGAGGCACTTCCAGACCTGGAGGACCTGACATGGAAAATAACACGGCTGCAGCAGGCCTGTAATTTCGAGTGGCCGTGACCTTTAATCATATCTTGATCTACGTCCTTTATCCCCGCGTCTCTCGGTGGCACGACGCTAATTTGAGACCTCGTGTGTCTGAAAGTTTCGACCTGATCGCCGTGCCGCGCTTGGAGACGGGGACGAGCAGATGGAGGCTTATTATTTTTGTCAACCGTCTGTGAAACCAGAAAACAGTCGGGTTAAAAAACGTCACTTTCATGACTGCAGATGGGGGCAGGCATTGTGATATATTGTTGGGGACACATCCATGAAGATTGCTATGAAAGGCAACCACACGCTGCCGTCTGAGATAATCATCAGCACATGAACCATAATCATAAATTCCACTATGATACTTCCTGGTTCTAGAGTTGTGGTGCACTGCAGGTCTGCGTTTCGACTGCTGTGGATAGATACCGGCGTTCACTCCTGGGACAAATGACTCCGCAGTAATCTGCGCGTCCTGATATTTGCCAAGTGGTCATTTGCCAACGTTTGTGTCTTTGATGACATCACAAACGTTGATTGACTGAGGCAGTTGTTGCCCCAGGGCTATCATACAAAATGTTGTTCTCTCAACAACCACTTGGCAAAATCAGGAGTAATCTCTGGATTCTATCGGCTTCGGTCAGCAGTGATAGAGATACGACACCCGGGTGGACGTGCTACTTTTAGCCTCTTTGCTGGTGCGATCTGTCTCGCCGCCAATCGGCTGTTGCTGCCCCTCCCGTCTCAGCGCTGAAGGACTGTCACTGTAGGAGGCGCTCCTCCTGCTCGACTCTTTCGTTAAACCTGTTAAAAGGAGCTGCTGGAGTATGACGCCGGAAGTATTCGAGAACTTCGGAGTGACACTGGGTTGCATGAGTAGATGCACTCTTCCTTCTGCTCATCGATACAGCCGGTGGGTGTAGTTCAGTAGAAAGAAAATAGTTCCTACATGAAACTTCTCACAGCAAGGTCTGTGGATTATCTTGAGTAACCAGGTCATGGTTTCTGTGAAGAGACACTGATGTTGAGTTTTTCCGTTTGGCGCTTTGAGCACCACAAGCCGAGTGCCGCACCAAAACTATCTTGCCTGATAAACAGCGCTACAGGTAAGAGGAAGAATATGTATTTCTGATTTCGGGGTGAACTGTCCCTTTAGTTTACGGTAATGCTTCATTTTATGAGTCTGTAATTTCTGAAAAAGTTCCACTAACATTCTTACTGTGTGATTTGGTGCTAATTACACGGAGAACAGAGACAGTGTTCACGTCAGTGACGGCGGCCACAGAGGAGCTCGGTTTCACACATGAACATGTTTCTGTTTGTCTTTGCTCTAAGTTAAACTGAAATGTTGAGGATACAGTTTGAGATAAAAAAAAAACAACTCAAGAATTTATTTGAATTTTCGGACCAGAATGTTTTCGTTGCATCATCTGAAGCCAAATTAATTCAAATGTTCTTTTGGGAAAATATTGAGCCGGGGCTTAATGTTGTTACATTTACACTCATTACTGTGAAATCTAATAAAGCACATTTCATTTGTTAGATTTATTCATGGCAGACGCACGCAAACAAAACCTCATGTACAGAGTAGTCGTATGAAGGAAGGAGTGATCAGGTGGAACATCCTCGGTGCAGTGTGTCACCGACAGACGACAAATGGCGGAGTTCACGAGTTGTAGTCGGCGTTTGGGAGCACGTTTACTGCTGTGTAAATGCCACCTCTGCATGTTGCAGTAAAACGCTGCAGCGGCCTGCGGTGGCACAGTGGAACGTTACCGCAGCTCTTCGGCCTGTTGTGGTGCTGCCGGTGGAGTTTAGTCCCGGAGCAGGCTCATGCAAACACTGCTGCAAGTTCTGATCAGATAAAAACACTTCACTAATTCATAATCACGCTGTCAGCCTTCAGTTGACTATTATACTTTTAAATGCACTATCATTTGTTTTAATTGCCCGCTGTAAATCAGTTTGTGGATGTCTCCATTAAGAGCAACAGTTGCTCGGCTCCATTAGCGCCTGCAGATCACAAAGCCATAAATTCAGGCTGCGCAGGCACAAATCAACCTGTCATGCTCCGCGCAGTCACACCACTCCAAGAAGCCAGAGCTGCAGACTGACAGAAAGAACAACCGCTGTGGCTCTTTAAAAAAGTCTTGTAAAGAAAAGTGCGAGCGCTGCTGCCAGGCGCTGCCGGCCCGAGCCAAGCTGTATTAAAACAGGGTGTATTTTAAACAAAGGTTGCTTTTTAATAAGGCCAGAGGGTGGCATATCGCAGATAGCTGTTGACTGGTAACTGCCGTGTTTAGCGTTAAACACAACGTGTCTGCCATGGCAACACGCAGGCCAAGAGTTCCCCGTCGGCGCTGCCAACCAAGCTGGAACTGTTTTACATGCAGAGCAGTCACAAATGAGAAGTGCAGTTTAATTTCGGGGGAAGAAAGAAAGAATAAAGAGGCTTTATGTGAGATAGTTTATACACGTGAGTCAGATCAGGGTGCCAGGGAGCATCAGCGCATCTCAGAGCCGTGGATGCAGCTCGTGTTTCCCTCAGCTGACACTTTCCCTGTCAAAGTGCTGCTTTGATTAAAGTTAGCAGTGCTGCATGTCATCAGGCCGCAAACACTCTGCAACGACAAGTATTTACGTATCTGTTTGCCTCCTACACCCACTATGATCCCAAAATGCAAAGCACATTTCACAGGTATCATATCAGCTTTCTAAAGTGATGGAGTGTTTTCCAGTGGGAAAGACGTCACTGCTTTTTCTGCCAGGACAGTGTCACGAAAACGTTGCTTTCCACCAAGACATCACTGTATTTCCTGCCAGGACAGTGACATGAAAAGCAGTTGTTTTTTTCTAACACATATCTGCTTTTCTTCCCAGGATGGTGCCACAAAAGGGAGCTGCTTTTTACTGAGGCATTGCTGCGTTTGATGCCAGGATAGTGCCACAAAGTGCGGTTGTCTTTACTGCTTTTTCTGCCAGGATAGCGACACAAACAGAGACATGGCTGTGTTTCATGCTGAGAAAGTGCCACGAAAAGCAGATGTTTATTATTGACACATCGCTGCGTTTCCTGCCATGATAGTCCCACATGAAGCAGTTGTTTTTTTTTACAAGATATTGCTGAGTTTCCTGCCGGGACAGTGCCATGAAAAGTGGTTGTTTTTGACCAAGGCCTCACTGCTTTTTATGCCAGGATAATGACACGAAACCATTGCTTTCTACCAAGACATGACTGCATTTCCTGCCAGGATAGTGCCACAAAATTGGGTTGATTTCTGCAGAGACATCACTGCCTTTTCTGCCCAGATAGTGCCAGATATCGCTGCGTTTCCTGCTGAGAAAGTGCCACTAAAGGCAGGTGTTTTCTACTAAGACGTCACTACTTTTTCTGCTGGGATAGCGTCACAAAAACTGTTGCTTTCCACCGAGACACAGCTGCGTTTCTTGCAGAGTAATGGCCAGAAAAGATGTTTTTGACTGAGATATTGCTGCATTCCCTGTCAGGATATATGACTGTCCTTCATAGATGAAGTGCACACAGAGAGTGTGTTGAACAGTTGTTTGTCCTCCATGAAGCTGGAGGAGGTCAAATCAGGATGCGTCCAACTGTGTGTGCACATTATCTCTGACTAATGTGATTTTGATGAAACTTTGGGACGTCTTTATCCTGCTCTCGCTTTGTTAGATGACACAACAATGTTTGCAGGACACAATCACTTTTACAGCTTGATTAGACTGCAGTCATCCACCTGCAGCTTGTGTTTACACGTTTGTGTATTCGTCATCGTTATACCTGCAGTCTTCTGCTTTTCTTTTTGAGTTAGATGATGAAAGTGAAGTGGAGCTCCTCTGCATGCTGCCACTGCAGCTCAAAGCAGCTCTCAGCGTCTTGGTCTGAACTTCAAACACCAAATAAAAACCCAGCTTCTTGTCATTATTTCCATCCAGAAGAATCCTGATGCGTGACAGTTCATATTTACAACTCTCATTCTGGAAGTAAGCAGCGTATTACACAACCTAAGCCGTCAATACGAGAAATCACAAATGAATAAAAGAATCCAGTTTACTTTATAACCGACAGATGTTGGATGACAAATATTACAGAGCAGCCGCCGACTTCTGAGCCTTTTTTATTTTCGCCCTGAACTTGGATTTGTGTGCCTTTCAGTTTTGCAAATTTGGTTCCTGGCGTGCTGCAGCAGGTCCCGCACCAAGAGCACAAACACCATGATATATCACGCTAGAACACAATGAACAATACAGGAATCCTGCAGATTCATGAGCCTGTAAAAGCCGGTTCACCTTGCTCTGACAGAGCGTAGGAGGACACGGTGCCTGGCTGCCAAATGACCGAAACATTGGATAAATATGTACATGCACCTTGGCAGCTCCGCGGCCTGTCACTGTGCAGGCAGTGAAGCAACAGGGGAGAGAAACTGAACCTTCACCTGGAGATAAGCACCCAGCTACAGTGACACACGTGGTTCAGCTGAGTCATGTGGTGCTGTTGCAGGAAGAGCTCCCAAATGTCAGATTTTCAGTGAGAGCTTTTGTTTCCAGCACCAGTTATATAAACATGACTGAGCTTCAGAGGATGGCTATCAACCTGCAGCACTTCCTGTGTCCTCCAAAATAATTTAAGCACTGTACTTGAACTTTATTTGACTACAGATTGGGGCTAGATGTTCTCTGTAGGGCAACATAGATTTATTAATACTAAATTAAAGATATTCTGCTTCTTCCTCTTCTTCTTCTTATCAATAACTGTATTTGTGCATCAATAAAAAAATGATAAATATAATTATTTCAATACTGTAAAATGACAAGTTGACAAAAAATAAAAAATAAAAGGAGAGAGCACCATTATTATTTTTGGTGGATTTATTGTAATATTTGTAGATATAAATAGACGTATTAATACTATAGTAAATTTATTATTTATATTACGATTTTTTAATTTTTAATTTTTCTTATTGTTACATTATTTTTTTGTATGCCAATAAAAATAAATACATATTTTTTTATTCAGATTTTTATTTATTATTATAATACTGTGATCTGACAGTGTGACAAAAAAAGAAGACATGTTTGCTAAAATTAGTTGGATTTATTGTAATATTTGTAAAATGTAAAAAGATTTATTAACGCCATAGAAAACATTTTTATTATTTTTATTTTATTTTATTTTTTAGCAGTAGTAGTGGGATACTAGTAAAATAAATAAATAATAAAATAAATAAAGCACTCTAATAGGGTTATTTTCATTCCATTCATTGTGCTTTAAATGTATTTAATTACAGTAGTTGAATTCATTGTTATTATTATTATTATTATTATAATGATCAATAGTAATAGATTTTTTTCCTTTTTTCTTTTTCTTATATTAACTTTTTTTATATACCAAAATAATGAATAAAAAAATAAATATATTATTTATATTTATATATATATATTATTTTTTTTTATTCAGATTTGTATTCATTCTTTTAATACTGTGATCTGACAGTATGGCAAAAAAAAAAATAAATAAAAAAAAAAAATAGAGGAAGACAGGTTTGCTAAAATGACTTTGATTTATTGTAATATTTGTAAATATAAAGACATTTATTAATACCACAGCAAACATTATTATTATTGTTTTTTATTATTATTATTTTGTTTTGTAGAAGTGGTATGATAGTAAAACAAATAAATAATAAAATAAATAATGCATATTAACAGGGTTTTTACTATTTGTTATTATTATTTCATTTATTTCTTTTTGTTTTTCTTTTTCTTATTATTATATTGATAACTTTTTTGTACAGCAACAAATGATTTAATTATAGACCATTCACTGTGCTTTGAACTTATTTAATTACAGTAGTTGAATTATTATTATTATTATTATTGTTGTTGTTGTTCTTCTTCTTCTTATTATTATTATTATTGTTATTAATATTATCATCATCATCATCAAAAGTAATCGGATTTTATTTTTAATTTTTCTTATTGTTAAAAAAAGTCATAGTATAGTATGTTAAAAAACTGCTAAAAAAGTCATAGTATAGTATGTTAAAAAAAGTCATAATCATATCATATTTTTTGTATACCAATAAAAAATAAATACATTTTTTTTATTCAGATATGTATTTATTATTTTAATACTGTGATCTGACAGTGTGACAAAAAAAAGACGTGTGCCAAAATTAGTTGGATTTCTTCTTCTTATTATTATTATTTTGTTTTATTTTTTAGGAGTAGTAGAAGTAGTGGAATGCTAGTAAAATAAATAAATAATGAAATAAATAAAACACACAAATTATTTTACACTATTATTATTATTATTATTATTATTATTATTATTGTTATTATTATTATCAGTATTATTAGTATATTTGTTATCATAATTATTATTATATTATTGTTTATTTTTGTTTTTAATTTTTTTAATTACTTTAATTCTGTTATTCTGTAAAAAAAACATGCTAAAATTATTTAATTACAGTAGTTGAATTCATTGTTTATTATTATCATTATTTTTAGTATAATTGTCATCATAATTATTATTATTTCATTTATTTCTTTTTGTTTTTATTTTTTTAATTACTTAAATTCTGTAAAAACATGCTAAAATTATTTAATTATAGTAACTATAATATTATTATTAATGAATTATTTTGTTTTTATTTTTCTTCTTATGTTGATACATTATTTTGTACAACAATAAAAATAAATAAATACTTAATTACTTATTTTTTATTGTTGTTTGTGTTGTTTGTGTTTACAGTGTGTACAGCAGTAAAAACAATTAAAACACTGTAATATGATAGGGTGACGGTGACAGATTCCCTCTTAAGGTCGGCCGGGTTGGAATGCAGCCTCCCAGTCGTTCCTGCTCCGCGGTGTCAGCCTCACTCGGTCCACCTTAAATATTTCTGCTCTCAGCGCGCACCGCGACGGGAGCGCGCGGCAGCGGCTCTGTCAAATCACAACGGGGGTGACGCGCAGGCGGAGCACTTACATAAAACCCTCCGGGACTTTTTTAACGCGTAAAAGTCACGGTGTTTTCGGTAAATCGGTGTGGAAGTACGCAAACGGCAGGATTATGAAAAGCTGTGATAGTTAGCCAACGTCTCGCGGGAGTTTGGAGCACGTAAAGTACACAAAGTAAGTTTTTCTCCCAGCTGAGAGGCGCACGAGACGCGACCGAGGACTAACGTCAAAGGGATTTTACCGTCTCGGTTTTCCGTTGTTGTTTTTGTTGTTTGTTTGTTTACACCGAGGGATGTGAGTCTTCCTGTTTGGAGCTGCTTTTATTGACACAAACAACAAGGATAACGCCTCTTGTGTTTGAACCCCGCTCTGTTTGAAGTCACCATGCTGACCAACACGGCGCTTTACGCGGCGAAGAAACGGAAGAAGCCGGTTCAGAAAATGTGAGTAAACAAGCATAAACACACGCCAACATCACGGTAATGTTCCGGGAATATCTCATGCTGTGTGTGGCTGCGTAAGAAGCGTGTATACAATAGTTTAGTGTACTTTTATAGCGGCTACAGCGCTGCTACGGTGTCCCTGAAGGCACCATCTGTACTTTAATAATGCTGCAGCACAAAACTATCCTGTGCCTCTGTTGTGCCCTTAATCATTGTTTACTTGTATTATTTACATACAAATATCATGCATTACTGCAGGAACATGTGTTTGATGCCCCCTAAATCATCCATACATCCACACACACTGCACACACTGCTCTCTAGGTGCAGCGCACACACCTCCAGACTGCATCACAGCCTCTGCTACATGCTAATAAGAGTGCACTCTGCATCCACACAGGCTATAAAGTCTATTTTCCCTGCTGTGGTTATGCAATGCTGGCCAGTGCTGAAGTCCAGCAGCACTTCAGGCACATGCAGCATGGAAAATAAAGAAAACTGTTGCTCCAAGTGTTATTTTGAATCCAGTTATATCATCTGGCGTCCCACAGGAGCTCATTTTAACTTCTTTATTTCCCCCCCTCTTTCTGAGGGTTGAATTTGGAGTTTGGTTATTAGTGCTGGGTTGTTGTTTGAGTGTGCGCCGTGGGCGGGGAGGGAAACAGTGCAGAGAGTGGATCATGAGTGAGTTAAATCATCACAGCACCTTCTTGTGAAACTACTCTTGATTCAGGTGGATGTATGGTTTCATCTTTGCTCCTGGTTTCCCCCTCGAGAGCCCCCGAAGGGCCCAGACCACAGTCTGAGAGCCAGAAGACCATGCGTCAGAGTCGTGTACAGGAGGAAGATGCTATTTGCATTTTAAGACAATGCTCCAGTGGATCAGCGAGGCAGTCTTTGTTAGCACTGATTGATTTTGAAGATTTTTTGGGAGCTTCTCAACCCGTTCCAAGGCTCTCTGGTGGTCTCTGGACCACCATTTTGGCCGCCAGCGCTCTGTCTGGCCCGCTCACAAGTGCCTATATATTTCTGCATTTAATGAACTGTAAGGACGGTAATAAATCACAGACTCTATTAATGACTCGTGCTTTGAAGAACCTTCTGAAATGTGTCTAACATGGGTCCTTGCATAGACCTTTCTGTGCATGAACCCTCAATAAACATCATGGAGTTCTTCGTTGACTCAATCGTGCTGTCAAGAGACCTTCATGGAGGTTTTCTGATGCATATTTAGAGCGAGACCTGTTGAGAACTCCTGAACTGCACAGTCTCAATCTGCAGTGGGAGGCCGTCTGAACACTGTGGCTAGAACGACACACCTTCCAGTCTGTTTGTGACTCCTGATGCTAATCGACACGTGCGGGAGATGCCATCGTAAATCAAATGTTAGCAGCCGTCCCGAGAGCTCCGCCTCGTAATGTAATGACAGCTAAATAGAGTGGCCCGTGAGTGAGTTTACACCCTCAGTTTCCTTGTCTTGAAGTCAGACGTCTGAAATAAGGTCTGTGGTCAACACAAGCTGAAGAGACTTTCAAGTTGTGTTCTACGACGTAAAATATGCCACTAAATATCCCACTTTGAATTTTGAAGCTTTGATGTGTCTTAAAAAAGACAGTTGTTAGCAAGTGGCTAAATGAGACTACACAACGTCATCATGCCGAACACAGCTTAACAGCCTCGATGCCTCAACGTTAGCTTTTTACTCCTGGCGTTTGCGCTGAGGCTTCAACAGTCATTGAAGTGGAGTTCATTTGTGAAGATTATCTTGCTGAATCCAAAATCCAGTGGAAAAATCCCATTGGCTTTTTGGCAACGCTAACTTCTGCATCGGCCTACCAAAAACGTCATCCCTGCGAAACAGACTGCGGCACAATAATTGTTTTATCTCGGTCATCTTGAAATGCTCGAAAACCTTTTAGAGAGGTTTTGTCAAGCACCATGCTCAAACCGTACCTCGTAGTCCTTTGACGGTGCTGTATAAACTTACTAGCGAGGTTCTTTAATGCACCATGCACAGATGTTCTTCCGGTGACCTTTGACATTGCGTTGAAGAACTACGCACAAAACCTCTGTATTTGAGTTCTTCCATTGTATTATGGATCCACTACACACAAAGCGTTCGTCGTAGAACCCAGTGGGACAGCACCACGGTAACACGGCTCGTCTGGCTGGACTGCGCTCCTGCGGCGCACGTCTTTGACGTCATTAAAAGTTACCCATCCTTGTAAAGCCCCGGATGAACATAACAAGGAAGTTGAGCTGACATGGTGATAACACTGGCCATTCATTTATAAAATGTAGGTGAAATGAGCGAGTTTCGCAGCAGATAATGTCTAATTTAGGGGCTTTGATGTCTGGCCCCGTCCGCTTCTATGGCATGAGAGAAAACGCTGTCGGATGGATCTAAATTGCTCGAAAACGGCTCCAAGCTCCACCAAAATTGTCTAGGTGAGTCTATGAGCGTATTTATTCCTAAAAATAAGGCCCAGGTGTCAAAAAACCGAACTTAGCCTTTAAGTCCTGTCCGGCACCAGTTTACTATGGATCCTTCATAGTGCTGTAAATAACATGTTTGGAGATGTTCTCTTGATAAGCATGCTTGACTACTTCCTTAAAGACCCAGAGAACTGTTTAAGGTGCTGAAATGGGTGGTTGTAGACCTTCATGGTGCTGTAAAGAACCTTGTAGAGACGCTCTGTCAAGTACTATGCTGAAATGGTACCTCCAAGTCCTTTTCAGTGCTGTAGAAACACTTCAGGGAGGTTCTTAAATGCACCATGCATAAATGTTCTTCCACCAACCTTTGCTGTAAAGACCTATTCACAAAAGTTCTCCTTAGCGTTGTATTTTTGTGGTTTCACTTGCAAGTAGAACTGCAAAAGTACCTGAAGGCACCACACAAGTGTTCTTCCTAGGAACCTTTACAGAGGTATAGCACTTCTTATATCTCTCATAACTATAGAAATAGTTAATGGTGCTTTAGAGAACGAATGCACCCTCTGGAGAAATTATCCAAATCACACTGTTAAAGGGTTCTTCTAGATCTTCCATGGAACTGTTAATAAACGTAATAACATGCTTGAATAGTTCCTCAAGGACTCAAAGAGAACTGTTTGGAGATGTTCTCTAAAGCACCATGCACACATAGGTGTTCCCAGACCCTTTGTGGTGCTGCAAAGAACCCTTTCAGAACACAAGAGCAGCTCTGAGCCACGCTGTCTTCCTCACTGGGATTTTACCAGTTTGTGATTTCTAACTTTAACAAGCCAGACGGGAGTGTTAACTGCTGCATACAGAACCACAGGCCCGAGCAGAGAACCACGGCCAGAACCCTGCCAGAACCGCGGTTTCAGTGTGTGTGTGGTACTACCTGCATTAATCATAATCAGGACGTGGAGCGAGAGCACTCTCACGCAATGTTTCCACGAGGGAGGAGGGAGGGAGGGAGGATGGCGTAATCTGAGACTCGCTGTGTGTTTTTTTTTCTCCTCCTCCTCCGACTGCCACAACATACTTTTTTCCTGTCTTTCCTTCTGTCTCTCTGGGTGTTTTTTTCGGGGGGTTGTTTCTTTCCTCCCTCCCTCAACACAAATTAACATAGTTCAGTGTCACGCAAACGCTTACATAACTCTGCCATGTTCGCTCGCCGTTGGTTTTTCAGGAAAAGTTGCTCTCAGGGAGTTTATCTTCCTGTTTTTTTTGTTTGGGAAGGAGTGAGTGAGTTATGAGTGTGTGTGTTAGAGACAGAGACAGTTTAACCCACACACAGGTCTCGAGGCGACGTTACGGCAGTCTGCCCTCAGGCAGTGTGCCTTTTATATTTACACTGTGTTGTAAAGGGAGAACATTTAAATGTATGGTAATTTCTCTGCGTTTGTTAGAGAGAGACAAACACACAATATAGGTTGAAAGACACACATATGATGCTAGAACACATTTCTGGACATGAACGTGCAACTCTTACAGCCTCACACTTCTGGTTTCAGTCTCTCCACCAGTTTCTGGAGTCTGGCTGCAGGGATTTGTTCCCATTGAATTCCCAAAAGAGCTTCAGTGCAGTCCAACACTGATGCTGGGCGATAAGGCCTGGCTGCAGTTCATCTCAGAGGACGGGGCTGAGGTTGGGGATGGATCTGGTTCCAGAGGAGTGAAAAACCACGATTACTTGTGTCGGATCTAGTGGCATCTAGCGGTGGGGATTGCAGATCGCAGCCAAATGAAACCTCGCAGTTAGTTTTTACCATGAGCCGAATTATTCACAGACGTCTCTTCCTCTCCAGAACAATCAGACCTGGTGATTTAAACTGCTGAAAACACTGAATAAATCAGTTTCATGTTAAAAATCTGTGTTTTTCCAATGCAGTTTGGCTTGTCATGGAGGGACTGCCAACTGACGCGCCAACGGGAGTCCTTCTATGTGGAACCAGTGTTTCGCTTGTCCGTTCTGGGCTTCGGCTTCTTGTCATTATACCCCCCAAATTGTACACGCTGGATCTTTAAACAGTCGTTCACAGTCTCTTTAAATAGTCTCTTTAGCCTCTGTCTGACCTGATAGGTATCTGCAAACAAAAGAAAAACTGCTGACATATACAAATGTGTGCAAAGTGTGGCCACACTTCACCAAAGTCAACAAAACAGTTGTAGTAATTTAGAGGAAGGGTACTTACGACGAGAGGGGAGCAAGACTTGCTTAGATGTTTATCTATCGTCCGTCCGTCAGAGTGCAGTGTACTTCTGGGGACGTTTCGATGAGTGGGAATTCTAAGTGAGTGACACATCAGTATGACTAAAGTTACCTGTCTGATTTTTTCTTATTTTTACTTATTATGTCGCAATGAGAGTGATAAGGCACGTTATAGAAGTTTCTTTGAATTATATCATCGATAGAGTGTGATACACAGATTAATATGCTGATTTATACCCCTAGAAAGAGTCAAAAAAAGATAGTTTCCTCTTTGGGTTGATTTCAAAGTTGAAGAACTTCATGAAACAACACAAAAGGACACAGAAACTCCACACTGGTGTTGTGTTGTGACGGTAAAATGTGGAACATGCATTCACTTGTGATTGTTTATATCCAGCGCTGGCCTGCGGATGAATGCGAGTGCCAGAACACTGGAGCGACTCAGCAGGAACTAAACGGTCAGATGTCGCTGCTGGTTACTGTTTTTTTTTTTGTGTGTTTTCATGGGGTCATGCTGATGTGAGGCTGACCGGCTGTTTCTCTTATGACTGACACGTGACAGACATCAGTCTCAGCTTTCACTTCCCAGACGTTCAACACCAGTAAACATCAAAACAGTGGTGCTTTGATTTTGTGTTTATTTTGTGAGTATTTACTTCCTGTCTTTGGTCATCTGCATTACCGATGCCTGATGTTGCCTCTCTGGGCCTGATGTCGCCTCTCTGGGCCTGGTGTCGCCTCTCTGGGCCTGATGTCACCTCTCTGGGCCTGATGTCGCCTCTCTGGGCCTGATGTCGCCTCTCTGGGCCTGATGTCACCTCTCTGGGCCTGGTGTCGCCTCTCTGGGCCTGGTGTCGCCTCTCTGGGCCTGATGTCGCCTCTCTGGGCCTGGTGTCGCCTCTCTGGGCCTGATGTCACCTCTCTGGGCCTGATGTCGCCTCTCTGGGCCTGGTGTCGCCTCTCTGGGCCTGGTGTCGCCTCTCTGGGCCTGATGTCGCCTCTCTGGGCCTGATGTCGCCTCTCTGGGCCTGGTGTCGCCTCTCTGGGCCTGGTGTCGCCTCTCTGGGCCTGATGTCGCCTCTCTAGGCCTGGTGTCGCCTCTCTGGGCCTGATGTCGCCTCTCTGGGCCTGGTGTCGCCTCTCTAGGCCTGGTGTCGCCTCTCTGGGCCTGATGTCGCCTCTCTGGGCCTGGTGTCGCCTCTCTAGGCCTGGTATCGCCTCTCTGGGCCTGATGTTGCCTCTATAGGGCCTGGTGTCGCCTCTCTGGGCCTGATGTCGCCTCTCTGGGCCTGATGTCGCCTCACTAGGCCTGGTATCGCCTCTCTGGGCCTGATGTCGCCTCTCTGGGCCTGATGTCGCCTCTCTAGGCCTGGTATCGCCTCTCTGGGCCTGATGTCGCCTCTCTAGGCCTGGTATCGCCTCTCTGGGCCTGGTATCACCTCTCTGGGCCTGATGTTGCCTCTCTAGGCCTGATGTCGCCTCTCTGGGCCTGGTGTCGCCTCTCTGGGCCTGACATTGCCTCTCTGGGATATCGGTGGCGCTCCGATCCTCCTCCTGGGCTCTTTTCTCTTCCTGTATCATAACTCCAGCAGTGGAACAGACGCCAACATCGTATTTAGTTTCTTTTGTTCTGCAAAGGTGTCATTGCCCCGCTAGAGACAAAGTGCCTTTGTGTGAACGCAGGGGAGTGTTTTTCTTCAAGTCCAACAACCCCCCCCCCCCCACACACACACACACATTCATATACACACTCAGATATATACACACACCCCTTCCAGGGCAGATTTGGTAGATAAAACGAGAAGCAACAACACTGGCCGCTCATTGTTCTTGCAGGGAGTTGTGCCGTCAGGAATGCGGCGATAGGCATCTCGCCTTGATTTCAGATATGTCGTGTTCTGGAGTATTATTGGAAGCAGATGTCTTATTTACAGGAGGGAGCGAAGCAGGGCCTGGTCAGGTTTGCAAGTCACTAACGTTTGCAGATTAGTTTGAACTCCACACCTGTCCACCTGAGCTTTTCTTTTGGTTTCTGAACACACTGGTTGTTATATTTAATCTGATATATTCCACAGCACGGCACTTGCACAAGCTGCTCTGCCTCCTAATGTTATTTTTAGAGGCATTTCTACGAGCAGTTAACCTGTGAAATTGTACATTTGCTGATTAAACCCTTCGCCCTCTGTCCTGCCAGCTCCTCACATTCCTGCTGTCGAATTATTTCACCACACTGGTTGTTAAATTTCATCCAAATCTCACATATTTTGCAGGAGGCAACACGTGTTCTGCCTGTAAATGTTATTTTTAGAGGCATTTTGCTCCTTTTTAGGGCGCAGTAGGCAGCTTTTACAGTCAGTACGTGGGAATTTATGCCTCTAAATGTTATTTAAAAGTTCTTTTGAGAACATTCTACCAGTGAAGTCAAACATTAAACCTTATATCAGTACTTACGAATTTTACCACGCTGTTGTTATGTTTCCTCCATTGAGCAACTTGGTAAGAAAGGCCCCACAAATTGCAAAAAAAGAAATTAATGATAAAAAGTTAAAAATCAGATAATTATTTAAATAAAGCTAGGGAAAAAAGTAATTTAATAATTTTTAACAGCCTGCCAGGTCATGTCTCTGTTTGTTTGTTTTTTAAAACATTTTTTAACTTTATTTCTTTTTTAATTTAATTTAATTTATTATTATTATTTTACCAATTTTCTTTTTTTTAATTTTCTCTTTTTCTTGATTTTTTTTTTTGCGTAATTTATTCTTTTGTTGCTCTTTGCCTTCTTCAGATGTTTTTAAAAGAGATCAGGCTAATTTAAAATGTTTCATAGGGTTACATTTAACTCAGTTATGCCGGTTTTTCCACATTCATTTTTGTATTTTTACCACATTGGTTGTTCTGTATCATTTAAATTTCACATATTTTGTGGTAGACAACTCAGACAGTCAATGCACGAGTTGTTCTGCCTCTTTGTGTTATTTATTAAAGTAATTTTTTGTCATTTTTTTAGAGCACAGTTGTTATATTTTTTGCAGAAGGCAGCTCAAGTTGTTTTGCCTGCTAATGTTATTTTTAGAGGCATTTTTGGTCCCTTTTGAGTGCACTTAAGCAGTGATATCATACATTTAACCTTAGCTCAGTCCTGTTTTGTATATTTAAAAGACTGTTATTATATTTCATTTAAATAAAAGTCAGTAAATGAAGTGTTCTGCCTCCTCATGTTTTCATTTAGAGGCATTTTGGTCCTTGGTTGCAACATTTAGAGGCAAGAATTCTCATGCAGACCCTTTCGTCCCTTCTGAGAGCATTTAACCCGTAAAATCACTAGTCCTGACTCTGTCATATTCATTTTGTTGTATTTTACTTTACTGGTTGTTAAATTTAATCAAATTTACACATATTTTGCAGCATGTTTTCGCCTTTTTGAGATCAGCTAACTAAATTCTACGTTTGCAGATGAAAGCTTCCTCCAGTCTGCCACTGTGGTTTGTTGTATTTCATCTGAATGTAACCGTGTCCACAATGGGCCCAAACGTACTGCGTTATTTATTGCTGTTTCTTCCTCTTCATGTTATTTCCAGAGACGTTTTGCTGCTGTCTGAGAGAAGTTGAGCTCGGTGAAGTCTCACAGTGCAGACGTGGATTGTTCAGCCTCTTGTTAGTGTTTTTAAAGGCTGTCCTTTTGGCAGCAGCTGGGCTGTAAAATTACACATTAGGATTGGCAGGTGAACGCTCGGCAAATAAAACCTCAGCTATTTACATTTCATTAACATTTCTGTCTGTTTTTTCATTGGTGCAGAACTACAGAACAAACCTCAGTCTCTTACGGAGCGAGCTTGGTCTGTATGTGTCATAGATGCCTGTTTTTCCTCACATTAAAGTTCGATATTCAGCTTAAACTTTCCCGGAGTTATTACACAGCCAGTATTTAAAGTTGTGTTTCATCGCACCTCATTTATGTTCATATTTGAGGCATTTTAATCCACATTTTGGCTGCTTTGTTCAACTATGAAATGATAAATTTGCTCGCCAGATATTAGCCAGCTCCAAAAACTTTATTACTTTTCATTTTCTAGTGCTGGAAAGAGAAGTTCCTGTGCGCTCAACAAACTGTTTCCTCACTCGTGTTGGTCCATTTCTCGTTGCTGAGGGGGGTTTATGTTGGTCAACGTATTCTGCAACCTCACGCCGCACATTGTGACACAGTGAGGCACCAGTAATGAGGAAGTTGAAGGGTCACAGTGTCTAGAAAGTATGTGGTACTGCAGGTGCACACACACACACACACACACACACACACACACACACACACACACACACACAGTGAGCGCCACAACTGGCCTCACCTGACCTAGAAATCCCCAGCGGAGTCATCAGCAGGAACATCTGAACCTGATTTAACTTGAGAACCAGCAGACGCGCAGCTGCTCTGTGTGAGACCGACCTGTAACTGGGAGGTCACTGGTTCCATTCCCACTACACCCACATGCTCTGCTGCAGTGTTCTTGAGCAAGACCCTGACACCTGATCTGCTCACAGTCTTCAGATCAAATATTTTATTGTGTGTTAATTTGCAGATACACCTCAACATTTTACCTCGATTACGATTAATGAACGATTATTTTGTTTTTTGGTTTTTGCCCTCATGTTTCACTGACAAGCTTTGTACTGTAAATATGCTCAAATATTACAGCTGGAATACATTTTTAATATTTAATAATTGAAGGAAACGTACACATATTTTGAAACCGCTCTTCAAGGCATTTCTGTTTGGTACGAGCTGCTCAAATTGCTCAGTTGGCTCGGTGTTTGAGTTTGCTTTTTTTGACAGTACATGAACACACACAGTGGGGGAAAATATTAACAGAATTTCTTTCAAAAAATTACGGACATCCAATCTAGGGTTGTCATGAGAACCGATACTTCGGTACCAAGTCGATGCCAACATGCAAAAAATATGCCTGTACCCGTTTTTTTTTTCTTCTTGGTACTGTAAGTACTGGATAGAACTTGACGATTTCTGTCGGAACTGACAGGGGCAGTATACGCACGTCAGTCAGTGCTGTGGACGAGCGTGGAAGACGAACGCCTGTTCTCCATCGTCTTTGCTAGAAAACAATGGCTTCTACAAGTGCTGCTGGAGCCACAACACCTCGGCTTGTCAAAAAGTCAGGTAGTAGGAGTCGTGTGTGGAGAGGGCCTCATTTACATCGCAAGCGATGCGTTCGTGTAGCACTCACGAAGGTCACTGTTTACTCACATTTTCATTTCGGTGAGCATGTTAACAGGTTAGAGCATTCACACCGCATCCGTTCTACGTGCTGCTCGAGTCGAAGTATCGGTTCTCATGACAGCCCTACGTTTAGTAGACACGCCGCAGCATTCTGAACCAACTGCAAACGTGCAACAGAGGCCTGGTTGAAGCCAGCATAAAGTGTGTTGCGGTAGTCCAGTCGTGTGGAAATAAAAGCATGTATCACTTGTTCAAAATCATCAAAAGACAACACAGATTTAATTTGAGCAAGAACAAGACTATGGGTTTGACATTGGGTTGCAGTGAGCCACAGGATCCGAACACTATGACAACTGTCTTACTCTCATTTAAAAGTAAAAAGTTTTGAGCCAACCAAGCCTTAATGTCATTAAGACATTCAACAAGAGGTGCCAGGGAGCTGTTACTGGCCTTTTTCAGGGGCATGTAAAATTGGGGAAACATCGGCGTACAGATTGCGCGTAAAGAGCTTTGAGTTGGGATTGTTTTGCTGGACTGCTCTCCAGGGCAGGGAGCGTCTTACTGCTATATTTATAATATTTAGACGGCGCTTGTGTGAGAACATCCACTCAGAACTTAGACGAAGATAAATAACTGTCATGGGAAACTTTCCCAGCATCCTTTGGCAGAGGAGTCCTGCTCCGGTTTGATCAAGCTTGTCTCGGCTGTGATTGCCACGAGAGCGGCCACGGAGTATGTCAGCTATCGGTTCAAAGATTTATTGTGAAGGGGAAAAACACAGACGCTCAATGATGTGAAACTTGTGTTTCCGTCAAGGGGAGAGCAGAAATGAAGACGACTTGTGATAAGAATCGGTTTCTGTTCTCGTGGCTTTAACGCACTTAACACACTGAAGGAGAAGTTTATCTTTAATCATGAAAATCATAAAAAGTTGTTCTTGAAATAGTGAAAAACACAAACTTAAGCAACAAAGCGCCTCTTGGAGGTTTATAAAAGTCCCTCTTTCTCTGCCGTTGATCAGATATCAGACTGTGGTTAAACCGTACGGGTGTGAAAATCACCGCAGAGCTGCGACAACCTGCCGCGGATAAATTTAAACGACCCAGAAACCTGGGTGTAAACGAGAGGCATCTCCAGGGCCGGTTTGAGGCGCTCCACAGCTTCACACCTTCTCTGGGAAAAAGAAAAGCCCCTCTGTGCTGCCGAGGTCTGGTTCGAGTTAGAGCCGAGAAGCCGCCGGGTTTACCGCCGGTCACCGGAGTTCAGTTACAGATACAGACCCGCTTTCTGCTGCGGCGCTTCATGTGACGGCGCTGAGCTGCAGCCAAACAGACAGGCGTATTTAACTCTAAGTGAAGAACGAACGTATAGCTGGTGAACGTGTGTCTGTCTGTGTTCCAAGAATCTGATCTTACGTGACCTTTAGAGTGGCATGTAGGAAGGGAAACGCTCTCACTTGGAAAATGTGTCTGTCCTGCATCCTGCACACACACACACACACACACACACACACACACACACACACAGACACAGGTGAGGCGATAACAAACAAGCCCTGACATCAGGCTGCTGACCTGGTGCCCATGGTGACAGTGGATGGAGCAGGTAGCTCGGCTCTCTGGAGAGTGGAGGTGGACCGGGGCGGGCCGTGTTGTTTTCCACTCAGGGAGGCAGACGAAGCATGGAAACTGTAAAACATGAAATACTTTTTATATCAAAGGAAAGCATGTTTCATCCTCTGCTGCTGAATATTAGGAGTTCACAGTTTAGTCAGTGCCATTAAATCATTGCAGAAGAAGAAGGTGCAATGTGGGGATGTTATCAAGAGTGCAAGTCAAACATGATGCAGATCTTACTTATTAATTTGAGGAAGTCCTGTTTCTGTCTGCCCCCGGTAGTATTTTTTAACGCTTCATGTACATCATGATTTATCATGTGTAGTGACGGTTTTAAGGCGACTAATCACAAGTGGATCAACATGAAATTAATCTGCAGTTATCCTGATGATTGATTCAGTAGTTAAATAATTTTCCAGCTTCTCAAATATGAACGTAGACAGTTTGTCTTCATTATAAATCTGTGCACTGGTGTGTGAAAATTGGATATCTTTTGGTTTTGTGCTAATCTTTCCAATAATTGTTAGTTGCAGCCAGGCATGTCACAATACTAGAAATTTTTAGTAGCTGATACCAATACCAGTGAAATGCCACAGTTCCCAATCCCCAGTGTAATACCACGGAAAAACACATGAATCACATGTACTAAAAGATTTAATTTAATTTATTTTAATTTAATTTTTGAATTTATTTATTTTCCTATTTTTGTTTTATTTTTTTTCTATTTTGTTTTATTTTATTTTATTTTATTGGTTATTAAAAAATAAATCAATTAAATCAATTTAATTTAATTTATTTTTATTTTATTTTGGAATTTATTTATTTTATTTTATTTTAACATATTTATTCTATTGGTTTTAAATTAATTTAATTTAATTTTTGAATTTATTTATTTTCTATTATTTTTTATTTTTATTTAATTTTTGTATTGTTTTAATTTATTTTGTTTTAATATATTTTATATTATTGATTTTAAATCGGGTATGCTTTTACTTGCACTGGTTTATTGTTTAATGTATTATTTAAAAATAATCATTTATTGGTCTATTTATCATATTTCATCCTGTTGTTTTATTAATTTTAATTCATATGTATTATCCTCTTTTAATAGTCTACTTTTATTATTATTATTTAATTCAATTTTAATAATTTTGTTCTAATGGATTCGATTCAGTTTTATGGTTGGTTGCTGGCTTTGTTTCGTGGCTGCAACTTCAACCATCACATTTTGTTTCTACTGGTATAAAATGTGCTGTATAAATTAAGTTTTGCTAAATTAAATTGAATTTAAATTAATTATTAGCCTCATCCCTGATGATTGGCCTTAAATGCGGAGTACGAGTTTATGTAGGTTCATTATTTGATATATTAAATGTACAGCCTCCTCTGCTGTGATTGGTTGGCTTGTTCAAAACTTACAGGAGCACAGCGTTTAACCAAAAGCTGAACAGCATTCAGTGCAGAATAGATGCTCAGCACTTTGTCACGCTGCTGATGTCTTTAGCAAACTGTATATAAGTGGATCTTTCTTTGTTACCGTGTTTTAACGTTGTCTTCTTTCTGTACCCACAGACCCAAACCACCACCCCCAGATGGCGCCAAGTCAAACCCGTCCAAGCGCCACCGCGACCGGCTCAACGGCGAGCTGGACAAGCTCACCAGCCTACTGCCTTTCACAGAGGAGGTCAGGGCACGGCTGGACAAGCTGTCCGTGCTGCGCCTCAGCGTCGGGTACCTGAAGGTCAAGAGCTTCTTTAACGGTGAGTGTCGGAAGTGTCTTTGAGCCGTGAATGCCGGAAATACAGAAAACTTTAACCTTCCAGGGAAAGAAGTTCAGACGTAGGTGACTGTTACGAGACTGTGGAAGCCTTAAAGGGATAGTTTGGATTTTTTGAAGTGGGGTTGTATCGGGTATTTATCCATAGTCAGTTTGGAGAAGCAGGCTGGGGAAGCTGAGCAATGTACTCCTCGTGATGAGGGTCAGCAACAAAATGTATTTCATCCACCTAAAATTTCAGTTTAAGTGTACGCCATATTGAGAGTATCTTTACCACTTTAACTTTCCATCAGACAGCTTGTTTGAATGGCTTCAGCTCACTATCTATGCTCTCGTCAAAGCCACCAGACTCCATTAAGAAAAACAGCAATTTATGCTCTCTTAACACAGGAGCTGCTGGTGTACCGCTGATTTGATAAGTTAGTTAGTTAGTCTTATTGTGTGACTTTGGTGAATCTAAACTAACTCCTTTAGATGCCAAAGTCGCTCAATCACAAGAAATAAGTAACTTATCGAGGCAGCAGTCGACCAGCAGCTCCTGTGTTCAGCCATCTTAAATCGCTGTTTTTCTCAATGGAGTCTGTCTTTGAAGTGAGCGATATATTGGCTTCATTTTCTCTCTGGAAATCATCATCTGATGTTAAAGTAAAGCAGTGAAAATACTCTCAATGTAGTGTAAGCTTTGATATTAATGTTTTCAGATGGTTGAAATATGTTTTGTTGCTGGCCCCCATCCACAGCAATGGATTTCTTAGCTTCCGTGTTGAACTCCAGCCTGCTTCTCCTAACTGGGGGCATGCCAGCTGACATCTACTGCTTGTAACATACTTTCCATGGATAAGTACCCCATACAACCCCACTTAAAAAAAAAATCTGGACTATCCCTTTAATTTATGACCATCATGAACGCAACAGACGCATGTATTTATCTGAGAGACTAAAATGGTTAAAGGGCAGACGTCTAGACTGCAATCAAATCTCACACCCAGAGCCATGCTTTCATTTTCATACACACTCTGAGCTGATTTGAATAGCAGAGAAAAACTTAAGGTCGAATTTCGCTGCACCTAGGAAGCAGTCTTTTTGTTTGTTTTCCAGATGTGACACAGAAATAAAGTGAATGACCTATTTCTGTCAGCATGTCTGAGGGAAACTCGAGGCTCAGCGAGGTTATTCCAGTTTCCAGCGAGCTTCCTCACATTGTTCCGCCTCCTCTTATGAAAACAGCAGCGATTAGCCCGAGACAGCCCGAGAGACAGGGTTCCTATTTACAGTGAAGGGCGTCGGGGGCGTGTGGCCGCCACCAGCTCAGAGGCTATATCTGTGCAGGGCTGTGAAATCTGGCCCTCCTGGCTCACCGTATATTTGGAGCTGACCTCGTCTGCTGCGGGAGGTGTGAAGTGGAGCGAGACGAGGCGAGAGCGCAGAGCAGGTGTGCTGCGGGCTGAAATGCTAATGTACACATGTATGATCAGAGCGTGTGGGTGTGCAGTCGGTAAATACCAGACGGTACATGTGGTTTCTGGATGTTTCTGAGGACGCCTGGAGGGAAGATTGTGAGATTATCGAGCAGAGGTGAAGATGCTGACGGCAAATACAATTGAAAATTAAGAATCAAAACAAATTTTTAAAACTTTTACTCCACATTTAAGATGAACCCTGCTAAATTTGAGCGTGTCTGCAGCTGTAACTGACACCAGCTCCCCACAGAGATCTCTAAACGAGCTAATCAGAGCTCAGATCCAGCAGGAACGTCTGTGAGGAGGTGATATATCACCATTCCTGAGCACTGCAATAATAAAACCGCTCTTGCGTTCACTTTATTGGCTTGAAATTGAGGCCTTCTTCGCTGGAATCAATGAGAGTTTTTGTTCCATAACGGGCTACAAAGTCAGCCAGAAATTAAGTAATCAATGAGTCACTGGCGTTGACTAACAACCCCATCAACCCCCTGCAGACATGTTTGGTCTTTCTGTGATCGGAGACGGTATAAAACTGACTTATTACGTCTGTCATGTGAGCGTATGTGCAGAGACAGTGTGTTCTGTGCCGCTCTCATCAAAACAAAGTTTCAGCCGACTGGTTGCCAAAGGAAACAGGCAGCACAGCCAGTTGCTTTGGAGTCATCAATTATTTGGCAGTGCTGGTCACTTAGTGTCGGCTGAACAAAAGCATTTGGAGTCTGGTTACTTTCAAGCTACACCGTCGGTGTGCGGCGAGGTTGGTGGTTCTCGCAGCTCCACTCGGTACTTTTAATTTGAAAGAGGATCAGTGGGAGGTTTTTATGGTAGCAGCTTCTCAAACGCAAAGATTAGCTGAGAGTATCAGAGGTTTGGACATAACAGGACATGTGAAGACGTCACCTTGGACTCTCAAAATGTTTCTCAATGTGTCACTGACCAAATAATTACGAGGTCGATAATCAATACTTGAAACAAACTTTTAGCTGCAGCCCTACAGTGTGATAAAGACATTATAATGACATGATAATTAACTGAAAGAGCCTCTTAACACCCCAAAAAAGGGATTTCAAACACAGACACATGCTGTTACAGTTGACGAGTTGCATTTTGCCGCACTCCCCAATTTTGTTTTTATACTGCCAATGCTGAAAGAAGACTGATTGGGCTTTCCTACAAATTTTCACAACTCCTATCAAAAAAGGGCTACTGTGTCCATACTAAAAATGTACGTATGGGTGAAAGACGAAAACCAAAAACAACTGCAAACTCAGTGGCATTTGTTTCGATCCCACTCCCTCTTGACTTTAGCCTTTTGTTTACTTTCCTCACTTCCATTTCTATTCTCGTTTACCAATCTGAACTGCCAATCGGAGCGATTTCGTTCTGTCATCTCCAATCCTGATTCAACATGCAGAATTAGTCAAAAAAAAAAAAGAAAGCCATTAACATGAGCCGCCTGTTAATGACGCTGTGGGCTAATGGGCATGTAGCTACTTCCATGTTTCAGATGATACGTCATGTTTGTAGTCGACCAATGAAGATGAGTTTACATATCACCTTGGGTTCGTCCTTCACCTTCTCAAAATGATCCCACACTTTGGATTTCCTGCCCGACATGTTATTAACTAGCCTGTGGAATAACCGCCCTGGAAATTAACATGTGGCCACTTCCTGTGTCTGTCCTTTCAAATTAAAGTCATAGAGGTTTTGAGTTTAATGTTTGTGTCATTTTTAGTTTTGCGACCGATGAAATCTTGCAGACTAATGACCCAAGACATTTGAGGACGTCATCTTGGCCTTTGGGAAACACTGATCAACATTGTCAACTTTTTCTGACATTTTATAGACCAAACAACTTATTGATTAATCGACAAAGATTAATCCACCATAAGTTGCAGCCACAGATCAGAATCAGTTAATAGAGTAATGAAATAACTGTGTTTCGTAGATGGTGATTGATTGGTTGCCTGTGAGCAACACATTAGAAAGACTAATTTACTCCATTAAGTCACCAGAGATCTGAGTTTTCATAAAATCTCCTGAGAACACACAAATACCCGTCACTTTCCCTCCCACCGAGCCCCACCCATTTCCTGTGTCGGCCCCTGCAGCACCCCGGGGCCCCTCTTCCTCCGACTGTTCAGCCTTTTCCTCCTCGGCTCCTCCGTCTGAAGTTCACAGCTCCTTCGCCCCCGCCTCCACCTCAAACAAACGCTGCAGGACTCCAGTTTGTTGTTCCAGCGGGGAGGCCTGTTCGCACGGCAGGCCTGCAGCACCGGGGACAACTCGGGGCTTTATGCATTCATGAGACTCTCCGACACACACTGAGAGGTCCCCCAATTTGACTCTGTCGCTCCTGCTTCAAAGCGCTTTTAGTGCATGCACCAGATTCATTTGAAGTGCATTGTGGTGCATGTGATTATCCACATTTGAGGCTCCGCTTTGTCTTTGTGATGTGTTTTAAAAGTCCTCATTACTGTTGCTTTGGAGTAATGACATGTTTGTCCACCTTGAGATGAATCCAGAGAGCAATATTAACTCTGTTTAGTTATTGAAACCAGTCGTCTCTTAATTTTCTGGTTCCTCGTTATCATTCCTGATCGTCTTTATAGTTGTGTTGTGCAGACAATGCCGTGCGTCTTCCTCGAGAGGTTGTTTCTCTTTCATAATGTGATGTATGACCTGCTAAAGTTGGATGTTTGGATAAATTACCTATAAGTTATAGGTTATGAGCTGGTGCAGGCTCCAGTCTAATCATGATAATAATAAGAATAATTCTCTGTCCATTATTTCTCTCTTTATTTGTATAGTAAACATTGTTTGCATGAGCAGCTTTTACGGCATCGAACATAAAAGTTTATAAAGCACTTAAACATCCAAATAAAAAGCATACATCAAAGACGGGAGAATATTGAGAGTGGAGATAAAAGGACGGGACAGAGGGTAGAAATAATAGAGAAAACTATAAAATAAAAGACATCATGTAACAGCAGCTCCATAAAATTAGGTTTTTACAGGCTGATTTTAAAGGTAGAACTGATACTGATACAACACAGCTGCTCCTGTCAAGGTTTATTTTGCTTCCTCTTGAGTTTGAAGTGCAGCTTTATGTTGATCAGAAAAGGTTTCATCAGTAATGTTGGCACGGTTTCCTCCAATTTGATGATTGTTTGTTCCAAGGACCAATAGTTGGTGTAAAAAAAAGGTTGGATTTCCATACCTGTGTCTTTTGTAATTGGGGAAATAACTGTCACGATGTCCGAGACCCTGAAGTGACGGGCTTATAGTAACACAGTATGGCCCAGGGCTGTGGGCAAGGCTGTGGGCAGGTCACTAGTTCTAACCATCTTAGCATCGGGCATTGAAACATTTAAGTAAAGCTATTGTCAGTATGGGCATGCTACACATCGTTAGCTCGGTTGGATTCTCTTCATTGAGATTTACCCAAAATAGGGCTGCAACTAATGATTATTTTCATTGTTGACTAATCTGCCGATTATTTCTTTGATCAGTCGACTAATCATTTTATCAAAAAATGTGTTAAAATGTTGAAAAATGTCGGTCTGTCTCTCCCAAACCCCAAAATTATGTCATCTAATGTCTTGTTTCATACTCATGCCAAAGGGTTTTAGTTCACCGTCATGGGAGAGTGTGTAAAGCTGCCAATATTTGAACGTAAGAAGCTGCAATAAGAGTATTTTGGGGTACTTTTATATGAAAAATGACTGATTAGTTGACTGCTAAAATACTCTCTACTATTCTAATAGTCGATTAGTCGAGTAATCGTTGCAGCTCTAATCAGCATAGTAAAGAAAAGAGATGCAAAAAAAAGGTGACACCCGACCTTTGAAGTGCTCAAATAAGAGTTATAAAAGAGTTTAAATTCGAGGACCTGACTTTCCTTTATGTATTAATAAGAGACGA
This sequence comes from Epinephelus awoara, assembly GCA_035609425.1. Lineage (NCBI taxonomy): Eukaryota > Metazoa > Chordata > Actinopteri > Perciformes > Serranidae > Epinephelus > Epinephelus awoara. The sequence continues at coordinate 20,245,538 of CM069317.1, forward strand.
AAGAGTAAAGTGTCTGCTCACGACTCTTTGGACATCCTCGTGTCCCAGTGTGGGAACCACAGATTAATCGATAGTGAAAATACCTCTACAAAGTAAAGCTGTGCTCATGATAGTCCACGTAAAGTTGAGGATCTTTATCTCTTGAATGTTGTCTATGACTCTCTGCTTTGACTGGCCTTTGAAAGAAAGTAGACCATGTTACGTAAAGTCCTGCTGGGAGCGCAGCGACAAGACAGGAAGTGGCTTTGATATTCTTAGCCCCTGAGCCTAGACTGAGCTTTTCCAACCTTGGCATCTGGGAAAAAAGACATATTTTCCTTGCAGAAGTACAACATGTGGACAGAGCCCAAAGTTAGATGTTGATTCATAGCTTTATGTTCCAAAACTGTCCAACAATGGTCTAAAAACTATCGGTATTGAGCAGAGGCTGAGAGAGAAAGAGATGCATCTTCAACCCTTTCAGTTCCCAAAGCACAGGCATGAACGTATCCTTTGTGAGCTTGTGTGTGGCCCCTGTGCAGTCCAGACGCTGATGGCAGCAGGAGTTTCTCAATTAGATTATTCTCAATGAGGAATTCGGATGAACCACAAGACCTCCGAGGCTGGGAAAGCCTGGTGTTCGCCAACAAAGACATGCCTCCTCCACTGTCCTATAAACACAGGCCAACCTTATTATCTGCTGCGATAAAGACTCATAAATGAAAATATATGTATCGCTTAAAGAGGAGTTTTAGAGTCCAATAGGACCTCAGAGTGGATACCTGCAACTGTGGCCAGACCTAAAAGTACTGAGATAAAATATTGTGGTCTTTAAACATATTTGCAACTGTAAAGAATATAGACGTGTTTTTGCAGCTGTGCAAGATCTTTTCCTGAATAGATTATTCTGAAATTTGATTTAAAGCAGGAACTGTTGAATCAAAGAATCTAATCCGTCCAGACATCCAATGCAAAGACTTCGGACGAGTTCATTCATCAGACATAAAGACATCCACAGTTTTAGAAACAGGCCGAGTGTCTGCGGCCGTGGTGAATCCCTCATTGTGATTGCGGCGTTGCCTAACGCGTCAGTCACAGTCTGTTTGGTGGTGAATTTCCCATCATGCGCCTCAGCGAACAAAGACGACCCCGGAGTGTAAAGGCTCATGGGAAGGCCAGGCCGGCTCGCCGCTCCAGCAGGATGTGGCTGAGAAAGGAACGCTCTGTGTCCGTCCTCTCGTCCCCGTCTCTCTCCCGAGCCGCCGGACGGGGACGACGGCCGATGGGAAATGCCCGGGGGTTCGATCCCATGGCCGACGCTCACAACATCGCCATTGTTCAACACTGTGGACATTTTCTGAACCAGACCTCCCTCATCTTCAGACACAGATCTGTTTTTATCCTCAGTGTCTGTCTCTTTTTTTCTCCCCCTCCATCCGACTAAAGAAAAGGTGTCAACTTAGAAATAATGTCACATTTATTTTACTTTTCACGTACGCAGTCACACAGAATCCAACCTGCCCTTTTAGCTTGTCACTTTAATTATTTTTAAATACACATTTGCCCCGTAATATTTCATAGAAACAGTATAAAGACAAATACCAGACCCAGAGTTGGAGTACTGAGCGGGCCTTCAGTGCACAGGCCCAGGGGGCCAAAGGGGTCACAGCCTCTCTTTGAAGTGACTGTTAACATTTCTTGTTGAAAAGCATTCAAAAGTCTACAAAGAGACACAAACCAGCTACAAAGAGACACCAAGCAAGGAGCAAGACAGCCATAAAACCAAGACAACAACCAAAAACAGACACAAAATGACCCCAAATTTATGCAAAGCAACCATAAAAAGATGCACAATGGCCACTTTTAGATGTAAAATGACCTCAGAGACATAAATTACTGCAAATAGATGCAGAACAACTACAGAGAGACACATACAAGAAGCAAAACGGCCACAAAAACAGACACAAAACAACGTCATAGAGACACAAAATGACCCCGAAAAAATGCCAAACGATCACAGAGCGACATAAAATGAATACAAAAGCCCAAAAGATGCGGAGACCTGAACAATACTGCTTTCTGTTCCGCAGTTTTTCATTCTGTCTGCTGTATCATTTGCGTGGGAGGACATGTTTACTTGTCTGACAATAGATAAAGAAAGATGAAGCACACCTGAGAGGCGGCGGTAATCACAGGTGTGAAAGTAAAGGATGATGTATTTCACAAGAAATGAGACGGCAGACGCTGCACTGCCCACACTTGCAGATAAAGACGCTGCATGCACTGCAGAGAGGAGGACAAAGGAGTCTGTCTTTTTGTCATCAGTGAAATATATGCCCAGAGAGTGATTGTTTCTGACGAGGGTCCTCTGCGCTTCTTAAAATTCAGAGGGATGAATTTGAGGTTGCGACATTTTTCCAGAGTAGATGGTTTTTTGGAGACTTCATTGTGCTGCTGATGAGGCCCCAGCAGAGGAGATTTCTGGCTGTGGAGAGCCGTAATTTGTGGTCTTATAATAGCTCGGCTGAACTTCCCTCCTCTGCAGGGCCTCAGGAAACACATACACACACACTCACATACATGCATGTATACACACTTTTTCTTTGTTACACATTCAGTATTTACTTGCGCACACACACCCTTCCCCCTTCGCCCTCCATGCATTTTCCAGATGTGTTTCCAGTCGGACAGTTTCAGGCCTCCGTCAGTTTTCCCAGCAGATTAAAGCTGCAAGAGGTCGTCGGGCTTCCTCTATCTGAACCCTGTGACCCCTGCTGACCCCCAGCTTGATCTGACCTGCCTCATGGGCAGAGATGGAGGCAGGTGCAAAGGTCAAGGCTTCACCCTGCTGTAAGGGGTAACAGCATTTACAGGCTCAAAGTACAGGCATTTGTCCATGCTCTGTTTGATATGCCCAGTCAGTAATTGGACCTTGAGATTGTTTTAACAAAAGTGTTTTTGGCAGTTCAGATGGTTTCAGTTTTCCAGCTGCTTTTTAGGCTCCAAAAATGGATGTTTTGTAGCAACCTATTGGTGTTTCTCCAGGGGCTTTTGGGCTCCAAATGTGATTGTTTTGTAGCAACCCGTCTGTGTTTTCCCAACAGCTTTTTAGGCTTCAAAAATGGATGGTTTGTAGCAACCTATTATTTGTTTCACCAAGAGCTTTAGGGCTCCAAACGTGGGTTTTTCGTAGCAACTTGTCTGTGTGTTTTCAACAGCTTTTTAGGCTCCAAATGTGGGTGTTTTGTAGCAACCCATCTGTGTTTTCATTGGCTTATTAGGCTCTAAACATGGGTTTTTGTAGTGACCTGTCTGTGTGTTTCCAACAGCTTTTTAGGCTCCAAAAATGGATGTTTTGTAGCAACCTATTGGTGTTTCTCTAGGGGCTTTTGGGCTCCAAATGTGGGTGTTTCGTAGCAACCCACCTGTGTTTCCATTGGCTTATTAGGCTCTAAACATGGGTATTTCGTAGTGACTTGTTTGTGTGTTTCTAGTGCCTTTTTGGGCTCCAAACGACTCTAATGTGTTTTATAGTTGGTTTTAAGGCTTCAAATATGGGTGTTTTGTATCAACCTATGAGGGTTTCTCCAGCGGACTTTGGGCTCCAAATGTAGGTGTTTTGTAGCGGCATGTTTGTGGTTTTCCAGTGGCTTTTTATAGCAACCTGTCTGTGTGTTTCTTGTTGCTGTTTAGGCTTCTAATGTGGGTGTTTTGTAGCTACCTGTATGTGTTTTTCCAGCAGCTCTTTAGGCTGCAAACGTGGGTGTTTTGTAGTGACCTGTCAGTGTGGTTTGAGCAGTTTTTTAGGCTCCAAACATTGGTGTTTTCTAGCAACTCTTTTGTGTGTTTCCAGCAGCTTTTCAGGCTCTACATTTTGATGTTTTGTAGTGACCTGTCTGTTTGTTTCCAGTTGTCTTTAAGGCTCCTAATTTGGCTGTTTTGTAGCAACCGGTTTGTGTGTTACCAGCTGCTTTTTAGGCTCCAAATGTGGGTGTTTTGTATTAGCCTGTCTTTGAGTTTCCAGTGGCTTTTTATGCTCCTAAATTTGGGGTTTTGTAGCGACTAGTTTGTGGGTTTTCAGCAGCTTTTTAAGCTCTAAACATGGATATTTTGTAGCCACCAGTATGTGTTTTCAGTGGCTTTTTAGGCTCCAAACCTGGGTGCCCACAATGGTTTGTCTTTTACCGAGCATTCATGCATGCATTTCCTGCCGTGATTTTGCCTGATCTTGATCTTGATGATCTTGTAACCATAACCAAATTTTTTTTCTGCCTAAACAACCACACATTAACATTAACCACAGTGTTGGAGAAAAACTAACGAACATTGACATTATTCTGTTTGTAATTTAGTCTGCAAAATGCTCATTATGTAGTCCTGGGTTAAATACGATGCCCACTGAAGTTAATCTTATTGATATAACAGATAAGCAGCAAAAATTCGTATTTGAGAATAATTTAAGAAAGTTTTTGTACTTGATTAATCACATAAGCAATCGATTGTCTAAACTGCTGGTAACTGATTCAGCATGTGAGGTTAAACTGAGTGCATGTGTAAAATATAACCTTCATGCTCATCTTTTTACAGTCTTACCCTTAAATTAGCTAGAATATATTTGAAATGAGAAAGAGGCAAGGTACATAAAAACAAATGTAACCGGTGTAATTATGTGGAGCCGAACTGCATGTAAAATAGTTTATAAGACAGGACTCGTGGGAGTGTCGACTTGGTGCCTCCACTTCTTCCCTCTTCTGCTTTTCTTCCCGTCTGACTGACAGCTCTGATGCGAGGCGTCGACAGACACAAACCGGTGTTGTCGTTCCCTGTTGCGGTTGTTGCTGAGGTTTCACACACAGCGACAATGTACATGTAAGACAAAACACACACACACACACACACAAAGAAGAACATATCAGTGGTTCGGGCTCCAAAACACAAGTGAGTCCTGCTACAGATTCACTGTTTGGCAGGACTCCCGAGCCGGCTAACCGCCATCAGGAAACAGATGCCTGGTTTAACTGCGTTCGGTGGGACCTGCCTGTGTCCTGAGGCGAAACAAGGCTAACTGAAGAGCTGCTGCGGAGTTAAATCAAGTCGAAAGGGAACGTGTTTTTAAATCACAGGACTCATGCTGGTCATGGAGCTCCTGGAATATTAGGAGCTTTTAGAGATGCATGGCAGTCAGGTCAGAGGTTGGATTGAAGATTTCCCTGCTGGTAAACACGAGCAGACTTGGGAAAGTCATGAAATAAACATGATTTTGGACAGCTGCCATATTGCCCCAGTATTATGGGTTTGGCCCCACAATTATCTTTTTAAATAAACTGTCGCTCTGTTTTTTTTTTCATGGCCTCTTCTCCACATTCTTGAATGAACACAGCCTCATTTTCTTTAAATTTGCAGACATTTTTTGGACCTAATTACTTGAAAACATCAAATTTTTGTCCTTTTTTTTTGGGCTCCATCCCTCCAGTAGTGCGAGAGACTCGATGCTGCAGCCACATCCAGATTTTTGCATTGTTTCCGAGTGAGATTTATTTGTTTTGTCTTGCATTCATTGTTTCAGCTTTATCCATTTTCAACGAGGAGGAAGAGGATTAAGAAAAGACAGAGAACTGGTTTGTGTCAGTGGAGTCTGAACATCAATATTTCTGTTGGCAAGAGACAAAAAGTCCAACAGAGAGACCTTTGTAACACGGCAACAAACCGGTTCTGTCAACGCAGAATAAAGTCGTCAAGAGCAGAACAGAAAGAATAAGACGGAGGAGAAGAGACGATGAGCCAAATGAGCCAAATGTGGTTGTTATCAATGACTTAATGTCTCCGATTTGATTTAATGAGCAGAAATGTCTGCGCTTGGGGAACTTTTCAGGGACCAAGTCCTGGAAAGGTCCTGGATTAAGTGCTGGGATGTCTCCAGTGTGTCCAGGGTGATAACATCGGACCTGCAGACCCTCTGCCTGGAGGATCGCAGTCAAAACACAGCAGACAGGCGGTCGTGTAGAAACCTGCCCAGGCATCTGGGGAAGACCAGGATGTGTGTGTGTGTGTGTGTGTGTGTGCAGATCAGACGCACTGCGGGAACATGCGGCCACTAACTTACCTTTTTACCTTTACCTGTATTCATATTTCTTTATTCATACTGTCCAGGAGTCGGAAAGACAAAAGTGAATCTTATTTTACTTTAAAATGAAGCGTAAAATGGTCAATTATTAATTTTCTGTCAGTCAACTAACAGATTGTTTTTGTCATATTTCACAAAAACAACACAAAATAATGCTAACGCTAAAACATAATGCTGAAGAAATGTGGCTAGCATCAGTTAGCTTAGCATAATTGGATATTTCCTGCCCAGTTTAAACAGTACGAGTGCTACGAACTCTGAGACACATGGAATTCACCCTGTTTGTCATGATCCATTATTCGGGATCGATATATCGATTCAATCAAACATATCGTCGTCTTTAAGATACACCTTTATTTTGAATTTCCCATGTCACATCTGGGTCACAGTTTCCCTCCAAGCAGTCAAACAATAAGGACATTTCCTGATGTCGTGTTGATTGATCCCATCGTGGTGAACTTTGTGACATCAGTAAGTATTGTAACGTTGCTGCCCCTCCTAAATCCTAAAACATGCTATCTGCTTTTTTCATGTTCCAAACTGTCGTTATTATATCGGCCTTTAAAAGTCCAATATCAGTTGACCTCTAAACCAGTTGCTTGGAAACATCTGAAGCGTCGTCCAATCAAGAGCACTCAACAGTGTAAATTAATAAATGTCGGTGTTTGTGACGCCTCCGCGATGAGGATAGGCTTGGCTGGAGGCATTATGTTTTTTACGTTGTTGTATGTCCGTCCAATTCTTGTGAACGCGATATCTCAGGAATGCCTTTAGGGAATCAGATTTGGCACAAACGTTAACTTAGACTCAACGATAACAAAGAACTGATGAGTTTTTGGTGCGAAAGGACAAGGTCGCTGTGACCTTGCATCCATCTTATTCTTTGAGACACGATATCTTAAGAATGCCTTCAAGGACTCTTTTAAATTTGGCACAAATGTTCACTTAGAGGGTTAGGGGTTAGGGTTAAACTTCAAATGTCGAACAGAATAAAATGAAGTGATGACATTTCATATCCAAAAGGTCAAAGGTCACTGTGACACCATATCTCAGTATATATCTTGTATAGATCTTGTGTTTGTGAAGCGTGCATGTTTTCACAGATGTAAACTGTCAGTGCGACTTGAGCGGTGCACGGAGACGTACAACCACAGAGCGGTAATTCTAGTTTTATACGTGTGTGCGAATCCTGACCACAGCTCTGGAGTTCTGGGTAATGGAGTCCTCAAGAGTGAAACCATTTCCTCTCTCTGATGTTTCTCCAACAACAACAAGCTGATGTCAGACTTTTGTTTTACGACAAACTGTTTTAGTTTCACTCAGGTTAGAAAAACAACTGAATCTGAGTCTGTACAGTAAACAGACGCACACAGTGGCTGCTGCTGAGTGTTTCCAAACCTCACATCCTACATAGTCCGCTCTCTGTGGCAACACGCCAGGCATCACTAATCAATCGCACATGCCCGACTCTTTTCATCACAGTATCCTACTATCCTATCAGTGACATCATCTGTTACTGGTAGGCGCACTTTGTTTTCGTGCCACGATGTTGTTACTCCCATGCAGACAACAATCATAAAACTGGCAAACAATGAAACGACCCTCATCTCTTTCATCTGTGTGACTCAACACTTAGTTTTTTTACCCAGAATCCTCCACACAGAGAGAGCGTTTTCTCGTCCAGCACCTGACAGGTCCACTAACCGCCTCATGAGGGATTATGCAGAGGTAGTAAAATCTGGGGATGTGTTTGTTTCTGTTGTTCACTGAGGCGAAATATTTTTAGATTTTTATCTCCACTATGCAAATGAGTGATTTGCATTGCCGCCTCGCTCAGCTGTCCTCGCAGACCTCGCACAAAACAGCCCGACAGCAAACATGGGCCGATGAAAGGTGTGTTGTACCTGAAAGGACTTTTATTCATATGTGACGGTTGACAAGATGAGCGTGCGGCGTCACAGCGCAGCAGCTGTCAGTCAGTGATCGACACACCTTCAGTCACGATGAAAACAGGCTGTCTGCTTGTTATTTAAAAGACGATTTGCTCCTAAATGAGGTGCTGAAGCTGCTTGGAAATGTGGTTGAAGTTAAAAAATGTTAAATGCGACTGAACAGAGGTCGTAGCATGAATGACACCAAGCAGTTTAATTGGTTATTTATGTGTGTTTACTACACAACAGAGACGGGTTCGTTCAAAGTAACAACTCCAAACCACAGAGCACCTTTCACCTAAAGCCTCCACATAAGGAAACCCTGCACACGCGCTCTCTCCTGTCTCTGTTCGACAGCTAAGCTTTATTTCTTATGGCCTGTTTTGTACAAATGGTAGTAAATAGCGCTCCACAGAAGACATTGAGGTTGAAATAAATGACACTAAACGCATGCACTGGCAGAAATACAAAGAAAAGCTGAGACAGAGTCAAGAAAATAAAACAGCAGGAGAAGTTAAAGAGTCAGATTTATAGGCCAAAGTTTAATGAGAAGCAGTACGGTGCAGATAAGTTCAGATCGATGTGTGTGCGTCCGGCCAGGCATGCAGCTCAGCTTTGTATGCAGCAAAGCTCCACGTGCGTCTCAGTTAATCGGGGGAAACCTGTAATACATGTTGACTAATCTCTCCTCAGTGTCTTACAGGAAGTGGAGTTTGTCAGAGGAAGTCAGGGCGGGAGGAAGCGCCCGGGGCGAAGTGGTGGTGGAGAGAAAAGGTGTCTGCTAACCTCTGATCTAGCCTCAGCCAGGGCTAAACTGGGTTCGGATTAGCCAAAAAGACAGGGGTTGTTATTTAGAAAAGTACAGAACATGATGTGCTCTGTGACTCTGCTGCTGGAACACTGAAGATATGTCTCGTCTGAGTCCAACTCCGATCAAAATAGAAAGGAAAGATCAAGGAAAAGTTGCCAAAACCAAAATGTAAGAAAACAAAACTGAACATTTCGGATCAACTCGCCCTCTGAAACGCTCCAAGAGCCTGCAGGACGTCTCTGCAATCGAACACGACAGCAGCTGATTTCAATCTTCACCACAGCTTCAGTCTGAGAGCAGCAGCTAATTAACCAAACGAGCCTCCCTGTTGTGGTGATTCATTTGGAGCGAGAACCATCCCTGGAGCTTGCAGCTTGATTTAAATAGACTTTCCTGCATTTTTGGTCGCAGTCGTAGCTTTCACATGGCGGAGGAGATCGAGGAATATAGTTAGGAAGACAGAAAAATCCTCTCTGACTAACTTAATGTCGCATTTTATCATCTTCACCCCCAAAATCTAGCTTTTGTTGCTGCTTATCAAAAGTTCTGTAAAATAATCTCTGAAACCTTTGTTGACTCATTTAAAACTTAGAATATATCGTCCATATCTTCCTGCTTTAGGAGGAAATGAAGACAAAAGCATAACATTCTCAGGAAAGATAATAATAACCTTCTCAGAATCAGAGCAGACGCATCAAACGGTGGTTGCCACATATTTAAATAGCAAAGCAACTGTTACGATGTAATGAGTAAATTGGTGACTAATTTCACCAGAGGATGAGACGCACATTACAAGTTTGCTGTGTGGGGATTAATCAGAGCTGTACTGAGAAAAAAAGAATATTTTCAGAGTTAACCAGCCGACAATCCCACCCTGAAAGAACAATGTTTTAAATTAAAACCCAAACTTAAAGTTCTTAACGACTCTGGACATTTTAAGGTTTTTAAAGTAGTGAAAAGTTTAAAAAAAATAATCAATTAAAACTTATTTTAAAATGGAAATTCCAGGATTATTCAAACTTTGTCATATTCTCATAAACGTCACCGAACAAGTAATATTTAATTATTGAATCTCGTTATTAATTACCCTGAAACCCTGCCACTTAATATTAAGCTGAAACAGCTATTATTGTTTGTTCCTGCACTTAAAAATGAAAGAAATTGGAATATATGTTGAACATTCAAACTAAAGACAGATAGAGAGAGAGAAGTATTTGCTGATTAACTTTTTCTTGATCAACTTGCAGCTTTTCTAACGCCCAGACATGTTAAAGAACGACATCAAAGAATGAGGGCTGACAAAGGCCGACTGTTGCGCCACCTAACGTCACCTCTGTCTCTGCCAAAAGGTTGTGCCTGAACACATCGCAAAGACAGTCAACGTACGGTCTGCGCCTGCACAAGAGGAAATAACTTTTCACACCAGCAGACGTCAGTAGTCTGTATTTATCGTTAAAAAAGGGCAACAGGAAACTGACAAGTTGGATTCAAAATGCTAATTAGCCAGCTAGCACATTAACAACACAAGAACAAATTATCTTTATCGTACGCTAGCAAAAAATAACCAAAAACAACCGTACACTCAGTGGCATTTGTTTTGATCCCACTCCCTCTTGACTTTAGCCTTTTGTTTACTTTCCTCACTTCTGTTTCTATTGTCGTTTACCAATCTGAACTGCCAATCGGAGTGATTTCATTCTGTCATCTCCAATCCTGATTCAACATGCAGAATTAGTCAAAAAAAAAGAAAGCCATTAACATGAGCCACCTGTTAATGACGCTGTGGGCTAATGGGCATGTAGCTACTTCCATGTTTCAGATGATGTCATGTTTGTAGTCGACCAATGAAGATGAGTTTACATATCACCTTGGGTTCGTCCTTCACCTTCTCAAAATGATCCCACACTTTGGATTTCCTGCCCGACATGTTATTAACTAGCCTGTGGAAGAACCGCAGGTACCAGCCCTGGAAATTAGGGGCCGTACACATGCGGCATCTTTTGCCTCATTGCTTTATTTTGAGAAGGCGATCTTGCATGATCTGGTTCTTCACCAAAACTTGTCATTTTCAGTGTGAATGTTGTCAGCTCGAGGGTTGTTGTTGTTGTTGTAGTTGTTGTTTCCCATTGCCAAGGGGATCTTGAAAGCGATAACTTGCAGATGGCGGAAGGGAGGGAGGATGCCGGCCCAAATATCCAGCCAGTGGCAGGCTTGTAGCCACAGTCTGCATCCGGTGAATCAGACCAACAGATCCATGACAACTTGACTCAAACTCCATCTGCTGATGAAGATCATGTCATGTGATCAAAAGCTCCAGCATAGATCATTCTGTCTAGTTTCTGAGCTGTCTCATGTGAGTGAATATATGATTTCAGATCATGTTCTTGTCCTGTAGTTGATGGCTGAGCAGCGTTCTTCTTCTACTCTCCAGAACCCCTTCTTTAAGAGAGTGTTTATATGCGGACATTTCCAGAGTCAGGATACAGTTACTGAGCTGTCATGATCTCATTTTCCTCAGAGGAACAAGCTGCTTCCTGACTTCACTTCCCCTTTATCGACCCAAATGTGTCGGTCAAAGTTAGCATCTCCTTTCATAGGATAATCTGTTGATGGATGTGGCTTTTATATAACGAGGAGCTGCAGCCAAGCGCTTTGATTGGTTGGAGACGCCTTCCAACAATGACGATCATTCACGTAATGACAGTTGCTGAGCTCGTTATCAATCTTGATTCGTGTCTTTTGCTTTTTTAGAATGTTTTATGGGTTTTTTTCCGTTGCTTGGGGGGAAACTCTCCAGCCGGTACACATGTTGTTGATGTCAGACGACCTCGGAGGATGTTTCTAATTAAGACGACTTTGATCGGACCTCAAATCACTGCCTCGGACATAATCTCAGAAGAATATTGATGCGTTTCTTTTATTTTATGTCTTGAATCGATTTAAATGATTGTTGTGCTTCAAGTCATGTCATCTTTTATGTGCTGTTACGTCAGAACCAGGATCAATTTAATTAAAGCGCGTTTTCACTAATACTGTTGACCTTTGAGCAAATTAAGCACAAGCGCAATTAGAGCAAATTTCAAACACGCAGTACAAATAATTTAGAGTGAAAAGCTGCAGTTAAACACAAATAAGAGCACAGAAATACAGATAAAAATACTTCTGTTATGCCAAGTTATTTTTATGTCTGACATTAGTTTATTTTGGTGATTATGAAGCATGTGGAGAACATGTCTGCAGCTCATTTATGATGAACGTGTAACATATGTTGTAGCTGTTCTTTTATAAATGACCATGTCTTTATTTAAAACCTGTATTCCCTGAGTGTTTTTTATTATCTGAAGGAAAACTGCGTCATTGTTGGAGAAGTGACTTAAACGAACAGGGCGTGCATGTTTAGACAAAGTCAGGAATTTTATATTATTGCCAAAAACTGTCGATTAGTCTGCAGATTACTTTTCTGTCTAATTGATTAGTTGCCACCAGAAAAAGGTGACAGCCACTAGGCATGGGTGCTTTTTTAGCAACCCTATACCATCAGGGATAGTGCCATGAAAAGTGGTTGTTTTTTACCACAACATCGCTGCATTTCCTGCACGTATAGTGAAACAAAAAGGAGTTGATTTTACCTGGGTGTTGCTGCGTTTCCTGCCGTAATAGTGCAACAAAAAGTGGTTGCTTTTTACAGAAACATCGCCACATTTCTGTCTGGAATAGTGCAACAAAAAGTGGTTGTGTTTTGAAGAGACTTGCTGTGTCACCAAACCTGGGTATTTTAAGCCAAACCTAACCATAACCAAGAGTTTCCTGTGCCTAAACTTTACCACACGTTAACCACAGCGCTGCTGACACCTAAAGCTTCAGTGTATCCACTATGGTTTCAATGGTTTACAAAAGTGTACAGTGCCAACATATTTTCTAATGACTGGGTTGTTTTGAAGACGTTCATGTCTGAAAGCATAATGTGCGCCCGACTTATGCTTCCTACAAGAACTGACATCCTCTCTGCCTGTGATGTATAAAGATTATCTCATGTGCATCTTCTGTGTGTCCCATGCATGGTTTCCACCCTTATTAAGTAAACACCACGTGACCTAAAGGCCAAAGAGTGTGTTTAGATTCCCTAAATGTCCTGAAAGGAGGAAATGGACAGCTGTCGGCGGTCACCACCTGTTTTTATGCTCTGAGTTTTTGCGCCCAGATGATCTCAAGTCTCCCTGCAGCTGTAAATCCTGCCACAGCATGTGCAGAAAGCAGCGGCTGCTGATCTGTCCATCCACCTGTTGCATGAATCCTGGCTACACGGAGAGATTTATACACAAAGTATTAAAGTAATAAATGTGTGATATTGATACTGGAGTGTGCTGCTGCTGAGGTTTTGGGACTTCCCTGCACACGCTGCACGTCTGGAGCTGCAGCAGCTCTGTCGTTGTAATGACAGGGAAGTGAGTTCGGTTAGATCTTTATGGTGGAAAATTACTGGCAGCCTCTCGGCCCCGCCTCTCTCCTTGTGAATGAGAGTTTACATAGGCAGCGAGGCAACTATGTGCGGGTCATTAAGGAAAGGAGAAGCTGCCAAAGTGCAAAAAGACGGTTTGGTGAAGCAGGAACTTGATCTGCTCTGTGATACCTTCAGCAACAGCTTATTTTCTATTATAGATTTAGGAAAAACCGCTGATCTAATGTGAGGCTTTTTCAACATGGTAATCTTGTTCGGTGCTGCAGGAACTTGACTTCACAAAATATAATTTCTCCAGCAACAATTTATTTATAATTATACACTTTGAGAGAAGCTTGACTGAACATAATTAAACATTTCACACTTATCCTCTCCTGTCATCTGCACCCTGAGATTTTTTAGAGACATTTGTGAGTCATTGTCAGTCTTGGTTGTTGCAGCAGGTAACTTTAGTTGCTGCTCAACATTATATCTGCACATATCTCAACATAGAAGTCTTGTCTGGTCAGCCCAATCACCAGAATAAATGTTTCTGAAAACAATGGATGTGTCATTACATCTGCACATTATTTTGTATCAGATACATTGAAGCTGCACATTTTTTAAAGACAGCCCTTTGGACAACAGCTAACAATGATGTACGATCACCAAAGTACAAAACGAGAACAAAATAGGCAAATGAACTCCCAGCAAACAAGGTGACATGATGAACAACGCAGCTAGGAGCTAAAACTAGGGGGCGATCACACAGAAATGAGACGCTAGAGATGCGGATGCTTCAAAGACACTTGAAACGCTGGAAGCTCTTATTCAGGCGTCTCAGGCGTCTGACACTCAAAAAGTTGAAAATATTTTCACTTTTCAGCATCTACGTGTGTCTAAAAATACACATCTAAAAAGACGCTTGAACGCTGTGACATGCCACAAAAACACCAAAGTTCCATGGCTCAAACGCTGCTGGGTAACATCACGATGCACTTCAAACATCCAGGTTCCATGGCTCAAACACTGCTTGGCAACGCTGCGATGCCCTTCTAAAAATACTATAGTTCTGTGGCTGAGACAGCACAAACAGCCAGTTAAAAACATCCAGCTTCGATGCCACAAATGGCGCCAGGAAACGCTGCACTGTTACCAGACATTTCAATCTCAGTTGCACAGTATTGTGCATGTAATAGCAAGATTATAGAAGTTTGCAACACCTACATTTCAAGTCAAGACACAAGATGTGTAACACAGAGCCTGATGCAACAGGAGAAACAAGTTAAACAAACTTAAATTCATTGGCCGTTTATTTCCCTCTCATCGTCTCCTGCCGTCCTTTTCAACACATTGTCCAATTAGGTTTTCAGCAGGCTAATATCCGCTAATAACCGCACATTTCCATGTTCTCTGACTGTGGAAATTTGATCTGCTGCAAGACAGACAACACAGATTACAGCTGCGATGAGCTACAGTACTGTAATCAGCAGTTTACATCTACATCGAGTCTCTTTGTCTTCCCTCTCTTGTCTTCTCTGCTGAGACACTTGAAGCCAAAGCATGAAAAAGCAAAAGCCTGTCGGAGCACATCGCCCTGAACTCCCCCTCCCACCCATGTTTCCCAGCTGTGTCTGCGGCCGTTTCTGGGAATATTTTTAATCTCTGAAATCAGAGTTGTGTAATTGATAGGGATATGTGCCACAAAAGGGAGGCGAGATGGTTTGTTTAAAAAAAAAAAGCCTGCGTGACCATCTTGATTCTGTGTGCCTTTAAAAAGCTCGCGAGAGAAAAGAAAAATAACTGTCCCCCAGAGCAGAAAGGTGTGAAGGAAGATGGAGAGATGCTTTTATCTTAATGAACACAGAGGAAGACGTCTTGTGAAATATGTTTCACAACACAGCCTCAGCTCAGTAGTTTTGCTTTGAGCTTAATCTGTTTTCACTTGTCGTGTTTTACGTTTACATCCATGACCGAGCGTTTTCTCAGTTTCTCATTAACTTGAACGGTGACATTGTCCTGATGTCAGCTGATATTTTTCAGCTGCAGTGTCATTGGTTTATATTAGTCCATCTGCGGCTGAGCTCTTTGGAAAGTTGGAGGAGTGAGTGAGTAAGACTGGGTGTTACAGAGGCATCTGAAGCAGCGCTGCAACTAACTATTATTCTCATTATGGATCATTACGCCATTTATTGTGTCGTCTCTGCAATGTGTGACTTCTTACTTCATCAGACCAACAGTCTGAAACCTAAAAATATTCAGCTTACACTCATATAAAACACAGAGCATGTATGAATAATGCAAGTAGCCACCATGATGTCACCTACTGGTTTGTGGACTCCAGTTTTGGGCCTTTTGGCAGTCGCCATCTTGGATTTTTTGGAGCCAGAAATGACCAGAGGCAGCAGCAAACTCAAAAAACTGACTGCTAGCTTGGTTAGCATGGTGCATTTACAGCTGGGATGATTGTAATGTGAATTTTTGTGAATGAAAAACAGGATTAAAACCATTTAAACAAACAAACTAATTACTGGAAAACCTGAACATTTGAGTCCTGATAGTAGAGGTGGCCAGACTGCGGCCCGCTGCCAATTTTTAAAAATAGCCCTGTTTGGAAGATAAAAAGCAGCAGGAAATACAGGGATTGTAACACCTATGTTTGGGGCCTTGAAAGCTGCTGGCAAAGGAGCCAGGGGTTGCTTGTGCTGTGCTGGAAACACAGTGACTAGTTGCTAAAGAACAGCCATGTTTGGGGGCTAAAACGCCGCTGGAAACACAGTGACTGGTCGCTAAAAAACACCAGTTTGGAGACGTAATAGCTGCTAGAATAGGAGCCACTAGTTGCTTATAAACAGCAACATTTGGGGGCTAAAAAAACGCTGGAAGCACAGTGACTGGATGTGAAATACACCCATATTTGGAGACATAAAAGCTTCTGCAAAAGAGCTCCTCATTTCCATAAAGTTGAATCGAGGCAACTTTATGCAAATTGTGGGCGTCCTCGCCGCCTCTGGAAACTCCAGAAAAACCTTTAAACTAACTGCTGTCAATCATGAAGACGGATTCAGGAACTGCACGACTTATCGCTCCCCTCAGATGTTTCCAGAAAAAGATTTCGGTGAACTGTTTACGTAGTATATGAGAAAGATGCCAGATGAGGCGATCAATCAGGAGTCATAAATGTCAACCGATCTTGCACACATTGAACTCTAGAATTAGTCGAGGAAATTTGGGGTTAAAATCTGTCTTAATCCGCACAGTGTTTGCTCGGATTTAGTCACTAAGACCTGCTTATAATCAGTCAGCTTTTGTGGATAATGCTCTGTACCTGCAGCGTTCAGTCGTTTGTCTTGATGCTCAGATTTTTACTCTGCACATCTGCACGACATAAATGTGTGTAGAAAATGGATGTAGCATTTATGAAACTTAAACCAGCAAATATTTTGTATTTTATCTGATAAACTGAAATGATGAATCGACTACCAGAGCTGCCACTGATTCATTTCCTGTGTTTCATTGCTGCGATACGCTGGAGCCAAGTCGCTGAGTGTTTCAACCCAAATACTGAGTCAGGAAATTAAAACCTCTCTCGCAAAACACACACACACACGCACACACTGCAGGTATTAATACTGCAGCGGCAGACGTGTGTGTGTGTGTGTGTGTGTGTGTGTGTGTGTGTGTGTGTGTGTGTGATGTTTTATAGTAGATAATCCCGGCTGTAGGTGTTGGCTCACTGCTGCAGGATTCACTGTGACGCTTAAGATCAACACTTAACATCACCTGTGGATTATCACAGTGTTCTTAACAGGAAAAATCAATATCTGATTTTAAATCACACAAATGGAGCGGATGTTTTGTGACGAGTGTGAGTCGCTGGTTTTCAATCTGACTCCTGAGGGTTTTTAACTCTGATAATTAACTTGGATGTTTTGGGTTTTGGTCAGTTTGGGCATTGTCCCAACCCAAACACCAGAAAAAAATGTTGGCATTGTACGTTCAGTGCTGTGGTTAACATGTGGTTAGGTGTAGGCACAAAAATCACTTGGTAATGGTTCTGAAATGTTTCGGCTTAAAATACCAGCTTTTGGGGCACTATCCCTGCTGGAAAATTGACAGTTTCTCAGTAAAAAACAATTGCTTTTCTTTGAATTATCCCCACTGTAAAAACAGTCATGGATCGCTAAAAACTACCCAAGTCTGGGGGCTAAAGATCCACAGGAATACAGCTACAGGTTGCTGAAAAGCAGCGTGAAACACAGTGACTGGTTGCTGGAAAAAAAACAGTGTTTAAAGATGTAAAACCTGCTGGCAAAGGAGCCACTACTAAAAAACAGCCAAGTTTAGGGGCTAAAAAGCTGCAAAAATCACAGCAATGGGTCGCTATTAAACACTCTCTTTAGGAGTGAAAAAGCTGCATGAAATACAGTGACAGATCACAAAAAACAGCCACATTTGGCGGCTAAAAAGCTGTTGGCAAAAGAGCCACTAGTTGCTTTAAAACAGCCTCCTTTTGGGGATAAAAGCCACTGGAAAAACAATGATGTGTCCCTTCACAACAGCCACAATTGGGGTTAAAAATCTGCAGCAAAAGGAGCCACTAGTTGCTTAAAAACAGCCACGTTTAGGGGCTGAAAATCTGCAGGAAACACAGCAATAGGCTGCTAGAAAAACTCCACATTTGGGGACGTAAAAGCTGCTGGAAAAGGAGCCATTGGTTGCTTATAAACAGCCACGTTAGGGGGCTAAAAAGCTGCTGGAAACACTGTGAATGGTTGCTAAAAACACTCACGTTTTAGGATGTAAAAGCTGCAGGAAACACAGCCATGGGCTGCTAGAAAAACTCCACATTTGGGTTGTAAAAGCTGCTGGCTAAAGAGCCACTAGTTGCTTTAAAACAGACGCCTTTCGGGGATAAAAAGCCGCTGGAAAAACAGTGACAAGTCGCTAAAAAAACCCACCCATGTCTGGGGCTTAAAAGCTGCTGGAAACACAGCGATGGCTGCTATAAATCACTCAGTTTAGGAGTTAAAAAACCTGCAGAAAATGCTACGATAGTTAACTAAAAAACATGTTTAGGGGCTGTAAAGCAGCAGGAAACACAGTGAGTGGTTGCTAAAAACACCCATTTTTTAGGACGTAAAAGCTGCAGGAAACACAGCAATAGGCTGCTAGAAAAACTCCACTTTTGAGGACGTAAAAGCTGCTGGAACAGATTTGTTTGTTTGCCTTGAACAGTGGTGTGCGTCTTGACAGGTGTCCACCATCACCTCCACCTCCAGATCACAATGTCCGCTCACATACTACGTCACTTGAGGAGCATGGAAACGTATTCGTACAATGCCAACATCTTCTTCTGCTTACTTGGTTTTATTTTCCAGCATTTGTTCTGGAGTAATTGATGATTAAAGTAATGGTTTCAGTAGTTGCAGCCCTCCATGTGGCATTACAGTTTCACTGCAGGTATCTCTCTGTGGGAGCACCGCAGTACTTTAACACTCTCTAAATCCATCCGGATGGTACTGCAGAGAAAATGACCTCATGTCTCGTGTTCTGTGAGCACATCTCTGGGTTTTAAACGCTGCTGCTGCCGCTGCTCCTCCGGTGACTCTCTGCAGCGCTGCTCCTCTTGTTTACATACTTGAGCTCCTGCAGATGAAAGAGGAGCCGGCGCCTCCTTCCAGCTGGTTCAGACATGTCGGCAAACTGGCCTTCCTCGCCGCCGGGCCCAAACACCAAAACAATGGCTCCGGTTGTGTAATCACTCCACACACTGCAGAGGGCTGCTTTAACCCTTTCATGTCCTCCAGGAAGCAGAGCACAGGTTAAAAATAAACCCTGCAAAACGGATGTAGCTAATTGGGGATTGTAGGTTAGTTTGAAGGCATGACGCTGCAAAACATCTGTGTGTGGAAATGGAAATTAATCGGGAACATCGTTTTGTGGGAGTTGAGATGATTACTTGAGTAGAACAAGTTACAACCCCAGTAAAGCGTCTTGTTTTATGAATATCGTGAGATAATTCCACATTTTAGGGGGCTGGGCTACACAAGTACACAAACACACTTCACTTTCATGCATAAAACCAGTTTGTTTCCACGTAGGAGTCACTGCAAACATCTTTTCTTTCCCTCTTTCACTTTGAGGTCAGAGGTCAGTGTCGGAGGACTTGCCCGAGGAAAATTTAATCAGTTACCAAACTGGTTTAAGTGGATTCTTTGTGCAGCAGAGGAGTTAAACTTCTCAGCGTTAAACCTTCAGCAGTGCAGTCCCACAGCCTGCAGCAGCAACTGTTTAAAGGTAGCTTATCATGTGTTTCCTATTGGGCGTCATGTAGCAGCAGCTGACAGAGCTCTTGAAGCCATCAGCATCCTCTGACGAAATATTTTTAGCCATATGTGGTGTATATTTGGGAGCCAAATAAAAACCTGTCGCCCTCCTCCCGCTGCTGCGATGCTGGGAGGGAAGGCGAGAGATTCCCGGCCCCAGACGAACAGATCCAGTGTCTCATATTAGATTTTTGGCACATGTGCGCAGAAATAACGCCCTAAATGCTAATCTAAACAGCTGTCGCAGGCATCTTGATACATTTCCAGCAGCGACGGAGCGGAGTGATTTGTTTTAATTCAAAAAGCATCTTTGATTTCAGCTGCAGCAGTCGTAAATCTGCTGCAGAGAAACTTGTTGATTCATTTCACCGCAGTATCCTCAGATTTGCAGGAAACTGATGTACTGAAAATCCAATCTGGAGCTAATTCACTGAGAAGATGGATTGTTTTGTCGTTTATCACAAAGTCCAGCAGAAATATTGTCATATAAAGCAAAATATTAATCTGAAAAAGTTGCTTGTGGTCAAGATTTATCAAATTATTAACAGAATTTCATGCAAATTAAGTAAAACATTGCAGATTGCAGTTTCTTATGAATTAAATCAGCATATGAACATTTCCTGTTTTGTCCTACAAATGGTCCTAAAACCTAAGATATTAGTTTAATGTCATAGAACACACATTTTTTGGACATTTCAGATTAAAATATTGCCTTAAACAGCAGATTCATTTCTCTGTTTTCACAGATGCAGGAAAGAAAAGATAAAAGCAGGACTAGAGAACAAACCAAAGTGGAGCTGAAGGAAAACAGGGCCAGAGGGTGAATTCACATGAATGAATGCAGAGTGGAGTGAAGAGTAGTAACATGGCTGCACTGTTAGTCAGACTGTGAGTGTGGGTCAGACTGGGATGACATTTTATTCAGTTAATATCATTGTGCCTACGCTTTTGACTCAAATCTTTACCATTTAATTGTATGTGTCACGTGCATATATTAAATCTTGCTGAGCAAACCACAGCTGAGATATCAAGAGAAGATGGTTATGTCTTGTTGTGTTTGGGGGTGCCGTGTTACAGAAAGATTGCAGAGGTGTTTTCTATTTTACCTGTTACACCTCGTTTTGGTCGCACAAGAGCAGCTGGAAACTCAGCTGGAAACTCAGGGATGTGTTGCAAAAATACACCCTGTTTTGGTTGCACATTGACTGCTGGAAACGCAGCGATGTCTTACCAAAAAACACACCATTTGGTGACACAAACTTTGCTAGAAATGTCTCTAGAAACGCAGCAATGTTGAGCTGTAACACACCCCAATTGGTTGCACAAATACCACTGGAATCATAGCTGGAAACACAGCAATATTTCACTAAAGAACCTCTCATTTTGGTCGCACAAATCTGCCTAAAGACACCATGTTTTGGTTGCACAAATGCAGCTAGAAATGCCACTGGAAAAGCAGTATTTTCCTAAAAAGAAAACCACCGTTTCAGTCGCACAAATGCCGCTGGATATTCTGCTGGAAATGCAGTAAAAACACCCCGTTCAGGGATACACAAATTCTTCTAGAAATATAACTAGAAAAGGACTATTTTGCTAAAAACACCCTGGTTTTGCTCGTATAACTGGCACTAGAAATGCTGCTGGAAATGCAGTAATGTTTCGTTAAAAAGACTCCCCGTTTTAATGCACAAACTCAGCTGTTAATGGAGCTGGAAATGCAGCATTGTTTTGCTAAAACTACAACATTTTGGTGGTACATGCGCCGCTGGAAACACAGCGATGTGTTGCTGTAAAAGACAGCAGAAACATCAGTTAGGTCGGACCACTGGTATTAAACTATACATCTTTAAATGCTACAGTTACGGCTTAAAATGTCAATGTCAGTGTTTGCCAATTTCACACATCTCCGCTATTCAAATCAATTGCCTGTTGCCTGCCCAGAAGTGATTGTTCATTAGCATGACGTCAATGTGATTCAGTCCATGGAGAAAAATTCCCTCAATAAGGAAAATGATTTTTAACTGTTCTCCTCGTTATGAAAACTGAACACATTAATGTATGTTGGATATGTGATATGACAGCATTAATGAAACACGGGCACAGATTAAATCTCGGGACGATGCCACAGTGAAGTCTCAGAGACTTCTTTCCATTGCGGTCGGCGTGACGTAAAGACGGTGACAGCGGTTTCGCCGGTCTCCAAAGACTGTGACTCGCTGATGGAAAACAAGCTTTTCTTGCAGCGTTCCCGAGCCGGCCAAAAATGTAGGCCTCTTTTCTTTTCAACCACCAGTGTTTACTGACAGTGCAGGCATGGAGTCACGCTCGGCTTATGATTCCCTAAGCCTAATTCTGCGTTGATGCCATCCAGAGGCTCTGTCACTCCGTCTGGGGACGAGCAGCTCGCCTCCGGTCCCACTTTGGACTGTTTAGGTTCTGTGGCGAGGCAGACCAAGAGTTTACATTGGAAGAGTTTCATTCCTAAACACTATAAATCTATTTAGGAAAAGAAAATGGATGCCCGATGTCTGTTGCTCAATAATAATTAAAGCAAACATCAGAGGGATGCTGTTTGGAGTGAAGATGGCTTCAAGCTTCAGGGCAGCAAAGTTTTACTTTGAAAGGTGTCTCTGCTTTTTGAAATGGTGGTGAGGAATTAAATTCACAGTTCAGAGAGTTTCTACATAGTTTCCACTTCATAGTTTCATCTCATGACAAGATTTGAACATTCTGGTTTTCTTTTTGGAGCCACAAAGAAATGGAAAATGCCATTTTCTGCCAGTTGTCTGTGACGTGTTAAGATGAAATATAAAAAAAGGCATTCATTCATGGAAGCAGTGTCACCATCACAGACTTGTGCTGTTCAGCCAGACTTTGTTAAAATCCACAAACTTAATTTTTAGGTGTAACTTAGATCTTAAAGTTTGTCAGGCAGAATGTGGGGAGATGTGTCTAAAATGATGGCGTTTAAGTGCCTCAAAACATCAAGTCATGGGTTTAAATATTTCACTCAGTTGCCAGAAGAAAATGTTTGCATTGTATGTGTCTGCAAAATACAAATACACGACTTCATACATATTATATCAACGTTTCAAAAGTGACTGAGTATGTGAGGTGACTTTGTCAGTAGGAGGTAGAGAGGATGGTGGATGTGTGACACCTAGGTGAGGTGGCTGCCATGCCACAGACCAACAAACATCAAAACTGGTTGTGATTTAGCGAGTCATTGCCGTGTTTCCAGCAGCTTTTTAGGCACCATTTGTCGGTGTGTGTTTTTTAACGAGACATTGCTCTATTCCTGCTGGCATAGTAGCATTAAAAGTGGCCCTTTTGTATGGTGACATCACTGTGTTTACTGCAGAGAAAGCAGCTGTTTTTTTTTTGTCAAGACATTGCTCCATTTCCTTCCAGCACTGGGGCACAATAAGCTGTTGTTTTCTTACGAGACATAGCTGCGTTTCCTGCTGGTAGACTGGCAAGAAAAGCGGTTGTTTTCTTCAGAGATGTTGTTGCGTTTCCTGCTGGGATTGTGCCCCCAAAACCGTATATTTTTAGCCAAAAAACAGTCCTTTCCTAACCATTACTGAGTCCGTTTTGTGCCTATGCATAACCACGTGGTAACCACAGTGTTGTTGAAGTGTAAAGTGTCGTCACATGGGTCGTGCATGAAGCGTTCAGTGTCCCTGCAGGACTGAAATATTCATCTGCAATTTGCGAGGGAGAATGATTTGTTAAGAGGACACTGCCCGAGGTGGTTGCTGCAGTGTAAACACGTTATCTTATTACACGTGTAACCTGATTTCTCTCCAGCTACGTTGGTATCTTGTGTGCATGTAAACGCATGGACATGAAATCTGAGACTTGGAGCTCAGAAAACAAACCCTGCAGTGTGATATTTGGAAGAAGCTTTCCATTGACAATCCCCTTTTTTTGTCTTCTCTTCCATGTGATGATGATGATGATGACCCTTCTCCTTCCTCCTCTCCTCCTGCCACAGGTAAGACTTTTATTAGTACAGGTAATTGCTGCCTTGTTGCAGGCGCTCATTAGAGAAGGAAGCACCTGAGCTGCATGTGAGAGGCATGTCATTCATGTAGCATCTTGGGTAGGATCAGCAGAGGATGTCATGGCTCTGGCAGTGTGAGTCGTAGTAACAGTAGTAGTTTGATGAACATTCCTGCAGCCGCGCTGGAACAAACTGACCCAGCCTGTCTGACTGCATTCACCTCTGTTACACCGACTGAACCAGCAGCTACACTTTTCTGTACATAAAGCTGTTTATACACTTTAAAACTTTGACCTGAGTCACACTACAGCATCTCTGCAACAGAAACTCTTTATGTTATTTGGCGTAACTCAGGCAGAAACACAGATTTTAGCTTGAACAGAAGTTCTGGTAATCTTTATCTGTATTACGTTTGGCAGTCACTCCCTCTGTGTTTCAGTTACACCACGTTACACATGTTTCCATACCTTCAGTCTGGCAGGGTAATATTTGAGTTATTCTTTAATTGTAAAGGTTGGTATGAGCTGGCCCAGGACAGGCAGATGGAAATGGAAGGATGGATGGATGATGGATGGATGGATAATTAGATGGATGGATGGTGGATGGATGGTGGATGGATGGTGGATGGATGGATGATGGATGGATGGATAATTAGATGGATGGATGGTGGATGGATGGTGGATGGATGGTGGATGGATGGATGGATGGATAATTAGATGGATGGATGGTGGATGGATGGATGGATAATTAGATGGATGGATGGATGGATGGATGGATGGATAATTAGATGGATGGATGGATGGATGGATGGATAATTAGATGGATGGACGGACGGATGGATGGATGGATAATTAGATGGATGGATGGACGGATGGATGGATGGATGGACGGATGGATGGATGGATGGATAATTAGATGGATGGATGGATGGATGGATGGATGGATGGATGGACGGATGGATGGATGGATGGATAATTAGATGGATGGATGGATAATTAGATGGATGGATGGATGGATGGATGGATGGATGGATAATTAGATGGATGGATGGATAATTAGATGGATGGATGGATGGATGGATGGATGGATGGATAGTGTCTCACTCCACACTCTGCTCTGTGTAAGACTGTGGTTGTGCTGCGGGGCGAGTTGCTTTTAAAGCACAATAAACGCACTTAAGTCATCCCGGCTCAGTTTGCAAGTTAAAGCCGTGCATTAGTGCATGATGGGTAATTTATTGCCGCTGTTTGTCGTCTAGGAGCAAGTTTTCTCCAGAATGCGTCACACCACTCCAAAAGTTGCTGGTTTTCAGCCGTAAGCGAGAGCGAAAAGAGGAAGTGATGAGGTCATCTGTGTTTCCGACTGATTCATGATGAACTACAAACACTGCATCGCCTTCAAACCTTCATCGTCATCATCAAAACAACCGTAATGTGACTGTAATGTAAAGCTTGTTCCCGCTCATTCATCTCAATCAATCCGCCAAGCGTCAATGGAAATAACGAACCATCGCTGACATTTAGGGTGTGTGTGTGTGAGTGTGTGTGTGTGTGTGTGTGTCTGTGTGTCACCACAGTGGCAGCCAAGTGCTACCACTTCCGCCTCGTGGCACCCGCAGCACGTGGCGTCCCCTATGAAAAGAAGCCGGCACGTTTGAGGGTTTTAAAGGCGCAGGGTGCAGTTTGTGCAGCGGGAGACTCAAACCTCAAATCAATCATCTTTTTTGAGGCCTGGTGAAGAAGACATCGTCAAAACTGTACATTTAGGCGCCAGTTTTACTCAAATTTGGACGAAATCAACTGGAAAAGGAACAATTTTTAACAAAAGTCCAGCTTTTCATGACTGAATGTGACTTTATTGTGAAATACCTCAACAAATGAAATGAAACCATGTACAGAATCAGCAGAACGTATCCAGTCCACGTTACAGGCTGCAGAGCGCCAGTGGCAGGTGAGAGCGCCGGGGGAATCTGAGGCTGAATCACGGCCCAGATTGTGTCATTTTGCGGAAGCTGCTTCTGGGTTTCACCGCCCACCGCCGAGCGCCGGGCAGGAAGCTGCTGAGGTCTGAGGCCGGGTTTTCCTCTGATTCACTTGTTCTTTAAACTCAGTGATGCAACACAACGGGCCTCAAACCCACGACACCTGCAGTGCTCCTGCTGATGATGATGCTCATGATGTGTTCAGTGCATCATGACCTTCATCATGCCTCAACAGGATGTTCTGCTTTATGACAGCAAGAGGGCGCTGTTCTGCCAACACACACAGCTGATTTGATTGGCTGGATTACTGACTGGTTCACTGCCTAGTTATTTGACTGCTAAACTGGTTTAGTAACTGGTTTCCTGCCTAATTTACTGGTGGGATTACTGACTGGTTTACTGGCTGAGTTACTGGTTCACTGCCTAGTTATTTGACTGCTAAACTGATTTACTAACTGGTTTCCTGCCTAATAAATTGGCTGGATTACTGACTGGTTTACTGGATAGTTATTTTACTGCTTTACTGGATTAGCAACTGGTTTCCTGCCTAATTTACAGGTGAGATTACTGAGTGGTTTACTGGTTTAGAAACTGGTTTACTATCCAGTTGTGTTGGCCTGACTGGTTTACTGGCTGGTTTATTGGTTTAATAACTGGTTTCCTGCCTAATTTACTGGTGGGATTACTGGGTGGTCTACTGTCTGAGTAACTGGTTTACAGCCTAATTGATTGGCTGGATTACTAACTGGTTTAGAAACTGGTTTCCTGCCTAATTTACTGTTGGGATTATTGAGTGGTTTACTGGCTGAGTAACTGGTTGACAACCTAATTGATTGGCTGGATTACTAACTGGTTTCCTGCCTAATTTATTGGATGGATTACTGACTGCTTTACTGGTTTAGAAACTGGTTCCTGCCTAATTTACTGGTGGGATTACTGAGTGGTTTACTGGCTAGTTATTTGACTGCTTTACTGGCTGAGTAACTGGTTTACTGGCTGGTTTCCTGCTAATTGATTGACTGGATTACTGACTGGTTTACTGGTTTAGTAACTGGTTTACTGGCTGGTTTACCAAAACTATATTTCTGCCAATGCTTTTGCCTGTTTCTGCAAGTCTTGTGTTATTTTTAAAGTTGCTTCTGTTTTAGATATTTTCGAGCTGAAATTCGCAATGAAATTTGCCAGCAACTGTTTCAGCCTTTTGTTTGTTTGTTTGTTTTGGTAACGTGTTGACATGACCTCAGGGGCCTGTTTCACAAAACCAGGATAAGGGATTAAGCCGGGATATCTTGGTTATCCTGGATCAATTTATCCTTGATCCAGTTTCACAAAAGCAGGATAGGGGGAAGTGGGATATGTTTTGACATAAGTTACCATGGAGATTTATTCTGTGGAGCTAGCCTGCTCCAGACCAGGCTAAGTTCCAGGATCTATTTAATCTCATCCCTTATCTCAGTCAGCAGTCACCACAAACGGAAACCAATAGTTATTCCACTGCCCACTGCACATTATCACATTCAACCAGACCCACTGTCATTATTTAAACATTTGTGAACATTAATTACAATCATTTTAGATAAATGATGATTTTGCAATCATTAGATAATTTATAGTTTCCCATAGACTATATAAAATACACATCCCATATAAATATAAATACACATCAAAGAGTAACATGATGTTCCTTTATTGAATAAGGATAAATCAAAGCAAGTAAACCATCAGCTCCTTTCAAAACTGAAGTCACACAGTGACTCTACAAGATAGAAAGCACGGAATCAAAGCATATTATACAACACAAGAATAAATACACATTCAAAGGTCTGTATATGATACACCCCGCATGTCTGCACACTGTAATAAATGCAGGACAAATCCATACGCAACAAATGAAGAGACAAATGAATGGATGCAGTAGCCTCCCTGCAAGCTTGTATACACACAGTATACAGCACAAACATCATAAGAGGCCAAATCAATTTAAACTGAATAAAAAAAACACAAAGTCCTCTGCCAGTGC
Source organism: Epinephelus awoara (assembly GCA_035609425.1). Lineage (NCBI taxonomy): Eukaryota > Metazoa > Chordata > Actinopteri > Perciformes > Serranidae > Epinephelus > Epinephelus awoara. Next base: position 20,273,157 of record CM069317.1, read on the forward strand.
AGGACATATTTAACTGAAATTCACAGCATGCGTCTCTGCCACTGCAGGACATATTTAACTTAAATTTAAAGCATGCATGTTAACTAAAATAATTTAACACATATTGGTCCCTGACCAGCCGACTACTGTCGTCATCAGGGAAGATGTCAGGATTGTCCCAGTCCATGTGTGATGGCACTCTGGGGGCCCTCTCCTTCCTCAGGCAGGCCACATTGTGGAGGACAGCACAAGCCACAGTGATGTCACATGCCCTCAAAGGGCTGACCCTTAAGTGGTGAAGACAGTGAAAGCGTGCCTTCAGGAGGCCAAAGGTCATTTTGATCCTGGCCCTTGTCCTGGCATGGGCATGATTATAGGCCTGCTGTGCTTCCTGAGGGTCTGTGTATGGTGTGAGGAGAAAAGGCCCCCAGCAACACACCAGAGAATTCACCTGTCAATACAAAAGCTCATCATCACAACCTCATAAATAGAGTGACATTCTTGACACAGCCATGATGTAAAAAGTGGTTATTAATAGAGGTTGTGTGGCTCACCTTGTGATAGGTGCTGATAGATTCCAGAGGTCTGAAAGACTCTGGAGTCATGGACCGACCCAGGCCACTTTGCCACAACATTGCTGATCAGATAGTCAGCACTGCAGACCATCTGAAATTATAAAATGAAGACTATTAAACCAATCAATGCACATCACAAGCAATGCACAATGTTCATTAATCGACAATATCAAAAAGTCATGTTCACAAAATTCCCCTCATGGGCACCTGAGGGGGATTATATATATAAATAGATATATGTATTCTCTTATGATCAATCAGCATACACACGCACGCACACAAATACACACACACAAAATTTCATACATACAATGAAACAGCAGAGGAGCGAGGAGCTAAGATAAGCTAAGATAAGCTAAGAGGAACTTTATTTGGGAAATTCAATTAAGTCAGTGAGCTCATCTATTTATCAAAGAGTTATACAGTCTGATGGAGTTACATTTACACAATTTCACTCACATCAACAGTCAGTTTCACTTACAATTTCAACTGATTCATAATCAGAGTACAATACGTTTTCGGAGATGTTAATTAACTATTTGGATTGTAATTGTGATGGTTTCAGCGGATCAGTGAGTCTGTATTTGTGCACTACTTACGCATTCAGGCGGTCTGCAATACTTTGCCACGCTTTCTCACGTTGTTTTATAGCTGTGGCGGTGCTGCCTTTCTTTTTGATTTGATCTTTTACCTCCTCGTAAGCCTCCATGAGGATTTCTGCCTCCGACGGGGAAAAGTACGCCGCTCTTGTTTCCATGGTGAATCGGTGAATCTGTGATCGATGGCGGGGTCTATTTGAGGAAGCCGCGTGCGCGCACTGATCCAGGATTGGTTTCACCTGGCTTGATGAATCTGTGTCTGCTCATCCTGGCTTGGCGTTTGTGGAACCAATTAAGCCTGAACTCTGTTGTTTTGGATTGGTTGAGCCAGGCTTACTTACTTATCCTGGATGTCTGAATCCTACTTTTGTGAAACGGACCCCAGGTCCTCGCACTGATCGTCCGTAAACAAAGGGAATGAAGGTGAAGGTGAGAGCAGCGAGAGGAGAGAGGAGGAAGACGAGGAGGGAAAGAGAAAGTGTTTGGCAGAGGAAACATATCACTCAGACATGATCAGACACACTGCAGAAACACATTAGATCAAGCCAAGTCCTCTGATCCAACTGATAGTGTTACCATGTCTCACACACACACACACACACACACACACACACACACACACACACACACACACACACACACACACACACACACACACACACACACACTCCGCTGCCAGCAACAGAGCATATCAGTCATGATTTTTGGGTGTGTGTGCTCACATTCTTTCACAGTTGTGCCAGTATTTGCATATTCATCTGTACGCAGCTAAGTTAATGTGTGTGTACACAGATGCACTTTTGCAGGGTGCATATCTGTGTGTGTGTGTGGGTGTGTGTGTGTGTGTGTGCACATGCATATGAGCCTGCAGCTGCATGTGAACGCTGTGCATGTGTCAGTGTGTGTGTGGAGGACAGCACACACACACACAGAGTTTATAAGAGATCCCATCTGGTCAGCTCGAGTGGTGCGGTTCAGTTCTAGCCTTTCACTCTGGGTTTTGAGTTCTGACAGGAGTGAGACCTCTTCCCTCTCTGCAGCACCGTGATCCCTCAGGCCTCAACAAAACATCTTTGAACAGCCCCCCCCCCCCCCCCTTCTTCTCGCGCTCTCATCTAAATAAACTCTTTACACGCAACTCAGCTGGCGGCCTGCCGAGCCTGTCTGCTGCTGCTGAGAGCGCCTGTCAGTCAGCGATCTATCCTGGTTTACTGACTGGTTCACTGCCACATTGATTGGCTGGATTACTGACTGGTTAACTGACTGGTTTACTGGCTTGTTTAGAGGTTTAGTAACTGGTTTCCTGCCTAATTGATTGGCCAGATTACTGACTGGTTTACTGCCTAGTTATTTGACTGGTTTCCTGGCTGAGTAACTGGTTTACCACTTAATTATTTAGTTGTATTACTGACTGGTTTACTGGTTTACTAACGGGTTTCCTGCCTAGTTGATTGGCTGGATTACTAACTGGTTTACTGCCTAGTTATTTGACTGGTTTCCTGGCTGAGTAACTGGTTTACCACTTAATTATTTAGTTGTATTACTGACTGGTTTACTGGTTTACTAACGGGTTTCCTGCCTAGTTGATTGGCTGGATTACTAACTGGTTTACTGCCTAGTTATTCGACTGCTATACTGGTTTAGTAACTGGTTTACTGCCTAGTTATTTGACTGTTTTACTGGTTTACTAACGGGTTTCCTGCCTAGTTGATTGGCTGGGTTACTAACTGGTTTACTGCCTAGTTATTTGACTGTTTTACTGGTTTACTAACGGGTTTCCTGCCTAGTTGATTGGCTGGGTTACTAACTGGTTTACTGCCTAGTTGATTGGCTGGATTACTAACTGGTTTACTGCCCAGTTATTTGACTGCTTTACTGGCTGAGTAACTGGTTTCCTGTCAAATTGATTGGCAGTAAACCAGTCAGTGCTGCTGAGAGCGCCTGTCAGTCAGCGATCAGGGCTACAGGACAGCTGACTGGTTTTCTTATGGGGCGGGAAGAAATCGATTCATCTAAGCATCAAGATGTTTTTTTGTTTTTGTTTTTTTTTATGATTTCTTCTTCACGACTTTCCTTAAAGAGCCTCTCAGATTTCCATGTTTCCACCGCAGCACTAACAGAAGGAACATTACAGCAGTGTTTGATTTAGGATTCATGAATGGTAGCCGTGGCAGATTCACACAGGATCAAAGCCCCGCTGCAAATTTTTCAAATCAGCGGTGCAGTGAGTCATGCTAATGAGGCTTTACTGGATTAAGATTACAGCTGCCACCGGCAATAATAACAGCGACTGAAGCTCCTCCAGTAACACTTGAGCTTGTCACCATGTTTCTGCATCAAGACAAATTGCTGCAGTGGGAAACAACTGAATGGAGGTTAAGTGGGACGGCTGAAATGTGCCCTCCTGCAGATTCTGGGAGTAAGCTTATTATTCCTGGCAGGTTCTTTAGAGGTGGAGGTGGTGGTGTACTCCAGAGACGCTTTGGGGTTTGGGTGGAGGTTTGTTAGTGTGTGGACTTTGGTTTGGTGCTCGGAGGAGGAAGGAGTGAGGTGGTGACGGAGGAGGAGACGCAGACGAGACGTGAAGGAGATCAAACCTGATGGTTTAAAGTCAGGCTCTTAAATCAGTCGTTTTGTCAATGAGGTTTGGTGCGAAGAAAAAACTTTACTCGTACTTACAGCTTTGTGTCTCAGTGTGTGTGTGTGTGTGTGTGTGTGTGTGTGTGTGTGTGTGTGTGTGTTGGCTCCTTCTGTGTGTGTGTGTGTGTGTGTGTGTGTGTGTAGGCAGTGTGTGTGTGTGTGTTTGCGCAGCCGAATGGTTTCCTGTTCTCAATTGGTCCACGGCACGACAGCGATAAGAGCACCGGAGCTACATTATGCTTCAAACTCCATTACAGATTACTGGCTCTAATGCTCCCCCCTCCTCTTCCTCTTCCGCCCACCTCCTCCTGTCCTCCTCCTCACCCACTACACCTCCTTCCCTTGTCTTTCCTCACGCTCCCCCTTTCCCCCCCCTTATACAAAATCAAAAAAGAAATCCTCTTTCCTTCCTCCTGTTTCCATTGATTCTCTCCTCTTCCTCTCACCTCCTCCCATCTCTCCACACCTCCTCCACCTGCCATCCTCCTCTCCTTTACCACTTTACCTCCCTCCATCTTTGTTCTCCCACCCCTTTTACTCCCACCAACTTCCTCCTCCCCTTCTCCTCCTTTAGTTTATTTTCTCTTTTCTCCTTCACTTCTTCACTGTGTCTCCTCCTTTAACAAAATCTTTATCTTTGAACTCCTGTTACCTCCCTTGTGTTTCCAGCTCTGTCCTCTTCCTCTCACCTCCGCCGCCTCCTGTCTGTCCACCCCTCCTTCACCCCCTCATCCTCCCACACCAATTGTTTTCCTCCTCCTTTCATCTCCCCTTACTTTGTTTCCATCTCTCCTCCTACGTCCCGTCAGCTTCTACCTCTCCCCCTGCTCTTTTTTCCCTTCACCTCCTCCCCCTCCTCCTGTTTCTCCCAACCCCTCTCCTTCTCCACTTTATTTTATCCCCCTTTTACAAATCATTTCCTCTGACCTCCTGTAACCTCCCTTGTGTTTCCATCTCTGTCCTCTTCCCCTCATCTGCTCTCCTTGCCCTCCACCTCCTCCTGTCTGTCCACACCTCCTTCACCTCCTCATCCTCCCACCCCAACTCCCTTCCTCCTCCCTTTACCAGAAACGTCCTCCTCGTTTCTCTTTCCATCTCTCCTCCTACCTCTCATCAGCTTCTGCTTCTCTTTACGTTTTCTCCCCCTGCTCTTTTTTCCCTTCACCTCCTCCTCCTCGTCTTCCTCCAAATCCCTCTCCTTTCCTTAGCCCTTTCCACCTCCTCCCCGTTCTCCTCCCCTTTATTTTCTCCCTCTGTTGCAAAATCATTTCCTTTGACCTCCTGTAACCTCCCTTGTGTTTCCATCTCTGTCCTCTTCCTCTCACCTCCTCCTGTCTGTCCACACCTCCTCCACCTCCCTCATCCTCCCTCTTCAACTGTTTTCCTCCTCCTTTCATCTCCCCTTACTTTATTTCCATCTCTCCTCCTACTTCTCATCAGCTTCTGCCTTCACCTCCTTCTCCTCCCCATCCTCCGACTCCACTTTATTTTTTTAATTGCGAAATCATTTCCTCTGACCTCCTGTTACCTCCCTCACATTTCCATCTCTGTCCTCTTCCTCTCACCTCCTCTCTTTGCCCTCCACCTCCTTCTCTATTGTCTCCACACCTCCTCCACCCCAACTCCTTTCCTCCTCCCTTTACCAGAAACGTCCTCCTTTTATCTCCCTTTACCTTGTTTCTGTTTCCATCTCTCCTCCTACCTCTCATCAGCTTCTGCTTCTCTTCACATTTTCTCCCCCTGCTCTTTCTTTGCCTTCGCCTCCTCCTCCTCCTCCTGACCCCTCTCCACCTCCTCTGGTCTCCTCTTAGCGCTCCTCCCCATCCTCCTCTATTTTCTCCCCCTGTTGTAAAATCATTTCCTTTGACCTCCTGTTACCTCCCGTCAGCTTCCATCTCTGTCCTCTTCCTCTCACCTCCTCCCTTTGCCCTCCACCTCCTCCTCTATTGTCTCCACACCTCCTCCACCTCCTCCACCCCCTCATCCTCCCACCCCAACTCCTGTCCTGCTCCCTTTACCAGAAACGTCCTCCTTGTCTCTGTTTCCATCTCTCCTCCTACCTCTCATCAGCTTCTGCCTCTTTTTACATTTCTCTCCCTGCCTCCTCCTCCTCCTCCTCCTCCTCCTCCTCCTCCTCCACCCTCATCAGTATCTACTGTATAACAACATTTAGCAGTTCCAAATTGGACAACATGTAATCATGCAAACCATTCAAAAGCCAGTGAAGGCATATCAGACGCTTTGGCAGCCGTCCCCATTACTGTGTGTGTGTGTGTGTGTGTGTGTGTGTCTACGTGCACACGTACACACACAATCATATTAAATGTTTTCCCTCTCTTTCTCCTTGTCTTTTCCTCCGCCGGCCTCCTTCCTCTCCTTTCTCAGCTCAGGATGCCGGGGATTGAAAGTTCGCACGCGAGGCTAAGTGTGTGTGTGTGTGTGTGTGTGTGTGTATGTAGGGAAAAGGGGAGTTCATTTGAAACCGAAGCAGTAACTCCAGCAAATTAGCCGTGTTTCCATCAGTTGTGTTGAAGCGAGTAAAGAGGCTTCCGGATCATTTCTGACCCTCCTGATGTTTCCTGTCTTTCTTTCTTTCTTTCTTTCTTTCTTTCTTTCTTTCTTTCTTTCAACAACACGACCTTCTTCTTTTTGGATGTTTCTCGTAGCGCAAACTCGTCTTTCAAAACCGTGTTGCCAAACGACCATTTTGTTTTCTGTCTGTTCTTTTGGAAGGAATGAATGCGTCGTCCTTAAAACGTTTGGGCGTCAGATTCTCTGCAGTTGCACTTATATTAATAAAAAATGTAAAATAAATTAAATTAAATTTAAAAGAAAAAAGCCCCAGAACAAATATGATAAAGATACTTAAATGTAATAATTATTTAATACTTTTCAGTGATCAGTTTGTAGGAATTAAACCCAACAAACTTTATGTTTTAAGTCCTCAAACAAAAGCTGGATTAATAGTGACACCTACCTGTGATAATATTAATAGAAACAACAGCTCTTGATGCAGTGTTTATTTTGTATAAGATTTTTAGTCTGTAACTTCCTGTACGTAACATGATTCGACATTAATGCAGTCACAAGACAGAAATTAACTCGATTTAACTATTTGGAACATTAGAAATTTGCAGTACCTCGACATTTTTGAGCAACATGTCTCTTATATTTTTACTTTTATTTCAGTCATTTTTGTTTAGCAGGAGAAAAGGGTCTTCATGTACAATGTTTTTTAGGAGCCTAAAGGTGTCATATGAAGTTTTCGTCTTGTTGCCAAGGAACATGGCGTTTGTTTGGCGGCCATTTTGAATTGACGTCCACACTTTTTATAATTTGTGAGCCAGACAACGTACAAAGACAATGAACCCACTTTCATATAAAGTTTTGACACTAGTAGTTTCCTGCAGTCGCCAGATGTAAGTAGTTTATTATCTCATATCAGTCTCAAGGTTATTAAATGGATGAGGGCTGTTGGGTTTGATTTCCACTCTTATATTAAGCTGGAAAATATATTGTACGATGGAAGTCTACACTATTAAACCTTGTAATATTTTCTTGAATAATAAACATGATGGACGAGTTCTCGCAATGCTAATCAAACTACTCTTTCATAACCATAATTCGTGTTAAATTTGGATTTCGAAGGGCGACGGAGTTCACCTGTTCTGGTTGAGACACACCTGATAGAAATATTATTGAATGAATTCATCAATTAATAGAAAACACATGAGTACCTGAGCAGAATTTACACCTTTTTGGAGACAGGAAGTAAGGCTTTTAACACATTTTTTAATCATTTGAAGTTGTGAATTCCTCTCTGGGACGAGGCTGTTTTCTGGAACAGAGAAAGTTTCTGAATTTAAAAAAATTACCACGGATTAAAGTATTTGAGAAATCATATTTATTTCATACATATAAAATCTTTAAAGATACTGTTTTACCACAGAAACAGAATCAGTGTGATGATAAGTTCGAAGTCGAATTTTAAGTTTTTTTTTGTTTTGGTAGGACTCATTTGCCCCAATTCTCCAGTATGGTTGCAGCGGTATACCAATTTTAACCTCTCTAACTCTGTTAAATGGTATCTCCCAGGCACACAGCGTCATCAAACCATGTGATGTTTGGTATTGCCGGATTCAGGAAGCTCTCGACTTTGCAAAAACAACATAATTTTTCTTTTATTTGTTGTATTTCGCAACACACAAAGTCCAAAATCACGATGAGTGGTGACAAGTCATGTCATGCTGTTTTTCGACGGGAAAAGTTAAAGGATTACTTTACAAGTTAAAGGTCACACTTTGAGCAGTCTTCTTCAAATTTGAAACAAATGTTCATTGATAGTGTGCCTACAGCCCCACAGTGTCATTTGCCTGCTCAGATGAAGCCACAGACAGTTATTCATCCTGAAACACATTTTTTATTTTATTTTAGGCAAAATCTTCATTTTTTTACTGACCTCAGAGGCCCATTACTTTGTCTCTGTATCACCTAGAGTGTTTCTGACACTTTCATGAGACACTTCAGGGAGTTTTCTTTCTGGCAAGACCTCATGCATGCATGTAGTCAGAGCTGTTCAGAAGCTACAGTCATTTTAATTTGGGTATGTCATTTTAGGCGTTTTTGCTACAAAATGGGGGTGGAGTGCAAGAGGTTAACTATTATTGCTCAAAAATGTTGAGGTTTCAAGTCAGTATTGCAAATTTCTAATGTTCTAAAAAGTACAAGAGGTTAAGGTACCCTGTGATATGTAAATTGACGGTTATCAAACCGTGTACATTTGCTTATCTATGATATTGAGGGGGGAAAAAAATGCAACTGGACAGACAATGTCAGTTTTATTAGGGCCTGAGCACAACTTCTGCTTCTTCCTCATCTTATTTTCGAGGACCTTAAGTTTCTCAGAAAGTTATGAAATTTGGCACACACGGTATTTTAGAGGTCTCATACTTGGATACCAAAAATTGGCTCAGTGGCGCCCCCTTTTACATTTCTACGGGAGAGTAAAAAGGGAGAGTTTTTACACATAAATAATGTTTCAACTGAATGTTTGTTCTCCTAAAAAAAAAAATGTCCATTTTTAGTCCTTAAGGGTCATTCTCACAGATAAAAGTAATATTTACATTATACAGTGACACATTGGAATCGTAATATTTTCTGAGACGGTTATTGTACTCTAATTCTCAAGAATGGGTGATTTCTATATTTATATGGACCCTAAAACTTCATTTAAACGCCTCATCCCTTCTTCAAAATTAGCTCCTTTAGTTTTCAGAGTAGTTGAGTAACAGTGTTTGCAGATTAACTCCTGAAGTTGCCCCTCGTTCACTGAGTGATTGGTGTGATCCCAGTGTGTGTGTGTGTGTGTGTCAGGGTGTGGTGGGTTGTGTGCAGTATCAGCGGAGGCACCCGAGGATGACCCGCCGTTCAGATGAGAAGGAATGTAAACGCTGAGACGTCTCCTCCAGACTCGGCCTTATCGTAGCAGCATGCCGGGGGGTCAGAGGTCGTAGGAAGAGCAGGGTCAGGGCTGGAGCAGTGTGTGTGTGTTTGGTGCATGAACTTTCACAGGACGTTGTCTGCACTTTCAGAGCCTGAATGCAGCCTGTGTGCGAAGCTTTGCTCACATGTCTCCAGGAAACGACTGACAGCAGGACTCGTCAGTCAGCTTCGGGCCCGCAGGCAGAAAAGTCGATAAATCAAAATCTCAAAGCTGCAGTTTGACACATTTTCCTCGTTAAATCGATATAAATAAACAGGGTGCATTTGACGCTGACAGTGTGTGTTTTCAGGCCCGAATCCCCGATTCACCTGTGACACTTGGGACGTTGGGTTGTTTACCATTTTTCTGTGGGCTCGCCATTTGGGCGCGGCCATCTGTGAAATAGCTGTGGTTTTCAAAGTGAGACTTTCAACCGCAGAGCAGGAAGTGGCAGTTTTGACAAGCAAGGACGGAGAGAAGGAGTTAGAAAACAAAATCAGTGCCTTATTGATAACTGAGTGTGAGAAGTGGAGTTAATAAAAAGATGCATGTATATTTTAAATGAAGTTTGGCACCAGCAGGGTTATTACAGCCCCCCCTCGATGGACAAATGGCGGCAGTTTATGGTTCAGATTACATGTGGTCTCCACAAAATGTCATTGATCAAAGGGACAGCACCATAACAGGAAACTGGGCGCACCAGACAACAGATGATACATGTTAGAAAACACAGAGACGATTTAGTGTGAATGGAGAAGCGCTCAGAGGGGAACTTTGAATCTGAAACCCTTCTCGATTTCCAAACCACACAAGGGCTTTTCTATACTTTCGCCCTCGCCGTTCGTTCATGTCCAAACCTGCCCAGAGAGGATCAGAGAGGGAGGAAGAGTGAGCTCGAACTGAGAAGTGAAAGACGAGGGGGGGGGAGTCGGTGATTCTGATCTCCTGTCACCCCTCCTCCTCCTCCTCCATGGTGCAGTCCAAAGGGATGAAGAACAATGACTCCATTCAGCTCTTGGGTTTCAAAGTCGACAGAAACCGCAGAGTGCTTCAGAGCGGGTGTTTGGAGATGGAGGGAGGGTGGCGAGGGGCGAGGAGGGGCGGCGTGTTCGCAAATATGATAGAAAAGAAAAATTGGGATGTAGTGGAGGGGTTGTAAATGATTTCATGACGGGGTTAACAAGTGCACACCCAGAAAAAGAAGTTCTTAAAGGGTCTTCGGGAAGCTTTTAGACTGTTACTCATGCTGTGTTCACACGACGAGCGTCAAGGCAACAGTGTGACCAGTACATGATAGAGGAGTTGCTGTGGAAGTGTTGCTGAAACACTTCTTAACATAGCTTTGTCGCCTTGTGCTTGTGTTTGTCTGCTACTTGCCACACAGCACCTCAACTTCATATCATCTAAACTTTGTATATGTCAAAAACATATCAGTGCATTTTTAGATCAATGTCTGAGCCCAATTTTAACTTCCCACTTTTCCGCTGCATTGCATCCCTGTGTGCACCACAATGCGCACAACTGAACCGAAACATATGGTTAATTGACACCTCAATGTGGCTAGAGCGCTACAAAAACTTCACACAACTTTGTTTGTAGTGCGTCATGCTTATCTGATGAGACGTCAGTTTGTAGCTTCATGTCACTTGCTTCTCTTGAAAATGACGTCTGTTGCTGTGTCGCTCGAGGCGTGAACACAGCGTAACAAGCATTTTAATTAATGAATAATTAAACTAAATTCATATTTTTACTTGTAGGGATAGGACTGTAAAATGTAAGAACAGTGATAATAAACATAAAACAGACAAACAATGCAAAGTGATATAAAAGGATGCTTAAAAACTGTTTTGAAAAAGGATGAACTGATTCAAAAATTCTATTTAAAAATGGTGAAAGTATTTATAAGATAGAATAAATCATAGGATTGTAAAATCATTCATCATAAAATTAAGTGCGATACAACATTTTAAGAGTTGCAGCAGCCTGAAGCGTAACACGGTCTTTCACGGTCTTAGTTAAAGGCTAACGAGAACGGATACGTTTTAAACTTTCTATTAGAAATTTTAGCGAGCTAGCCTCCCTGATATCTTTTGGGAGTAATTGACAAAGGCTGCATCCCCGATCTTCTTTCAGCTGTTGCTGAGAGCCTCCAAAAAAATCCCACAATTATAGAATTTACCAAGGCCTAAACTGACTTTAGATACTATTGAAATTCAGTGGTATCGGATCGATACTTAAACATTCCCTAGTTACAGCTTCTCAATTGTAAGGATTTACTTAATTTTATATGATGGATAAACTTAGTATCTTTGGGTTTTGGACTGTCGCATGGATAAAACAAGTGATTTGAAGACATGTCTTTGGGATTAGCGATGACCATTTTCTTACACTTTATAAATCAGATGTGTACAAGCACATGAATGGATTACACTAACATGCAGAGGAATCTAAAATAGAGTTGTTTATACCGTTAACGACCCACGCAGACCTTTCAGAGCACCCTTAGCTTCTTTATAGTGCCGTAAAGTTATCACCAAAACATCCAAGCACCATGTATGTTCAACATAAGACCATAAAAGAAGGGCACCAGGCTTTGTATACACAACACAAATGAAGCAGGGGAGGAGGCATGTTGAGTGCCTCAGGGCCCGTCTTCATTATTAAACCATAGAAGAAGAGAGGGTGGAGGAGGTTTGAGGGGGTTCTCCTGTTTTATGAGGGTTCTGGCAGTTTGGTAAAAGTCAGCTGTTCCTTGTTAAAATGTCAGCGTTGGGGGGTAGAGAGGTAACTGAAGTGGGTTTTTTAACCACGTCAGAAGCAGAGCTGGGAGTTCCCCAGGGCACCTACGTCGATCCTCTCATGTTTTCCTTTTTTTCTTGCTTCGTTTGTGTTTTTCTATGTTTGTGTCTCTTGTTTCATCCTTCGGGTATCACACTTTGTTGTTCGTCTTCACGCTTATTTCTCACTTTGTTCTGCATGTTCACACTTTTTCTATTTATACCCCACACGCCTCTTTCATTTCTCCGTCCCCATCTTAATCAGTCTCCTGTCTCACCCTGTTCTCGGCACTAAAATAGCTCATTGTTGCTGTACTGCCACACTAAACCACTAAACCAGATCGCCTCCAGCTATGAGTGGTGTGCATGTGAGTGTGTTAGAGAGGCCCTCACTCTGAGCGTGCCCGGACAAGCCCCCCTCCAAACACACACTCACACACTTAAAAAACAAAACCGCACTAAGGGCAACATTGAAATCAAAGACAAAGACGTACACTCTTAAATTCCTTTGCCTAGTTTTGGTTAACACATCTTTTCTGAATATTTGTTAACAAGCCACACACATTGTTTGTGTTATGTTCTTGGACGACTGTTCCATATTTGCTCTTAAAATCATTAGTCAGCCTCTTAAAACCTGTAAAAGTGTCTCATTTAGTCAACAGAGAGCACAAGTTCAGTCCTGTCCAGTTTCTGTTTGGGCTGCAGCCAAACTGTGTTGTAAACCTTTATCTCCAGGTGGTGCATGTCTAAATTTAGAGCTCCTGTCTTCTTGAGATATCATATTTGTCAGAGATGATCCTGTGTAAGCGTCTCCTATCATTCCTATATTGTGAGGGAATGTTTGTGTGCGGTCAGGTTACAGAGAAGGTGTCAAACCAGGTGTCATGAGAGTGAGAGTGTGCAGGTACGCCAGGTGATTTCACTGCTCTGAACTCTTGGAGATGAGGAACCAATGAGGGGAAATTGGTTGATGAAATATACGTCCAGCTCCTCAAATGTGAGAATTTTGTGCTTTTCTTTGTCATAAGTGATGGTAAATGAAATATCTTTGGGTCTGAGGGTTGATAATGGAAACATCTCACTGGCATTAGACAGTATTTACAGGTTTATTTGAGCAGTGCCTGTAAAAACAGCCCCTGTAAACCTGCTGAATGTCTGTGGTTGTACTGGGAAGCTCCCAGGTGGTAACCTTTATAACGCTGGTGATGTGAAGCAGGGCGTCGCTGGGAACAGAGCGACTGTGCTCAGCTAACCTTCCCTGAATAAATAAACACACACAGAATAGAGGCGTACCTACTCAGGCTGAATCAAAGTGTGAAACCTGGCTGCAGGCCCACAAAAGAAAACAGAGGATTCAGTATTTAAATTCATGAAATGTGAGAGCGCATGAAATCAGTTGGCACCGCTTCGTTGCGCCATAAATCACGTTAAACGCTGTGCAGAGCATGCCTTGGGAGCTGTGAAACATTTGGCATGGGAGGGAGAGGAAAAACTCCCCATGAGGAGCGGGAGAGGGGGAGAAGGAGCAAAGGAGCATGGGATTAAACGTGAAGCTCGCATGTTGACACATTTCACAACACATGCTGGGAAATCACCAGCATCAGGCTCAGCGGGGGAGCAGGTGAGGTCGAGTCCACAGGTAATCAGCCAGTTGTCCATCCTTCTGTCTGTATGTCCCGTTCTTGTGAACTCCATATCTCAAGAACGCCTAGAGGGAGTTTCCTCAAATTTGGCACAAACGTTCACTTGGACTCAAGAATGAATTGATTAGAAATTGGTGGTCAAAGGTCGCTGTGACCGCACAAAATATTGTCCGGAACTCAAGAACTGATACGCTAATGTCTAATAGAATAAACTATGACATTTTATATCCAAAAGGTCAAAGGTCAACTTCACTGTGACATCATAATGTTCCGCAAAAACACTTTCCTGGCCATTACTCAACGACCTAACTCAGGATCAGGATATAACCACCGCCAAAAGAATTTGGAGGCATAAAACCCTGAGGCGGAAATCGTAGTACAGTTTCCACGTGACTTTGAATTAATGATTTTTATTGTCGCCATATGTACAGGTGAATTAAATCTTAACGAAAACAAGACAACCAAAGACAAAACTTAAAAAGACTCAAAGAAAGAGCAGAACAAATTAACAGCAGCAGAAGCTGACGTGGGTGTTTTGTAGCAACCTGTTGCTGTGTTTCCACCTGAAATAGTGCCACATAAAGCGTTTGTTTTTCCCCCAGACATCGCTGCATTTACAGCAGGGATTGTGCCCCCAACGCGTGTACTTTTAGCCACCACATGATCTTTACCCCATCACAACCAAGTGTTTTTTTTGTGCCTAAACGCAATAAGGGCTGACCTTTGATAGTGGGAGATTCGAATCATCTCGACTGAGACTGGGGTACGTTTTGGTCCCCAGATTTTGCTGCTGAGTGAGCATTCTTGACTTTCACGCTGCTCTTTGGCGCAGACAGCTGTGAAAAAACAAATCTTCATATGCGTATCAAATGGCCAAATCTGACATCCAATCCAAAACTGACATAATTCTGAGTCAGGTACAGCCCTAGATCCCAGCAGCTTTTTAGGCTTCAAACATGGGTATTTCGTAGTGAGCGTGATATTTCAATAACACCTTTTGGGGAGTTTCTTCAAATTTGGCACAAATGCCTTGTGGTCAAGGTTGCATCCATGTCACTCTTGTGAACGTGATCTCAAAAACATCTCGAACGAATTTGTTGAAATTCAAACCTTGCGTCTGTCTTATTTTGTCTCAAAAAGGCCTTGAGGGAGTTCTCTCAAATTTGACACAAATGTCCACTTGGACTCAAGGAGGAACTGATCAAAAAAATTTCGTGGTTGAAGGTCAAAGGTCATTGTGACCTCACGATATCTCAAGAAGGCATTGAGGGCATTTGTTTAAATTCGTCACAGACGTCCATTTTTGGTGGTCAAAGGTCACTGTGAGCTCACAATACATGTTTTTGACCATAACTCAAGAATTATTGTGCTAATTGTGACAAAACTTCACACAGATGTCTAACAGGATAAAAAAATGAAGTGATGACGTTGTATATCCAAAAGGTCAAAGGTCAGCTTCATTTATTTTGTAGCAACCTGCCGGGATAGTGCCACGTTAACACAGGATTGTGCCCCCAAAAGTGGGTATTTAAGTAAAGTATCTGTTTATTTTCCATTTAACAATATGTGTTGTCGTTGTGGTTTATTGGTGTATTGTTCATGTTGTGTAATCCTGTTTAAAGCCCCCCCAAAAAAGACAACAACAGCACATAAACCAGGACAGTGCACATTAATAAACGTTGCTGTAAATTAGCCAACAAGCTGTTTGTTTGTAGCTGCAGGCGCTGCCAGATGTTGCATCGTCACCCAGAAAGAATCTCAGATTAAAGCCGTATAGACTAAAATCATTAGAAATGAGCGCAAAGTCATTTAACTTCTTGTGTGCATATTTATTCCTTTATGTGACATATTTACTCCCTTTTATGTGCATTCATGTCCTGGTGTTGCGTCAGTCGTGTAATATTTTGAGGCTGGGCGTGCAGGGTGGCCAAACCTCCAAATTATGTGAGACAAGTGAAATGTCTGCTGTGGGAATGCGAGCGGTTGGCGGCCTCGTGAATCAAACTAAATAAAACAGGCGCTGGTGTAAATCAGCACACGAGGGCATCTCAAAAATAAAAACTTCCCGCTTTTTGTTTGCTTTTTTTGTGTGTGTGTTTTAAAAAGTTGATTTATGTCGACCAGACAGAGTCTCTCTTTGCTCGTCCAAACTATCTCCTTGGCTCTCGGGTGTATTTTGGGATTCGCACCAGCTGCTCCACAACACAAATGATGTGTTCTCTCCATATTTCTATGGCTCCGGATCAAACCAATGTTGGCCCAACACCCACACTATTTGAATTTCCTGCCACAGCGCGGGAACGTCCTCTTTGATAGAAGCTCCTGACATGTAACGCCACCTGGTTTTCCTCACGGGGAGGAGATTTAAAGAGTGTGTGACCAGCTGTAGCCACAGGGACGTTTCCCTTTCTGTGTGCTCCACTGTGTTTTAACCAGCCCATCTGGTTTGGTTGTCCCCTGGCGTGTTCTCGTCTCTGCAGCAGGCTCTTATGGCAAATCTCAAATTATCGGAGTCTTTTATGGCTCTTACCAAACTCTGCTTTTTCTTTTGGCTTGTCCTTGGCGATGTTCGAAGCTTTTTGATGACAGTGACCATCAAACCCAACCAGAGGACAAGTTTTCCTCTGCTATTTAAAGCAATCATTTGGTGGAATTTGCTTTCTTGCTGAGAGAGTTTCATCTTTGCACGGTAACTATGAAGCTAGTTAGCTTAGCTTAGCATAAAGACTGGAAACAAAGGGAAACAGCTAGCATGGCTCTGACCAAAGGTTACAAAATCTGCCGTTTAGCATGTTTAAAGGTCCGAAATTAATTATATTAAATAAGGTATATTGAATTATTTCTCTTGCCTTTATTCTCGTCTTTGTTTTGGACGGATTCAAGATACATGAATCAGTGTATTTAGCAATGAAAATTCAGTCTTAACACCACTGTTACTACAATTTTCTTGCTGTCAGGCATTTTTAAACTTAGGCTCATCACATATAATCACTGTAAGGAAACGTCTAAAAAAGAGCTTCCTGTAACTTTTCTTCTGGTGCATTATAACTTATAATCAGAGGGTTATTATCCGGTGTCTCTAAATTATATGTAAAATGCTTTTTATGCTGGTTCAGCTGGAGACGCTGCATGTTTCCATCATCTCGTTTCGGAGCAAAACTTCTTCTGCACACACGAGCGCTATTAGAAAACCAGCTCGATCCAGATCGATCGAGTCTGCCCGTCAGCGTCTGAGGCCGTTGTCGACCACTTCACATGATTCCTGTCTTCCAAAATGGCCGCCTCCCTGCTGCGTTCAGTCCGCTGGGGGAAAATACGGAGGCCAATGGGTAATTTTGTGGCTCTGCCTGTTATCCTCGTTTGGCCTGGAGTTTCAGGGGCAGGGCTGAGCCAGCTTCCATGCACCATCTGTGTGTGTGTGTGTGTGTGTGTGTGAGGGTGAATTTTAAACTCAGAGCCTGTTGGTACAAAAGCCAGTACTCCAAACCAGCAGCCTGCACAGAGTGTCGCCCTGCAGCTTCTCTTCAATGGACTGATCAGTTGATTTGTCATCTTTAAACTGTCCGCAGAGCTTAAAGTGACGTCTTCAATCAGACCAAAGTCACACATATTGATTTGTTTTATGCCAATAATTTAGTTCCATAAATTAAACTGGTTTGTGTCCACCTGTCCCTCCGCCATCACTACACCCATCATCATTTTTATTGGCCGGGGGCATTATGTTCTCTGGTTGTCTATCCATATGTCCCATTATTGTGATCGCAATATGTCAAAAATGCTGTAACCAAACTTCTTCAAATTTGGCACAAACATCCACTTGGACTCAAGGATTAAATGTCTAAAATTTAGTGGTCAAAGCTCAAGGTCACTGCGACCTGTGTCCATCCCATTCTTATGAGTGCGTTATCTCCCTTGAGTTAAAGGTCTCTGTGATCTTGCTCTTGGTCTCATAATCGCAATATCTCAAGAAGACCTTGAGGGAAGTTATTTAAATTTGGCAGAAATGTCCAGTTCGAATGAAGAATTAACCGATGAGAATTTGATGGCCGAAAAACAAAGGTCAAGGTCACTGTGACCTTGTGTATCAGTCTTTAAATTCGTAACTTGTATCTCAAGAACACCTGGAGGGATTGTTTTGCAAATTTGGCACAAACATCCACTTGGACTCAACAATGAACTGATTAGATTTTTGGGGTCAAAGGTCAAGGTCTCCGTGACCTTGCATCCATCTCACTCTTGTGATATCTCAAAAACACCTTGAGGAAATTTCTTCAAACTCGGCACAAACAACATCTTGGACTCAAAAATGATTGTGATTAGATTTTTGTGGTCAAAAGTCCAGGTGACTGTGACCTTGTGTCTGTCTTATTTTGTGAACAAGATATCTCAAGAAGGCCTGGAGGGAGTTCTCTCAAATTTGGCACAAACATCCACTCGAAGATTTGGTGGTAAAAGGTCAAACGTAAAGGTCACTGTGACCTCACAAAACATGTTTCTGGCCATAACTCAAAAATTCTTAGGCTAAATAAGGTCAGCTTCACTGTGACATCATAATGATCTGCATAAACACTTTTCTGTCCGTTATTCGGCGTCATATCTCAGGAACAGAAGGAGAAATATTTGGTCAGATACTTAATTAGTGACTGTTGGAGGGAAGATGTCTGTGAAGCTTCACTGTTTTACCTGGTAAGGATATAAACTGTAACTGCAACTTGCAGTGCAGGCACACGATTGCGACGCATTAATTCTAGTTTTTTTTACTCGCTTCCTCCACCTGCTTCCTCTCTGAGAGGATATTTTCTGGTTATTTTTCTCTTGTTTTTCTGCTGCTGATAAGAAGCGCCTGATAAGTGCCAGAGGGAGGAAGAGGAAGAGGAAGAGGAGGAAGAGTTGAGTGACAGTGTTGTAAGATGACAGGAAACATCAGGCAGCTCCACCCTGATAGAAAGAGACGGAGATGTTCCTCTTTGTTTTTTTCTCACTTCTCATTTCGCCAGATATAATATTTGAGAAGTTGTTTTGTAAACACAATCAGCTGCTTGTTGCTGAGAGTTGAGGAAGTTACGGCTCGAAGAAGTTGAACTACAGCAAAGCTACAACTTACCGCACTCTGGTATTAAAGGTTCTGATCATAACATGATGTTCTCTGTAACCCTACTGTCTCTGGATAAACACAAAGGAGCTTACTCTTTAAATAAAAGCTCTATCTCTGTAGGGATCCTTTCTGTAATGTTGTCAGACGCACCATAATAATCTGAGCCTGTCAGTGACAAAAACAAACACTTTTAGTGGACGTACTTGTTGTTACACGTGGTTCACTGCTCCCCAACACTGCTGCTGCATCACCCTGTTTCTTGGAATGTTGCACAACTTTGTCCGGAGATCTGCACACTGGGTGGAGAAAAGTAAAAGTTGTTTCTTAAATTGGTTTCAGTTCCTGTCTGTGGTTTCTTCTTCTGTGTTTTCTCAGAAATGTGTGTTCTTTTAAGAAAGTGAAATGAACAACAGTACAAAACAGAAACAGATTAAATAAATGTCAATTTGGGCATAAAAATGTGATTGGACGGCTCATTTTCTGTCCAACCTGCAGCTTGTTTGTTTCTTGGCACACTTGAAACTGAGTAACCCATCCACTGTGGATGTTTTGTTTCTTCTTCTGTGGATAAAAACAACTGACAGGGTATTTTTTTATCTCCTTCACCTCCAGCCACCATGAAGAAAAGCCAGAACGGCACCAGCTGGACCAGCGAGCGGAGCCTCATGTTTGGGGTAAACGCCCAGAGCACGCCGGCTCCGTCCTCCACAGCCTCCATCTCTCACCAGGTGACCTCCATCGATGGAGTCAGCTTCACTGAGGGAGACCTGCTGCTTCAGGTAACACCTCAACGATGCTGGTCGTTCTACAGATTGTTTTGTGTTTCAGAGACAAAGCAACATTAAGTTTTTTTATTTTTATCTTCAGGCTTTGAACGGCTTTGTGTTGGTGGTGACGGCTGAAGGCTACATCTTCTACACATCCCCTACCATCCAGGACTTCCTCGGCTTCCACCAGGTAAAACAGGACGCATGAATAAAACCAAAACCAACCTTAAAACAACGTTAGGAAGTACTAATGTCTTCTGTCCACACTACATACGTCAGCGGGTTTTAGTACACAATCTGAAGATGGCACACATGGTGCTTGAAATGCAGCTGATAAATGCTGTGAAGGGTCGGTAAAAACACCTAATCCTAATGAGCAGATATGTCAAAAAAAAGGCAGCGTTCAAATGTTGTTCAAATAATATGAATAGAATAACAGTTTTTAAGGTAATATATGTACTGAAAATAAGGTGCAGAAGGAAATAAAATTTAAATCACAGGGGGAAAAAAGCTGTAAAATAAACAGCGTCCTTTAAACTCGGCTCACAGTGTGTCATGTGCCCATTGTGTGTGTGTGTGTGTGTGTGTGTGTGTTTATATGTGTGTGCATGAGAACTGAACTGCTTTGTTGGCTGTGAACTCTTGACTTGTAAACACATCCGTTTGAACCGGGGTTAAAGATGTCTGCAGTCGGGGATAGAAAAAAAACAGAAAAGAGAAAAAGAAACGTTGGTTGCCTGGGGAGAGTGCACATGGTAAACAACACACACACGCTTGGACACACTAACACACAGAGAAATGCACTTATACACACACCGCAGCTTTTCCACAACACAGTCTGAAGTCAGGATGCTCATCAGGGCAGGAAGTGTTTTGTTCTCCAGGCTTCAGTAGCTGGCTGGTAGTAGTAGTGACAGCAACAGCAGTAGTTATAGCAGTAGCATGGGGAATTTATTTATCTAAGTATGAACACATATTTCTTTTTGAAATATGGATGATTTGTAAGGATAGCGCGTTAATGGTAATCCCCATTATGTGTTACCATCGAGCTAACAGACTAATTGAGAGCACCCCCCTGCAGAGCTTGAGCCGTCATTTTTAATTCAGCCAGTCACGTCACAGTAGTGGGAGTAGTCAACATTTGAACTAACTAGCCATGCTAGCACCACTTAGCATCTGCGTATCAACTCCCTGATCATAATGGAATATAGTAACTTCGCGTTGTCTATTTTGACTTCAAAATGATAATCTCAACAAAGAAGAGGTTCCTTGGAGTGGTCCTCCTCTAGCGAAAGTTACTATATTCTCTGTTAATCCATGTTTAAGGAGCTGAGAATGAGACAGCGTTAGCTAGTGAGCTAGTGCACAAGGTAGTGGTAAAGTTTTCTGTTCTTTAAACACAAAATTATTGAACACAAGGCTAACGTTATTTTTACACAACGATCTAAAATATGTGTTTGGCGATCTCCATCCGTACAACATACAACTGGGAGTCTGGTACTCGCGCATGCGCACGTCTAAAACGGTGGTGGCTCTCCGGCTCAGCAGGGGGGTGTTTCTCAGTAGTCATGGTAGAAGAAGAAAAGGTAGTAGTTGCAGTAGCATGAGTAGCAGCGGCAGAAGAGGAAGTAATGGTGGTTAAATCAGTCGTAGTACAGATACTCATAGTACTTGGCATCCTTTCACACTGAAGTTCTGGTTGTGCGTGCGCTGAGCTGAGATGCTGACAAACATCAGATAACAGATCCAGAGGAAGAAGAACTCTGGCTCTTCTCCAGCTCAGTCCTCAGCGTGCAGGAGTGTTTTATTGGCGAGCTGCAGCTCTTATTAATGTTTGTACTGGTGAGCTGCGTTCAACAGTAATGATGCAAGTGTAAACACACACACACACACACACACACCCACAGTGTGAACAGCGCTCTCAGTCCTGACACATCGAGCCTGGTGGATGAATGCCACTGGCTTAAGGCTGGAAACACAGAGACGCCGTTGTGCTGAAAGGGCCGAGGTGCTGAGCGAACCACGCCTCTCGGCTTTCTTTCTCTTACTCAAACAAACCCAACACAAAACCCTCCTTTGTCAGCGGTGCTGAGAAATGGCTTCAAACTACTCAGCAGGCTTTGTTGAGTTCAAAGACACCCTGAAGTCAAGATTTGTGAGTGCCTGAGGTTTATTTTTTAACCACTACAGAAACAGAAACAGTGCTTTAAATAAAAGTTGTGCCAGTAATACTGCTGCAACTACTATGACCAGTCCACTGACTGCTGCTACTGAGACTTCTACGACCACCACGACTACTAATGATGATTTGTGTCTCTGTTCTCAGTCCGATGTCGTCCATCAAAGCGTCTTTGAGTTGATCCACACAGACGACCGAGCGCTCTTCAGACGGCAGCTTCACTTCGCCCTCAACCCAAATAACAGCCAGCCAGACGGCACCGCAGTGAGCCCCAGTGAGTCTGCTCATCCTGCAGTATATAAACCTGTCTCACACCTGACCAACACACCTCATCAGTTACCTGTAGAGGGCGGAGCTAAAGATGAGCAGCTCCCTCCAAAATGTGCTGTAAACATTTAACGTAGTACCCAACATAAAATCAGTCTTTACAGGAAGGGTCATTTATTCTAATCTAACTCCATCCTGATTAGTGAAAGTGTGACAGCAGCACTGTTCATCAACCTTAGATGAAACTGGATGGTAAATATTTCCTCATTGCTGCAGGCGAGCAGAGCTCCACGGAGATCAGCACCAACGTGATGGCGTATGACCCGCAGGCCATCCCTCCAGAGAACTCCTCCTTCCTGGAGAGGAACTTCTGCTGCCGTTTCCGCTGCCTGCTCGACAACTCCTCCGGCTTCCTGGTAAGTTACATCTGTAAAACGTGATTCAGTCGCCAGTACGGAAAACTGTCCCCGAACCTGCAGCTCAGTCAAACCTGTGTTTTGTCTCCAGGCCCTGAACTTCCGCGGCCGCCTGAAGTTTGTCCACGGTCAGAACCGGGTGTCTGAGGATGGGACGTTGTTTCCCCCGCAGCTCGCTCTGTTCTCCATCGCCACGCCCATGCAGCCGCCGTCCATCCTGGAGATCCGCACCAAGACGCTCATCTTTCAGTCCAAACACAAGCTGGACTTCACGCCCATGGGCATCGACGCCAGGTAGAGGCAGCAGATTGAGCTGTGTTCTTACATACTGACGATGGCTACATTACATTTGGATAACTTCTTCCTGAAAAAACAAAACTTGAAACTCATGACCTCTGACCTTTAACGCAAACATCTCAAGTGTTTTTATTTGAGTTGATTTCTTTCTTCCGCAGAGGGAAGGTGGTTTTGGGTTACGACGAAGTGGAGCTCCTTATGAAAGGGTCGGGCTACTATTTCATCCACGCTGCAGACATGATGTACTGCGCCGACAACCATTTGAGAAGTAAGTCACGTCTTTACTTTCTTTTCATGTCTTTGCCCAAACATTTGCTTCTCAGGTGTCAGAATTTGATGTTTTTCTCTGTTTCATGTCAAAAATTGCACATTTTTCGACCTAAATAAATTATTGATTAAGGCCCGGTGGCAATGAGAGGGGACAAATATTATGCCTTCATGCCTATGACCACCAAAGGCATAGGTCAAAGGTCAAGTTCACTGTGACCTCGTCACTCTCATTCTCATGAAGGTGATATCTCAAGAACGCTTTGAGGGGATTTCTTCAAATTTGGTACAAATGTCTACCTGGACTCGAGGATGAACTGATTAGATTTTGGTGGTCAAAGGTCAAGATCACTGTGACCTTGCGTCCATCTCATTCCGTGAACGAGATATTTCAAGAACAGCTTGAGGGAATTTTATCAAATTTGACGTAAATGTCCACTTTGAGTCACAGATTAACTGATTAGAATTTGGTTGTCAAAGGTCAAGTCTCTGTGACCTCATCTGACTTATTATCTCAGGAACACTGTGAGGGAATTTCTTTGAATTAAACAACAAACTGATTGGACTTTGGGCGTAAGGTCAAGGTCACTGTGACCTTGCATCTGTCTCATTCTCGTAAACGCGATATCTCAAGAACACTTTGAGGGAATTTATTTAACTTTGACACAAACATCCACTTGGACTGAAGAATAAACTGATTACAATTTGGTGGTCAAAGGTCAGTGTGACCTCAGAAAACATGTTTTTTTGCCATAACTCAAGAATTCATACACTAATCATGACATTTGGTCAGATTGGTGACTCTAATCTTAAAACTGTGCTGATTGTATAGATCTTCTGTGCGTGAAGCACATTTTATTGATATTTTTCGGTCATTTTATTAATATTTTTTCAGATGCTTTATTCATATTTGTTGGACATTTCATAGAAAATTTTCAGTCATTTTATAATTTTTTTTTTGAATCAATATATTGATAAATATATCTGACTCTGTCTGTGTCGTCTCCAGTGATGAAAACCGGAGAGAGCGGCTTCACCGTCTTCAGGCTTCTGGCCAAAACTGGGAGATGGGTCTGGGTCCAGGCCAACGCCAGGTTGGTCTTTAAAGCAGGGAAACCAGACTTCATCGTGGCCCGGCAGAGAGCTTTGACGTAAGTTAACAACCAAAGAGCTAAAAGTGTTTCTCAGTGATGGTTTACAGTCGGAGCAACGACCCACTCTTCTTTTTTTATTTGCCACAGAAATGAAGAAGGGGAAGAGCAGCTGCACCTCCGAAGGCTGCAGTTGCCGTTCAACTTCACCACCGGAGAGGCGTTACTTTACGATGTCACTCCGACTGTCGACGTCCCCGACCCATGCTCCGCCCCCAAGCAGAGGAAGTTAGACAACTACTCCGTTAGCCCCAGCTCCATACTGGGCAGCATGCTGAGTCAGGACCAGTCTGTCTACTGCGAACACAACACCAACACCCTCAGCTCCGTCAGCGATGTCGCCTTCCAGGACACCCACGCTACAGTCAGCGTCCCTGGAGATGTCTGGCAGCTCACTTCGCCCAGACCTGTCGTGGGAAACCTGGTGAAGGCCGAGGCCTCAGTTCAGGACATGATGGAGACTCTTCAGCAGATCCTTGGGGACAACGACCTCGCCGACGCCCTGGACGTGGGGCCCGACGAGCTCAAGAGCTGGGAGAACACCCTGCTGAAGATGAGCAACAACAGCTGCGAGATGAGCGAAGACCTGGACATTCTCAGCAACGACATCCTGTCGTACGTGGAGGAGCAGCTCCAGAGGGAGGGCACACTCAAGCTGCCAGATCAGCTGGATGACATACCGACCTGCCTCTCCACTTTGGAGCTCCAGAACCAGAATCCAGAGCAGGGCGTGGAGCAGAACTTCAGCTGGCCTATGGAGCCCCAGAACCAGCTGATAACAAACGGAGGGCAGATGGTAGCCGCACAGCTGCCTCCGGCCCTGGGGATGATGAAACTGACCCACATGGATCTCCCTCAGATGAGTTCTGGTTTAAACGGTCCAACCCTTCAGGAGATCACCTCACAGCTCCCCGCTTCTGTTGGACTTCAAATGGGAACCACAGGCAACATTGGCGCTCCAGTTACCTTCAACCCTCCCATGGTGGCCCAAACACCGAACCAAGTGAGGAACATGCAAGCCGCCGCTAAGGACAACAACCTCGGAGAGTTTACGCTCAGGCAAAGTTCAACAAATCAGATCCACCCTAACCAAATGGCTCAACCAATGCAGAACCACCTTCAGATGAGGACGCCCAACGTACCAGTCGGCCTCCAGGACCAAAGCGCAAAGAGACCGTTAAATCCTGTGTTCGACTTTCAGGGAAACCAGTGGAACTCGTCCACCTCCAGCTCAAACCAAGCCGACAACTTTGTTGAAACATACACCCAAAATATTTCAAACGAACCGGCTTTTACCGCAGGTCCCTCCTCGTCCAGCTGCTTACAGGGCCACTTTGCACTTCAGAAACAGAACAGTGAGAATCAGAGACAGTCTTGGCCGCTGGAGCAGCAGCTGATCACAGGTGGACACCAACAAATGGGCGCCTGCCTCAACCAAATGTCAGGGTTTCAAAGGAATACTCTCCCTGGAGTTGTCACGGCCCAGAACGCCGTCAACGGCAGGCCGATGTTCAGGACTCAAGAGACTCCTGATGTACCATTTCCTGTTCAGCCAGTGGTGGAGCCGCCGACTCTCGCACAACCTAGCAGTTGTATGTTCAGTAATGCCCCCACCTCTGTGCCTGTAAACGGAGTGCACCTCAGTCAGCCGCCCCCCTGCCAGAGACTGAATCCCGCCGGCAACCAGATTCCCTCCAAGCCTTCCTGCTTCTATCAGGGTCTCCCCGGAGGTGGAGCCATGACGGGGATGACGGCTATCCCCAACCCCGATGAGGCGCCGCTGTCCTGCCAGATGACGGCCGGTCTCGACCCGAACAGCCTGCTGGTGCAACAACAGCCGTACCTAAACTTCAGTGAACAGACACAGGTAAATCAGCGACAACACTGCTTGTTTTAACATCTGAAGAAGCCTTATTTTTGATTTAAAGGAGCAGTTTAGTGACATCTAGTGGTGAGGATTGCAGATTGCAACCAGCTGCTCGAACAAAAGTTTACTAAGTTTCCGCTCAAATTATGATTTTATTTACGACAACATCACACTGAATCTGTGTCCTTTCTCCTCTCACAGATCAACAGCCGTCCAATGGTTGGTAACGGAGGCTTCCCCTTCTCCTCGCTGCCCAGTGGGAATGCATACTACTCAGAGAACAAATAGGAATCAGCTGCTGCAGCTTGTGGACGGCAGAGGATCCCGACTCGGACTGAAGCGGCAGTTAAAAGGAAGCAAAAAGACTCCTGTCTCTAAACATGAGAGTGGATCAGACTGAAGAACAGAAATGTGCCCAGGAAGAACGAGGAGACACGACAGGACGCCTCCCCTTTCTTCTCATTAGGAAACAGTGATGAAAGCTTTAAGTGTTGAGGACGGCTGCTCTTTGAGGAGGAGGAGCAGGAGGAGTCCGTTTGGAGTTTGTTTTCGCTGGTTGGATTGTACCAAAAAAAAAAGATTTGTTTCGTGCAATCGTGATCAAGTTGGAGGGATTTAAACACAAGCACGTCTGTTTTTTTTTCTACCATGTTGATGGACGGAAGTTTGGCTGCAGCCTGTCTGGGTTGTCGCTCATCATCGGCCAGTCGAGCGGCTCCGTGCAACTCTTTATTGGTGAGGTCGTCAACCAAATCAACCCCTCGTCCTCATCCTCAGGCTTTTCTCCAAAAAAAAAACCCACACACACACGCCGCACATGAGTCTCGCAACAGAGTCGAAGTTTTCAGGCAGTTGTATGTTTGACACCCTTGATGACCAGTCCGCACCTGAACTTATCAGAACAAAGTCCTTGCTCAGCGTCCTGAACGTCCCCTTTCATTTGGGACATTGTTGCCTCCAGGTCCATGTTTGTAACTGGGTAGCAGGTCGGGCGGGGCTACCTGGAGGACTCGGTGTGGAATGAAATCATTTGGAATTAAAGTCTTTCCAGGTAGTTTACATGGGAAATATTCATTCCGAATGAGGGTTTACACGGGAGATCAGTTTAATCGCCTTTATTCGGGTCCATGCAAGGTTTGGGGCAGGGAAGGTTTCTGATTGGATAGAGGGTGGGGCCGATGCCTGATGCCGCCGTTCTTAGTGCCTTTTTCGGGCTTGTTTTGCTTATATTCTTAAAGCAGCAGTACGGCAACAACCTTGTTCTGCTAATGCTTCGTCTATTGAGGAGGAGAAGGGAGGTAGAAGGTCGAAGAAGGGAGATAGAGGACCGTGCTGTGGCGAATGGAAACCGGTGAGTGCAGTGAGTCAGACTGCTCTATCTCAGCCCGTTGCTATGCACGCTATATACGTCATCGCGCCAGAAGGGCAAGGAAACGAGCATGTGCAGAAAGACCGGAGTGAACGTAAAGAGGAATGAGTGCGAGAAATTCTTTCATTTGGAATTAGAAACGGAATATTCCAGCCCCTTACATCGGATTGAATTTTCAATCACATTGGCCATTTTTATTCCGAATTAGGTGTTTACAAGATCACTTTTAATAGGAATGAACTTCCGATTCTGAATCAAACGGGAATTAAACTGTCCATGTAAATGCACTCACTGACCGAGCTCTGAAATTATAGATGAACAAAATAGGATTACGTGCAGTGGATGCCATTGCAGGAGCCCTGAGACACACGTCTTACCCAATGTCTTGCAGCGCCCCCCAGAAAGGCATCGTATAATATTCTCCAGACTTTATTGTGCAGTGTTACCTGCCTATTTTAAGACAAGAGAAAAGCCCTACAGGATGAGGACGGAGTGGGCGGGTTGGTTTACCTCCTCACCTCTGATGAAGAGCCCCGAGCATCCACGCCTGTCTCCACACAGCGGCTGACACCTAAATGTCTGAACTGAACGAATGCTAAAAGAAAGACGACACCCTGTCAATCCTCTGCCGTCTCAGACTCTCCCCAACAACCAGCGCTCAGAAGGATAAAATATATCTTTGATTTTATTTTTTGTTGCTGTTTTTGTTCTTTTGAAAAACGTGCATTTCAGGCGAGGGAGATTTGCTTTGCAGACAGGGTATTAATAAAAAAAGAAAAGAAAACGCACAATGAAATCACGACATCATCCTACTAACAAACCATCTTTTTAAAGATTTAAAGACGATTGAGTGAACACAGCTGCTTCTTTAGTGCCTCTCGTGCATTCTGTCAGAGCTTTTGTCACTGAGCCAGTTCTTCCTTTTCTTTTCTTCGTTTCTTTTCCTGTTGTAGCGAGAAAAAAAAATACAGACAGTGCCTAAACGCGACAGGAGGCTCAGTCTGTTGAGATTTTAAAACATTTCCAATGGGAATATTTGCAAAACCAAACTCGCCCTTGCCTTAGTTGCCAATTTTTTGAGAATTGTTTTTTTTTTTGCACTGCAAGTGTTTGCCAAAGCGTTGTGAAGAGAAAATAACTCTAAGCTTTAAAACAAAAAGATTTCATAAGCAGGATAAGAAAATTTTTAGTGCTGGATCCTATAGATTTTATAGATATTGGATGATAAACTTATTATTGTGTCTTATTTGAATAATAATAATTATAATAATTCTACATTTTAATGACCCAGACTGAGAGTCTTAGTGCCTTAAAGTTGTCTTTTAAACATTTTTTTTAGATTCAAACCCCCGAAAATTCCAAACCAGGATGCTAATCTGAGAGTAGACCCTTCGTCCATATCTCCGTCCTCTTCCTCTCTCCTCTTCCTGTCTTTGTGGTTAATTTATCAACGTTCTTGCTCGGACCGGGAGCATCAGTCGACGAGTCGCCCCGGCAGCAAAAACACAGAAGTAAAACAATTAAAGGCAGCTATTGTATATTTTAAATGAGGGAAAAATTTGAAAAAAAAAAAAAAAAGATGAACACTTCACACGTGCCTTTTAATTGTCTTCTTTGATTGTCTGTTTATTTTAAAAAACAATTCAGCACTTAGATTGAAACGAAACGCCGTGAGAAAGCCTCAAACTGCAAGACATGTGCGTCGCTTCATCCAGTACTGAGCCACGAGATCTGACTTTTGTCTGAGCGAGTTTTGCGTCACGAGTTCTCAGCACTTTTGTACTTTTTAAAAATATAATTCTCCGAGAATCAGTAGGTTTCAGACGATTTTAGAAGCTAAAATAAAAGTAGTGACTGCAGACTTGAATATGTGACGTAAAAACCAAAAGAGAAAATCAGTGAAGCCATCTGTGATGCTTTATGTGCTCCAGGATACCAAAGGGAAAAGACACAACACAGATCCACACAAAATGATTTCCACACTCAAACAGCAGGAAACACATCAGACAGATTGAAGCTGTGCTTTCACAATATTCACACGTTAGAAATGTGCTGCGTTCATGTCACAAGTTTCCAACTTGTGAACAGCGTTCACACCAACACCCAAACTGAGATATACAGAGTCTGCTGAAAGCTGCTAAATGTCCAGCTTTGTGCTCTGTAATGCATCAAAAGACGAACAAATATGGACACCAGTGCCTGTTGTTCAAAGCGAGACACCCCAGGTGAAAACATAACCATAACATGTTTTTGTTCAGATTTCTGTTGTGGAAATTAATTTAAAAAAGCCCTTATTTAATTAAATAAAGCCAAATTTCTTGTAGTACATAAAAAAACAATCGTAGTGTAAGTAATCCGCTGAGGAAATTTCATGGTAATATCTATGAAAAGTTTTACCCTAAATGTTGTTATAAAAATGTATGAAACTTTACAAAACATATATTTAAAGTGCGTTTTCTCAAAAACATTCTTTTCTAAAGCTTTTTGCTAAACTTTAGTAGCACTTAAATATGCCAAATTTGCATATTCAAACAGAAAATCTCAGAAAACTTGTAATATACAAAAAGAATTGTCTTAGTGTAGGTAATCAGCTGAAGACATTTAATGGTAATATCTATTAAAAGTTTTACCCCAAAGTTTTGTTTAAAAATGTATGAAATTTTTGAAGACGTATATTTAAAGGGTGTTTTCTTAAACTCCAAGCCAAATTTTTACTTCAGTAGCACTTAAGCTCACCAAGTTTTCCAGTTTCATTCCCATCTATATTCTGAAGGTTTTTATGGAGGGGTTTGTTCACATGTCGTTCACAACCCAATTTAGAGAACTTTATATTCCTAAAAATATGGTGAAAATGCATTTTAAATGGCTGTTGACAGTTTCTTCTGAATTATGGATTGATAAAAAGAGACAGTATGTCAACAAAAAATTTTCATATTTAGACATAAGCTTCTAGAAACTTGTAATACAAGAATAAAAAAAATAGTTTAAGTGTTAGTAATTAATTGTTAGCTAAATCTTTTACCCTTTTCACCCGGGGTGTCTCCTTAACATAATAAACCTACATTTGATGGATATGCTGTTGTATATTATCAATGCACAGTATGTTGAATTGTCACACAACCAAACAGAAGACAGATTATTTTGGTTTGAGACAGCTGGTCACACAAAACATTTAAGAGAAGTTGCAACAGGCATTTTTTCACTATGAATTAGATTTTTCATACACCAACAATATATCAGTGGGAGAAGTAATGTACAAAACAGCAGCTTTTTCAAATATAATTTGGTTATAGATTGTTTCAGATGGATTACGGTCCATATAGTCCATGACGTTTGTGCTCTAGACTTGTTTTCTAGTCTTAATCATGACTTGGAAGTTGACATGAACTCTAGTCACAAGTCAGAAACTGCCCCTGTGTCCCAAATCCATCCTACATACACAGTTATCACCACAGTACAGTTTCACTAGTTACACAGTGTACAAACACTGTTTCATAGTTTGGATTTGGGACACGCTATGTGATGTGAACGCTTCATTAGCAGCAAGTGAGATGTTGAAAGGCATTCTGGGTAATGTAGTAAACCACTGACAGCAGAAGTTAAGGAGGCAGGTTGAGCTACAGTTTGCTACGATTGCTTTGGCTCAATTTTTATGAAATAATGTGCAATTTTTTTGGCTCAAAATATCTTTAAAAACATCTCTTGTAAAGCAAATTTAACACTTAATTTAAGCACAGAATTTAATTTGCAAAGATAGGAATTCATTTTGGATCTCTGCATGTGACATGTTTGTGAAATTGAGCCTCAGCAAATGTAGAAAAATAAAAAATGTGAATTGTAATAAAGCACCCGAAAGCCCCACATTTCTCCCTGTGTTGTTTTAGAGGACATTTTTGATATGTTTGTGGTGCTTTCAGGTGCTACAACAAAAATGAAACCAAACCCTCATCACAGATGGACGGTATCTTTTCAGATTCAGTACAAAGTGAAGCGCTCATTTCAGAGGCGTGTGACCTCTTAAAAACCCTGAGTGCTTTCAGTCCAATCACAAAGTATTCATATAAACATATAAAATATATCTCGTCGCTTGCTTCTAGATAAAATAAAAACATTTGTACTTGTTATACTCCTCAAACCCCAGGAGGCCAAGGCTCCAGATTGCAGTATCTTTGTGTACCTGTATATAAATATATATATTTGTCTTCTCCTTTTTTCAATATTGTCCCATATTGTGTATTTTAATGTCGTATTGCCTTAACCCGACTCACGCCTTCGTTTTTTTTGTAGATTTTCTGCACAGCATATTCATCATGTTAACCCCTCGTTATGATGTTCTTTTTGTAACTTTTCAACATATAATATCTTGTGGATTTGCCATCAATATTTTGCCTCTAACAGTGTATTGAGTGTTTGAGTTGATCTTTTTATGCTCACCATATTAAAGGTGATGTGATCACACACACGAGTGTTTGGAGAAGGCCTGCTGTGTCGTCTGGACTTGAAATATATGTGTTTTATTGTCAAATTTAATCAAAAAATGTGGTAAATTGCAGGAAAGTATTTGGTGAGAAGAGAAAAGTTTTCTTACTCTGAATAAGAGTTGAATGAAAAAAGTCATTTTTGGGTCGATTTGAGTCCAAAATTAGAAATTATGATTTAAATATCGGGGAAAATATTAAGAAAATTGACCTGAAGCTTAATTTTACAAACCACTCAAATTCTATTGAATTTTTGATGCATATTTTTCCATTTATTCAACATTATTATTGCACTTCATTGTAGTTCTGGTCAATGCAGTGGTCTCCAGTGTCCACTAGATGTCAGTGTTACTCTGTGTTTGCCACTGAATGCATCTGCTCCCAGTTAAGCCTCTAATGGTTTCCACCCAGCACCAAACTGGGCCATAAGGGATCAAAACCAGTCTAATGTTTTGTCTTACTTTACACGCTGCATCACAAATATCTCTGAACGGTTGTGACAGTGACGGCTGCTCATTAAAGGGAAAGAAACGTGACTGTAAAGCAGAAAAAACAGCTGAAAAACAAAAATGAAATCAAGAACATGTCATGATAATAAAAATGTTTAAGTGGGTGTGACCTTTAACATTTTCAGATTTAGTGACTCATAGAAAGCAACAATACATCCTATGATATTAAGTATTCACAGCCGATACTTAAGTTAACTTCTTAAGAGCAAAGAAAAATAGTGTGTGCAGAGGCAGGAACAGGACGAAAGGAAAAAAAACTCAAAATGTACAAATCAGGCATTAACCCTTCGAAGCCTGGAGCGTCATCACTTTTCTTGTGCTGCTTTTCGCAAGTGTTTTAGCCTTTGAACCCTGAGCAAGTTTCTTTCACAAACATGGGCGAAAAGACAACGACCAACTTGGCTAGAAATGTCCCACAAATTTAATTTTAATTTTAAATTACATTTTAAAATTATGTTACAGTATTTTTATGATTTTTAAGCACTCT
This sequence comes from Epinephelus awoara, assembly GCA_035609425.1. NCBI lineage: Eukaryota > Metazoa > Chordata > Actinopteri > Perciformes > Serranidae > Epinephelus > Epinephelus awoara. The sequence continues at coordinate 20,306,001 of CM069317.1, forward strand.
TTCCAGGTCATTTATGTGTTTGTTTATTTTTTACCTTTTTTATTTTTATTTTTATTTTTCTTGTTTTTATTTTTCTCATTTTACTAATTTCTTGATAATTTTTATAAGCACATTTTTTTGTTTTGTTTTAAATTAAAAATAAATATTAATTTTTTGTCAAAAGTAGAGAAAAAAGAGAGAAAAACTTTTATTTATAAATATTATAATTACATTTTAAAATTGTTACAGAATTATTTTAACTTTATAAGCATATTTTTTTGCTTTGAATTAAAAATATTTTTTTTTCAAAAGTAGTAAAAAAAAAGCTAGACAAAAACTTTATAAATATTATTATAATTATGTTTTCAAATTATTTTACAGAATTATTATGATTTTTTATTTATATGATTTTTTTATATTTATATACATTTTCTTGTTTTTATTTTTCTAATTTATTGCCATTTGTTTTTGTTAGTTTATTTTTTGTTTTCCTTTAAATTAAAAAAATTATAATGATTTTTTTTTTTTCAAAAGTAGGGAAAAAAGGAAAAATATTACATTTTTAAATCATGTAACAGAACTATTACCATTTTTAATTACTCTTTGCGGGCCATTTCCTTGTTTGTTTATTTTTTTTAAAAAAAATCTTGTTTTTATTTTTCTCTTTTTACTAATTCCTTGATCATTTCTTATAAACATATTTTTTGTTTTGCTTTAAATTTAAAAAAAAATATTTTTTTTTTTCAAAAGTAGAGAAAAAATAAAAAAGCTAGAGAAAAGCTTTATTTATAAATATTATAATTACATTTTAAAATTATGTTACAGAATTATTATGATTTTTAAGCACTCTTTCCAGGTCATTTATCTTGTTTCTTTATCTCTTTTTTTTAAATATACATTTTCTTGTTTTTATTTTTCTTGCCATTTGTTTTTGTTAGTTTATTTTTTGTTTTGCTTTTTAATAAAAAAAATTAATGATTTTTTTTCAGAAGTAGGGAAAAAAGAAAAAAGCTAAAACTAACATATATTTATAAATAGTATTATAATTACATTTTTAAGTTATGTTACTTAATTTTCTTGTTTTTATTTTTCTCTTTATACTAATTTCTTGATAATTTTTTATAAGCTTTTTTTTTTGCCTTGAATTAAAAAAAATATATTACTTTTTTTTCAAAAGTAGAGAAAAAAGAAAAAAATAAGCTGGAGAAAAACTTTATTATAAATATTATAATTACATTTAAAAATTATGTGAGAATTATTATGATTTTTAAGCAGTCTTGTTTACCAATTTTCTTGTTTTTATTTTTCTCTTTTTACCAATTACTTGCAAAAGTTTTGTTAGCATATTTTTTGCTTTGAATTAAATTATATATATATATATATATATATATATTTATTTTTTCAAAAGTAGCGGACAAAAAGCTAGAGAAAACCTATATTTATATTATTATAATTACATTTTATTTATTTCTCGCTAATTTTGTTTGTATATTTTTTGTTTAGTTTTTTATTGTAAGTTAAAAGAAACATAAAAATATATTTTAAAATACAACATAAAAATACGGTGGTAAAACGGGTAACGTGCTGGTAAGCCTCGCGACATTTATTAAAATATTAAAACCGCATTGGTGACATATAAAACACATTTAATGCTACTTTTAAACTGTTTTAATGTTTTATTAAAATACTTTTAAGCTTTAAATTAATATTCCCTGACATGACCTTTGACCCGCCGCGCGCTCCCGATGTTAAATCAGTGCCCGGGAAGCACGCGCTGGTCCAGTCCTGTGAGAGGAGCAGAGGAGCAGAGGAGGAGAAGAGGAGCAGAGGAGGAGAAGAGGAGCAGAGGAGCAGAGGAGGAGCAGAGAAGAGGAGCAGAGGAGGAGAAGAGGAGCAGAGGAGCAGAGGAGGAGCAGAGAAGAGGAGCAGAGGAGGAGAAGAGGAGCAGAGGAGCCGGGACTCGGGAGGAGAAGAAGAGGACGGAGAAGAGGAGAAGAAGAGGACGGAGAAGAGGAGGAGAAGAGGAGCAGAGGAGGAGCAGAGGAGGAGCAGAGGAGAAGAGGAGCAGAGGAGAAGAGGAAGAACAGCGTTTAACTTCACCGCGGGTTAAGTCAACATGTCGGGCTGAACTCGTCCTCACGATGTGAAGTTTAAACGGAGCTTTTATCGCGGAGCGTCCGCAGGATTGAACCCACCGGCGGAGCGCCATGGACGGGACAGCCGGAGCCGCAGCTCCCCTGTGACGGAGCGACACGGAGCCACACGGTGACATTAATTACCTTCAAAATGGCGTCTGTTTGATCTACTTTAACATGAATGAAGTTTAAACCGCACGTCAGCTAACGGTCACACACGGACAGGTCAGACTGGAGCTAGCTTCTGCTCACTGGGAGGCTGCTGGTTTCTACTGGTTTCCACTGTGTGCAGCGTGTTTACTGTAAAACAGGAGTTTATGGATTTCCTCCAGCTTCACTGTGAGTAAACAACAACAACAACAAACATGTACGCAGGACGGAAGAGAAGAAAACCGGCTCAGAAAGGGTGAGTGTCTTTATTCAAGGAGTCATTAAGTTGTTTCCATTCACTAATGACACCTGTTTTATTATGTTAAATAATTATAACAGTTATTAAAGATAACATTCATATGGAGGGTCTTTATTTGTCAATATTAATATGAATTCTGTGGCTGATGGCACCAAGAATATTAAAGTAAGTTAATAATAGTATTACGGCTGCAACCATTAGTCGACTAATCGACTATTTTAGTAGTCGACTAATCGGTTTGAATCATTTTCCATAGAAAAGTACTATGAAGTACCCAAAACACTCTTATTGCAGCTTCTTATGTTCACATATCAGCAGCTTTACACACTCTCCCATGACGGAGAAATAAAACCCTTTGGTGTGAGCACAAAACAAGACATTAGATGACATCATTTTGGGGTTTGGGAGACACAGGCCGACATTTTTCAACATTTGAACACATTTTCTTTAAACTGATTAGTCGACTAGTCGAGGAAATAATCGACAGATTAGTCGACAGTGAAAATAATCGTTAGTTGTATAGTAAATAGTAAATACAGTGCACAGTTGCCCACGCACAGGTTGTTTGATTGAATAGTCAACTGAACGCATAAAGAAGAGCAATGTATTCAGAGTGTTTGTGAATTTGATAGTACAGTAGTACCATTGCCAATAGTGGGATAGTTGGGCTAATACTGCACATTAGTAGTTGAGGTAGCACGTTGAAAGGCAGATAGTTAAAGTGTTGACACCAACATTGGTCCACAGGGGGAGCCACAGCCATCGGTCACATTTTAGCCACATGAAGCATTTTTCTGTTGTTATAGCGCCACCCAGTTGCCAATTAGAGTTAAATTTCTCCAGTCACCTTGAGGCGTCCTGTTCTACATATCTACCAAGTTTAGTAAAAATCCATATGGCGGTTAGGCCTAGATAAGAAATGAGCTCTCTAGCGCCCCCATTTTGTTTGATGGGGTCAATAATGGAGGGGTCCCCTCAGATTATGTGTGGTCATATGCCTACAAAGTTGCGTGGTGATCGGTGAAACCCTTGAGATGTTATACACCTTTATGTGATGAGCCACGCCCTCCGCAATATTCATTGCCTTATAGAAGCTCAGTTTTAGTAAGTTTTCCAACTTTTGCCAAGAGGGAACTTTAGATATTGGTCCCTAGATTATGTTCACCCAGTTTCATGCAGATCGCTCAAACTTATCTTATAACATCAAACAGACGTTGACAAAGGTATTAAATCACAATATATGCTATGGCACGTACTCAGCATATCATAACACGTTTAAAATCACAATCATATTGTATTCTTGTGAATTATCGTGGGGCCTCTGTATGAATATATATTTAAGTCCTTGTAATGCACAGATTGAAGGAACTGACAAGATTACATGACACGTTTGATTTGGTAAATAACTGGACTGATGTAGAGGAATATAATCGCACATGAAACCTTTTGAAGCTGCATATTGTCACAACATAAATCTCGATTTTATTACCTTTTTATTCCAAGTTTATTTACTGACTTCAAACAGCTCAGCAGAACATCAGGAAACCGTGACAGTCTAGTGTGCCACAGAAAGTTTCATTTGTACGTGCCATCCTTCAACCACCACCAACACACACTTGTGACCTTGTAAGCGTTAAATACCACCGTCCTTCCTTCATGTCCAGAGTCAAACCAACCCCAGCCGAAGGCACCAAGTCCAACCCGTCCAAACGCCACCGCGACCGCCTGAACTCGGAGCTGGACCGACTCGCCAGCCTGCTGCCCTTCCCCGAGGACGTCATCTCCAGCCTGGACAAGCTGTCCATCCTGAGGCTGAGCGTCAGCTTCCTCCGCACAAAGAGCTTCTTCTCTGGTAAGAGCACGACATCACGATGAAACACACGACGAAGCAGCACATGACGTGGTTTAAAAGTGCACAGCATCGCCCTCCCAATCAGATCTGCCCCCTCCATCAACTGGATTGAAGTAAATAAAGTAGATATCAATGCATTCATTTGATTTTCAGTGAAGACGCTCTGGTAACAGTTGCTGCATATTGTTTATATGGACTTCAAAACTGTTTTGAAATGAACATTTCTCTGAAAATGTCTTAATAAAATGTCAGAAAAATATTAATTAAATGTTGGAAAAAATACTAATAAAATGTCTGAGATATATTAATAAAATGACAAACAATAGAAAATAAAAAGACAGAAAAATATGACTAAAATATCTAAAAATATATTGCTAAAATGTCCGACAAATATTATTATAATATCAGAAAAAAAATATTAATACAATGTCCGACAAATCTTAATAAAATGCTGGAAAAAACATTAATTAAATGCCCAGTAATATATCAGTAAAATGTAAGAAAATTTTTTATATAATGTCAGAAAAAAAAAAAAATGTCTGAAAGTATATTAACAAAATGTCCGACAAATATGAATAAAATATCAAAAAAATATTAATAAAATGTCTGACAAATGTTAATAAAATGACAAACAATTTAAAAAAAAAAAAAAAAAAGACAAAAAATATGACTTAAATGTCCAAAAATATATGTTAATAAAATGTCTGACAAATGTTAATAAAATGTCGGGGGAAAAAACATTAATTAGATGTCCAAAAATATATCAATAAAATGTCTGACAAATATTAATAAAATGTTGGAAAAAATACTAATAAAATGCCCGAGATAAATTAAAAAGACAGAAAAATATGACTTAAATGTCCAAAAATATATTAATAAAATGTCCGACAAATGTTAGTAAAATGTCAGAAAAAAACATTAATTAAATGTTCAAGAATATATCAATAAAATGTCTGACAAATATTAATATAATATCGGGGAAAAAAATTAATAAAATGTCTGAAAGTATATTAATAGAATGTCTGAAACACACGATGAAGCAGAACACGACGTGGTTTAGAAGTGGTGACGATGACGACTGGTGAAACTGACAAAGACAGAAGGAAAGTGAAGCTGGTAAATGTCAGTGTGTCGTCGTCCGCGCCACCGCCGACTGGAACACTGGCTTTTCACACCTCACACAGGACCTGCGGACACAGAGGCACAAAAACATGCAGGAAGGTTTCACGTTAAAAGACGGAAGGTGAGAGAGAGTCTGAGTTCACACAGTGACGCCAGAAGTCTCTATGTTTCTAAATATGTGTTTTCATAAAGATTTAGAGGTCGTGACCTTTGTGTCTGGGCCGTCTGTGCTTCAGACTCCCGTCTAAGAAGTGGTGAAGTGGCTTTGTTGAGGAGTTAGCAGGCTTAGCAGATGGATTTTGGGGATGTAGGTGTGTGTGTGTGTGTGTGTGTGTGTGTGTGTGTGTGTTTGAAACGTGAGCAGAATGAATGTGTGTGTAAACTGTATAAAGATATCTTTAACCTGCGTCTCTCTGCTAAAAAACACATTAGCTGCCCTCATTCCACGCCGCCCCTGCAGAAACAGGTCAGCAGACCCATCTCCATGTGAGTGCGTGAACCCTGGACGACCCCCCCCCCCCCCCCTCTCTCTCATCGCAGCGTCTTAATACAACCTCAACGTATTGTAGGTCAGCTCTTCTTGCCCGTGGCCACGAGTCGACCCTTGTCCCAAAGTCTCAGTCACACAGTAATGTAGGTCTGAAGAGACTGCGGAGAGGAGGTGGGAGGAGGAGATGAAAGCCTCGGAGAATAAAAACACGGCGGGATAATCCACTCACGGCCGCTTTACAGACCTTTTGAAGAAAGCAGCGGGGGAGGCACAGGCGCCCACTTTTCAACTTTTGACTCCTGCAACCTCAGAGAAGCCCCCGTCTTCATTTCGCTCAACTTTCAGCTCTCCAAAACTGCTCTCCAATTGTGTTTGTGTCTTTCCGCCTCATGTGGCAGCAAATGCAGAACAAAATGCCAAATGTATTTCTGCTGAGGTCAGCGTTCGACGCTGCGTTCAGGACATCTGGTAAAAAGTGATGAACCCTACGGTTCAGCTGTCATCACGTTTACTCCTCTGCTGCACCACGTAAACTCTGAAATCTAAACTTTGTTTACAAATCATCCATCCAGGCCTGTGTGTCTGTGTGTCTGTGTGTGTGTGTGTGTGTGTGTGTGTGTGTGTGTGTGTGTGTGTGTGTGTGTGTGTGTGTGTGTGTGTGTGTGTGTTAGCCCACATCTGTTTCCATGTGAGGCCATCTGCCAAGTGCTCAGAGCAGATTAGTGGTTACTTATTTAATGCAGCAGCATTGTCTATTATTTCCTGCCTCTGCTGTTTCCTCGCTGCTTGTATCCATGGAGACCATCAGCACGTCTTTACTGCTAAATCTGTGACAGTGAGCGCTGTCAGCGTTGACCTCCTCTTATTGTGAAGTCCCTCTGATCAGCTGACCTGGGCCTCCTGACTGTCCCACACTCCAGCTTTAGGCTCAGGGTTGATCCTGCCTTTGCTGTGTCTGACCCTGAACTGTGGCACAGCATCGCCCTCCCAATCACATCTGCCCCCTTCATCGTCACCACGATGAGACACCGGCACGCTGTGTTTACAGACCTCACTGTTGTAGAAGCAAAGTAAATAAATCTAATAGTCAAGATCAGGAAGTAAATTTCAATGCATTCATTAGATTTTCAATAAGACACTGGTAACAGTTGCTTCATATTGTTTATGTGGACTTCAAAACTGTTTTGAAATGTGCATTGCCTGAAAGTGTATTCATAAAATGTCAGAAAAATATTAATTAAATGTTGGAAAAAATACTAATAAAATATCCGAGATATATTTTTAAAAAAGTCCAGCAAATATTAATAAAACGACAGAAAAATATGACTAAAATGTCCAAAAATATATCAAGAAAGTGTCAGACAAATATATATATATATTTTTTTTTTTGTCAGACAAATATTAATAACATGCCTGAAAATATATTGATAAATTGTCCGACAAATGTTAATAAATGTCGGAGTAAACATTAATTAAATGTCCAAAAATATATTAATAAAATGTCCGACAAATAATAATAGAATATCAGAAATAAATATTAATAAAATTTCCAAAAATATTAATAAAATATCAGAAAAAAGATTTATAAAATGTCAGAAAATATATTAATAAAATGTATGACAAATATTAATAAAATATCAGAAAAACTATCAATAAAATGTCCCAAAATATATTAATAAAATGTCAGAAAAATATTTATTAAATGTCATGTTAAATATTAAACACATATCCAAAAATATGTTTATTAAATGTCTGACAAATATTAATAAAATGTCGGGGGAAAAATGAATAAAATGTCCAAAAATATATCAATAAAATGTTTGACAAATATTAATTAAATATCAGAAAAAAAAACATTTATAAAATGACAGGAAAAATATTAATAAATGTCCAAAAATATATTAATAAAATATCAGAAAAAAAATATGTTAATAAAATTTCTGACAAATATTCATTAAATGTCAGGTTAAATATTAAAAACATATCAGAAAATATGTTTATTAAATATCTGACAAATATTAATAAAATGTCGGGGGGGAAAATGAATAAAATGTCCGAAAATATATTAATAACATGTCTGACAAATATTAATAAAATATCAGAAAAACATTAATAAAATGTCAGAAAATATATTCATTAAATGTCAGATTAAATATAAAAAAAAATCTGAAAATATGTTAATTAAATGTCTGACAAATACCGATAAAATAGCAGAATTATTTTTAATAAAATGTCCAACAGATATTAATAAAATGTCAGACAAACATTATTAAAATATCAGAAAAAATATTAATTAAATGTCAGATTAAATATTAAAAACATATCAGAAAATATGTTTATTAAATGTCCAACAAATATTAATAAAATGCCGGGGGGAAAAATGAATAAAATGTCCGAATGTCATCAAAAATGTGATTAATTGCGATCGAAAAAATAATCATTTGACAGCCCTCGTCCAATGTTCTCTGTACATGGTCCCTGATAAAAAAAAATAAAATTAAAAAAATAAATAAATTCCCAGATAGATGGATCAGCATTGTCTGACTGAAACAGTAAAACAAAGTCTCTATGAATATTTCATACGCACCTCTTTAAGCCCAACACAAACACACTGTAGTTTGCACATCTCTGTTGTTGCTGTTGTCATTCGGGGGATGCTCCCCTCCCGTCAGCTCTGCTGCTGCACTCGCTTGAACCTTTGAAAAATTTATTTTGGTCACAGCCGTGAGATGCTGGATTAGATGGGTCATTGTTTGTGTCACCGTCCCACCGGGCGGCCCAACGAGACTGCAGAGGAGGCTTGAGTGTGTGTGTGTGTGTGTGTGTGTGTGTGTGTGTGTGTGTGTGGCTGCTGCAGGTGGATGAGGAGGAGTTCAGATTTTGGCAACAGTTCAGAACAGAGGTAAAAGATGAGGAAGATGATTTGAGCTGCCGTTATGTTTCCCTGTGTGCCCTGGCGCAGTGAGTCAGAGGGGTGAAGAGCGTCTGTTGTGATGTTTTTAATGGCTGTTGGTGTCCTGGTTGCCCTCCGTTGTGCCAACACAGGTCCCCTCCTCCTCCTCCAGGTCGCCTCGGGGTGTTTTTTCTTGCCGCCGGCTCCCGTTCGTGACGTCAGGGCGCAGAACACCCCCCTCCACCTCCACCAGATCTTAATTATTGATAGCCGACATGCTTTCCCTGCTCCTTCTCTCTCTCTTGGCCCGTGAGCTTCCACTACACTGAGCTCTGTCACCAACAGACCAAAGGTTCGGCTCTTTAAATCTCATGTACGACTCGATGAGGCTTCATTGATCCCCGTCAGGAGAAGCAGTCTAAGTGCTGGAACCTTCGCCCTCTGCATTGTCTGAGACTTCCTCTTCCATTAACGTCTCGGCTGCTGCTTCAGAAAGGCTCTTTGTTTGAGACTCGGCCCACTCAAACACATTTTATCCCCGGGGTCAAAGGCACCGTGGCGGCCTCTGGGTTTTTGTCTTGGGGGTCAAAGGTCACGGAGAAGACCCCCTGTGGGATGTTCTGTCTGCCTGACTGTACAGGAAATGTTTGAGAAGCGCAGTGTTCTGCTACATGCTAAATTTAAACTGTCCTCAACAGGGACGCAAATATTTTTCCACCATGGCTGAGACTCCTGAAACAGAGCCAGCCTCCATGTGATGAATATGTAACAGTCCGGCTCCACAACACAACGACAGATTCCTTTGTAGAGTTGATTTGTGTTGGATTAAAGTCTGTCACTAACTTCTTCCATCTGCGTGTGTCTCTCTGCAGTGGCGCTGAAGAAGAACCAGCTGTCCAACGGCGTGAAGAAGAGCAGCGATCACAGCGGTGGTCGCGTACCTGAGGGGGAGCTGCTGCTGCAGGTCGGTGAGGCCGCTGTCATGTCATGTGATCTGTGGCGTCTTTAATCACGGCTGGTGCTGCGGCTAATGTGGTGTGGAGTTAATGAGTGCGGCTCAGCCAAACAGATGTATTTACACTCTGTAAACATCTGGATACAGTTTGAGCTGAGCGATCGCAGCATCATCCCTCAGTGCGTCTCTGACATGTTTGTATCTGGATTCATATGTGACGGGTAGCTATCATATAACCACTGACGACCACCGGCTCTGAGGCTTCTTTTCATGTGCATCATGCGGAGAGTCAGTACACAACAACACCAACACCAACACCAAACACAACAACAACAGTAATTGGCTGTTTTAGGTCAGAAGGAACCTTCAGATGGATGGGAGCAGGAATGGCTTGTTTTCTTGGACTTAAGTCAGCTTTTCTGAATTCACCACAGTTGTTTTTCACTTTCATCTCACACTAGTATTGTTTTCACAAGTCAAAGTAATGACAGGGTTGTTCATCTGTCTGGCCCACAAATTTTGGGAGTCGAATATAAATCAAATAGCAGAAAAAATAACACTAATTTGCTGAAGTTACTTATCTGTTACGTCATATCAACAAACAATGTACTTAGCAGCTGTGTGCTCGTGGTAACCACATAAAAGACGGGCGATGGCTTGCTATCTGCCTTCGTTTGTACTCTTAAACAGAAAACACTCATTTTATTTTGTGACATTTACTGAATAAGTCACACAGTATCGCCAACAGCAGCGATAACCAGACATTTTCAGCTCTTTGGCAGCTTCCTCCAGCCAGTTTCCCTTCACTGGCTCCTGTACAAAAGGGTCAGGATTTGATTTTGGTTTAGTAAAATAACACGTAAAAATACCAAAACCTGTGTCAGTTGCATTTGAACACACTACAAAGATTATATCTGACGGCCAAGTAGCACGTACATTCTGCGCCTGCATGGGAGGAAATAAAGCAAAAAGGGAAACTGGAAGTCCGAGGAATGCATGAGATAAACGAAGTAGCGGAATGAGAGAGTGGTACATCCTGTCAGCCGAGGGGTTTCCTCCCTCCTCCTCCTCCAGTTGGATCCAAATGGAGAGCCGGGGCTAGCTGGGAAGCTAGCGGAAGCTAACTGGCTGTGCTTCCCTCCGGTCATGCTGCGGCTAACGCTCCGCTGGCCTCACAGCTAGCTCTGATTTGTTGTTCAGTTTACGCTCAACTCTCTTTTTTCTACACCTCGTCTCCCCCTAATGCTAATGAACCAACTCACCTGGCTGCCAGACGATGCACGGCAGTGAACGCTCTTGTCGAGTAGTGAAAAAACGAGAAAAGAACAGACCACACACACAAGTGGCTCGCAAGCAGTCTGTCGCACGCGTGCTACTAGGCAAATAAATTCATCGCAAGCAAGTCCATTTGCTTTTAGCACTTACGATTACCATGACCTGGATGAATCTTGACCGATATTAATACATGACATGCTATGATTGGGTCGTCTGTGTTTGAGGGGCAGGACTTAGCAAAAGGTAAGTTGTGATGAACTGTGATGCGCCTTAACACCTCTAGTAACTAAATGGGTTAGCAACAATAATAACAGGCTAAAATTAAGCCTTGAAAAATTTAAACAGAACAGATGTTTGCCTCAGGAGCTGGTGGAGACCAAAATGGAGCAAAATGGAGAGGATATCAGACTCTGAATGAGCGATAATGTTGCTCTGAAACTGCTGGATGTTGGCATTAGCAACTATTTGCTGATAAGTTCAAAATATAAACCTAAAAAATGATGGTATGATGATATGTAAATCTCTCATGGCATGGTCCAGAAACAGCCATAGACAAACTAAAGGGAAGTTAAAGTAGTACAAACTAAGTAAGCGCTGGTTTCTCTGCCCTCAATCAGTGCATTGATGAAGGTATTGATCCCAGAGGAGTAAATGGGTCAGTGCAGCAGTGAAGAATCAAGGAGCAGCAGCTTCCTGCCTCCAGCCACACTGTTCCATTACAGACACCGACCCATGAATTATACAGAGCCGGTGAACACATCTATTATTGAAACGAGGGGGGTTTGGATGAAGCATGTGTGTGTCGCTGGAGGTGGAAATCAACTGAAAGCATTTAAAGTATTCGTAGACTTAAACAGTGTATCACCAAATCTTCAACACACCCCTCATGCCTTCATATCGTCCATATAGACCAGCGAGTCGTGTGTGAACTGGGTCAAGATGTGTTGGGTGTTAAACACCGAGACAGGAACAGAGCGAGTGTTCCTGTGTTTGCTCTCCTCTGACAGAGACAACAAACAGATGAATCTACAGTAAATATTTATACACAGTGTGTGTGTGCCACTCCCCTCTGCACACTGTATGTGACTTCATGTGTGTGTACTGTACTGTGTGCATGTTGGGTGTGGTCACATACTGGACTGCAGATCGCAGCTTTTTGCGTTTTTTAAATGTCAGATTAAAAACGAAGCTGATTGTGGATAAATAATGAATTCTGGAAACATTTCTAGGTTTTTAATTCATAAAATCATGAGTTTGGTCACATTTCAGGGACTGATACTGTAAAGAAGGTTTTTTTTGTGAATTTATTTTCTTTACACATTAATCTCTCGACAACTGTCCGGTTAATTTAATTGTTCTTCAGTCTAAAAAATGTCTGAAAATAGTGAAAACTGTTCCTCCTAAGTCCAAAGTGACGTCTTCAAATGTCTGGTTTTGTCCGACCAGCACTCCAAAACCAAAATATATTCAGTTTATAACAATATAAAGTAACTGAGATAAGTAAATTCTCACATTAGAGAAGCCAAAACTAATTTGATGAATTAATTATCAAAAATTTTAAATACATTTAAACAAAGAAACGTATTGTTTTAGGTGTTTGCAAGTCCTTTAAAAATTCTTAAAATGCAATTTTTATAATTCCATTTTATAAATATTAGGCGTTAAAAGTCATTAAATAGATGTTTTTAAAAATGGTTAGTTTTAAGAAATAATTTTGCGCACACAACCTTTGTTTTACAAAACACCTGCAGCCACGCTAGAATGCCAGTCGGACTCTAAACGCCCGCCAGTTCAGCTGTCTTCAGCGGTCTACCTCGTCACAAAGGTAATAGAGCACGCAGGCTAACATTACCTTTTTCTAAACACCTACTGGAGGTCGCATCACCACTGATTCCTGTTCAATTTAAGGATGAAGGAGGTCACTCAAACATACCAGTGATGCTCTGGACGTGCTAATGTTTTCCTTCGACTCCTCATCGACATCAATTGCATTCTGGAGAATGTCCCGTCACCTGAGTTGACTGCTAACTGCTATAAGCTACTTTTTAAATCTCCCTGTTGGCTGCACACATTGTACGTCTGTCTGGGCCAATCGTATAAACGTTAATATCACACCAGGGGATAAATAACATGAGGTTTTATTGAAAGAAATCAGAGTTGTGTCTCTTTGTAGTCACGTGTTGCCTCTGCGGAGTGAAACCTTCCGACCTAATGTCAATAATTCAGCAGCTAAGAGAAGCGTCTTGTTTCCAGCCTGACGCTGATGAATTTTTGACATCATGTAATGGACTTTGAAAGAGGTTTCAAAAGGAAAAGTTTTGACCCCAACAGCAGAATGAGGAGCGTATTAGTGCCTGTTCAGATCACGGCCGTATTCCGACGGAGGTCATCATCATCATCATCATCATCATCATCATCCTCATCAGCGAGGTGTAGGCGGATGCTGGCAGGATGCCGCTGTGACTCTTTGCAGTGTCGGGACACAGTGTCATCACCTCCTCACCGAGCCCCAAGGCTCGAGGAGGAGCAATGATGGAGGTGTTAGTCATCCAGCGCTGACCTCCTTCTCCTCCCTCCTCTTCCTCTCGACTCCAACCTCTCCTCCTTGTCTTCCTCTCGTTCTGCCCCGGGGAGAAGTCTCATCCCTGTTGTTGTTTTAGTCGTCTGTTATTCTTTCTGCGGTCTCGTCTCTTCTCACTGCTAATTTCTCCTGAACAAGTCTCGTTTAATATTTCATTGTCGGCTAACGTTTGTTTTTCAGCAGGTGAAACTACCTTTAGTGAATATAATTCAGTTGCTAACATGCTAACACTTTAGCATCTTCATCTATCCTAATCATTAGTGACTGCTGTCTTTAAAGGCTTCTCCGCTCAAATGTTTCAACAACTACGGCTCAGATTTAAATCATATTTACTCTGGATGTTCCTGCTCACCGGAGGATGACATTTTAAGATCCCCAGACTGTTTCTATCACGTTACCATCAGGTCAAACCCCTCAACAATACGTTCTCTCTCCGCAGGCCCTGAACGGCTTCGTCCTGGTGGTGACAGCTGAGGGAATCATCTTCTTCTGCTCTCACACCATCCAGGATTACCTTGGCTTCCATCAGGTAAAACCCTCCTGTTCATTTTCAGGTATCTTCTTCTCCTCAGCTCTTTGGATCACGCTGTGTGTCCACCTTTTAGCTCGGCTTGTTTCATCGAGGTTGGAACGATAACATCCCCTGAAAACAGCACAGAGACCAAGAGAGGAAACACAGGACCAACGGGAAATTACCCTAATTGACAGACTTCTTAACACTTTACAATAAATAGGCAGTTCCTTTTTAGGCTGTAGAGGGTTTTTACTGTTGAGAGGACAATGAGGCTCATGACAAGCCGACCCTGAGAGCTGCAAGTGAATGCATCGCCCTGAGGATTGAAACAAACGCACATATGGAGCGAGAGCTTTAATCCAATTGGCTTCACAACGAAGCGCCGCTGCCTGCGGTCTAATCTCATTTTGTAGAATGTGATTATCAAATTACCCAAAGTCTGTCTGTCTGTCTGACACACACTTACACACACACACTATCTAACCACAGACACACTGAGCACAGACACACCTTTCCCCCTTTCAAGCGCACGCACAGGTGTAAACATCACCTCTCACCCCTCATTTCCCCGTTCACCTGAGGCGCGTCACCATGCATTTACCGAACAGACCCAAATCTGTGTTGAAGCCGCTGTCTCTGCTCACGTCGAGTGTTTGGAAACAAAACACACTGGGTGTCAGCGGCTGTTGTAACACCCATAGAACAAGACACAGGTGAGGAAGAGGAAGGGAAAGAACAGCCAGACAAAGGAAAGACACAGATGATGCTGCTCCTACTGGGATGCTTCGTAGCTTAGCCACTGTTACCTTAAAAAAGCCTTTGTTTTAACAGGCAGCCTGCGTAAAGCCCAACTACAATGAGAATATTAACTCCCCTTCTCATTCCGATGCTCAGAGGTATTTCGCGCAACACTACTGCCTGACAAAATTCCTCTTTGGTGACCTGTGTTTGACCCCTCCCACTCTGTGAGGGTGGTTCCACTCTGGTCATCAGCCAGGTCATGCTGGGTCTGGACGGCAGATATCGGGGTCATGGCGGGTCTTTGGCTTCGTTTCAACTATTTGAATCAAATGTTGAGCGACACTTGATTTCTTTTGGCTCCGCTTCAAGGCCAACAGAATCAAACGCACCCCTCGGGGGACCTGCTGACAGTGACGGCTTCAACAAAACATCTGCCCTAACTTGTGTGTCGTCTCATTTTCATTTTGATTTATCAGACTGTGAATTGTGTTTCCCTGTCAGACTGACGTGATGCACCAGAGTGTGTTTGAGCTGATCCACACTGAAGACCAGCAGGAGTTCAGGAGCAACCTGCATTGGGCCCTCAACCCCCCTGCAGGCCTTGGCCCCCCCACAGATCCCTCACCAGGTCTGTAAACTGGAGACAATTCAATTCACTGCTGTGTTGGTGATGTGCTTAGAAAGGGCTGAATAAACTTAGGCTACATCTGCACTAACATGTAAGGAGGACAAGACAATCATAGGCAGCGTAGGGAACAAGTACTAGACAATCAAAGGGAGCGTAGGGAACAACTACTAGACAATTATAGGCAGCGTAGGGAACAACTACTAGACAATCATAGGGAGCATAGGGAACAACTACTAGACAATCATAGGGAGCATAGGGAACAACTACTAGACAATTATAGGCAGCGTAGGGAACAAGGACTAGACAATCATAGGCAGCGTAGGGAACAAGGACTAGACAATCATAGGCAGCGTAGGGAACAAGGACTAGACAATCATAGGGAGCAAGGACTAGACAATCATAGGCAGCGTAGGGAACAAGGACTAGACAATCATAGGGAGCAAGGACTAGACAATCATAGGCAGCGTAGGGAACAAGGACTAGACAATCATATGGAGCGTAGGGAACAAGGACTAGACAATCATAGGGAGCGTAGGGAACAAGGACTAGACAATCATAGAGAGCGTAGGGAACAAGGACTAGACAATCATAGGGAGCGTAGGGAACAAGGACTAGACAATCATAGGGAGCGTAGGGAACAAGTACTAGACAATCATAGGGAGCGTAGGGAACAAGGACTAGACAATCATAGGGAGCGTAGGGAACAAGGACTAGACAATCATAGGGAGCGTAGGGAACAAGGACTAGACAATCATAGAGAGCGTAGGGAACAAGGACTAGACAATCATAGAGAGCGTAGGGAACAAGGACTAGACAATCATAGGGAGCGTAGGGAACAAGGACTAGACAATCATAGAGAGCGTAGGGAACAAGGACTAGACAATCATAGGGAGCGTAGGGAACAAGGACTAGACAATCATAGGGAGCGTAGGGAACAAGGACTAGACAATCATAGGGAGCGTAGGGAACAAGGACTAGACAATCATAGGGAGCGTAGGGAACAAGTACTAGACAATCATAGGGAGCGTAGGGAACAACTAGCAACACAAAACTGTCTGTAACTGTCTGTCCCCAAGGTTCCTTTTATCTGTACTGCATTACAGGTGTCGTGGCGGGTATAAAAAGCATAAACACTATTAGTTATTATTTGATGTCCTCAGGTGGCGAGTCGGTGTCGACCTCTTCCTGCCTGGTGAGCTACAACCCCGACCAGCTCCCACCTGAAAACTCGTCCTTCCTGGAGAGAGGCTTCGTCTGCCGCTTCCGCTGTTTGTTGGATAACTCCTCCGGCTTCCTGGTAAGACTGATTAACAGATACTCACACATTAGATAGGAAGAAACAAAGGCTTTGAAATATGGCCTTAAAAGTGGCTTAGATGAACCTGTTTGAGTGATGCAGAGATGTAGTTACTGATAGGCGGTTTCCCAGCCAATAAAGTGACAATAATGAGTCCATATTTGAGGCCTGTGGTGTTTTCAGGCCGGTCGGTGCTGATGACAGTATGGCGTGCCACCTCAGAGTCCCTCAGGGATCAGAAGCCACCATTTACTCTTGTAATCCGCCTTAAGAGAGCCTCGGGGTCGTGGGGAAAAGGGCCTTAATCCTCCCACCACCCACAGGAGACGAGAGCACAGGGGCGACTTGCTTAGTCAGGGTTGGTAGCTCCAGACCGGCCACTGCTACTTCCACTTAAGACAATTAGCTGCAGATGGAGAAAAACACCCTGCAGTTCAGTGGCAGCGAAAATCCCTTAAAGCTGCTGGGAAAACAGGGGCAGGGGCTCTCATGAGCAAGGCACTTCGGCGGCTTTTCAGTGCTGAATCGATGAGGCGATGGACAGGAAATGAATCATTTATCAAGCAAAATAAAAAAATGTCCTCATCTGTCACAAGAATGAATAACGCTGAACACATGAATGCACAACACTTAGGTTAGGTTCACTTCTGTATAGCTTTGTCGCCTGAGAGCTCAACTCAAGGCTTCATCGTCTTGCTCAAGGAAACTCGGGTTTGATCCCGCGGCTCTCTCCGTCCTCCCTCCCAGTGTGTTTGCGTGAGCATTAAGCCAGGTCTCTGCTTCTGTCTGCCGCTCGCTATGGCTTTGTTTTTTGTAATCCCTCCTGCTATTCAGGGCTAGATTCCTGACATCACGGCTGCAGGCCCTTAAACCCACCAAGGTCAATTAACCAGAGCTAACAGAGGAGGTGGGGGTCCTCACACGAGACGCCACAGGGTGAGCAGAGGACAGCAGACAGGAGAAAGTGTTCGCAGGGTTTTTTTCTTGGAGGTCTCTGTAAGGAAACCTTCTTAGTGTAGGTTATATGTTCAGGAATACTTTCACCATCAGACACATTTAGATGAGCAGAAACACTTTCTCGTAAGAGACTGTCGTAACATCTCGTCATTAAGCTTTGTTGTTCGCAGTGAGACCTATGGTTTGTCTAGAAAGAGTCCTGTGAGCCTGAGCTGGATGAAGAACAGTCATGCATGAAGTCTCAGTCACTTAAACACAGTTTTTAACCAGCGTACAGTGAGTCATGTGACCAGAGAGCAGCTGGAGGGTTTCCAGTAAGAGACACCAGTGGGCATAGTGTGTTTACAGTACTGAAGTGGTACTGCTCCCCACATTACCCAGCAGGATAAATAAGACTGATGGTGCTCGACAGGGAGAAAAGGAAACAGCACTCACTCGTCTGCCGCAGGACCTGACGACATCGTCTCCGAGGGAAAAGCGCAAGAACCAGGAAGTAGACTCACAGCTCTCTGTGTTCGTTTTATTTGTGATCTCAGGCGCTGAACATCCAAGGGCGGCTCAAGTTCCTCCACGGTCAGAGCCGGCAGCAGTGCGACAGCGAGGGGAGCGCCCCACCACAGCTCGCCCTGTTTGCCATCGCCACGCCCCTACAGCCTCCGGCCATCTTGGAAATCAGGACCAGGAACATGATCTTCAGGACCAAACATAAGCTGGACTTCACACCCATGGCCTGCGATGCAAAGTACGCTCTCAAACACTTATGACGTGTTTAATTCAAAGTGTTTTCAGTTACTGAGTGTGTTTGTGCTCGTTTCCTGGATTTTCAGGGGTAAAATCGTTCTGGGCTACACCGAGGCGGAGCTGAGAGTTCGAGGTTCGGGTTACCAGTTCATCCACGCTGCCGACATGCTGTACTGCGCCGAGAATCATGTCCGAAGTAAGTCACAGCTGTTTGCTTTCTGTACAACTTATATCACAGTTTGTCAAAGCACGGCTGAGACTGGAGAGCTACTGGGGTTAGAATATGGGCGTAGAGGAAGTGAAAAGGTCACACAGATCTCTAAATCAAGCTCTGTGAAGGTGCTGTTGGGCAAGGCAGCAAAGATTCAGCTTTATTATAAACACTTGCACTTGCTTTGACTGTTAAGAGTGATGTAATGAGATCAATAGTTTATGTACGTTGACCTCCGGCTCATGTTTGGCTCAACACTACATTAATAACACATGCAACAAACAAACAAACAAACGCTCTGTGTGCGTCTGCCGATGATGGTGGAAATCTCCAAGCGAGAGTCAAGTGTCCTACTTACCTCGTGTACCGGATGACCCGGTTAGTCGTAACCATGGCGCCCTCGACACGCTGCTACCAGACACGCTCGCTCACAAAGACACACACTGTACGCATGTAGTCATGCATACGGAAAGGGAAACACATGCATATGCATTTGGAAACATACAGCACAGAGACACATACATGCTCTGATGCACGCACAGATGGGAGGGCAGGTTTCCATACAGCACAGCAGAACCAGGATATTGCTGGACCAGTTGGAGACGTTCCCTCCTGTAATCCCTCAGATTATGAGCACAAGCATCATCAGTACAGCCACAGTAGTGAACTCACAGCTCCTCATTGGTTCGGTTTGGTTCTGCTGAGAGACACAGTTTGATAAAGAATCATTTCAGGTCACAGAGCTACAGAGTTTGTCCACAGACATGAATATTGCAGTTCCCTCTAAAGGTCAGCAGCTTCTGGCTTTTACTGCTAAAAATATGCAGCGATGACTGAACTCTGCAGATCCTAAAAACAACATGCTGTTCCTTTACTCAGGATCCTCTGTATACAGACTTTCACAGTTGTCGATGCGTCCCAGATACTCAGTGTTCCCATCTGTTCTCCTGGTATATTCGTCCACACGGTCTACAGGAAGCAGTGTTCCTCTGGTTCTGTGCTTCACTGTGATGTTTGCTTAGAAACGAGACGGCACAGAAACATGACCTGCACCACAATTACACACACCGACAGACACAAGACTGAGCAGTGGAGATGAGGGACCGCCGGTAGAAGGATGTGTGTGTGTGTGTGTGTGTGTGTGTGGGGGGGGGTCTCTTTAAGTGTGTGCAAACAAGACTTGTAACATGTGCATGTAGCCAAAGTGAACATCAGCATGTAGCCTCCATCACAGCGGCACGCCCGACTGAGCAAATGCACTGTGAGTGTGTGCACACTGCGGGGCGTACAGAGCGTAAACAGCAGTGACACGGAGCCTCTGATGTCTCGTCTGATGTGATTCCAGTGATAAAAACGGGCGAGAGCGGCCTCACCGTCTTCAGGCTGCTCACGAAAGACAACCGGTGGAAGTGGGTCCAGGCCAACGCCAGGCTCGTCTACAAGAACGGCAAGCCAGACTACATCATCGCCACCCAGAGGCCCTTGGTGTAAGTGCACGAGCGTTGATTTTAGAGTCTTAGCTGATTCATCTATTAATTTCTGCTCTGTAAAATGTTTCCTCACAGGGATGAGGAAGGAGGGGAGCACCTGAGGAAGAGATCGATGCACCTTCCCTTCACCTTCGCCACCGGAGAGGCGATGCTCTACCAGACCGGTTACCCGCTGCACGGCTTCCCCGATTCCTTCCAGGGCAAATCCAAAGGCAGCAAGTCCAAGAAAGGCAAACTGGACAAGAGCTCCTCAGACGACCTGGACCCAAAGTCCCTGCTGGGAGCGCTGATGAGCCAGGATGAGTCTGTGTACGTTTGCCAGCCGGACCCAGAGCCTAAGTTGTCGTACCACAGCAGCCTTTTTAGCGAGCAGCAAGGTGAAGGACACGGTTTCGGTGGTTTGTTAGGCGGTGACAGCTGGCAGATCCCGTCTAACGGGGACGCAGAGAGATGCAACAGCAAAGCATCAAGTTTCGACCCACTGCTGGCCACTTTGGACTCTCTGTCTCTGGACGGAGACGAGACATGCTCCAACAGCGAGCTCTTTAGTGCCCTGGAGAATCTCGGCCTGAATGCCGAGGACCTGGAGCTGCTGCTGCTGGACGAGAGGATGATCCAGGTGGAGCTGGGCCCCAACCACATCCCGACGCTTAACGACCTTCTCACCAATAACGAAATCCTCTCCTACATCCACGACTCGCTGGAGAGCGCGACAGAAGGGGGGGGCAGAGGTGGATTTGGACCGCCGAACACAGACTCCGCCCAAAGCGTCTCCCAGCAGCCACAGGCGTGCCCCCCACCCGCTGTCCCTCCACCTCTCCCTATCACCCAGCTGTCGCAACAGATGCAGCAACACATCAGTGCAGGCGAGCTGGTGAAAACTCAGCCCGTCATTCAGTCTGTGTCCCAACCTGCGGACGCCAAGGTTTTAACTAACGGTCACTGGGTGGTGACGACAGGGAACCACCATCACCCCAACAACCACACCCACCATCACCCACATACTGTGCTCAAAGCCTCACAGCTGAACGGTGAACATAAACACCTTAATGTGCTCCTGGAGTCCAGTCAGCAGTGGCAGCTACAGCAGGACCAGCACCCGCTCCACCTCCAGTCCCATCAGCAGCTCAGCAGCCAGAGTGCTCCGCCGCCCGCCTTCCAGAGTCAGCTCGGACTTACAACAAACGGATCTTACATCCCAAACGGACACGCAGCCTTTCCACCCAACATGGACGTCGGCCACGCAGGCTACAACCTCTCCAATGCACCGCACGCAGGTGCTGCTGCGCTGAACGGCGTGACCACCCCGGACGTCTGTCACTACCAGAGTCGGCCGTACCAGCTGCACCAGAAACACCAGCAGCAGGTGCCGCCATCCTGTTTGCCCCAGAGCTCTGCACTGGAGTTGGAGCAGTTACTGGGTCTGTCGCAACCACAGCACAGCCTGCCGTCGTTAGAGGCTTACAGCATGTTCAACACCGCCACACAGGAACCCTCTCACAGCAAGGTAAGACGCCAGGAAGGGTCACTTTACATTCAAGAAATATGGGTCAGAGTAAGAAGCTTGTTGAGTGAAATACAATGTCAGGGCCTCGGGTCTTCTGTCAATCAATATGTGAATTTCTAAATGTTGACGTCGTGGAGTTAAACCCAGGACAGCTTTTATTATCCTGCAGTAAGTCTCATTAAACCCAGAGGTTGGAGGGTAATTTGCTTTTTATATGCCATCCCAGCATCATACTAGTGCATCCATTAGAAGGTGAGTCATGCTTTCCCTTCCCTCAACTGTCATCCCGACTCCCACTAAGACCTTCTGTCTTGTGTCAACCCCGCTCTGTCTTCCTCTTCTCCTTCTTACCATCTTAAAAACGACTCCCGCTGCCAGCTCTCCTCATCGCTGTTTGTTCTGGGAGCCAAACTCTTGATCGTGGCCCACTGACGAGGCCCCGAGTCTGCGTCGCCCTCGAATATCAGAGAACATCAACAAACCGAGGGCTGCAGAATCCACGAGCCTTCAACCCCTGCGCTGTTCTCTTTCACTGTCATGAAAATGGATTTTTTCCGAGTCAGCACACAGAGGCCTCGGGCTGGCATGGAGCTCAGTGTAAACTGTGATGATGCGACCAGACATGCCATGTAAATAAGACGAGGGGGAGACGGGTCAGAGCAGCACAGTCTGAGAATAGACTGTTGCAGTAGAGTCTGCGCGAGTTAAGGGTTGTTCAGGAGGTTTTATTTGGGCTGTTTCTGCAGTTAATTACTGTGTTTGCTCTTACATCAGGCTGTAATGTATCAGCATCAAACACACATTAAATACTTATATTTCTTTGTTGAATTTTGATAGTTGTTCGACCACATTCATCCAGTGCTCGAGAAATTTTTCAGGAAGTACCACTGACAAAACTTGAATAGAGCAGACCTCATCAAATTGAAGATAATGTGTAAAGATAAGTTATGGCGTCCTGAGCGGAGCATGACGTCATGTTTCCTCTGTGTGTTGTTGTAGTTAGCCGGTCTGGCCATGCATGCACGTTCGGTGGGGCTTTTAAATGCCTGTGTATCATTCTGTGTCTCCTCTCTACGTTCAGAGGATTTCTGAAATCTCGGATTCACAGGGTGGATAATTGATGTGTTGATCCGTTCAGAGCTGATCCGATCAAACCCCAATCAGTATTTTTTCAGCATTGGCAGTATAAAACAAAATCGGGGAGTGCAGCAAAATGCCGCCTACCTACTTTTGTTTATACAGAATGCGCCTTTTTCGTTGCAATGGGGGGCGTGAGCAAGTAACAAAACTTGTAGCTCAGCGTGTGACGTAAACAGCGACGTGGGAGGGAAGCTGCAGCTGGTCAGTCCTTCGGCGATTCTCTCGTATGTCGGCCCGTCCTTCACCATCCCCGTCATCTGATGATTAATGGCCTCTTTGTTTGCGAGGACAAGGAGGGCGCGCAATTCCTTGTCTCCCCAGTCTCCCTCCCGTTGTGGAAGGCCGCCTCGTTTTGTTTAAACTAAAAGGTTTCCCCAATATGTCTACCCTACGAGGCGGAAAATTGGGCACCATAGATCAACTTGTCAATTCATAACTAAATGGTATAGATATTTCAGTAACGCTCCTGATGAACAGTCCAGCTCCGAAGGTAGAGAACACCATCTTGACTTTAGGAATTTGTAATGGGCTTAACACATTTTTCATGACCCAATGAAATGCTCACCCCCATAAAATAATCTGTAGATTAATAACGATAGATAATAATTGTAGCTGGAGTCTTAATAAAATGTGAGCTACATTAAAAAGAACATTTAAGAACATCGGCTTCATAAGCAGTTTCAGATTTAATTGCAGGGATCTTGAAGCACAGTCAGACTCACCACAGCCAACATAAACCCAGATCCCAAAAACATTATTTGGGTCGGTTAATGAGACCGTATAATGTTCAGGGGAAGCAGGAATTTGTCTTAAAAGTCCAACAGAAACTTTTCCCAGTAATGACAGAGCAGCGAGGGCTGGGCAATGTCATCCGAAAAGACGCTAATCACTCCGAGTACAAAGACGCGCGTAGCTGGAGGTCCAGAGAAATTCCCATCATAAAACATAATGAGGTAATGGGACCTCGCCGATCAGCGCTGCCAAATTTAAGCAGGATTGAAACCAGGAATGTGTCCGCAGCACAAATGGCACCTCTGGTTTATTTTTCTGCCTCTGCAGAACAAGTGTGTATTGTTACCTCAGCTGTGGGCACGGACAAAGGCCGGTCAGCCTGCTGGTTAAACAAGCAAAATAAAAACCTGGCATTATGAGGCTGAAGTGGTGTAAGATCTGCTGTAGTTTGAATCTCACCTTGGCATTGTCAGGAACGCAGGAACCCCCTCGTCCATTACGTCACTCCGTCACTATATTTAATGAGTTGTGTACGTGTGAAAGGTTATCGAGGATCAGATGATTGTTCCACAGCGGGGTAACAAAGGAGGTATAATGAAACATAAGAGAGCGGGCCGCAGAGAGGAAACAAGGAGCAAAGAGGCAGTAGTGAGAAAAAGAGTACAATAATGAATAGAATAAGGTCGGCCCCAGAGATGGTCGACCCCGGCAGGCATCCATTCATCCCCGCCCCATTCAGCCTCCACTGTTATTCTTCAGGGTCAGTGGCTGTCGCTGAAAGAAAAATACTGGCAGGCTGGCCAGTCAAGCATGAGCAGTGCTGACCTACAATTTGACTGTCATCATTACCTAATGCTGTGAATGCAGGGCGGAGGGGGAGGCAGGCGATGTGCGCAGACTATTCTCAGCTCAGAGAGAGGAGAGCAGGGCTCCACTGGAGTTTGCTTTACGCTCATTTTACAGACCGAAGGGAAAAGTGCAGCACAGCAGGAGGGAAATGTCTCCAAAAATTAAACTATATTTTATCTACAAGTGCACGTCACACACTGAGCGAGCCGCCCTGACGCTGTGGGCTAATGGGCATGTAGCTACTTCCATGTTTCAGATGATGCGTCATGTTTGTAGTCGACCAATGAAAATTAACGCGTGGCAACTTCCTGTGTCTGTCCTTTCAAATTAAGGCCCAATCTCATTACCCCCCCTTGCCCACTACCCCTTGGCCCTTGAAATGAAGCAACGAGGGATAGGGGTTGAAATCTTTCCCTAGGAATTGGGACACCACTCTCTACGTCACCACGGCGGTTACGTTCACGCATACATAACTATTTAAACAGGAAGCTGCGAGCCATCTACATTTCCAACCAGCATACAATGGAGTCTCCAGTTGAGTTCACCCTACCGATCGCTAGCTAGCTAACCAGCTAACATTACGAGGCAGCATAGTTATACTAGCTGCCGTGTTATCGTCATATGAAAATCCGACAATTTTGCAGAACAGGACAGATGACAGATGCCAGATAGTTAGCTCGCACTAACAAGCAACCTGACGACAGTGACGTTAGCTTTCTGTCAACTCCAATCTAGACATTGTGAATAGCAATTAAAAATTTTATACCGTTCTCTACACAAATACAGTTATTCGAAAACGTTTTTACAAAAGTTCCATGTTTATTTGTGAAATTATACGTACATGTATGAACTTTTTTCCCCATCTCTTGCTCGGTGGTAGCCATGGCGACATCCACGCCTCACTGGCAAGTCGGCATCTGAAATCCCTCATTCCGAAGGGCTAGTTTCATACCCACTACCCCTCGTTATGCCCCCTACCCCTCACGGGACACGCGAATCTAGGGGTAGGGTAGTGGCTGATGTTTTTTTTAGTGTTGCATCAGTATCTGCAGGCTGTAAAGCAGCACTCGAGGCTAACGACGTTCCCGCCAATAGCAGATTTGTTTGGGGTGAACAGAGAACTTCCCCGCGACACCATCGGGATAAAAGGACGCAGTAAACTCACTATCAACATGTTTGGACGCACCCTGTTGTTTCCCTAACGATGCTATCTTGTGAACAGCAAATCCGTGTTTAAATCAGCAGGAGGTGAGCTAGCTAACGTTAGTTGTTAGCTGCTAACGAAGGTTGCATTATGATGCATTCAAGCTCTTGTCAGTAAAAATGAGTAGGTAAGTTATTGAAATAGATATTAGAGAGGGATTTATCGTATAATAAAAAGGCGTCTGAAGCCAAAAAAAAAAAAGAGGTGTATCAATAATTGATGCTCATTCAATGTCTTGCAATGAAGATTTCTCTGTTTCACTGGCACAAAATTATAAGTAACATATTAACAACAACAACAACAAAACATTAACATCCCTACCATAAACTGTATAAAAATATACTCGACATAAAAACAATAACGTTACCCATTGGTTTGTGGACCTGAGCCCCAAGTTTGGCGACATAAGACGTAAGTAAAATATAAACGGGTGAGTTATATAAACAGTCAACAGCTGTACAGTTGTCATAAATGTTTAAATTAGCTTTAGAGACCAAAACTGTTTCTGTACCAGGCTGTAAACATGTTAATTGCAGCTGTAAAGTTAGACTTTTTAACTTGAATGTCGATGGGGATTGACTCGCTCTTGGAGCCAGCATCTAGTGGCCATTAGAGGAACTGCAGTTTTTGGTACTTTGGCATCGGTTTCGTTGTTTTTTAAAGACTTTTTTAAACCTTCCAAAGGAGAATTCCCAACCACATATTTAAAAATGGCCTTGTCTGTAGTGTGAATGTGTTCAAGTGTCATTAATTTCCTTTGTCACTTTATGATATCATGAGCAAAAGAGCTAAAACATGCAGCAGGAAAGCAGAAACTCAGGTTGCTGTGACACCTGAACTCCTTCAGCGCTCACTAATCTGTTAAGGATTACAGTCACTGTGACTTACACATCACAGCAGCTACAGACTGCAGGGTACTCCACCCTCTCTCTCTCTCTCTCTCTCTCTCTCTCTCTCTCTCTCTATCTCTCTATCTCTCTCTCTCCTTGGTGTTGTCTCTTCATGCCTCCTCTAATGTCCATCCGTCCTTCCCTCCATCACTCGTCCTCCTTGTGTCAGGGCGTCTCTCAGGACTCCAGGGCTGCCCGCTCAACAGTGCTAACTGCCTGACCTGCTTCTGTGGTCGAGGTCAACGTGCCTCCATTACTACTGTACACAGAAAACACAGCTGATGTCTGATGTCTTGTGATTATTTCACTTAAATTAATAAAAAGATAAATGTTTTCACAAGCAGAAATTGTGCTAAAATGTCAACGTCTTTGTTTTGCAGCTGGAGAACGGCTGCCTCCTCAGTGCCACCAACGCAGCGTACATCAGGACGTGTCTGATGCCTAATGGAAACGCAGTGGCGACAGGCGACATCCCCGACGGACTCCCCGCCCTGCAGGACCCCCAGAAGTCTGGATTTTTCCTCTGAAAGGATGACGGCAGAGTGTCACTTTGCATTCGTGCTACTCTGAGAACCAACCAGGAAAGATGTTTTATATCTGTCACATATGTTAGTGTTGCTAGCCGCGCGCTCACTGAACGTTTTGTTTTCATGTTTGGATAAGATTTGTGCTCTTTGTTGCCAGTCAGGTGTTTCCAGGTTGCCGGAGCATGAACCTGACAGGAGTGTCGCTCTCTGACCTGTATATACACCGGAGAGACACTCAGCGAGGCCGCTCACTTTATTAAACCGGGCTCTTTTTATCTGGTGCTCAGATAAGTTTAAAAAGAACGAGGAGTTCCTGTTTCGCTGGATCACTAAAACTGTTAAACAAAGATAAACTCAGCTCAGACAATCAGTACGTTAGCTAAGGATGCACGATAAGAGGACAATTTGGGCTAACGTTAAATATTGCGATGACAGTATTACTTGTGATGAATAAACAGATGTTAAAGTGCACTCTGCCAATACAAAGGAATAATAGTTAAAGTTTAAAGTGCAGTTACTGCTCTAAAACTCTCTTTCAACCAACTCCAAAAATGCCAGATTGAAATATCGCACTTGCAATGGCGATAATAGAAACAGTATCCTGTGCAGCCCCAGTTTTAGCACCATATAATGTTGGAGCTGGGCTATTTAAAGTGCTGTCTACATATATACAGATATTTTTCTACATTTTGGCCTCTTGTCCGCACACACTTGTCTTGTGTTGGTTGAACACTCGACGAAGGTCCAGGAGGATAGAAACGTTAGTGTCACTAATAAATTGTGAAGCTGGGCGAGAGCAGTGTGCGGGATTTTCTGTTGAAGACTCAACTGATATTTTCCAGCGTTCCTGCGTCTGAGACAGGTGGATGTTCTGATACCTTTCTGCAAACCAAGAGTGGGACTGTTGCCAGTGAAGTGCTTTGGCTTTGAGTGAGCTCTTTTGTCCTCACATCGAAGGGGAACAAACCGTCATGAAATCTACAGTCGATGTTTTTAGCTTTTACACTTTACTACCTTTGCGACGAGGGGAGAATGTGGGAATCATTTTTGTGTTCTCGTGTGTACGGCTATGTTTTGTAAATCAAACGTTGTGTGGACAAAAGGGGAAAAAATCAGTTTCGAAAATATCTGTATCCATGTAGACAGGGCCTTAATTGTCTCACCTTCATAATGTGCAACTTTCACATCACTGCTGACCATTTCCTAAAGCATATGTGCGTTTTAGGATTCCTACTAAGCAAGTAAATAAAGCTGCATAAGATTGACAAGCTCCAGCATCTAAAAACATAGATTGTAATTGCTAAACCAACGACTGCCTGCAAACTAAGTAATATTCCACCTTAAAGCTCCAGTG
Organism: Epinephelus awoara; assembly: GCA_035609425.1. Taxonomy (NCBI): domain Eukaryota; kingdom Metazoa; phylum Chordata; class Actinopteri; order Perciformes; family Serranidae; genus Epinephelus; species Epinephelus awoara. The sequence goes on from CM069317.1 coordinate 20,334,474, forward strand.
TGTAGGATTAAGGGGGATATATCTGCAGAAACTGAATATAATATAATAAGTATGTTTTCCTTAGTGTATAATCACCTGAAAATAAGAATTGTTGTGTATTTGTTAGCTTGAAATGAGCTGTTTATATCTACATAGGAAGCAGGTCTTTACTTATGGAGATTGCCATGTTTCTACAGTAGCCCAGAACGGACAAACCAAACACTGGCTCCAGATAAGGCCACTCACGTTTGAGTGTTTTAGGGCCCGTCCCAATACCCGCGAGGGGTAGAGGTGACCCAATTCCTTTTTGCATGTAGGGGGCATAACGAGGGGTAGTGGGTATGAAACTAGCTTCGGCAAGTCAGCATCCCTTCGGAGCAAGGGATGCTGACTTGCCAGCGAGGGGTAGACCTCGCCATGGCTACCACCGAGGAAGACACAGAGAAAAAAGTTCATACATAGCTAACATTACCATCATCAAGTTGCTTCTTAGCTCGCTAGCACTATCTGGCATCCGTCATCTGTCCTGCTCTGCAAAATTGTCGGATTTTTCACATTACGATAACACACCAGCTAGTATGACTATGCTGCCTCGTAATGTTATCTGGTTAGCTAGCTAGCTAGCAGAAGTCCCCTGTCGTACATATCTTATTAATCTAATGGTACGTTAGTAGCAAGTATAATAGTAGCTAACGTTACTGTTATGTTGTAGATGCTGGTTGGAAATGTCGATGGCTCGCGGCTTCCTGATTAAAATAGTTACGTATGCGTGAACGTAACCAACGCGATGACGTAGTGAGTGGTGTCCCAATTCCTAGAGAAAGATTTCATATTTCATAGGATCCACACTAAAAATGTACGTACGAACAAAAGCCAAAAATGTCATGCGCCAAAAAAATATTCAACAGTTCCTACAATCCACCTTCCATCTCGCCACAATGTCTTGTCTCCAGAATATTTGTAAACGTGGGTCAAGTCGGTTTTTATAGATCACAACTTTTGCGTGGGAAGTGACGTATGCCTCTTTCACGCCTCGTTTGTGTGTCATCAAATGTCTATAAATGAGGAAGAAGAGATACGTGGATTATTCTGCTCCTGATTAAAACTTCCTAAACACTAAACACTGAGGGAATTAGGGCCAGCAGACGTTTTTAGCAGGTCGCAACCCGTAAATCCGTCTAAATCTTACACACTTGTTCGTTAAAAAAACGATGGTATGCTTTTTAAAAATGGTCTGCAGTGATATGTAAAGACTTGATTTGCAGTTAACGGGCTGCAACAGAGCCTCCAGTGGAGATTTTATAACGTCTCTACTGTGTTTAGATTGAGAATATTCGTGTGTGATGAAATAACAGTCACAAACTTTGTATAATAACAAGCTGCTTTCACTGGTGTGCGCACCACTCAACATGTCTGCTGGTAACCTGCTTGTGTTTCCTCGTACAGGAATGTTAATCATGTGGAGAGAGAGACAAACAGCCACGAGATTCGGACCGAACACACCAACAGATTATTTAGACGTCAGTGTTGTAGTTGTAGATGGCCTGTAGGGTTCGTAGATGTCGTTCGTCCTGGTGCTTTAAATGTCGACAAAACAGCATTTCATTCTTATATAGTTGAGATGAGATTCAAACAGGTGGCGAAGGGTTGAAATCAGAAAGTTTTTATTTATTGCCGCAGAGAGACCACGTTGCGTCCGTGGCTGCGGCGTCACCGCGTTTATCCTAATGCTGCATTCTAGCCTATTTGAGGTTTACAATGATGTTGTGCACTTACATGTATATTAGCGGCAGAATCAGAGGATCTGATTTGTCCGTCAGTGGCACTGAACTCAAACCTAAAAAAAAAGCATTTTTGTTTCCTGACCGGAGACAGTGTGAAAATCTCCCGTTAATGCCTTGTCTCGGCGGCCTCGGGCCAGTCAGACTCCCGCTTACTTTCTCCTGCAGTCGTGTCGCGTGGGAAACACTGAGTGCACTCACATGCACACAGTAATCCATTAAGGACCTAATTGTAAATAATAGATTACAACTGAAGACCGAAGAGGAAGTGCATGGACGTATTTCTGGAGTTTTTGTTTTCCTGTGGTCACAAATGATTTAGAGAATATATTGCACTTACTTAAATGTAGGAAACAGTCTCTTCTTTTTTTAACTCTCATTTCTGGTCATTATGTTCATGTGTGGAAACCAATTTAAAGTAAAGATCAGAGGCAAAGTGAAAGTGCTCCCTGATCTGAAGCATCAGCTGGAGACTCAAACCAAACCATGCTAGCCAGGCCAGGCTAAACAGAGCTAACAGACGGACACGAGCTCAGACAGAGAGTTGTGTCCTTCCTTTGCAGTGTAGACTTTCCCTACAGGACTGGGAAATGCTCACATACTGAAATGATGCGTCTCAGCTTCTGTTAAAGGATAAGTTTGGTATTTTTCTACCTCTATTTTCTGATGTGACGAATGGGAATAGCAGTTTATGAAATTGGTCCATTACAGGCTGCAATATAACCACTCTGAGCATGTTTTCACCGTCAATGTTCGCCCATTGAAAGGCTCAGATTGTTATTCTAAGTGTCTAACAACTACGGCCGTCCCAAGCAATTATTTTACTAATGATTAATCTAGGGATTATTTTTTCGATTAATCGAAAACACACTTTATTCAAACTCAAATCCATCGTAGTTATTCTTGTTAGCCATCTACGTAGTTCATCATTTCCATAATGTTGTCAGAGACTTAGAATAACAGTCTGAGTCTGTCAGTGACAAAAACAAACTTTCAGTGGACGTAAATTGACGGTGCAAACATGCTCGGAGTCGTTATATTGCAGCCTGTTTTGTCTCTATTATTACTTAGACCCAAAAACATGTGAAACAGGGTCCAGGTTGAAAAATCCCGAACTCACCCTTTAACCCACAACATGTAGGGTCTGAAAATGTTCTACTTCGGTCGTAGCATCAAACCAGACACTGTAACAAACACCACTGCACACGCTGAGACTTTATTCAGCTGTCCTGAGGACATGAGGACAGTTTAGTGTCTTTGTTGTCTTTGTTTTTGTTTGAATGTCACACAGTCAAACAAACTCGTCACCACACTTCCTCTAAACAGTAAAACGAAACTGGATTCCCTCGAGTCGTCACCTGGACGCGAAAGCTCGTGCTGCGTTCACGGCACGTCAGATAAACTGTGAATAACAGAAGCAGCTTCTTTACTGGAGATTATGTTGAAGAAAATGATTTAATGTGTGGATATCAAGAGCTGTGATTTCTAATGACTATAATTTAATGTAAAATCACAATAATCAGGTCTGACGTGATGTGAACGCAGCGTCACTCACTTCTTAAAGGTGTAAAAACGACAGGCTGGACAGCATTTAGCATTTAGCACCGCCTCCAAAACCAAATGAGAAACATGTGAACACACGTGTGTCTGCAGTCGCTCCATTGTTGAATGTCTTGTGTAAACCGTAACGGAAAAACATGAAGCTTTTATTTCACTACAAAAAAGGTGCTTCGAAGTGCTCTGTGGATTTCGGTAGTGTTAGCTGACGACGAACGTCACGACGACAAAATGCATTTACAGATTTTTGCCTCTTTTTGTTTTTGTAAACTGACTTTTGGTATAAAACAGAATATTTAAACCAGTTGTGAGATCAAATGCTGTATGAAAGATTATAAAATGGCAACCATATTCCAAGGCGCTTTAAAAACAACATAAAAAAAAGGTTGTGTGTATATAAGTGTGTTTTTTATGGCGTTGTTGCAAGCACTACTTTACAATCACTGCTCTTACAAACTCTTTCTCCAGCACTGAAAGTAGTCTTGTAGAAGAAAAGCATTTTATGACTCCATGTTGTGTGAATATTGTTCCCAAGAGTCGTGTGTTTTATCTCTGTGTCATGTTCGTCACTTGAGCTCAAAACAAAAACGGTGCCATAATGGTAAGATATCAATCGTCTGAACACTTGAGCTACATTTTACATGAACATCTTTTTTTAATCCACTTTGTCCACAAGTGTTTTATATTTTCATTGTGTTCATCAGTCGAACTCTGGAACCAAACTCTATGTACGCTGTTTGCTCGTGGTTCTTTTTTTTTGTTCTGCTTTTTAAAGCACACAGACTTTATTTTGCTACTTTTATCACTGAAGGTCGTAGCTGTCATTTTTAAAAATGCAGTCTGTCTTTGAGCCGTGTGTTGGAAATGTGCTCTTGGATCCTGGAAATAAAGGATTTTGTGCAATCACACTGGATCGTCTCCTCCGTCTGTCTAACTGTGCTAACGTCTCCTGTGTCCTCTGCCTGTAGTTCCCTCACCTGAGCTGCTCACCTGTTCCCCAGTCAGTCCTTCAGGCAGAGTGCAGAGTAGCCAGCCTCTGACAGTCATGACAGGAAGGTTAGGTAAGAAACTCACTCAGATTAAACAACATGGCGCCCACTTCCTGTACAGATATTCTCACATTACAGCCAAACTGTGCACTAAAATATGGTTCGGTCGGGCGGAGAGCCGAAGCGCTTGCTAAAGTGACCTCCTGGGAGCCAAAACGTGCGCTAAAGTGCCCTCTTGGGAGCCAAAACGTGCGCTAAAGTGCCCTCCTGGGAGCCAAAACGTGCGCTAAAGTGACCTCCTGGGAGCCAAAACACGTGCTAAAGTGCCCTCCTGGGAGCCAAAGCGCTCGCTAAAGTGACCTCCTGGGAGCCAAAAGGTGCGCTAAAGTGACCTCCTGGGAGCCAAAACACGTGCTAAAGTGCCCTCTTGGGAACCAAAACGTGCACTAAAGTGTCCTCCTGGGAGCCAAAATGATTTTCAACCAGCTCTGTATCATTACAGCACGACACAGAGCTGGTTGAAAATCACTTTAAAAGTAAATATTACAGCAGTGACATAAAGAAACAGAATCAAATTAAATGCCTTAAATAATATAGTAACAATAATGAAAGTATTGAAAAACACACGAAAGCAGTATTTATTGTGTGTCCAGAAGAATAAGCAGTACGGTAAAATCCACCCTGAGCTGCCTCACAGGACCTCAGAGATTTCAGAAAGTGAAGTGATGCACGCCACCAGTAACCTAAGGAAGCTTTTAGCTGCTGTCACCAAACCGACAACACACACACACACACACGCACACCAGTATTGTCCATTCCCACCCCTCCGTTCTTACGCTTTTTGCACCAGCAGATGTGTGAAGTCGCGCCCGGCCAAAAGCAAACAAACACACACCGATACCAGAGGTGATCCGGCGCAGACTGAGGCGACTATAGAGATAAAACACTCGGCCAGAGCAGAAAATATCTTCACGTAAAAGCTCATTTGATGCTGAAGTGTCACAAAGTACCACAGACAGCCATCACTGTGTGAAAAATCAAAGCTCCCCTTCCCTGTAGGCTGCTGCGAGGAAAGGAGGTCAAAGTGGATCCATTTTGTTTTCTTTGTGCACTGAACCTTTTCAGCTGAGGCTCAGATCTACCTGCAGATCAGAATCCATTCAGAAAATTACTTAAAAGATAAAAGCGCAACGGTGAAGGTGTTTAAACGACACATCTCAGCTCCAGAGAGCTGCACACACACACACGGAGGCTTCCTCTCCCGAGTGCTGAACGCTGTCAGCTTGCTGACTTTACATCTTTAATGACTCGCCCCGAATCATTTATGAGAGTTTTTCTTCTCCCGCAGTCTTCAGCCGGTTAACTTTGCCCGCTTGTGACGTGATCAATCATCCAAGCAAGATGTTGTGTGTCCCACTTTAGCTTCCTCGGGGCCGCTGCGCCACACGGCCCGCCGCCGCCGGTTAGGCCCGCTGGGAGAGCTCAACGGAGGCCGACGAGGCAGCAGCCGAGAGCAAAGATGTTGTTGTTGTGTTGGTCATTGAGATAATTCATTACAGACGCTCCGAGGAAACCACAAGGAGGACGAGTCTCCTTTGTATTGATTAACGGTGCTGCAGCCAAACTGTGCTCGCTGCCACAGACGCCGAGACAGGTCCAGCAAAGTAGATTATGAGCTAAAGGCATCACTTCCCGTTCGTTTTGCAGTGTGAAGTATTTTTAAAGGAGCATTCCACCAAAATGAGTGTGTGTACGCAGGCTTTTAAACAATGACAGAGCTGTGTATACGGCTTGGAAACAGGTTAGTAAACGGTATAAAGCAGCAGGGAGGCCGGTGAAAATGTGCTGACTTTTTGGATATATCTCTTTCTTATTCAGTCTCTCTTTCAAACTCAGCGCAGACTAATTTAGATCGGTGTTGGAGCGCTGCTTGGTTGGAGAAGGACAATATTTTGTGGTGTGTGTCACTCCATCTCGCCGGTTAAGGGGATAAAATGATCCCATTCACCCAGGTTTTGTCTCCAGCCATTATCTACCCTCCCATATGCCGAGGGAGGCTCTGGTGAAGTTTTAGAGTCCTCACAACACTTGCAGAGATCCGAGGGAGAAGTGGCTAGCTGCACAGCTGCACACCTGATGGGGGCTGACGGCGCCCCAGATTCAAACGTCACAGAGAGGCAGTCAGAGCTACAGGCTACAATGAGGCTAAAAACAGAGTTCAAATGACATTTTTCCAAACAGCTTTTTATGTCGGGGCTTCAGGACACTTGGATCACTACGGACGAGTACGAGGACGAGCAGAATGGAGATATTTTGTGGTTTCAATTATGTGTTCTTGGACGTTTTAGGGGGCGATCACACAGAAATGAGATGCTAGAGACGCGGACGCTTCAAAGATGCTTGAAATGCTGGAAGCGCTTATTCAATGCGTGCTAGCTACTGGCTTCTGACACTCAAAAAGTTGAAAATATTTTAACTTTTCAGCGTCTACGTGCGTCTAAAAACACGCGTCTAAAAATAAGCGTCTATAAAAATGTGGCGGCGAGGCAGGTCTGAAGCAGGCAGCTCTACGATGTCAAACTACTTCCTGCTGTTTATTGCTTTTCCTTCCCTAATCTTTCACTGTGGAGGTCAGGTCTGCATGTGTGTATCCAGTTCAGACGGGTATTGACAGAGTTACTGGAGGTGTCCAATATTTAACACCTCCATCAGGAGGCTGTGTCGCTCCTGCTGCGTGGACACGATATGAAATATTTACTGGCCATCTATAAGCACTCAGGCCTCCTCTCTGAAGGAAAACATGTGAGCGGGTGCAGAGCTCCTGACCTGCTTTTCTCTCACGTGTTCAACAGCTCCAATTATTTTTAATGCGTTCGATCGACCCAGACGTACTCATAAACCTGATAAACCCACCTCGTTGTGTCTTCCTACATCTCCCACAATGCCTTCCACATCACCATATTTAAGTCACATTAACTACCGCCTCAATGTTTGAACCTCTGCAGCTCCCAGATTGATTTCCTGTCCAGATCTGTTTCTATTTTTTATTCCGCTTCTTCGTCCACATGCAGAGTTGCAGCAGGAAACACTGATCGCTCCCTCCGCCTGCACACACCCTGTCTCCACCCGCCGGGCTGTCAATGTGCATTAGCTCCGGCCCAACACACAGATACTCCTGCACTTCCTGGTATAAAGGTAAAACACTCTCCTCCCCAGGAAGAAAAGCCAACGATAAATAATGGACATGGACTTTATTTGTGGCACAATAACGTTTCACAGACAATAAAACGTGAATAAATAACGTGACACAGGTTTGAGATCAAGTAGAAAACTGAATGAAAGTGAAAATTACCTGATTTAATTCATTTATCTGCAGCGAGTGACACAGAAAGGTCCAGATGGCCGAGCAGAGCGCCGTGTACGCTGTCATAAAGGTTTAAACAGAGAGCTGATGGTCGGTGTTAACAGGCAGGGAGGCTTTTAGGGAGGAAACACCTCCTCAACAACCTCCAGCTCCAGCTCCCATCACTGTAACCCAGATCTGAGCTCTGACTCCCTGCAGCTCGCTCACACACACACACACACACACACACACACACACACACACACACACACACACACACACACACACATTAAATATTAAAGGCAGTTTGTAAATTCAACAAATGGTTTAATAATGTACAGGGTTCATCAGTTTTTATAAACAGCTAAATACCTCTAATAATAGTTATAATGAAAACTAAGCAAAAAAACATACTAAAATAAATACATGAATTAATTATGAATAATAATATTAAAACATGTACAAATAATAAAATATGTAAAAATAAAATAAAAATAGAATAAATGTTTAAAGATAAATAAATAATATAATATAATAAAAAATTAATAAAAACAAATACATAAAGATAAAAATGAAAAAAAAGATTTTAAAAAATAACTGAAAAATAGAAATAAAATTAATAAAGATACAATGAAATTATGTAATAACAAATGAAAAAGAAATAGAAATAAAATAATTAAGACAAAAATTTAATAAATAATATAATAAAATATTAATAAAAAGAAATGAATAAATAAAGAAAATGAAATGAAATAAATAATACAATACAAATGAATGAAAAATAGAAATTAAATAAGTAAATAATGATAAAAATTAAATAAGTAATATAAAAAATGAATATAAAATAAAAGTAAAATAAATGTATAAAGACAAAATGAAATAATATAATACATGAATAAAAACAAAAATAAAATGAATTCAGACAAAAATGAACTAAACATTGTGACAAAAATTCATACAAGTAGAGAAATAGTTATCGTGATACAAGAAAAAAAACATATAAAAAATGAATAAATATAAAACAAAACAAAAATCTAATTTATTATAGGAGAGATAAAAACAAGGCCATACTTTATCCAGAAGGAAAGATGTAGTTGTTAAATGCACATGCTGAGTTTGTTTTAAACATTTTAAATGCTGCAGTCAGAAAGCTTCAGATGAATGAACCTGATCTCAGTGTAAATTTAGATTTGGTTGTAGAACAGATTTTCTGCTTGATATGAGTCACTATTAATGGATGATGAGCACTGAGCAGGTGCTGCCTGAACCAGAGTTATCTCAACTCTCAGAAGAGTTCAAGGATCACAGATGTCAGAGAAATGAACGTTATATTAGGGGCAAATATTAAAACTTTAAAGCAGGAAGGTTTGAGTTGATGACTGGCTGCAGGTCGCTGTGAGGAGACTCATTGTGTTGATGAAGTAAAGGGCGTGTCTCAGCAGGTCCACACAGCGGGGCAGTAAAGAGGTCAGCAGCAGCTTGGTGGAGTTTATTGGCTGTTTAAACTTATTAAATTAAATCAGGACTTCATATATAATAAGGCCTGAAGGACACGTCATACAGACATGTTGTAAAGGATGACTGATCATTCAGATCCATCAGATCAGACTGAGAAAACATTACTCCAAATATTCAGGTTCCTGAAAACCTTGTTCAGCAATTGCAGGTGGTCGAAGTCGACGTGAAACGAGCTAAAAGGTCACAAACCCTCCAGAGGGTGTGTGTGTGTGTGTGTGTGTGTGTGTGTGTGTGTGTGTGTGTGTGTGTGTGCGCGCGTCCCGACCTTTACTGAGTGTCGGTGTTCAGCCTGCAGGCCTCGACCTCAGCGCGGCGCTCAGGTCAAACCACCACAAGAGTGTCGGTGTGGATCAGAGCTTTGACTGACAGCTCTCTGCTCTGACGCTGACAAAGTTAAACACAAATATCACACATAATTGTTAAGTTTTGGCCACTTGATGCAACTTAGTGTTGTTCATTGGTAAACATTCGCTAACGGTGGAGCTTTACGTGACACAACATATGACTGTTGATGTTTTGTGTGGTGTTTTCTTTTGCTGGGACATTTTAACGATAGTCGAAAGTCAGTGCTTATATGGAACTAGTACCTATACAACCGATACCTCCCGGACCCAAACAAAACGCACACTACAGTGCCTCCTTTAGTTTTTTTTTTGTTTTTTTTTATGCTGTGTCTGCCTCTATTGGACGTTACACGTAACAGAATCATTCATTCGTTCGTTCATTTGTATATTATTGTTTAAAGGCAAGCTAAGCACCGTTGGGCGTCACTTCTGTTTACGTTCAGCCATGTTATCAATCACAACGGAGCTAGCTCGAAGGTGACCCATTTGTGCCACTTTTCAACCTCCATAAAAAACTCATATGTTGAGGTATCAGTTCAGACACCGCCCCCTGTCTTCTAACAGTGAACACGTATGGACGGAAAATCTCGTCAATGGTGGAGAAGCGTTCTGTCACTGATGACGGAAAATCTCGTTAGTGGCGGGGAAAGTTTTCAAGAGAATGGTGTTATTAAGCGTCTTAGAAGAGCCTTGCTACCTATTAACGAACACGTTATACAAAGAGGTTAATATAAAATAGGAGGTATGGAAATAACAAAAATCAATGGTTTTCTGATTGACATTTAGGCTGAAGTAACAAAAATTGTTCGCTTTAGAAAATAATGTCAGTACAGTGTTTTGAATGATGAATTTCCTTTCTGGGAATTTTACGCTTTTCTTTGTTAAGGTTAAAATGCTATTAATAAGCTGATGGCACACTATAATGTACGTGAATTCCACCAGAGATAAAAACTCATAATTACATACCATTCTCATATGGTTCTAAGAAAACTCCGACCAATCATTGCGTTCAGACCGATAGCTGTCTTCCCCAGGTGGAGGCCTCCGACTGACGTAACCACTTCCGTAACATCTGAGATGGTCGCAGAGTTTCTGCTGGACAGGTATTTTTAACAAACGTAACATAACATTTTTAACGTAACATAGGATGTAACATTATACATGACAACACAGCATCCAATTGCTAATAGCTAATGTTAACCCACTGTAGCGTAGCCTCTGAAACGTTATCTTCCTTGTGCGTTTCCACTTACTAGTAACGTTAACGCGACTATCTAACGTTAGCACTGTAACCTTATTCTAAAACTCATCAGTCATCACTGACTGGTTGAGTTTTAAAACTCCGGGGTTGCGTTTGACTGTGCAGGACAGGTAACGTTATGTTTAGTTTGCTTCAATTTTAAAACATAACGTTATATGGCAACACAGCATCCAGTTGCTAATGGCTAACATTAGCCTACTGTAGCATAGCCTCTGAAACATCAACGTTCTCTTCCTTGTGCGTTTCCACTTACTAGTAACATTAACGCTACTATCTAACGCTAGCCTACTGTAGCGTAGCCTCTGAAACATTAACGTTATCTTCCTTGTGCGTTTCCACTTACTAGTAACGTTAACGCTACTATCTAACGCTAGCCTACTGTAGCGTAGCCTCTGAAACATTAACGTTATCTTCCTTGTGCGTTTCCACTTACTAGTAACGTTAACGCTACTATCTAACGTTAGCACTGTAACCTTATTCTAAAACTCATCAGTCATCACTGACTTCGGTTGAGTTTTAAAACTCCGGGCGGGGTTGTGTTTGACTGTCTTGGGTTTAACGTTAAACTAGCTCTCCTCTTCCGTGTGTCTAACGTTACCATGCCAACGCCTACGTCTATCACAGACGTAATGAGGACATAATGGAGGAGGGGGAGTAGGCATTTGGAGGGAGGTGGAGTTGTAGAAGTTCAAATTTTTTCTAAGTGCTGTGTGAAGTGCAAGAAAGGTAAGAGTAGCTTTAATCAAATCACGTTTGTTCAATTTAAATTTCACATCCATTTTTACTGCTCTGTAATTAAATTCACAAACATCTCTTTGTTCGCACTTCTATCCATACAGTTTACTTTTCGATGATATTTTTGTTGCTTCCACCCTTGATGGCGCTCTCCTTAACTGATCAAAAAAAAAATAGGGCTGTGATTGATGAATGTCAGTTTTAATCACCTTCATTTTAATCTGCTAATGTTCTGTTACCTCCACTCGTCATGATGAAGTGTTACCAAAGATATGGAGATGTAAACATGTGCCTGTGACCAGCTGCAGACTGAAGAGACTCTGTTTACTCTCTGTTGTGATTTTGTTTGACAGGAAGACGTTTCTGTTTTCTGTCCTTGTGACGCTTCACTGAGCACCTTCACCCGCACGGTTTGACCTTCAACCCCCGGCCTTCAAACACACACACACACACCACCCGGCGGTTTGTGTGTGGCTGACGACACGGCCGCTGTTACTTCGTCCTCCATGTCAATGTGCCAAAACAGGTTGGATCAGAGCGCTTGTTTTGTCGACCCCAGCAGATGAGGCGGGCGGAGAGGTCGTCAAATATTGATGCCGGGGGCAGAAACACACAACTGCTCCCCTCTGAGGGAACAGGAAACTTCTGCTTTCAGTTTTTTTGGTTTCTGTAAGCCAACAGGAAACATGGCTGAAATTATTCTTCTTTAAAAAAAAAAATAATCTGGGAGTTGTGAGGTGGAAATTTGTCAGGTTGTGTTTGTTTAAACCCTCCAACAGGTGACAGACGAAACATGTTCCCTTACAGCAGCTTGTGTTCATCAGACAGAATTTTTCCGAGGCTCTCCGTGTTTGTTGTGTCGACGCTGATACAATGATGCTGAATAATTCAGAGTATTTTCGGCGTCCTGCTGCCGGTTTTTCAGTTTTTCCAGGAAGCTGCTGAAGCTCACAGATCAGCCTGACCTAAAAGCTCTGACATCTCAAGGGGCGATCACACACTGAGCTGCCAAAAATACTCTACGTGTGTGTGTGTGTGTGTGTGTGTGTGTGTGTGTGTGTGTGTGTAGTCGCCAGTCGTCCACACTAGAGAGCAGAACCTTGACCTAGATACTGAAGAAACAAGGTTCAAGGAGATGAAGAAGAGGAGACGGGAAAACAAAGATGGGAGAGGAGAGAAGTGGAGGACGAGACAGGAGGGAAAGGACGATGGAGGAAGAAGAGATGAGTAGTGTTGGTTTGGAGGTCAGGGCCTCCCTCCTGTTGGTCTGATGGATCCACACTGACAACCAGAGACCACTGGGGACTCTGTGTGTGTATGTGTGTGTGTGTGTGTGTGTGTGTGTGTGTGTGTGTGTGTGTGTGTGTGTGTGTGTGTGTGTGTGTGTGTGTTCAAGCTCAATCTCACCCGAACACACACATTTCCCAGTTTCCCTGGAGGTGTTTTCTTTATCGACTGCGGCTCTGTCTGGAAACACACACACACACACACACACTCACGCTCGCATCCACAAAGGTCAGAGGTCAAACAGGAAGTGCTTTCCTCGCACAGATGGCGGGTTTCATGTACGTCGGAGCGTGAAAGGTCACAGGACAGTCGCACTGTAGGAGCAGTAGTAGTAGTAGTAGTGGACGCGGTCGTACGTGTTGAACTCAATGTTAATTAAAAATGAAGCTATGTTAACAGTGATGATGGAGATGGAGACGCTCAGGGTGACAGCGCTGACGCTCACAGTGACGATGATGATGATGATGATGACAACAGTGATGATCGTTATTTAAAGGAATTGGCTCACACTCTGCAAGGAGTCTGTGATCGACGGCGGCACGGACAATCTGTTTGAGCCGACCCGCCCCTTGTTGTTCTGACCTCTGCGACCTCTCCGGGGCTCTTCCTGTCGCAGAGTCCGAGCTGCCATGTTGGATCTGAGGCAGGGTGCGAACGAGCCGCCGCGCTGTCGCATTCATTAACACCTCCGCCCGTCTCACACACACACATGCTGTATAAGTTTAAACACACACCTACAGGTTGAGTGTTCACTGTGAAGCAGCTTCATGTCGACCCTCATTCTGTCAAAGGTGGGTCTGGAAATACGTTTGAATTTACTGTATTGGTCAGAGGTGTGAGTAACAGAGAGCGGGGTGATTGACAGCTGGAGGGCGGGGCCTGTCAGCACGTTTTAACAGTGTCTCTACATGTCAGAGTATCCGCAGTCAATTTAGTTTACAATCAGCCGTCACTGTGATCTTAATGTTGTTGCTACCTGCCAGATACGTCCAACATGTTCTGATCCCAAGTCGTCACATATCGTGCTTTGACAGTTGACTTTAACATCCACATAGTTAGCTAGGTGCCCTGTTGACATTCTGGGACACTGCAACCAATGCCGGAGTATCGCTTGGTTTGGCTCTAGGTTCATCAGGGCTGCGCTGGATTCAACATCGATCTCCATTTGAAATATCTGAAAGCAATTCACAAAAAGCCCCTTATTCCTAGCCCCCATAATACCTGCGTGAATTATGGGTGCAACTTCCGGCGTTGAACCAAAACTGGTAATTTCCAATGGTAACAGGTCTTTTCAACCTAACGTGCTAGCAATTAGCTTGTATTGCTCCATTAGAATATTGTTAACTTTAACATGGCCCGAGCTAGCTTAACGTAAACATCTGCTCCTTAAAATATTGCTAACTTTAACATGGCCCGAGCTAGCTTAACGTAAACATCTGCTCCTTAAAATATTGCTAACTTTAACATGGCCCGAGCTAGCTTAACGTAAACATCTGCTCCTTAAAATATTGCTAACTTTAACATGGCCCGAGCTAGCTTAACGTAAACATCTGCTCCTTAAAATATTGCTAACTTTAACATGGCCCAAGCTAGCTTAACGTAAACATCTGCTCCTTAAAATATTGCTAACTTTAAAATGGCCTGTTCTCCAAACGAATATAACATGCTAACATTATTAACAGAGCCTAGTTTTTTACTATTTTAACTGTTTTTCTGCATTTTTTTTAGTATTTGTTCACGGTTAATGATTGTTTAACTTTATTTGAATGGCTCTTATAAAGCTGATAATTATAATACCTTGTTAAATGGTGCTGAATATTGTGCAGTGCATCTGTGAACATTGCAACTTTAGGAGGGCCACCCAGATAATTTTAATATGGTTTACAGATCAATTATTAACCATTAACAACACTTAAGACAGTTTATGAAATGTTACCATGTGTGCAACAATAAACTGTTAAAATACCACAAATTAAAACATTACTAATAATAAGTAAGCATAATTAAGTAGAGTGAGTTAAATTAACTATTAATTTACCTTTTATCAATGATGGTTATTACTCCTTTATTTCTGTCACTTCTCTGCTGTTGTTGTGACTCCTCACACCTCCTGCTGCTGCTGCTGCTGCTGCTGAGGGAGATCACATAAGAGCCTCTTTATGTGTCAGACGGGCCTGTTTCGCCCTCTGCTGGATGCTCTGAGTACTGCACACTGGTCAGACTGGTGACATCACAGCAGCCTCACCTGCTGACAGCTCGCTCACAGGTATTGATCTTTGATTGAACAGGAGACTGGATCGATCAGAGGTACAAAAAAAAAATTTCAGGGTTTCTACAAGTCCTTAAAATCCTTTGAGAGAATAAATCAAGACCTTGGAAGTTTTTGAAAATAGATATATCTAGACATGGGTCATTAAAAGTGCTTGAATTTTTATATTTTGTACAAGAATATAATTATCTGACAAGAAGTATTCACACACAAGCCTCTGTCTCTTTTTAATTGTTGTGTGTGAGCTTCTGTAAAGACTGAGAGCTCCCATTATAAACACTATCAGTGATGCCATGTTTGATCCTTGAATTCAAGGGAATTTGGGCTGGAAATTCCCTGAAAGGTCCTTGAATTTGATGTCTAAGAAGGTGTGGTAACCCTGAATACAGATATGGTTTAACAGATGAAAATATGATGTCTGGATTAAACCTGGAAGTATATGTTGGCATTTTATTAATAGAACAATTCAATAGTTATGGAAATAATCTATAATGATCAGTTGAAGCCTTGTTTTGAATTTTTCAATACGTAAATATTTTAAATTCAAACCGTGTAAAGGCACCAGATATAGAGAACAACAAAGACGGAACTGATAAGACGAGCAGTGAAAGTGATAAAGATGAAGACCGAGTGGTACTTTAATGTTCCAGCAGCAGAACACGGAGGTAATCCCTGTCGTCCACAGGGATTAACGATTAGCGTCTTCGTTTCATGTGCCTCAATGTCTCACTGTAATCCTGCTGCTCTCTGATAGTCTGCAGCCGGGGTCACACAACTACCAACGACACAGTATATCTGTACACTCTGTACACATGTATATAGTGTCTGTATTTCACAAGCAGATATCCCAAAAACACCACCTGAAGGTATATGGAATTGACAGTGGCAGTAGTAGAAGTAGTTACTAGAATTGTTACTGGTTAATGTAGGAGTTGCAGCACAGGTTGTACCCTTAAGCCCCGTTTTCACCAAACTCTTTCGGTATGGTACCTTTGGAACCAACAGTCACCCTTCAGACGTGTGTTTAGTGTTTCCACTGCAAACAGTCCTCTTAAATGTGGACGGGGTTGTTGTCACTCACTGCTCCGTCCAGCACTCTTCATCAATCTGCACCTGGTTTATCGCCCACAGAACGAGGCTGTACGCCGGCATCTTCAGACCAAAATAGAACGCTTTGTGCACCCACCTTTTAGTACCAGATCTGTGTGCTAGGTACCCCAGCAGAGGGGGGACCAAACATGGGGAGGCTAAGGAACGCTTCTGTTTGTACCATCCACAACTGGTAATAAAGTGTACTGAACTGAATCGTACCGTACCGCTTGGAGGAAACAGGGTTTTAGAAATACTTGTGGCAGGAGAACAGAGGTATTATACAGTGCAGTGGTTGTACTACTTTAGTTGTACTAGAGTTATTAATAACAGAGGAAGTTGAAATAGAAGAAGCACAGATGGTAGCAGGAGAGGAAGTAGTAGAGGTACTAGCAAAAGTAGTTGTGGTGTCAACAGCAGCAGCAGCAGTACAAACAGTAGAAGAAGCTGTGTTTTCATTAATATATGAATGAATATATCTAAATTAAAGTGGTCATTCTTATCTATCATAATCTGTATTTGTATTTATTTTCTTCAGAGAAAGTTACTGCAGTAAACTGTGTCAATTCTTATGTATTCGGGATCATCTGTCGGTGGTTGTCACAGAGAAAACAAGGTGTTGACGACAGGAGCGTCTGCAGTAATCAAGTTAAGTGTACAGTAGGAAGGTAACTGAAGTCGTTTCCAGCTGCTGCACAATTATCCAGGTCGAGTCAAAGGCTGCGCTGAAACTGGATCCCTGCAGACACCCAATATCTGTGAGAGGAAACACTGCTGTACTGTACCGTCACTCATCACTGTCTGAAGAGTCTGCACCAACACTCTCTCTACAAACTCACTGCACTGAAATGTCTTTTAATTTCCAGTAAACAGGAGCAGAGCAGGAGCAGTGAAAGAAGAGCTGAAGAGACAGAGAGGAAGAAGAGTCCTCTGAGAGGTGCATCTGCAAACAATACACGATATATCCTCTTTGTCTTTTGTGTCCTGTACTGACCTCTACTATTTATACTATCACTTACATCTGCTGCTCCTGTGTACAACTGCTGGTACTGATGATGCAGCCACTAACATTACTACTACATTCTCTCCTGCCACAACCGTAATAGCTACTTTTACTGGTTTTGAGGGTTCGGACGAGGTGCTTTCGGTGCGTCAAGTACTTGAATTTGGCACTCAGAATTCAACCAATCCTCATACGACAGTTTGTTAAATATCCTACAAATTAGCGCCCCACAGATGATAAACACTTGCATACTTAATGTAAATTTACATAGGTTAGGTTTAGGCAAGTAAAGATACGTTGGTTATGTGTAGGAAAGTAAAGATACGCAGGTTAGGAAAGTAAAGACGTGTAGGTTAGGTTTAGGAAAATAAAGTTATGTAGGTTAGGGTTAGGAAAGTAAAGATCTGTAGGTCAGGAAAGTAAAGATGTGTAGGTTAGGGTCAGGAAAGTAAAGATACGTAGGTTAGGGTCAGGAAAGTAAAGATACGTAGGTTAGGAAAGTAAAGATACGTAGGTTAGGAAAGTAAAGATGCGTAGGTTAGGAAAGTAGAGATGTGTAGGTTATGTATGTAAAGATACATCGGTTAGGTGTAGGCAAGTAAAGATAAGTAGGTTAGGAAAGTAGAGATGTGTAGGGTTAGGAAAGTAAAGATACGTCGGTTAGATGTAGGCAAATAAAGATACGTAGGTTAGGGTTAGGAAAGTAAAGATATGTCGGTTAGATGTAGGCAAATAAAGATACGTAGGTTAGGGTTAGGAAAGTAAAGATATGTCGGTTAGATGTAGGCAAATAAAAATACGTAGGTTAGGGTTAGGAAAGTAAAGATATGTCGGTTAGATGTAGGCAAATAAAGATACGTAGGTTAGGGTTAGGAAAGTAAAGATATGTCGGTTAGATGTAGGCAAATAAAGATACGTAGGTTAGGGTTAGGAAAGTAAAGATATGTCGGTTAGATGTAGGCAAATAAAGATACGTAGGTTAGGGTTAGGAAAGTAAAGATACGTCGGTTAGATGTAGGCAAATAAAGATACGTAGGTTAGGGTTAGGAAAGTAAAGATATGTCGGTTAGATGTAGGCAAATAAAGATACGTAGGTTAGGGTTAGGAAAGTAAAGATATGTCGGTTAGATGTAGGCAAATAAAAATACGTAGGTTAGGGTTAGGAAAGTAAAGATATGTCGGTTAGATGTAGGCAAATAAAAATACGTAGGTTAGGGTTAGGAAAGTAAAGATATGTCGGTTAGATGTAGGCAAATAAAAATACGTAGGTTAGGGTTAGGAAAGTAAAGATATGTCGGTTTGGTTAGGAAAGTAAAGATATGTCGGTTTGGTTAGGAAAGTAAAGATATGTTGGTTAGGTTAGGAAAGTAAAGATACGTAGGTTAGGGTTAGGAAAGTAAAGATATGTTGGTTAGGTTAGGAAAGTAAAGATACGTAGGTTAGGGTTAGGAAAGTAAAGATACGTACGTTAGGTTTAGGAAAGAAACATGGTGATGACATACCTGTCCCCTAACGCAGACCTCATCTTTTAAGACAATTAGGGAAGAATTAGGCAGCAACTGAGAAACGGGCGTACAGACAGCATGCAGCTTTAGCAGCTCAAGTTTAGCCAGTGCTAACCCCCTGTGCCAGGTGTCACAGCAGGTAGGTGGCTAGCAGCAGCTATACTGTGTAAGGGCAGCAACAGAAAGTTTATGATCTGGCGGGGAGTCGGGGCCGTCCGGTCCCTCTGAGCTGGGGTTTGCGCTGGCTGGATTTAGGTTGCTGCGGCCGCTGGTTGGGGGTTCGTCTGCAGAGCTACTGCCCACTCTCCTCCCAGCAAGGTGCTCCGTAGCGGCAGGGAGCAAGGTGAGGGACACAACTGGTCTAGGATGCTTCCTTGGTAGGACAGGTCCTTCCAAGTCCTACAGAGGCAAGGCAAGACTCCCTCCCAGCATTCTGTAAACACACATCCAAACAGGCTCACGAGACCTAGGTGAGCATCAATGAAGAAGCCCCCAATTCTCTGAAAGAAGGACTCCGTCTTCAATAGAAGTTAAAGGATCTTTGACATTTGAACAGTCCCTTGCTGGGATTTGATGACATAGCCTCCTTGAAATTCAGCCATTCGAGGATCCTTTCTTGACTTTGAGGAACACCAACTGTGATTCGAGGCTCTAGCTAATGTTAGCTACATAAACATGGACTTGAAGCTGCAGCTGTGAGCCTTTAGCTCCGGTTAGCTGGATGCTAAACTATCAGCAACATTTTCTCTCCATCTCTGAAACACGAGTTTTGTTTCGTTTATTGTCAGACTTTTTTTGGACTCTCTTTTTGAGAAGTCCGTCTTCCTGTTTTGTGTTGCTTCACAGTGTTGGCAGTTGTTGCCAGTGCTGGAAAAGCAACTTTCTCTGTTGGATTTTTTGTCATTGAATCGGACTTTCAGCACCTGAAAGGTGGGACCCTTTTTATTCCGCCAATTTATCAGTCTAAATGGGGATTCGCGGATTTAGTCTTGCACATGGATCATATGGCGATCTTGAAATGAGGGGCTGTGTCCACCAAGTTTCAGATGTCTCTTTCCAATGTAAGCCTACGGACCCAGCGGCATCACGTGACGGACCCAAGAGTTGTAATTCCACTGTTTATCTTGAATATCTAATATCTTGAACACATTCCCAGAGTTTTGGGGTGAAAAGTGACTCAGCTGAAGGCTAAATAAAGAATTTGGGTTAAAGAGCTGCGGTAAGAGCTCTGATTCCTCGGTTAACGGTGGTGGCTGCAGAGAGTGCTTTATCTGGGCCGGGGATTTGGACGGCATTAGTGTAATCTTTCCTTCTGTGACCAACAGGTCCGCTCATCATCATCATCTATCCAATACATCCCTGCTTCATCCTACAGATGACAATAAATAATGTTGCATCTGGGCCGCAGCTCGCTTCGGATATCTGTCAGTGAAGAGTCGCGGCGTCAGTGTGGAGGAATAACACGTTTTACTGACTCACATTTTGATTTAAAGGTTTTCCTGCAGAGGAAAGGAGGTGCAAACTTTTCCTTTTTGTAAGTCACGTGGATCATTTGGTCGTAATTAATCCTCCTCTCTTATTTATATGTGTGATACATTTATATTTCTGTCTTTAGCTGTTGATTTGTAGCTCATATTCCAACATTATCACCTCTCTCGTCCAGATCAAACCAACACAACACCCTGTTATTGACTCTCAGTTAGAAATATGTAAATCTAAATAAAGGTGCAGATTAACACCTTCCGCCCTCGATCAATCAAATCTGCCCAGACCTCCTAATTCTCCGCTCCGTGGCCCAGTTCAGCGTCAATCTCTTAAAGCTCCCCTCATAGCCCCCTCCCACAACCACAGTGCACCGTGGTGAATAATTGACGAGCTCCCCCCCTCCTCCCCTCCGCTCTCCTCTCTGTGTCTCTTTCCATCACTCTGTCTCTTTGTGGCGTCGCTCATCGTCGGGTTCTCCGGGCCGTGACAACCTGCCCTCCCTCGCCTCCGTCATGTCCAGTTTCCACCTGCCGCCGGCTGCACGTTGACGACCGTCAGCTGGCCCAAAGAGACGGGGAGACACGGGAGCAGCTGCTGGTAAGTTCATCTTTGTTACCCTGTAGAAGAAAAGAATCCAGACCACAGCAAGGAGAGGAAAAATGAAACTTTTATTTAGTTTATTGATGGTTTAAAACACAGGCCTCACACTCAATAGGAAGTACGATTTTATGACGTCCACCCTGATGAAGAGGAGGCTGTGATGCTGCAGCCTGTTTGCATTTAAACCATCAGTACGCCCGACTGGATAACAGGCTTCTTCTCCTTTGGAAAAGTCATGGAAAATCCTCCGTGGATAACGTTCCACATAATGTAACGTAACTACAAATTTATTTTCTGTAGCTGTTGACGTGACGTAGCTTTAATGTGTCAGTGTTTGATGTTTGCTTTACCATCATGAACATTTGATAATTTTTTCCCCCACATTCGATCTTCATCCTGAAAAATGACGGGCAAAACAGAAATATATTTTGAGACCTTAAAAAGTTGTGGAAAAGTTTTGAAATGAAAATTTGTGGGACCTGGGAGCCCTGGTTTTATGTTCGGTATTCCTACTTTCACTGCAGTTGAAATGCAGCCATGTTAATGTTTGTGTGTCGCTACTAAAAATGTTTTGTGCTGGTGAGGAAGTGCTTTAAAACAAGGTATTTTTGTCTGTAAGTTAATAAAGATGTGCTGAGTATTAATAAACAAACACCAGTAAGGACAAAAAGAAAACCCCACCCGTCAACCCAGGAACAGACAGAGCGAGCCAGGCCAGTCAATGGAAATCTAATAGAGAAGAAAGAAAAATAAAATAAAATAAAATAAAATTTAAAAAAAAAAAGTGTATAAAAATAAAATAAAATAAATTAATGAATAATTTATATAAAAAAAATGTAAACAAAAATTTAAAAAATAAAATAAAAATAAATTTATAAATGCTAAAAAATGTATGTGTATAAAAATGTAAAAATAAGATAAAAAATATGTTTCAAAAAACTAAAAATTAAATAAATAAATAAATGTGTATAAAAATAAAATAAAAATAAATGTATAAGTTTATGTATACATATAAAAATGTAAAAAGATAAAAATAAAAATATTTATTTAATAAATAAAAATATGTTTCTAAAAATTAAATTAATTAATTAATACATAAATAAATAAATGTGTATAAAAATAAAATAATTAATAAAAAATTTATAAAAAATATATGTATATGAAAATGTAAAAAGATAAAAAAAAGTTTCAAAATATTACATTAATGAATTAATACATAAATAAATGTATATAAAAAATAAAATAAAATAAATGAATAAATGATTTATAAAACATATATCTAAGCAAAAATTTTGAAATAAAATAAGAATAAATTTATAAATGATGAAAAAAATGTATGTACAGTATATAAAAATGTAAAAATAAGACAAAAAAATATATGTTTCAAGTTGCCTACAATACAGCACATTTGAATGAATGTAGTCGCTGACATGTAGCGTCTAATCTGACCTGCGGCACTCTCACTCAGTACTGGACCAACTTTATAAAAGCTGTTCCCGTCACTTTGACACAAAAACATTTAAAACAAGGTCCAGGTTGAAAGATACCGAGCTAACCCTTGAAATCAGAACTTGTATTTGTCACTTGTGTTCATTCAAGTCATTTGCACTGATCATCAAACTCCTCTGTGGTTGTTTTCAGGAGCTTCAGAGCCATGAAGGACTTCCTGTTCCTCCTCCTGGTGGTGACGGAGGCGTCCTCCAGGTCTCACAGCAGCTGGTGTGACCTGGGCTGCGACTGTCGAGGAGATCTGAGGTTCACCATCTGCTCCCGGGCGCTCATCTCCCAGCTGCCCGCCAGAGTGCCCCCCAACACCGAGCTCCTGGACCTCTCCGACAACCACATCTCCGTCATCCCCGAACGCTCCCTCAGCAAAAACCGCAAGATCCGAGTCCTCCTGCTGCAGAACAACAACGTCAGCGTGGTGGAGGATGGCGGCTTCTCTCAGCTGGAGTTCCTGCAGAAGCTGGACCTGAGCTGGAACCAGATCTCCGCCCTGACCGAAGGGTTCTCCATCGGCCTGGCGTTCCTGCGGGAGCTGCAGCTCGCCCACAACCGCCTGACGAGCCTGGACAGCCGCAGCTTCCTGCACCTGGACGGCCTCCAGAGGTTAAACCTGACCAGCAACAGCATCCACACCATCCAGATCAGGTCGTTCTCCTCCATGAGCAGCCTGCGGCAGCTCCACCTGGAGGGCAACCAGCTGACGTCCCTGCGGAGCGGCATCTTCTCCATGCTGCGCTCCCTGGAGGTCCTCAACCTGGGCGGGAACCAGATCAGCGAGACGGAGCCGGGCGTCTTCAAGCCACTCGTCAGCATGACGCTACTCAACTTAGCCAACAACCACATGTCCACGGTTCAGTTCAAGACGTTCCTGAGCATCCACACCTACAGCACCCACATCCTGCTGGAGGACAACCCGTGGAACTGCGACTGCGACCTGCAGAGAGTCTTCAGGAAGCTGCGGAGCATCCAGAGGCTCTTCCTGGACGACTACTACAACCTCACCTGCAAGGAGCCCGCTGTGCTCGAGGACTACAGGCTGATGGACGTGGACACGGAGCTGTGCCTCGCCGAGACAGTCACCGTGCTCATCATCACCGTCACCGTGGTGATAACGGTGCTGGCGGCCATGCTGATGGGCGAGAGGAAGAGGAAGAAGAAGAAGAGGGGGAAGCACTGGACGCAGCAGGGGGAGCTGTCGGATGAGTCGGACTACTGAAACACAGCTTCTGAACCATGTCACTATTTAATTTTATTTTTTAACTCTTTATTTTCCAGCAGAGAAAGACGATTAAAATAAAACATTATGACTTTCAGGCTTCACTGTTGTCGTTGTCGCTTAAATCCCTCAGGAACATCTGCGCGCCTGCAGAGATTTCAGACTCTGTGGTTCATTTTGTAGGATTCACACCGAAACAGCCTGAAAAAGCTTTTAAACCGACACTGTGGAGGGAATTACTCTAAAACATCTGCTTCATTCACAAAAAACTCTACTTTCCTTGAGATGCAGTAAATTTAATCAGTATATTAATGAAAATGTTTATTTTCTCATCTTAAATGTTTAAATATATTTATGTGAATGGATACTGTTCCATTTTAAAAGTTTGGAAAACATTAAATTGAATGTTGAGACATTTTTGTGACTAAAACTTCCTGTTTAAAATGAACGTTTGCCCACACAGGACTTCACATCATCTGCTTCAGTGTCACATGGA
This sequence comes from Epinephelus awoara, assembly GCA_035609425.1. NCBI lineage: Eukaryota > Metazoa > Chordata > Actinopteri > Perciformes > Serranidae > Epinephelus > Epinephelus awoara. The sequence goes on from CM069317.1 coordinate 20,358,437, forward strand.
AGTCTGCAGCGCCCTCTGCAGGTAAACCGATTTATTGCTATCAAATTTATGACGTCTAAAATATTTAAATAATATTTATTATTCTTATAGTTGCTGTAATATCCTCATCTGTGCTGCTCAGTGGTGAGTTTATTGGTTTGTTTTAATATGGTCATTTAATGTTTTATTTTATATTTAAATGTGCTGTTTTACACTGACAGTTATGCAGAGTTATTTTAAAGTCAATTACTATAATGTTTTTATGTGTTTTCATTGTGATGAATGGAAGTTTCCCCTTTAATAGACACACTAGAGACCTTTAGGCGGAGCCGCTCTGATGCAGCAAAGTCACAGGATTCAGCACAGAGGGGACCGGAAGTTGGCAAAATAAAAGCATGATGTATGTCAAGGGAAAACAAAGAATATTAACACACTCAAGGAGTTTGCACAAACAATACCTGGACAATAAACATACAGAATAAAGGTGAAATAGTCATTATTTCTGTTGACATTGGATTGTAACATTTCAAAATAAATCTGTTTGTTTTTTTAATAATATACTGCATTTTTTCTCCACCGTTTTTGGTTATTGTAAAATTGGTCTTAAATGTTTCCGAGTGGCATTTAAAGAGTCTTAAAAAGTTTTAAGAGACTGTTCTTTACTTATCGGACGAGGGGGTGGCTGGGCTGTGACTTCTTCCTTTTTGTTGTCTTCTTGATTTTTGGTGTAATTTTGGATTTCAGTCAGGAAAAAACACAACCAAATCTGAATCAAATCAAAATCACTTTATGTTCTATTGAAAATTTTGTCATAAATGTTTGCGTGAATTAACCAGCATGCGTGAAAAGGGTGACAAAACAAGGCTTTTTTCTTCAACTTTAAAACATCTGTGGGTAAATTTAAAAAATCTAACATCAGTTGGTCGATTTTTTTGGTTGTTATGCTCTTGTCAGACCAAGTTCTCATTGGTCAGACAATCGCTGGTGTTACTTTGATAAGGCTGTGTGTCCATCAAAGCCTTTCTTTACCCAGCACTGTGGCAATTACGTTAATCTATGGATTACCTGTGCAGATTACGGTGGTAGAATTTATGTCAGACTTCACACTGAGAAGTCTGGAAAAATGCAGTGCACTATGAGTACCTGGATGGTCAAAACGTTGAGTGTGGAACTATGGACACTTCTCGCACTCAATGGTCGCCATCTTGGCTACATAGCAAAAGGGGAGGAACCACTTTTTAAACTGGAAAATTCATGTTTTTTGCAGGAAGCACCACTATACTGTTGTCGGGTGTAAGCCAGCAGTATGTTTGTTGGGTTAATTTAGCAGTGCACAATGGCTGTGTTTGGTCGGAGACACTACCCTGTCTAAATTTGCGCACTGCGCCAATGAGTACATAGTGCACATGGTATTCTACATGGAAGTGTACTAACAGAAGTATGTGGTTTGAGACACACCACATTAGAGCTTAGATCGGGCCTAAAAAATCCGGCCCGACGCTACACCGAGCCCATGCACGTCGTGTCCGAGCCCGGCCCTGCCCGACATATTAACTGTAATTATGAGCCCAAGCCCTATTAACACCCGACTTTTTTTTTTTTAAATCCGTGCCGGGGTGGGCTGTTTAAATTCAGCGGCGGAGCTGTTCAGGGTCCTGACTCTCCCGCATCTCTGCAGCAACCTCTATGCTGTTGTCAGTGTACTCTAACTATTGAACAACACACAGGAATTGCCCATGTTTAGAGTTAATAAATAATAGAACAAGTACGAGGCATGAACCTGCCATCTGGCTGTTCGTTTATTCAGAAAAGATCACAAAAACAACACAAACAAGAACAAAGCAACATTAATGACAACGCCTATGTAGTAGGGCTTTTGGTGTGAAATGTTGGCCCGCAATCGGGTCGGGTCCGGGCCGAGAATCTAAACTCTACACCACATGCGTTTAAAGAAAATATGTGCTATATTATATAAACTAGTATACAGTCGACCAACATTGTTTTTGGTTGATTACAGGCCTAATTTCACAACTAATTTATAGTCTGATGAGTAAAGAACAATCCCTAAACACATTTCAATAGAATTTAACATAACACGACTTTTATTTTGGAAGCGCTTACCGGAAGCAGTCGCGTCCAAAATGGCGGACTTGACGGCTGTGTGTCGGGACAGGTGGGAGCTCCGGTCTGACGAGCTGCTGTTGTTCTGCATACAAAGAGAGCGAAGCCGGAGAAACACTTGAGATTTACATTAAAATAAAAACATAAACACGTTGCGGTTGATTCAGACATTAAACGTTAAATTAAAATAATGTTCACGATGCGGTCTGCGTGAAAAATGTCCGACAAAGAAGAGAGAAATTCAAGAGAAACTGCGCAGTCATAGTTTAATGGGAGCGGTGACCTGAGCAGGTAAGAAAATCAAACTGCTTTCTGTTTAAATTTAATGTTTTATTTTGCCCTTTTTCAATATATTTAAAGACTTAAATTGAAGTTACAGGCGGTTAAATGACAGCAGGTTTAACGTTTGACTCGTTTCCAGCTCGTTTAACCGGTTTATTTTCTTCTTTTTAAATTGTGACGCCATTTTGGCTCCTTCGTGTAATTTTCTTTACTTAAATGTGTTTAATTTGGTTTGTTTGACGGTTAAAATGAGCTGGCTTTGTTCGAGAGAGCGACACTTCCGCATAGGACCCTCAGTGACAGTCAGTGACGGTCAGACGGGTGTCAAAGTGGGGTCCGAGGACCTGCAGGGGCCCGTACAGGCTCTCCAGACACATGTCACTTCTTTCATGTTTAGCATTGATCATCAGCGCTTTGATTATCAGTATTAATATCCTGAAGACACGCTCCTGGCGCTCAGACATGAGTTATATTTGTTTAACTTTTAATTTGTTTAAACAAATTTAAAAATCCAATTTCACTGCTTCTTTTTTCACCCAGATGACATCACACCAGGTATCAATTCAATTCAATTGATTTAAAACACTGTACTAAAGGTAGATTGATACTATTGTATCAGCGCTAATTAATTTATGTAGTGCAGCAGATTAATTTTAAATATAGAAGTACTCATTTTAAACCTAGTTTTACTACACTCGGATACAAGCTAATCCTACGTTAAATTAATCCAGCCTGAATAAATAAAAATAAATGTTAAAAAAAAAAAATTGAATTAAAAAAAGCTGCATGATATATCGTTCCAGCTCTGATGCGCATTAGTCGTGCAATGTCAAGTGAGGCAAATTAACTTACTTGATGCTTGATATAAACTGAAAACCTGCACAGTTCTCATTTTCCATGACTCGCACTGGCCAAGCCTTCTGCTTTTAGACGTCACAAGTATATATAACATTGTGTGGTGGTGTTTGTCACAGGAAGTGAGACTCACCTGCGTGTGTGTGTGTGTGTGTACAAATGTAACCAGCTGACAGGTGCTGCAGACACAAGTGCATGCTTCTCTGAAATGAAAGTTTTGTTATATGTCCTTTAAGATTAGTGTAACCTGTATTTTTTTATTTCATTTTTTAAGCAAACACACAGTAAAAAATGGTGATTTAACTGCTCTGTGATTTCAGAGTTGTGTGATTAAATTTCAGAGTGAAAATATTTTTTCTGCTTTTGTTTTCTTTGAAAAAAGAGGTGACAAATATGTCAAACACTCACCAGAGTCGACCTATTAACCTAGTACAGTGTTATTTTTAATAGGACCTGGTCTGTTGTTGTTTTTTCTGCATTTATTTTATTTTATATTATTTTATTTCACTGTTTGATTGTATTATTTTATTTTGTTTTTTATAGTTTATTTTTTATTTTGTTTTATTATTGTATAATTTTATTTTAAATTTCATTTTGTTTAATTTTTTATCATTTTATTTTATTATTTTATTTTTATTACATTTTTTATTTTATTTTATTTATTTTTTTATTCTATTTTTATTTGCTCATACAAAAAATATCATAAAATCCAGATTGTTAAAAAAAAAAAAAAGATATGTCTCGAGACATTAAGAAGCCACATGCTTACACAATAACAATAAATAAATAAATAAAAAAGTAAACTAACATAATTCAGAAAAATATATGAAAAGATAACTGATAACAAGAAACACTGAGGAGACAATAATTAGTGATCAATAATTCAATAAAAACAAGAAATGCATGAAACACAATGTAATGTAGTGCTTTTAAATGTTCTGAGCTAGACGTACTTTATTAGAGAGAGCTCTGCCAATCTGATAAAGTTTTTTTGCAGCAAATTAAGTTCTTATATTTATTTTCTGCCTCTTCAGTTGTGTGTTTTATAAAGCAGACAGAGCAGAACACACTCTGCATCATTTGGTTACCAGGTGCCGGCGCCACTCTCACCCTCATTTCCTTATCTTCCAGATATGGCAGCTGACGACAAGGTTGCCATCCTGACAGACGACGAGGAGGAGCAGAAGAGGAAGTATGTGTTGGCCGAGCCGTTCAACACGCTGTCCATGGAGCAGCCGACGGGTGTTTCCACGCCGCCGGCTGCTTCAGACATGCCGCCCGAGCAGCCGGCGGCGTCGCCTCCTGACTCCATGGACTGCTGCGAGCGCATGTGCCTCCGCATCAACAGCCACCTCCTCATCTCCAAGGTGTTCTACTTCTTCTTCTACGCCGCCTACGGCTCGCTGCACCCTCTGCTGGCCGTGTACTACAAGCAGCTCGGCATGTCGGCCAGCCGCAGCGGGCTGCTCGTCGGCATCCGCTACTTCATCGAGTTCTGCAGCGCCCCCTTCTGGGGGGTGGTGGCGGACCGCTTCAAGAAAGGGAAGATCGTGCTGCTGTTTTCCGTTCTGTGCTGGCTGATGTTCAACTGCGGCATCGGCTTCGTCAAACCAGCGGAGATGAAGTGTGAGGAGAAAGGTGCCACTCCTTCTACGACGCTAGCACCGGAGATGACCACTCTCATGTACGATAATAACTTCACGCAGGCAAGCAACTCCACCAACCACACCAGAAGTCGCCGCAGCCTTCTGGATCTCCTCGAGCTTCCTGAGGTCCTGGACTCTTATTTCAGCGCGCGCCACAGGTACAAGCGAAGCGTAGACGCCAACGCCACTCCTGCTTCTTTTGAGCTGGTTAACACCACCCGGCAGACGCTAATTGCCGCAGTCCCCATACGAAACACCACCCTCCACATGCCAAACACAACCGTCTCTGCACCAAACACCACCATCACCACCACAACTTCGCCTGCTCCGACCAAGAAGAAGGAGTACCAGATCACCTACAACAGGGACCAGGTGGAGAGCATCTTCCTGCTCATCCTGCTCGTCATCATCGTGGGCGAATTCTTCAGCGCCCCCGCTGTCACCATCGTGGACACCGTCACCCTGCAGTACCTCGGTAAGGCCCGCGACCGTTACGGCCTGCAGAGGATGTGGGGCTCGCTGGGCTGGGGTCTGGCCATGCTGCTGGTGGGCATCTGGATCGACCACACGCACGTCACCGTGGTGATTGACGGCGTGGGCTGCATCGTACCCGACTTCCGCCTCCACAACTACCAGATCGCTTTCATCGTCTTCGGCGTGCTGATGGGCCTGGCGTTCGTCGTAGCCACTCAGTTTTACTTCGAAAAAGGCGGCGACTACCGGCAGGAGGTTCCAGAGGGGGTGGTGGAGGACCCGTGCACGCCGGGAGCGTTACCCGAGTCCAGCACGTCGGACCAGAGTTCCGTCGGCTCTGACCCTGCTCAGGAGTTCAGCTACAGCGACCTCCTGAGGCTCCTCTGCAGCGTGCGCTACAGCTCCGTCCTCTTCGTCGCCTGGTTCATGGGCTTCGGCTACGGCTTTGTCTTCAGCTTCCTGTACTGGCACTTGGAGGACCTGAAGGGGACCACCACGCTGTTCGGCGTCTGCTCCGTCCTCAGCCACATCTCGGAGCTCGCCGCCTACTTCACCAGCCACAAGTTCATCGAGCTGGTCGGACACATCAGGTGAGACAGACACTGACAATCATTGTTATTGATTCATTTATCATTTTTTATGACTTCCTCATCTTTGACAACTTCCAGTAACGACTGATACTGAATCAGAGTGCACATTGGACGCTAGATAAGGATGTCTTTTCAATCTGAGGTGTTTAATCCGTCGTCCACTCTGCAGACAAAGCCGCCATTGATGCTCGGGGGTTTCTGCCGGAGTGAATTCAGGGGCGCACCTCGCAGGCGGCGGTGACATTTGAGAGCATGGTGTTAGATTTCAGCTGCAGCTCTGTAACTTGCATCAGAAGACACACAATGTGTCCGCTGTTGAAAGGACTCCTGAGTCAACAGGAGGTAGAGTCAAAGGGAGGGGAGTGTTTTTAAAGGGATTTAGACAGAGCTAGGCTAACAGTTTCCCTCTGTTTCCAGTCTTTGTGCTAAGCTAAGCTAACCGGCAGCTTCACGGGTTCATATGTAGCCATGCAGACATGATCTTTGTATCAAACTCTCTGCAGGTCTCAGCATGACAGTTTGTGTTACAGCCGTCTCCATCTTCAGCAGGTCGTTTTCACACTGTGTGTTTTCTTCCTGTTGTCAGGAGACGTTACGCTCTGCGACAAACACACTTCCTGCTTTCATGGAAACTGAAGCAGAGCAGACACAAGCTGCAGGTTGTTAACATCTGGCTGTGGTGGCCGTGCGTCTGTTTAAAGAAGGCAGGATGTTAATAAGTCACCACAAGCTGCAGGTGTCTCGTGTCGATCCCCGATCTAACATGAGATTTTTTTATTCTTCATTGAGAGATCCTCTGCTGCCATTTAACCGTGCAGCATCTGTCCTACCTGTTTGTGTGCTCAGCAAACCGTCATTGGGTGAACAAACACTGCAGTAATCCTGCCTGGCGATGAACACATGAATGCTTTGAGGGTGTGTCGTGTTTGAAGCGTTTGTTTGTGTTCGTGAGAGCAAAGACGTTCCCCAAACAACAGCTCAGCTCAGGGATGTCTGTAAATGTCACAAAGCCATGAGCGCACACTCACCTGGATTTTAGGGAAGGGAAATCAGAAAGTTAAAGACGTTTTCAAAAGCTCGGTTACCTTAGACGACATTTATTTCAATCATTAATTTATCTTTTTGAGAAATTATGAGGCAAAACACCATCACTGTCAAATGAATGAATGACTCGATAAATAAGAGAATACGCCATTAAATGTACCATTAGTAATATTAAAGAAAATAAATGAAGGCATTCATTGATACAATTTGAAATAACATTTCCTATTTTAATTTTTCCTTTTTGTTAATTTATTTTCATCAATTTTAAAATCTATTTATTTTGTTATAATTTTTGCTGTTATGTTTTATTTATTTTAAATTAATTTTTAAACACATTTGTAAATTTTTATTTTTTTTATTTTAATTTTTATTATTATTATTATTATTATATTATTGTTGTTTTATTATTCTTATTTATTTTAAAATATATTTTTAAATGCATTTATATTACTATTTTTATTATTATTTATGTATTTTTGCTTCGTTTTTTTTATTCATTTTTGAATATATTTATTCGTTTTCAAATTAAATTCATTTTTATTTTTAGTCATTTTTAAAATATATTTATTTTCAAATGTATCATTAGTTTATTTTAATTAATTTCTAAATGTATTAATTCTGCATTTATTTTTATTTATTTTAAATTAATTTTTAAATATATTTATTCACTTTGAAATTTAGTATTTATTTATTTTTGCATTTGTATTTACTTTAAATTCATTCTTAATATACTTATTCATTTTTTCCTTTATTTTTTTATTCATTTAAAAATATATTCATTCATTTTCAAATTATTTATTTATTTTAAACGTATTATTTGTTTTCATTACTTTTAAAATGTAGTTATTTTTGCAACTGTTTATTTATTTTTGAATATATTTGTAAATGCATTTATAATTTTTTTTTATTTTTATTAGTGTTAAGATGTATTTATTTTTGCTTTTTCTGTTTTTAAATTCATTTTTGAATATATTTATTTATTTTCAAATATTTCAGTAATTTTAATTAATTTTTAAATTTATTAATTTTGCATTTATTTTTATTTATTTTAAATTCATTTTTAAAGATATTTATTCATTTTGAAATTTAGTATTTTTTATTCATTTTTAAATGTATTTTTGCATTTAGATATTTTTATTCATTTTAGGTATTTTTTAAGTATTTTTCATTACAGCTACAGCCCTAAACTGCAATTAAGAAACTATATTTTTTAACACTAAAGAAATAAATATGACTCTACGTGAAGTCTAATAAGTTTTAATTCGCACTCTGTCCTCCTCCATCTTTCAGGGTGCTCTACATCGGCCTGGCCTGCAACACCGCTCGCTACCTGTACATCTCCTACCTGAAGAACGCCTGGACCGTCCTGCCCATGGAGGTCCTTCAAGGTAACGTGTCTGTAGGGAGGCTGTGGGAGCTAGGACCCAGGGGACAGGGCAGGAAATGTCTGTTTGTCGAACAGGACGCTTATCAGACGGCCTTTTTCCTCCGACAGCTCAGGCTTTTAACTTATCATCACTCATTAGCATGACAGGGTTTCTCCTGGCACCCCACGTCACCTGAAACGACCTCTTTGCAGTTTCCATCAAACGTTGGACTTCTGCTTCGTAACACAAAGTCAAATCTTTAATGTTATTAACATAAATAATCTCTTTGAAAGATGCAGGATGTCGTTTAACTGCAGGATGAAGTGTATAGATAGTGAGCTACAGTAAAGAGATGTGTGTGGCTGCTTTGTTTGAGCTGTCCGCCCTGAGAAAACACTGACGCCTCGCAGAATAAACGGTCAAAACGAGTTCAGTACGTATAGCTTTAAGTTTAGTGCCTGTTTGCTTACACATAGGGAGGTGTTTAACAACAGCAGAAGTGTCAAACCCAGAAGGAATTATCATTAATTAAGTTTTACACTGTAAATAAATCCTACTGGATTGTTTAGCCAGAAACAAATACCAACATTTGTGGATTTACATAGTGTAATAGCAACTGAGGAACAGACTGAGCAGGAGAATTTACACCTGAAAGTGTCGCTGCTCTCTGGTGGACAAACTGTGTAATGGTGACATTGTGTCTAAAATATCTTTGTGTCATTGGTGAAACTGTCATGTGACGACAATAAACCATCTCACAGGAATTTTCATAAACACTCGGGAATGAAAAATAATATTAAATGAGTACAAAAGCCCCTGATTATCTTGTATAAGTGTAATGATGCTCAAGCAGTGCCGTCATCACAGTCTGAAGGTCTGTGGGGTCTAAAGACAAAGAACAATCAACAATGAGACATTAAACGTGCTTTAAAGGAGCTTTAAACAAAGCGGTGCTTATGTCGTGTTCATAATGACACCACTGTTGAATCATATTTCACTATGTTGTGATCACACTTTCAGTAACCCTGATAAGTAACGTGTGATTTTCACCACTGAGATCTGAGCCAAGACTCTCAGAGACAAATGTGGAGCCTCAGACTCTCAGCTGTTCCCTCGAAGACGTGAAATCTCCATCAGGGGCAGGTCTGCCCAGAAGTGAAGTTTTAACACGTTCACCAACAGAGAGGTCGATCGTTTGTGTCAGTGTTCAGACGTTACAGCTGCAGATGTCTCACGCACAGCTTCTCAGATCTGTGTATGACCAGTTTACAGAGACACAACCAGTTAATACCTGCACTCTGTCTGTTTGGACATCATTTCCACAAGGCTACAGTTATTTATCACATTTATACCCTGAAGCACAGTTTTCCTCAAAATATTAGAAATATCAAGACAGGTCTGATTGTCAGGAACACCCACTCGTGACATGACTGAACTTAATGACTCGGCATTTCACCAGGATGTTCTTCTCTGTCTTCAGCGGAACACCGATGTTATCACTCTGCCGAAAACTGAAATTGAAATGTAGGTTTCAGTTGGCACTTTCAAAGTGTGAGAGAATGTTTGATTACAGTCGTGTCAGCACCAAAGCTCTGAGGCCACCCAGCTGTTCTGTTGAGGGTTTAATACATTTATGCCACAGATGAAAGACATCACATCATTATTCATGTTTAATAAGAATATAGTGATGAAATGAATTCGCTGCTTTGAGTGAAGTCCTTGAAACTGAAAAGATGGTGCCTAAAAAGTCCTTGAATTTTGTTTTCTGTCATCTGTATGAACCCCACTGTGTTCAGACGTTGTTCTCCTCCAGCTGTGACCCTCATCTGTCCCTGTGTGTCCCGCAGGTGTGACCCACGCCTCAGTTTGGGCAGCCTGTATCTCCTTCCTGAGTGCGGCGGTCCCTCCGGCCCTGAGGACGTCGGCGCAGGGCATCCTGCAGGGCCTCCACCTGGGCCTGGGCCGCGGCTGTGGAGCCATGGTGGGCGGCGTGTTTGTCAACTACTTTGGTACGGCAGCGGCTAAAACTAAATGTTTTAGTTTGGGTCACAAAACATTTTTAAACAGCAATAGTTTTCCTCCTGTTTGCTTCACAGGTGCTGCAGCGACGTTCAGAGGGATCGGCATGGCCTCCCTTGTCATCCTCCTCATCTTCGCCTTCATCCAGTGTGTGACTGGCGAGTCTGAGGGGAAAGGTGGGGAGACTCTTATAAACCTGCAAATGTCAGGCTGAATCTAGACGACGTCTACGTTTATTCCCGTCTCTGTAACATCTCCTCTCCCCTTGTCTCCTCCCAGAGGACAAAATGCTGGCGGAGAACATCCCCGTCCCGTCCAGCCCGGTCCCCATTGCCACCATCGACCTGGTGCAGAGCCAAGCCACCGCCGCCGCTGGTAGCCCTGTCCCAGCCCGCCAGGTGGCAGCGTTGCCCGTCAGGAAGACCAAACACCAGGAGGACCAGGAGGACGTGAACAAGCCGGCCTGGGTGCTCTCTGGCGCCCCCTGGGTCACCATCGCCTTCGCTATCGTCCAGGTTAAGGAGATGATGAACCTGGCGAAGAGCGGCGCACCGCCTACAGAGACTCAACCGCTTCAGGTGAGCGAAAGAACAAATAAAAACATGTTTGATATGTACAATTTGTACCACTCGACAACTGATAGAAATGGACAAAAATCCAGCGTTACGACACCAAGACCCTGAGGGACACCACAGACAAATCCATGCTGTGACTCTGCGGTTAAATGTCGAGCATTTCTGTTCTGGAAACTCCTAATTGTCAGTCTGCCTGTGAAAACCAAACATCCTCTGAATGTGCGAGGTCTGTAGTTTGTGTCTGTAAAGTTTCATGTTTCACTTTCACTAACATGACCTCTCTGACGCTTCCTCCTCTAACTGGCCGCCCACACACACTCACTCTGAAGAAAGGTGAGACGCTTCTACGTGCAAAGGTCGATGGAAAACTACTGTGTGTGTGTTGTTTGTGTGTGTGTGTGTGTGTGTGTGTTTGAGGGGTGGGGTGGGCGTCCTCTGTGTCTTTGTGTGTGTGTGCTGATGCATGCGGTGATAGCAGTGACTCATCTATACCTGTGTGGGGCGTGGGCGTGTACATGCATGCATACGTGTGTTTGCGAACCTCCCCCGCTCTCCCGCCGTGACATCATGTGAAGTGCATGCTTTAATTGCTCCCCTGGTGATGTCACCCCCCCGACCCCACCCTCCCGCCGCCATTTTTGGAGATCACCAGCTGCTGAGAGGTCAGATTAGTGCAGCAGATGAAGAGAGGCGTGAAGGGAAGTCTGTTTTTAAAGCTTGTTGTATAAACATGATTTTAATAGTCAGTGAAAGTATGATGTCAGCTAGCTCTTTACCTCGCTAATTAAATAAACACAAATGTGCCTTGTTGTTGCCAAACCTGGCCGCCCGTCATCCACCATCACTGTTTGTTCCTCTTGTTGCCAGGTACCTAATGAGCAGGCGTCGGCCGAGTGCAAGGCGGTGGCGACGTCACACAGAAACCAGAGTGACGACGGCACAGAAACACCCACGCAGCCAGACACCACCCACCCGGCACCAACAGACGCAAACGGGGACAAAGACCAAACGCACCCGCCCTCGCCCAGAGGAGAGGAAAACCCAGCATTCACGGCTGACGACGCACACTGACTCTATCGTCTGAAGCTCAGTCAAACACTGTATCTGTGTCGCAAAATGTGCTTGAAACACGACCAGAAAACATCCTGTCATTCCGAAAATAAGCTGCAGCCTCACGTTTTTAAACGGTTTTAAGACTCAGACGCGACTTGTTTTAACAAAAGGGACGTTTGGGTTGAATGTTAGGAGGAGAGGAGCGTTGTGCACTATATTTAATGTCCTGTGACGGTGGACTTATTTATTTACTTAATTTACATAGAAATGTGACGAAAATGGGGATTTAATTCAGCAGTTTGAATCTGTAAAACTTAAACAGCATTAAAAAGTGACAGCTTCTCTACCAGCACAGGATTAACACATTAAAATGCCTTTTTGTCAGAAGTCTCTGACACAAATTTAGAATTTATAGCGATTTTTTTTTTTTTTTTTTTTACTGAATTATTGATTTTTTTATGCACTGAAATACAAAAGTTCCCAATCTTTTGCACCGCAGACCAGCTGACGGTAAATTCATGCACATTTTTAGTTCATATTTTTCGCTTCCAGCACACAAAAAATGAAAGAAAGTTGATTAGATTTGTTCCAAACAGAGACAAAAACTTCACTCTATTGGCAGGAATTATGGCAACACTGCTGGGGAATACGTTGGCCAGCGTGCTCGTGAAACAGATATTTAATTGTGTTCTCTTCGGGATTAAAAAGGTCTCACAAAGTCTTGAATGTAGCTCGTTAAATCCTGCAGAAACCTGCTGCTTAATTATTATTCGTCGCCTTTTGCTGAGTTTCCTCGCAGATCTTGTGTGGCCTCGTGCGCTGGGAGCCGGTGTAACGTTGACAGGAAAGGGTTCAGATGCTGTCACGTCTGTTGAAAGTGCTGCTGGAGATATATTTTTATAATTTACAGGCGAAGCGGTGATGAAGAAGTGCCTCTTTAAAACACCATTACTGTTCTAACTTGTTGTGACTGTTTGTCATGCGAGGATCCCTTTACAGACGGATCTGAGGGTCTTTCTTAAACCCTGATTCCAATATTTTTCTATTGGAGCTGCCAATAGCCGACACACTGTATTTACTGTCTTTGTTTTCCATCTCCATGCCAAACTGTTCCCAGTGTTCTGTGTTAACGTCTCGTCTGGATGGAGAAATCCTCAGAGACAGAATCACATGAAGAAATTCTGTTTGTTTTTTCTGTACATTTAATGATTAAAGGACGTTTTTCCCTTTAATACAGCATCAGTGCATCTTAATCTTACTGTTATTAAATGTTATGTTAAGAGTGTTTCCTGTCAGGATACTGGCACAAAATCAGTTGTATTTTTTTTACCAAGACATTGCTGCATTTCTTTCTGGAATAGCTTCATGAAAAACATTGGACTGCTAACTATGGTGCCTGTTACCTGCTCAGAGAGGGGCATGAAAAGCAGTTGTTTTATACAGAGATATCCCATTGTCTCCTGCCAGGACACTGGTATGAAATGGATTGTGTTTTTGCAGAGACATCGCTGTGAATCCTGCTGGAACAGCATTACGAAAAGTGCCTTTTTTTGTTTGTTTTTTGCTAATACATCACTGCTTTTCTGGCCAGGACAGTGGCACGAAAAGTGATTGTTTATTTTACTGAGACATTGCTGTTGTCCTGTCGAAAGAGCAAAAAAAAGTAGTAGTCGTTTTTTGACCGAGACATAGCAGTATTTCTTGCCAGGATGGTGCCACACACAGTGTTTTGTTTTTTTACAGAGACATTGCCGTTTTACTTCCCGACATAGGGGCACAAAATACCTTGTTATTTACGGAGATATTGCCATTTTTCCAGCTGGCATAGCGGCATGCAAAGGCATGTTTTTACTGAGACATTGCTGCATTCCCTGCTGGAATAGTGTGATGAAATTGCTTTGTCATTGAGACATCTTTGTGTTTCCTGCTGGGACAGTGGCACAAAAATCATTTTATTATTATTATCTGTCCAAAAGGCCCAAATTTTCTTTAGTTTTTTTGCCAAGACATCGCTGCGTTTCCTGCCAGGAAAGTGGCACAAAAGCAGTTGTTTATTACCAGACATCGCTGCATTTCTAGCTGGGGAAGTGGCTTGGAAAACGGTTGTTGTTTATCCAGACTTCCGGGATTTGTTTTGCTGCTGAGACATCACTGCTTTTCCTTTTAAGATTGTGCACCAGAAACCAGGTATTTTAAGCCAAAATGTGATCTTTTTCAAACCATAGCATAACATTCTTTGCACGTGTTAACTACAGTGTTGTTGAATTGTAATTTAAGTTTCAATGTATCCAGCTGTGGTGCGCAGAAAGGTACAATGCCAACATTTTTTTGGCATTGGGTTGAAATGTCCTTTGCGAAATTAGTATTTCTTCTTTTTTCTTTCTTTTTTTTTTTTTTAAATAATAATTAAATTATATACGTAGTATTTTTACACTGTGGTATTGCTATGTTCACATCATTTTCTCAATACTTCTTCCATCCTTATTAATGATGAATGTAGTGCTTAAAATACAGTAATGTATGAGTATAAAGTAGCAGAAAAAGAAAAGTAGTATAGATGTAGTTAGAGTGAGTACAATAGGAGTTTTAAGCACAGTGGCTCTGATGCTGCAGGATGCTTCAGAGGCAGTTTGACAAACGAGCCACTTGATGGCAGTAGCGCTCTGACTGTGAGTCGGTGGAGTCATGGAGACATAAATGGACTGAGCCAGTCTCTATATGAGTGTGTGGAGGGTTATTGAGGTCGTGGTGCGCCTGCCACTGATGGGTGTGAGTGGGAGGACAGTAATAGGCTTCCTCAAAAACTAGACTATGTGCTGTCGTAAAAAAATAAAAAAAATAAATATATATATAAAAATAATAAAATCAAAACCGTCTTGGCACACTCAGCCTGTCTGATATCCGTGGAGAAATTTCACCAGCCCCTCTGCTGTTGATGCTGTTGTTGTTGTTTTGTCTCGCTTAATAATGAACAGTATAATAGTGTTGTTTTATTTCGAGGGTGTCACGACCACGAGCTGCTACACATTTTAAATTTAAATGACACCGAGGGTCGAGGCGAGACGGGCTTTTTTATTCTCTGACACGTCTCTGGAAATTGCAGCGCTGACCTGCAGATGTTTCCACTTACTGGAACAAATAGTGTTGTGCGTGGTAATCATTTCAGAGTCTTGCTTGTGGGCACTTTGGCAGGACGTGTGGACGGTCAGGTGATTATTTGTCTCGGTGTGTTGTTTCCACTGGACAGTCTGTTCCTGATCTAATCAGCCGGAGAAACATCAACAATTCCAATTATAGTTCTTTTAGTTGCAGTTTTTAGAAGCATCAAAGGACATACAAGTCATTTCCCACCGTCTCAGCTGCTTATTACCTTGTGTTCTGTCTTGCTTTTTATTTTCCTTGACCCAACACACCTAAACTGACATTTTGCTCTCACACCTGAGCATTAAAAGGATCCACATCTGATGCTAATATCTGATAAATGGCCTAATCACACCCATTTTGTTAACTCTATCTAATGACCGTCAATATTAAAAAAGCACAGCTATTATTCTAATCACTCGCCCTCGGCCAACCGCTGCCCAGATACATCCCGGAGCTATTTATAGCTCCTTTTTCCTCACTGTGCCGTGATGGAGAGGCGAGCCAGACGCCCTGAGGAGGCGACTTGGCAGGATCTGTTGAATCAAGGTGATGACGGCTCCTCCCCGGACTCCCTGGAGAAATCAGGCACTCGCTTTCTGAGCCAAAATAACCTGTTCGAATTATCCAAAAGCACCCAGGGGAGCACGGCGGGGCGAGGTGGGCACACCGGTCAACAACCGAAGGGTCACGACGCTTTTTGTCAAAACTTTGAACCTTTTTAGCAGCAAGCTTGAAAGTGCGTCATTGAACATGAGCTATAAGGTCAAGAGCAAAGTGGAAATCTCACACAGCTGCCATTTAAAGATTTGAAAGTGTCTTGTCACTCTTGAGCTGCAGTGATGGAGTCCAAACATGCTCAAGGAACCATTTTGATTCCCAAACTCTGACTTCCTGAGACCTGAGCTTTTATTTGGTCTGCTTTATTGAACACTTCATGTAACAGTGACGTACCAGAAGCAAAACCTCCCCAGAAGTACACCGCACGGCACGCTGACTAGCAAAAAGAAAGCGACTGCTTGAATTATGGACGATAATAAAGTCCCAATGTCCTCAAACAAGACGATAATAAAGACCCGATGTCCTCAAACGAGACGATAATAAAGACCCAATGTCCTCAAACAAGACGATAATAAAGACCCAATGTCCTCAAACCAGACGTAGTAAAGACCCAATGTCCTCAAACAAGACGATAATAAAGACCCAATGTCCTCAAACCAGACGATAATAAAGACCCAATGTCCTCAAACAAGACGATAATAAAGACCCAATGTCCTCAAACGAGACGATAATAAAGACCCGATGTCCTCAAACGAGACGATAATAAAGACCCGATGTCCTCAAACCAGACGATAATAAAGACCCAATGTCCTCAAACGAGACGATAATAAAGACCCGATGTCCTCAAACCAGACGATAATAAAGACCCGATGTCCTCAAACGAGACGATAATAAAGACCCAATGTCCTCAAACAAGACGATAATAAAGACCCAATGTCCTCAAACAACTCCATTTTGTGTCAGGATCGGCTGCAGACTGACCTGGCAAAAATGGCTGCCATCTTGTTTTTACATGCATTAGTGTATTGTGCTTTTCACAGCCACAAACAACAACAATGGGTCTGAATGAATCAGCGTCTAGGGAAGCTATACTTCCACATTTAGTCCCTCCATGTCTGAACATACATGACTAATGTACGTTGATGCGACATATCTTATTAACACAGTACCTGTCAACCTTTGTAGATTTAACTGCTGAAACTTTTGATAAATAGGAGCAAACACTGTCCACCATGCCGAGCTGAAGGCCCAGACTGCCACCATGTTTTGTTTTGACTGTTCGAGGCGCTCTCTGTTTACAAGGCAGTGAAACTATCTGCCTCTGTGGTTACATGTAACAGAAACCTGTGAGGCGAACTGCAGGAGACCACCGAGCTAAATGACTAAACTGTGAAGTGTAACTGAGCAGACAACAGAGCAGGTCGCGGGTTAAAGATGAGCCTGGCACTGACGCTGTTCCAGGAACCCCCCACCCCACCAGACGACCTCAGCTAGACCTCCTGCAGCGCTGCGATCAGGACCACCTGAGTCAAGTCTGAGTCAGACTAAAGACCACAGCGAGTCATGTTATTGGCAGGATGCTGCAGACTAAATATCACATGGCTGCATGCCTCTTCCTCTGTTTTTGGATGGAGACATTGTGCCTATTTTAAAACACACATGATGCTGATTTTAATTATAAAAACAGCCTGCAGGGGCTGCGTGTTACCACCACACATCTCCCATGTGGCACTTGTATTTCTGTACAGATTGTACCACAGTGTTTTACAGTTGTATCAGGGCATTATTAACCAGGAAACCTCTGGTTGTGTTTGTACGATACTTAACAATATCCGAAATCCATCACTTTCAGGGTTTCCTCGAGGCAGTAAACCTCGAGCTAGCTTTTCAAACGCAGCCTAAACGTTACAGAAACCCCACCGTCGACGTAGGGTCTGCCGCACAAGTATAAATCCTGCTTAAGAGAATGAGCATTGAGAAAGCTGACCATGCCAAAACACTCACCACCATATGATAAACAAATATGAGCTAACATTTTTAATATATCAATTTGTAGTTTGAGGCTAACAGTTACCTTATTTACTGGCTAATTAGCTTGCTGACAGTTAGCACAGGTGAGCTGATTTGTCAAAACTACGACTTTTCAAGAGCAAAGCATCTGCTTTTCTATTTTTTCGGCCATTTCTCTACAGTTATTATTGTATCAAATAGTTTGATATTGATTTAAACTAAATACATTTAATTTTAAACCAGCATTTAAAGATGTCAGTTTTGACATTTTTTACATTTTTCGTGCCATCCAACATCCATGAGGTGAAGTAAATGTAAGTTTTTGTGTGTATCTCGTGGCCTTTGAGTGTAGCGGTCATCTGTTTTGGTGAATTATTATTAATAAATCAGCTAGCTGCTAGACTAATTTATACAATGTAAAATGCCATAGCCGTGTGCTAATAACGGTAGCATGTTGTATTTGTTTGACATCATGGTAGCAGCGATTTTGTACCTGGTGGGAGTGGCGCCCAGTAGCAGCAGCTTAGTTGGCCCTTTGTGATAAGATCTTGTTTTATTCGAATTTGACCCAAGTTGACATTTAGATGAATTTTTATTTTCTAGTCCATGAGAAGGACGCAGTTTGTTGGAAATGAATGGGCCTGATGTGAGCTTTACCCCTCATCCTTAGCATTGTTAGCTGTTTGGTTTTACAGTAACATTGACAGTATATGTGTGCAGGGCAGGCTGAGCGCAGCAGTGTAAAGCAAGTGCAGCAGACTAAGACATATAAGAGCAGACAGCTGTCATGGTCGCTCTGGCATCACCCCACTGGCTGTGTTCATACAGCCTCGCCTCTGTTTACACAGCTAAGCGAGGATGCTGCAATGTAACCTGTCCACGTCCAGCACATTAATGTTTTATTGGACACTGACCTCATTTTAATTGCTTATTTGATTCAGTGATATTTGTTTCCCTGCAGGGAGGAGTCAGGACGGCGGCCGCGCTTCATATTCATCATATCCATGACCACAGTTGTTCCACTGGAGCAAATAGAGGGGAAGTGTTTGGACCCAAAGGGGGTTTTTAGTCATCTAATTACAACCCAAAATTCACCAGGTAATCCAGGGATCAGGCTCCTGATCAATGAGATGTCTTAAACATGAAAAGTTAACATTTGATATTGCTTGAAATACAGATTGTACTTCCTCATTGCCCCAAGCCCCGTTCTTACCTGAGCTCTTACACGCCCATAAACGTCCCTAGCACAGAAGATAAGAACAAAATAAAATCCATGCAGAGGGCGTGTACTTCATCATACAGAGTGTCTGTAAAAAAAATACACAGCCACATACCCAGAGTGGGTCATAAGTGAGAAGGATTATTTCAGTATGAGTCTATATGTTGTTTTATAGGAAAATCCTTCATAGTATTTCCTTAAGTGTAGTTTTGTAAACATAAAGACGGGTGCTAAATATATTAATTGTTGTTTATTCTGTCCTCTGATAACCAAGTACAGTCAATAATCCCCCTCCTCACCAGGAAACAAATCCCACGAGAGCTCTAAAATGTCACAAATTACCTTTATTTTACCATATATTCTTAATCCTGGGGTTCCCCAGGGAACCGTCCCGGGTCCCCCTATTTTCTTAATCTGAAAAACCTTAAAGGTTTCCCTCAGGGTCTTCTACATTTCACAGTGTGCAGGCATGGTAATGTATTTTAAAACATCTTAAGCCCATTACAAGCGTGTTACACACCATTCTGTTTGTATAATCACATTTGGAAACGACATGCATCATTATCAAGGGAGGAAATTAACATTTTCATCCACCGGTCACAATGCTCGGTGCCTTCCAGATTTTTGCCAGAGCCTTTCACCGTCTCACCAGCCAAATATGATTTTGCGAGAAACAAAAAGAGTCTCAGCAGGATGGGAGGCTACCAGTGTTTCGCTGCAGGCTGCTGGTGTTTCTCAGCACCACAGATTAGTGGAGCTGCTTTTCATTTTATATCGATTACTGTCAACTGATCAGGGGAGGATGAGTTGAGATGTGATGGCTGAGAATAAAAACAAACAGAACAGCATCTGTCTCACAACAAGAGTAATTTATGTGTGTTTCAGCGCAGTGCCTGTATCGTGTATACCCTCACAATGTAGATTAGACAGCACAGACAGTATGCATGTAATGGACATGAATTATTAATCATTAAAAATCAATAAGTGGCTGCGAGCAGTGGTGTAGGTCTATGATGTGGCTAATGATGGATTATGATGATAATTACCGTGAGATGAGAAAGCAGTGGATACAGCACTACAGAGTGGAGTGTCACTAACCGGACTAATTACAGCAAAATCTCATTTTCCCAGATGCATCAACATCTGCGGCCTCCGACAGATGCTGCTGTCAGACGAGGAGGATGAGCTGCATCTGTGAGAAAGTAAGAATATCAAGGAGGAACGTATATTTTATCTTGAGTGCTGATACATGCGTGTTAGCTCTTATTATATTGATGCAGAGCTCGTCTTTTATGTTCATTTAACAGCGTTGTAAAGCCTTTTATCCCTCCATAAAGGAAACACTTCACTAAACACGTACGATTATTCCGGTTTATTAGTTTATCTTACTTTGGTCGTTTTGGCTATCGGAAAACAACATTATCCATCCTGGCTTTGGAACAGTGGACCAGCTCTGTGGGGTCGTGGGAGTTTACCCATCCAGTCTACATGTGCTTTACAACCATGTCCCTCAGGGAGTCTTGTGGGGGGTACCGAGCTCGCTGCTACAAGCCATCAGGTCCCTGTATGACCAAAATGAAAGCTGCGTCCGCATACTCTGCATAAAGCCTCCTCCAGGGTTGTCCCTTGTCACCAATCCTGATTGGGATATTCATGGACAGGATCTCGAGGTGCAGCCGTGGGGAGGAAGGGGTCTGGTTTTGGGACCTCAGAGTTGTGAAGCGGTCGGGATGAGTGTCCAAATCTGAGGCCATCGTTCTCTGCTGGAAACCGGTGGATTGCCCCCTCTGGGTTCGGGAAGAGTTACTGCCTCAAGCGAGGGAGTTCAAGTATCTCGGCGTGCTGTTCAAGAGTGAGGGTAGAATGGAGCGTGAGGTGGATCGGCGGTTTGGCGCGACTTCTGCGGTGATGTGGCCGCTGCGCTGGACCGTCATGATGAAGAGAAATTTCGATTTACTGGTCCATCTACGTCCCAACCCTCACCTATGGTCATAAGCTCTGGGTAGTGGCCGAAAGAACGAGATCGCGTATACAAGTGGCCGAAATGAGTTTCCTCTGTAGGGGTGTCTGGGCTCAGGAAAGTGCTGGAAAGTGTTGCAGGGGAGAGGGATGTCTGGGGTACTTTGCTCAGTCTGCTGCCCCCGTAACCTGGTCCAGAGGAGGCCCAGATTGAGGATATCTGTTGAGGCAATCTCTGTTTATTCCTGACAGCTCTGATAGCAAGAGGTGAAAACAAAATCCTCCGTCAGTTACAACCATATAAACTCGGGCCCCTGCACAACTTAGGTGACACAGGAATATGTTGCCTGAAAAGAGCTTAATAGCACTTGAATACAGAAATTGTCGCTTACCTCTTGAATAGAGTGGGGTACCTCCACAGGTAAACTTGGGGTACAGAAACTGAGTATCAGACGTTCCACATACTGACTACAGAGGCCTGAGCGTGTCAGGCTGTTACACAAATATAATCATCAACGAGAGAAGATGTTGGCCAAAAATAGACCTGATCCTGATCCCTGTCGGCCTCCCAGTTGACCCTGGTGTTAAAATAAAAGCAAAAAGCAGCTTTCTGGGAAGACTTTCTGTGTTCTGTGGGAAAAATCATTAATTTTGGAGCAGCTGGTTCTACAGAGGAGCCTGACGACGTTTGATGGAGCTGCAACCCTTAAATGAAGGTCCAACAAAACTCGTTATGTCACAGCAGCTTTAAAAACATGCAGTTTTAGATGCTTTGTTTACTTTATAGCATCACAAACATCATGGCATGTGAAGTATTTTGAGGTGAAGCTTGGTTTTACTTTGATTTTAACTTATTTAGAGGATTTTGACTCAGTTTAGTAACAATGTTTGTGCTTTGTTTACCAAGTCCACCAGCCTAATTATAGATTTAGAGCGTCTCCTGATAGCGAATGGTAATTTGGTGAATTAATTAGTGAATTAATCAGTGGTACACGGCTGAATCTGTGCATGCAGGTGGTAAATCCTTTCAGCAGGATCCAAAAACAAAGACCAGCAGAACAAAGAACTCTACACATATTTTTACTCATGAAAGTTTCTGAATTCTAGTCTACCCGTAAACCTGCTAAAATCATATGTCTCACAGGTAACCGTGCGTCTTTGCAGTAAATATTGTTTACTAAGTTTCAGGCCCAAAAGTTTCCAAAACTCCCTCAATACCCAAAAGTCAGCGTCAAACCTACACCGCCTAAAAACTGCAGGTACTTTTTTTTTCTTCTCCTCAGCAGTTGATAAAGCGCTCAACCTCGCCGCCACTCAGCTGTGATGATAAAGTGTGAAAGACGCGTGCTCTGTAGCTGTGACCTTTCCCCCTCTCCAGGCAAACACCTCCACACTGAACCCACAGCAGCAGCCGCCCCCCCAGCACGGCTGCCTGGACTTCAAAGGAGAGAAAGACTGGAGAAAGTCATACAGTACTGCACCTCTCTGCACAGGCAAAGTTTTAAACTTCATACTTTCCACAGTGGTCTCACGCAACGATGCTTATCAGTGGAAACTCTTCGCAAACTACCAATGTTCGCAGATAAGTTAATTTACACAGCATCATGAGTTCCATGATCACAGAAAGACTTAATGACCTTTGACCACATTAATAGAACAAAGGGGAAGTGCAGTATTTCTCAACCTGGATCCTATTATCTCATGTTTTTGTGTCTAAGTGACTCATGGGAACAGTGGTTTCTGAAATCAAAACAATGTGTCCCTTGGGCGGCACGGTGGTGTGGTGGTTAGCACCATCGCCTCACAGCAAGAGGGTTGCCGGTTCGATCCCGGGTGTGGGAGCCCTTCTGTGTGGAGTTTGCATGTTCTCCCTGTGTCAGCGTGGGTTCTCTCCGGGTACTCCGGCTTCCTCCCACAGTCCAAAGACATGCAATTTGGGGACTAGGTTAATTGATTACTCTAAATTGTCCATAGGTGTGAATGTGAGCGTGAATGGTTGTCTGTCTCTATGTGTCAGCCCTACAATGGTCTGGCGAACTGTCCAGGGTGAACCCTGCCTCTCGCCCGATGTCAGCTGGGATAGGCTCCAGCCCCCCCGCGACCCTCACGAGGATGAAGCGGTTAGAAGATGAATGAATGAATGTGTCCCTTGCACTCACCGTTCCTCACCCCAAAATCTTCACCCATGATGCGACCCTTATACTTCCATCACACTACATCTCAGTGTACAAATCATTTACTTAAATAAAAGTAGCAATACAGCAGTATAAAAGAGTGCAAAAATATTCAAAGTAAAAGTATACAAGTATTATCAGCAAAATATACTTTAAGTATGAAAAGTAAAAGTAATAAAAGTTTATATTAAACTCTCAATATACAAATTCTCATAAACACAAATAAACTAGAACCATAAACAGATTAAATACAATCTAATATATATGTGATTTTATTTGATCATAAATAATTAAGAATTATTTTAAAATTACAATTATTCAGAATTCAAAATCTTTACATATCTGAAAACAAGTAGGAAGAAGTTAACACTTATGTCCGAGTAGTAGCAGCAGTAGAAGAAGTAGTAGCAGCAGTAGAGGTAGAATATGTAGTAGAGGTAGTAGTAGTAGTAGTAGTAGTAGTAGAGGTAGTAATAGTAGTAGTAGTGATGTGGTGCAGTTCCCAGTGACTCTGAGCACTTTATTTCTGCTGCTGCTGGTCCAACAGGACAACAGGGAGACTTTTTGTCCTGGCCGGGATCAATCGCTCCATAGATGATGCCCACCCGGCCAGGCCTCTCCGTGGGCGGCCGGTAGCCCAGCAGCCCAGCAGGCCGGCCTGGTCCGGCCCCGCCTGGGCCCTCCTCCAGCCCCCGCAGCCTGCAGGGCCAACACAACAGGAGAGCTGCACTTTACATGTGAAGGCTTTCAGCTGACACTCAGCTGAACTTTAAAGTCACTGTAGGAGAGTGCAGAGCTTTCTTAGCGTGAGATACTTCCTGCTGAAGGCGGGGACGCTCACAGCCAATGGGATGTGAAGGAGAGAACGAAAGGCAGTGTGATTGGACGAGAAATCTGAGAATAAAAACCCTGCTGATTTCTTGTTACGTAAAGGAATACAAATACCCTGCGTTACCTTGAATTGTCACACAACTCGTGCAGTATAATCCAAGTCTCGTTTCTCCAGTCGGACGCTCAGTCCGTCCCAAACAGTGAAACTTATCTGCGCTCTCTTTATTAAAGCCAGACTCCATTGGCTTTGTTGTGATGTCGCCTATAGACAAAGTTAATATTAACACTTTCCCCGCCAGAGTATTGTTTTTAAGTTGCCAGCCACCACCAGCACTTATGGTTACGTTAACTAATCTTTAAAGACACACAGAAGTCGTTTGCTTCTTTATCCAAGTCGGATTCAGACTGTTGATCATTACTATGTTGATAGTCTGACTCCATCAACATCTCCACGGCTTGTGCAACTGTAAACTTTTCCATTTGCGCCGGCATTTTTCGTGCAGTATACAAGCTGCTACATGGTCAACGAATTTCTAGCGGATCTTCTTCTTAGTTTGTTCTTGGACACGGCAGTGCTCTCTATTTCACATATGTGTAACAGCGCCCCCTGTCTTATAACAGCAAAAACACGGATTGATGGAATATCTCGTCAATGGCGGGGAAAGAGTGACTAAAAAGACATTCATCCTCGTACTTGCATCGTATCTTTATTTCCAACGGATCATACGACAGTTCGTACGATATCCTTTGAATTAGCGCCCCACGAATATCGTTAAGTTATGAAGTTTAGGTTTATGAAAAGAAACATGGTGAGGATGTACCTTGAAACATCGGTCTCCAGGGGAAAGGTCCTGGATGAAAGTCCTGTGTTTTGTGACCCCTCCACCAACCCTCCAACATTCCTAACTGGACCACTTCCTTCTTTGCTCCCGTCTGTGCATTAGTCATGTCATCGCAGACTTCCAAAATATGCGGTTGTCATCAAAATTTAATTTTCTGAGCTGAAACGAAGTCGTTCAAATTTCTATTTCTCTTCGGAGCACTTTAAGGACCACTCCACCATTTTGGCTTAAACGTTCAAAGCTCATTCCTGACCTTGGAGGTCCGTTCAGTAGCTGTTTGGGATCTCTCAGTCACGTGAATAATGTTATTGATGTTTTTTGTCGGTGTTGCTTTGGAGCGAGGGTATTTTTGCGATTTTAATTGATCATATTTGTGATTCTTTACTTTGTGTGTTTAGATATTTAAAATTTCAAGTATGAAACAGTTTTGCATTTGATGCACTTGCTGACACTGAACCTTGAAATTTAAACAAGCAGCACACAAACAATTTAAATGGACTTTTCCCCGCACAGTATATAAACATGTACAAAATTACTCATTTATGTGAAGCAACTGTGAATGTCACGCAACAACAAGGACATTTACACCTTGAATTTTAAAACAGTCCGTCACAGAGCTGCACACGAGGCGAGATTAAGTTAACATCTACGCAGATACTAAAACAGCAGGCGTGAATGAATCAGTTCGACTGTCCGCTCTATCATCTGTGAGGCCAGGTTGAATGTGTGTGTGTTCAGGCTGTCCGTTAACCTGTCTGCATCTGTTGCTGTGGTAACAATACAGCTGAGAGCGTGTACGCCGGCTGATAATATGGTTTGACAGTACAGTAGATCTCGTTAAAGCAGGCAGCATCAGAGAAGGAGGAAGTTTAGGTACGTATGCAGCGGTGACTGCGCTGTGACTGTCACTGGATCAGTATCAGACTGTGTGCTGCATAAAGAGGGAGGGAGAGGACTGATGGCAGCCAGGGCAGCAGTTTGTAATGGCAAATAAATTGTAATAGAAACATGATGCCTTTTAATCAACTTAAACCTGAAGTAGGCATCTTAATTTTGGTGTCGTTGGACAAAAATCCCTCAGTAAATTTCGAGCATATTGTAATTCAGCCTGCTAAATCTAGTTGTTTAGTTAGTGTAGAGCTACAGCCATCCTCTGTGGTCATGGAGTTTATTTTTCACAAGCTTCACGTTGTCGTGTTGTCCAACACATTCTCACTTCGACCTCGTCACATATTGATGTTTGGTCATGGACTCTCCACATCCACATACCATGTGCAAGGTACCCTGGGGGCATTGGTGGTTGACGTTCTGCCTGTTAGTCTTTCAAAATGCACTTCTGTTTTCACAGGAAATTTAACGTTTGCAAAATTCCTTGAACAACAAAAGCAAGTGGTTTGGGTTTTGTTGGTTTCTGATGCTGCAAGTCACTGCCCAAGCGCTAGATTGACGACTTCGGAGTGAAACCGGGCTCTGTTGTTAGTCTTAGTTGGTGTAGTACAACCCTCAGTGACAGCTTACCAGCTCCGAACCGGGAACGCACTGGCTTAACTACATTAATTTAGCTTGGCTCAATATTAGCTGGTAACTAGCTTCTAGGAAGGAATGCAAGGCGTTCGGGTGCTGCTCCAACCTGGTCTCACTTCGAAGGCATACACAGCCGGTCACTGTTACAGTTTAATGCCGCCCGTCGGCTAAAGTCTCGGGAGGGGTGGTGGATGGGTCCAACAAACACCGACTTTCACCCAGGAGAGCTTTGTTCTTGCCCTGTAAGATTATAAAGCCAAACCCTGTTCATTTTTCTAAACCCAACCACATGCATTAGTTGTTTGGGGGAGAAAAACGCCAATTTGCATTGCTGTACCGATGTAGTGCTTTTATTTTGAAAAAGACTTACGTAAATGTTAAATTTCCTGTGAAAACAGAAGTGTATTTTGAAAACACACAATGTATGTAACAGTCTGAAGTTGACACGGCGTCCCAGAGCATCAACAACCAACACACCCAGGGTACCTTGGACGCCATATGTGGACACGAAAGATCTATATCTATAACCAATCGTCAGTGTGTGACAATGGGATGAGAATGTGGCGTCCGTTCCCCGACAGTGGCTTTCTTGCAGTCTTCACCACAGAACTACAACCATGACCTTTTCCTGAGGTTGAACAGTTGCCCTGAGCTCATCTAGCCACTTAATTCTGCTGACTGTCATCACACTTTGCTGCCTGTGTCTTCACCATGACACCTCAAGAGAGAGCTGTGTCGCACCCTCACAGGTTACCCACAAGGCCACCGCCCTTAAAGGGGAATAAAAGGGTGAGCCGGTAACAAGTGTTTCCGGAGGTCTGAGGTCTGTTTTTTGCAGTGGAAAGGGGCTGAATTCAGGGCGTCGGTGGCTTAGTGGTAGAGCAGGCGCCCCATGTACAAGGCTGTTGCCACAGCGTCCCAGGTTCAAATCCAGTCTATAACCCTTTGCTGCATGTCATCCCCCTCTCTCTCCCCCTTCACGCTTACCTGTCCTGTCCATTAAAGGCAAGATGGCCAAAAAAATATCTTTTAAAAAAAAAAAAAAGGAAAGGGGCTGAATTCAAATGACCACCCTCTTGACTTGCAGGCTTCAGTTGTACTTACTGTGACGAGTTTGCGGTCATCACGTTATGTCTATGACGACAGAGGCCGCAAGCCCAGACTGTTTTACAAAACCTTCAAGAGCTCTCAAATGTCCCAAATCACCTTTATTTCACCATAAATCCTTAATTCGGAGTTCCTCAGGGAACTGCTCTTGGTCCCCCTGTTTTTTTATTCTCAAAGACCTGAACATTTTCCTTCAGGGTCTTCTACATTTCACAGCGTGTAGGCATGGTAATACATTTGAAATGCACACACTTACAGTGGTTCATAAGTGATGACTGAGTCTATACTTTGCTTCTTAGGATAAATCCTGCGTAGTATATCTTAAGGGTTGAGTGTGTGGCATCTAGCGGAGAGATTGCAGAACTGAAACTTCCCTTGTGTGCCAAGTGAGTTGAATAATGATGGCAGAAGCAAAAACTTGAAAAAGTAACACCCTGTCTGGAGCCTGTGTTTGATTTGTCCGTTCTGGGCTACTGTAGAAACATGGCGGACTCTGTGGGAGAGGACCTGCCCCATTCGCAGATATAAATTCTGCAGTTTTCTAAGGTAACAAAATCAAAATAGTTATTAGTTTCAGGTGATTATAAATAAATGAAAACACAGTGATGAACACAACATGCTGGACCTTTAAGGTGACAGAAGAACAAATCTGGAATCATCAAACACACCAGATGCGTGTATTTATCCGTGTTTATGTGTCGCAGTGCAGACATTTAGCCGAGGCTTTTATGCAGAGTTAGCTTCAGGCCCTGGAACACCAACTTTACAATTTAACAGTGAAAAAAGGGACTTTTAAATTAGTAATTTAAAACATTACAATGAGCTCCTGGATCACCCACATCACAACCAACAAACACGGAGCACATTTACATTTTAGTCACTTATCCGACGCCGTTGTCCAGAGCAGAGTGCAGATTCAATTCGCCCACCGTCAGGACATTCACATTTACATTTTACTCTCTTAGCTGGAGCCTTTTTATTTTTGTTTTTTACCTGGAGGGAAGCAGCTCCGCTTCACTTCCTCGATCGCTGACATGACCGGGAAGCAGTGACCGACAGAATCTGGCAACACTGAGAATTTCTGAGCTAACTGCAGATCTGTTTTAGCAGGAAGGAAGAGAAGAGGTTGAGAGTTCAGCTCTTTGTTAGGTTCAGGAGGTAAAGGACAAAACTGTCTGTGTTAAAATATAAGTGCTTTATGCTTCCAGAGGGCAGTAAACACTTTAGTCAAATATGAAATGTTTTTATTTGTGGGTGAAAAATTGATTTGCACTCAAATCATTCATGCAAAGACAATCACTCGTCACATTTCTGATGTTCCAGTCAGTTTATGTGGAGCTCCACGCAGACAGAAACCTCCACGGACG
Source organism: Epinephelus awoara (assembly GCA_035609425.1). Classification (NCBI taxonomy): domain Eukaryota; kingdom Metazoa; phylum Chordata; class Actinopteri; order Perciformes; family Serranidae; genus Epinephelus; species Epinephelus awoara. The sequence continues at coordinate 20,387,177 of CM069317.1, forward strand.
ATATCTGATATTTAATTAACGGCAGATAAATCTTTATTTCCTCCGTGTGTTCGGCCCTGTTGTCTCGGCGCTGTCTTGTCACTGTGTATATTAGTTGTCGTTTCTGCATTAATGTCACCAAGACAAATCCCTGTGCATTCATTGTACCCTGCGATTTAAGTGATGCTGGTTGTGATGTGCTGCAGGGACGTGGGCAGGGCGATGTGGGTACTTGTGCGTGAGGAGCCCTAAGTTGCAGAGGTTTTTTTCTAATTGAGTCAGGGACTTATGCTGGCAAGGTAGGCGTGTGAGTGGGGGGGAGACTAATCCCAAGCTGCTGTTGTTTTTCGTGCCTGCTGGCTCGAGATCAAAAACTTAACAGCAATAATCATGCAAAATGTGTGGCTTCACTTCAAAGCCTGCCTCAACTTTGCTCACACCCTTGTAGCTCGCATTGTTTCATCATTTCTACCAGTTTTTCATCTCTTCTCCTTCCTCTCCTGCGAGAGGTTTTTACCCCTCTCTTTTGTCACATCTCAGCACATGTCAATCGCCGAGGCTGGGAGGTGATCTGATAGGCAGTCGTGACCTTTCTGCAGAAATTAATACACTAAACAGATTAATCACACCGTCAGATAAGCTTAAAGTTGAGGTGTTTTCGTCACGCACCGCTTCGAAGGCCGGCTGGTTTCTCTCTGACTGCAGTGTGTGGTCGTGGCGGAGGGAGCGTCTGCCTCTGCCTGAGATAGCAGACATGTCAGACGTCAGCAGCACTCTCAGGGTGAGGATGCCGTGGGCGGCGAGGGTCGCTGAGGCCCGTACGTGGCCAAAATGGGCAAATCCCCTCCACGTCAGCCCACGGCCTGTCAGCAGGGAGCTGCAGGGCTTCCCACTGAAGCCTTAAAGGTGCAGACCAGTAAAAACTCCACCACGCTCATGACGCCTGGCCCGCTTTTTATCTGAACCCACTCCTGTCATTACACAGCAAGTGATGCGCGCTTGTACTCAGAGTGACCTTTTTCTGTTTTGTGAAAACAAAACCTAAAAAGACTGCAAATCAGTTTTGCTCTTACAAACCTTGAATTTTCTCAGCACCTTATTAAACCATTTGTTACATATTTTGAATTATAAAGTGTTAGTCATTGTGAATCATGTGGATGTGCAACCTGTTTCATCATGATAAATTATATTTATAATCAAACTCTAGCATTTCAAATGCACACACAAGATAAAAAATCTGTCGTATGGTGGCCAACAAGGGCCACTGTGCTTCACCGAGCCAAAACATTTCAGTCATGAGAAACGTGCTGCAGCTTCGGATATTATGTCAATTGAAAACACGTCCACGAACGACGTCCAGGGTACCCTGTGTGCTCTGGTTGCTGACGTTCTGGGACGCCGTGTCAACTTCTGCTTGTTGTCTGTTTTCACAGGAAATTTAATGTTAACATACAGTTTCTTTCAAAATAACAGCGCTACGTCGGTACAGCACCACCTATTGACCTTTTTTTCCCTTCAACAAAGCACACGTGGTTGTGTTTCGGAAAAAACAACAGGGTTTGGCTTTAGAAACTTACTTACGGGACATGAACACCGGCCTCCTGGGTGAAAGTCCGTGGTTGTTGGATCCATCCACCACCTCTCCCGCCTGCCCTACTCGGACTTTTGCCACGTTAACTATCGTCCTTGTCTTGCTGCATTTCCCCCCGACGCCTCCAAGTGACGTTAAACCATAGCGGCAACCAACTGCGTATAATGCCAACGTTAAAGGACGCCTTTTTTTCGTTGGTTTCTGACGCCGCAAGTCACTCCCCAAGCGCTGGATTTCGACGACTCTGGAGTGAGACCGGGCTCGCTAAACTTGAGGTAGCCAGATTGGTGTGTAGTCTCTAGTGCCCTCATGGGCCCAATGATGCGGAAGCAGCGCCACTCATCAGAGTAATTTTATCGCGCAGGTGAATGATTTTGACTTCGTGTGCAACTGAGTAACTTTTATAGGAATGAACGAAGCCCCGCCTCCAAAGCTGTATCCAGTCTTCTGGACGGTGGGCCACCGTACTATTGTACAAGTTCCTCGTGAGTTTTGTTTTTATTCATTTAACTGCTCTTCTTATTTTGCTGCCAGTAATTGTTTTTTCATTTGATGTTTTTAATCAAATGTTGCAGAAAAAGTCCACCAACAGTCTAAAACCCGAATATATTTAATATTTAATGACATGAAAAGCAAACTTTCACATGTCAGAAGCTGTAACCAGGATTTTTTTTTTTTCAATTGAATTACAAAATTGCACATTTTACCTTTTCATTTGATTATTTTCATGCCAGTAAATTATTTTTTATTTAATTAGCTGTTTGCAGAATGTCAGATAAAGTCCAGGAGTCCACCAGCAGTCTAGAACCTGAATATATTTAATGATATAAACAACAAACTTTCACATGTTAGAAGATGTAGCCAGAAAATATTTCAGGTATTATTATTTTTTTTTAATTGTTTTCAATATTTTCCTGCCAGTATTTTTTTTAATTATTATTATTTGTTTTTATGTATTTATTTTTTAATTAGCTTTTTTTAGAGCTGGTTTATTGTATTGATTTATTTGTATATTTATCATTGTTGCTTGATAATTAACTTATGACTTTATTATCAGAATAGTTGCTAATTAACTCGCTGCGGATAAGTACAAAAGGTACTTGTACTTGTGTATTTTTGCTACTTTACTGCATTTATTTGTGAGTAACTTTACAGATTCAGATTATTAATATAAAGTAGGGATAAATTATGGTGCATTTTTATTTTAAGCAACACAGCAGTGTTTAAAGTAATGCAGCATTAATGAATCAATTTATATTCCAATAATGTAATATTTTATTTTTGGTACTTTAATCATATTTTAATGCTCATACTTTGTCCTTTTACCTGATTTTAAACACCTGACGTTACCTCTCTTTAATTACTGCGCACTTTCTTGAGCAGAGTAATTCTGAAGTTGTCTGGACGATAAAACAACTTTCCTGTGATCACTGACGCGCCCGTGTTTCCAGACACTATCTTCATGGAGGTGAGTCTGACTCTAAGTTGTAGTCGCAGAGTGTGAAGGCAGCAGATTTCCACGCTGGCACATTTGCAGGCAGCAGGGCTCCTATAGCTGCTTCTGCAGTAAAGTTTCACACACATAAACACACTGCAGGAACACTGCAGTCTCTATCTGTATGTCACATAACCTCCGCCTACGCTCACAACGCCCACACACATCCTTGCCCAAAACGCCCACACGAGTGTAATCTGTGTGCAAAGACACACACATACACACACACACACACACATCGCCCCTATACACACTCCCCACCCACGCAGGCACACACGTGTTCAGTCAGACATAAGCCGCTCATACCATCCCACACTTTCTCAACAGACACAAAGTAAGACTCTGCTAACCAGGGAGCCTGTGCAAACACACCGGCTTTAGCATATTCACACACACACACGTTCAATACACACACAAGCCGTGGCCTCGTACGGCATCTTAAACTCAATAAAAAAAAAACTACTCAGCTGCTTCACTTTCTGACCAGATTTTTGGATTTCACAACATTTTTTTTTTCGTCCTCACATCCACGCCCGTCTAAAATGTGTCTGCCACCCAAACACTGGGTGGAGACGACAATAGGAGGCACCAAACTCCAGTCATTTTTTTTATCTGCTGCTTTTTGGCATCACAGTCATCCTGTAACCCATATTCCCTCCAAATGAAAAGGGACACTCCATGACAAGCACTACCACCGCCTGGAGACTGAATCATGCCGCTCTGTTGTTCCTCCTCTTTCTTTCTCTTTTTTTTTTCCTCCAAAAGAGGAACTTGGATGAAAAGAGCTGCTTTTTTAGAGCGCAAAGTGTTGAGGATGTGGGTTGGTGGGAAGGAGAGGAGAGGAGAGGAGAGGGGAGGGGAGGGAGGAGACAGAGGGGAGGGAGAAGGGGAGCAGAGCAGCGTGGGCGCTCTGACAGGGCGAGGGGCTGACAGGCCCAGGCGTGGGCGTGTCATTGAAATGTGTTTCTACTCCGGAGGGGGAGAAGAAGAAGAAGGAGGGAGAGAAAAAAAAAAAGTTGCAGGGAGGAAGAAAAGGAGGAGAAGAAGAAAAAGAGAGAGCTGCAGAAATTAAACGAACAGGCGTCTCCTGAAAAGTGAAATATGAAGAGGCTCCTTGCCAAATGAGATACATCCACTGTTTGGAGGTTTCGGCGGGGAGGGGAGGACACAGGGAGGAAAAAAAAAAAGTGACGCCTACTCTTTGCGAGTGATTGACAGGACGACATGAAAGCAGATTGCTGCTGTCGTGTGAAAACCTTGTACATCTTGCTCTCGGCGGTTTCTAATGTTTTTAGGACTAAATTGAAGGATGAGCTGAGGTTTTTTTTTTTTTGTCGGTTTTGGGGAAACATTTTAAAACCGGATCAGATGAATTCTAAAGATGGATTTGTGCTTTTGCAGAGAGACAACTTCGTAAACCCACGCAGAGAAGAGTGTTGAGGGTAACACCCCCCCAAAGATCTCAAAGAAACACACACGTGTGCCAAGAAAGGGTTTCAGAAAGTTCAGTTTGGTCGTATTGCTCAGCACACAGGAAACAAAATTCCTCTGCAAGGCATGAAATATCGTTACTGTCCTTGTCCTCGCCCCGTCCACTTACCTAGGACACGTACTCACCCCAACCCGTCACATATCGCCACTTTGTCAGGCTGTCACATCTAAATATGGGACACGCTCCTGGATGAACATTGCAATCAACCAATCACAGCCCTCTGACATCATCAGTGTGCTGCTCTTGCACTTCTATCAAAGTTCATTTGTGCTCCTTCAGAGCTGAGCTAGTTTTCTAAATGCAACAACACTGAACAAAAACCTTAAAAGCTACTGCACATTTAGCGAGTTAGCATGCTAACTAGGTTGGCTATGCTAACAAGTGATGCAGAATTTACACTTCTGCGTTATACTTCTTTGCTCGTTGCTAGGCTAATTTATACAATGTAAAATGCCATAAGCTTGTGCTAATAACGTTAGCATGTTAAGTGTGTTTGGAAATCAAACAAAATGTTTAGTATAAGACAGTTGTTTTGTCAGCGAACCCTGTAAGTTGTAATTCAGCCAAATTCTGTACCGTTACCTTTGTTACATGTTGTCCCTGGCTTTATATGAGAAGAAGAAACGTCTGCTAGCTGCTAGGCTAATTTATACAATGTAAAATGCCATAGGCTTGTGCTAATAACGTTAGCATGTTGTATTTGTTTGGAAAACGTGTTTAGTATAAGACAGTTGTTTTGTCAGTGAACCTTGTGAGTTGTAATTTAATTATGTAATGTTACCTTTGTTACATGTTGCTGTTGTCCCTGGTTTTATATGAGTAGAGGAAAAGTCTGCTAGCTGCGAGGCTAATTTATACAATGTAAAATGCCATAGGCTTATGCTAATAATGTTAGCATGTTGTATTTGTGGGGAAAATGGGGTCTAAACTGTGTAATGACAGCAACAGAAAGTTTGCTAACCAGACGTTGGGGCTGTCTGTTCTCCCGGAGCTGCATTTTGGTTGCTGTGGCCGCTGACTGGGGGTCTGTAGTGGCAGAGTGTGAGGCGGAGGACACACTGTGATTTGAAGCTATTGGCAACATTTTCTCTCCATCTCTTAAATATTTGGCTAAAATTGACGTGTTTTGTTTCGTTAATTATCAGACTCTGTGTCCTACATCTTTGGGTTGCTTTACAGTGTAGGCAGTTGTTGCCAAGGCTGGAATAGCAACTTCCTCAGCAGGATTCTCCTTCATTGAATCAGACTTTCACCATTTGAAGGGACTTGCGTGCACATCGGCATTTGTAGATCAGCCAATAGGAACACCTTCTCTCTGAAGTGACCTGTGATTGGACAAAGTCTCCTGAAAGCAGAGCCAAGAGGAGGTGCAGAAGTTTTTGCCCAGTGACGCCAGAATAAAACTGCCTACTGCAGCTTTAATGGAGAAAAGGGAGCTCTTAGGTCGAGTTTTTGTGCAACTTTGGCTGATAAACATGCCGTGACTTTTGTGCTCTGTAGAAACAATCATCTAAATAACCTCCCCGTGCAGAGCAGAGGCTGTAAGAAACAGGGCAGTGGTTTCAATTGGGTAAACTGGGAAACTGGGGCTTGTGGGAACAGGCAGCCTGGGTGTCGACCTACCTCGCAGTGTGGGTGGACATCCTATTTCCTGCTGGCGCTCTTGCTTTTAATTTGTTCTTGTTGTTAGATTCTGAGTGCGGTGTGTGTTTGTGTGTGTGTGTGAGAAGGTTTAGTGAGGGTGGGATGGAGGAGTGAGGTGGTTGAGGAGTGAGGTCAGAGGAGACAGATACGGAGCTGATATTCCTTCTCCTCTCCACTTCTTACAGAATTTGATTTGATCCCCGTCTGCTCGGAGGTTGATCCATGGGAACGCCGTTAGAAGGTCATATCTGCATAATAACACACACACACACACACACACACACACATACACACACACACGCGGAGCAGCCAGACGTGGATTTAGAGGCTGAAGGTGGGCGGTCTGGAATCCTACCTGCCTACCTGCGTTTGGAAAACACATCATAAATATTTGCATGAAACTTCATCCTTGACTTTAGAGTTACGTAGTGTGACAAAATAATCTCAACTCAGGCTTTCCTTATTAACTTTTCCTGAGCTTTCAACCGTACGACGCGGCCTGTTGTGCTGAGGACACTGGGTTTCCAAAGAATGTGTACTTCACAGTGACATCTGGACTCATTTTTTAAAGAAAATCCACCACAAAAACAGAGAAACCACCTCCTTTACCTCCTTAAAACTCCTCCTTTTCTTTAAAATTTTATTATCATGGCTTGTGAAGTATATAAAATCATATATTAGCTTTTAAAAATAAGTTCTGTTCCACCTAAAATGTAGGATTTGGAGTCACCAGAGGACCCATGATACGATATTATTGCAATATGCTGAGTATTGTCATAAAATATATTGCAATATATTACGATTTATTACCTTTTTTTCCAACTGCAAATCATTTCTCTGAATTTGAGCCGCCATCCTCCTCTAGTATTGTACACTATGTTATCACTGTTAACACTGATAGTAACATCAACATGGCTAGCGGTGCTAACATAGTTAACAGCGCTGAAGGGGTTTTGCGGTTCCAAATGAAGCCACCTACACCAATGGTAGTCACCACCAGCTAGCTAGCTCCAACCTGATCCAGATAGTGCACGGTGCAGAGCAGCCAAGGCTAATGTTAGCTAAAAGCTAGAAGCATGCAAAGGACTGTTTTGCTAATTCTGCCCTGCTTCTGCTTGTTTTCTGACTAGCTAGCCTGACCACATCCAACTGTTACAAAATGTGCCTTCTGGCGTTGACGTTGTATCCTGTTTGTTTAATTTATACAAAACTCTAATGTTGGAACAACAAGTCGTGGTTTCAGGGAGGTTATGTGAAGCCAGGCTAGCTTTTCCCCCTTGTGTCCAGTTTCTGTGCTAAGCTAAGCTAACCTGCTAAATTTACAAACATAAAGAGTGGTGTCAATTTTCTCATCCAACTCTTTGCAAAATGGTGAATAAGTGTGAACTGTTTCTTCATGGTGGACGTAAATATTATGATATTTTGTGGACGTTGCGCTTGGTCTCCATTCCTCTCGACTAAATGTTGTTATTCTACGTCAAGACGATGTCGACATGACCATTTATAAAGTGTTGGATTGTGGTTACTTGACGGAACAACTTAAAACCAACAAAAAACCAACCTGACATCGCAACCTATATTTGGTGGCCAGCTGGGATGCTACAGCTGCAGTTTTTAGTCCATTTAGTGCGTTAGCATGCTAACGTTTGCAAAACTAACACTAAACACAAAGTACAGCTGAGGCGGAGACGGCATAAGGTGTCACAGCAGGCTGGTGGCCAGCGACAGTGCCAGGTCTAAGCTATGTAATGGCAGCAACAGAAAGTTTGCGGATCAAGCTGGTAGTCAGGGCTGTCTGTTCTCTTGGAGCCGGGGTTTGTGCTAGCTGAATTTGTGCTGCTGCTCCAGAGCTGCTGCCTGCTCTCCTCCTGACGAGGTGGTCTGTAGTGACAGGGAGTGAGGCTAGCTAATGTTAGCTACATAAACGTGTACATGAAGCCTTTAGCTCCGGTTTTATTTTGTTTACTGTCAAATGCTCTTTTAAACTTTACTTCTTGAAGGTGTTTAACATCATATGGTGACTGTAGTGTTTCCATAGTTACCACAGAGGGATTTAAGTGCCTTTATAGGCCACTTTAACAGGACTTTCATCTCTTCTATTTCCTTTAGTGTGCGTGTGGCGCTGCGTACAAAGTTTACATGTACCAAAAAACAAACAAAGAAAAGATTTAGCTTATTTCTGAATCTGTGTGGTTATTAAACATTTTGGTATCAGCATAATACTCCTGTAGGATTTTATATTCCAGCATAATCTGCAGTTTTGCTTTGATATTTGTTTTAGTTTCCTTCTGAAATTAATTAGAGGATCTGAAAAGCAAGCAGTCCCACCCCGTCCACCCCCACACAGAGGAACACACACACACACACACACAGTACAAATACTAGTTTTCTCATCGTTTGGGCTTTTGAAGACACATAAAAGCAGCTGCAGCGCTCAGTGTAAATTGTTTTATTTTATTATTCGGGCTGCTGCGTTCGGGGCGTAATGGCGGCGGAGGTGGGAGGGCAGGGTTTTGGGGAGGTGGTGGGTTGACAAAAGCTGTTCTGGTTTCGTCCCCAGGGTGTTTCACTGGTGGCGGCTGGCCTAATTCCCCAAAATAGCTCATTGATGGGGAATCAGGCAGAGTCAAAGTGATCTTGTGGAGATTTGATTCGAGCACCGAGGGTGTCAGGAGAGCAGCGTTTACAGGCGCACCGCTCGCTTTTCTTGGCTTCGTCTTACATGCAGATATTAAAGTTCCACACAGTACTACGCAGTATTTTTTTTCCTCCAGTTCACATCTTTGTCGTGTCGTGCACACCGCGACCTCTGACCTTTCTCCTCCTTCTTGCCGCTTACTTGTCAAGTTGATGATTCATGAAACGAAACTCTCTCTGCTGTTTACATGTCAAATCTACACAGAAATCAGTCATCCTAGTTGTGTACACTGTGTAGTGCGTGTAGAAGTACACTGGCACTGGTACTAATGATTCTGTAGTAGAGGAGACGTAGCAGTAATATGTCTTGTTATCTGATTATACTGAACTGCACTGGTGCTACTGGTAGCAGTAGAAGAAGAAACAGCTGTCATAGAATAAGTTGTAGAAGTATTTGGACAAGTAACGACAGTAGCAGTAATAGTAGTATTTGTAGTAACAGTAGGGTCAGTACAAGTAGTAGGAGAAGTAGCAGTACTTGTACAAGTCGCAGTGGTAGCAGCATTAGCATTATTTTGACAAGTACCAATAGCAGCAGTAATACTAGTCACAGTAGTAACTGTAGTACGGTTAGTAAATGTACTTGCAGTAGTATTTGGACAAGTAACAGTAATAGCAGTATTAGTCATATCAGTAGTTGTAGTAGTAGAAGTAGTGGTAGTAGGGTTAGAGCAAGTTGTAGCAGTAGTATTTGGACAAGTAACAATGGTAGCAGTAATAGTAGTATTACTACCAGTAGTAGTAGGGTCATAATAATCAATTAGCAGCAATAGTACTTGTAGTATGTGTAGTAGTACAACTACACGTAGTGGCAGTAGTATTTGGACCAGTAACAATGGTAGCAGTAATAGTAGTGTCAGTAGTAGTTGTAGGGTCAGAACAAGTAGTGGCACCAGTACTAGTTGTATCAGCGGGAGTATTTTCTGGACAAGTAACAATAGTTGCAGTAGTACCAGTAGTATTAGTAGTAGTAGGTCAGAACATTAGTAGCGGTAGTATTTGGACCAGTAAAAATAGTAGCAGTAATTGTAGTATCAGTAGTTGTAGCATTAGTTGTAGCGTCAGTACAAGTAGTTGTAGCAGTAGTATTTGGACAGCTAACAAAAGAAGCAATAGTAGCACTATTGGTGGTAGTAGTAGCAGTACTGGTGGTAGTAGTAGTAGCAGTAGTATTTCCACAAGTAACAATCGTAGCAATAATAGTAGTACCACTAGTAGTAGGGTCAGGACAAGTAGTGGCAGTACTAATCAATACACGTAGTAGCGGTAGTATTTGGACCAGTAACAATCATAGCAGTAATAGTAGTATTTTATTTAGGGTCAGAACAAGTAGTGGCAGTGGTAGTATTATATTGACAAGTAATAGTAGCAAAAGTAATAGTAGTCAAAGTCGTAACTGCAGTAGGGTCAGTACAAGTAGTAGCAATAGAGTTTGGACTAGTAACGATAGATGCAATAATGGTAGTACTATTAGTAGTAGTAGTAGGGTCAGCGCAAGAAGTGGCAGTACTATCAATAGTTACTATACTATTTATATTTGTAGAGGATAAGCGGTTATGGAAAATGAATGGATGGAAGGTTGGTGCAAGTAGTAGCAGTACTAGCAGTATCAATAATGTGTACTTATACACATTCATTGAGTCTTAATGGAGGAAAGTTCATTACAAAAACTTGCAGTTGAGAACAATATTGCATCCAGACAGAAATCAGTTCTTTGTGTCACATTCGGGAAACACTCAGCAGTACCACACACACACACACACACACACACACACACACACACACACACACACACACACACACTGACTGCACAAAGGGCTTCCTGCTACCCACTTCCCTGTGTTGGAAACCATTTGCATGCTCTGTCACATCAAGAAAATTTAAACTGACCATTTGCATACAGGCCTGTTTCACTGACGCACTTGTGTGGCACCCAACTTCAGTCACACGTGAGTAAAAGCCACTGATACAGATATCAGTCAGTGGTGACATACTACTGTGTTGTGCAGATTCTTTATATGACACACATGCGTGTGAGAAGTCTACATCCACCGATCCACTGAGGAAGACTAGAGCTGGGGAGTAGATCATTGAGCCTGTTGTGTTTCGACAGTGTTGCCAAAAGGTTAATGTGAAAAACTGCTGATGCAAAGAAAATGTACGTGTGAACACATTCTACATATTCAACATATACTGATGTGCTGTGTACATATTAAAGTTATAGATAAAATAATATTGGTGTTTTACAGGTGAACATTAGACATGTAAAAATATAAACACATTGTATATATAGAATATATATACTATACAACAAACTACATACTGCATACACAGAAACAGTTAATAAAGAAAATGTTTGGTGTCATTGTAAACAAAGAAATATACTTACCAACACATAAACTCAATTTATAGTACAGTGGGCTGTATTATAAAAACTTGCCCATGCACACATTTTACACAAAGAAAATGTAAAGACACAATGTGCATATAGAACATACAAACTATAAAGAATATATACATAGTATACACAAAAACTAGATAGAATATTATTATTTTACATGAAATCATGTCATGCAGAATGTATGTGTGTATGTACTGCTTGAGTGTGGTCGTGTGTGTACATATACATACATACATATATATATATATATATATATATATATATACATATACACACACACACACATATATATATATATATATATATACATATACACACACACACACATATATATATATATATATATATATATATATATATACATATACACACACATATATATATATATATATATATATATAGTTATAGTTATAGTTATATGATACATACTTTAAAATGTCTATCTATCTATCTATCCCCAATTTTTGCATGTAGACACACTGTATATTTAGATTATATACACACAAATCACAAGATTCCTAGACAGAAAATATGTATAGTAGTGGTAGTGTAGTGTATATATATATAGATAGATATAGATATAGATAGATAGATAGATAGATATAGATATAGATATATACATACACATATGTTGTATATTATATATATATATAAGTTGTATAGCATGTAGACACATTGTATATATAGATTATATACACACAAATCAAAATAATACACAGAATACAGTTTCTAAAACTATTTGCAGAGGAAATGTTTTATATACCCATGCTGTCATTGTACATGATGAAAATATACTTGTAGAGAAATTATATAAACTCAATTTATAGATTGAATATTATCATTTTACAGTAGACAATGTATATGTAAAAAGTTTAAAGTATATATAGTGTTTTGCAAAATTTATAGATAGCAAATATCCTACTACTACTACAGTAGGCTATATAAAACGTACCTGTGCACACATTTTACCCTAACTAAACGTACACGTGGACATATTGTATGTATGTATGTATATATATATATACATATATAGATTCTATACACACTATCAAACATAATACATGAAATACAGTTTCTATAAGTATTTGCAGAGGAAATGTTTTATATACCCATATCGTCACTGTACATAAGGAAAATATACTGATAATGAAATTATATAAACTCAGTTTATAGACAGAATATTATCATTTTAGAGTCGTATACAGATCTTTGCCAGATCTATAGAGTGTACACACTGTACAGCATATACACACGTTATAGAACATTATATAGAGCAAACGTTTTATTGTCCATACATGTGAAATGACACTGCACATGAAGACAATACACACACTTTGTAGACTATATGACACAGTGTAGTAAACCGGATGCAGCGTGTCCGCGTGCACAGTGATCAATAAGTGTCTGATATATTGATTATCGGTGAGCCAATATTTACAGCTGAGCATGGCTGTAATAATGAGATCTGCTCCACCGTGGTAATTTAGTTTGAGAACATCAAGTGTGCAAACTGCTGTGTCTCTGTGTGTCTCTGTGGGTGTTGAACCTGCCTGTGTTTGGTATTCCGTGCAGAAAGCCTCCCACGCCCCGTGTGTCCGCCCACGCGCGGATTTGCGTCACGCAGGGAGCAGCGTGGGCGAGAGAGAGAGAGAGAGAGAGAGAGAGAGAGAGAGAGAGAGAGAGAGGCTCTGTGGCAACCGCGCGGAATATCCCACTTTATTCTGCTGCCCGCGTCAAGCTGCGCGCGAGCAGGGCAAGACACGGACAGGAAGTGCTGACAAAATAAAAGCACCTGGAATACACGTGGAGAGTAAATCAGGTTTGTAGACAACAACTGGTGGAGGAAGTACCTACTGCTGGAGTAAAAGTACTGTAATAACAGTAATAACAACAATAATGATGATAATAATAACATAAATAAAGTAATGGATTAAAATAAAATGCAGAATTACAGCAAATAAAATAAGGCAATTTTTAAAAATACAAATAAAGATGAAATACCACAGTTGAGGTACAGCAAATCACACAAAATAAAAGGACAACTGACAACACAAGATAAAAACAATAAAAGTAATAAACAGACACATATAAAATAATTAATAAACGGCTTTTTTGAACAGATAAAAATGTCACCGATTGTCGAAACAACCTGTTGCAAGTAAAAGTCCTACATTCAAGTAAAAGTGCAGTACTTAAAGTATGAAAGTAACTTGTAGGGCAGAATATTTTTATGCATTTTATATATACTAAATATAGCGAATTTTTTAGACTGTTAATTACCTCTGAATTGTTGTGACTAAGTGTTTAAGTAGCACGAAATTGAGGTAATTGAGTAAAGACAACATCACAATGTACACTGTAAAAAAAAGTGCAAAAGCCAAGAATGTATCGAGAAAATTATTATTTACATTTTATTTCTTGTTTTTTTAATTTTCACATTATTGTTTTAATTCATTTTTTTTAAATTTATTTTTATTCATTCATTTGTTTAGTAGATTTTCCTTTATTTTATTAATTATTTAGTTTTTTTAGTATATTTTCCTTTATTTTATGCATTTTTTATTTTTTTAGTATGTTTTCCTTTATTTTATTAATTATTTATTGTTTTAGTATATTTTCCTTTATTTTATGCATTTTTTTTATTTTTTTAGTATATTTTCTTTTATTTTATTCATTTTTTTTATTTTTAGTAGATTTTCCTTAATTTCTTCATTTTTTATTTTTTAGTATGTTTTCCTTTACTTTATTAATAATTTATTTTTAGTATATTTTCCTTTATTTTGTTAATTTGTTATTTTTTAGTATATTTTTCTTTATTTAAGGCTATAATTTTTTTTAAGGTGTAATCACACAATCAGAAGCTGCGCTTTTATTTTGTAACGCCAGCCGGAAGCGCGTGTTTGCGTGTGTCTGCGCGCGCCTTGACAGTGAACAGTGCAGGGGAGTGGAGAGACGCTGGGAGAGGACTCAAACACTCACACACACTCACACACACACTCACCCATACACACACACACACTCAACACACACTCGGAGGAGGAAAGACGCACCAAAAGGCGCACGAAGGTCAGCGGCTTTTTTTCCTCTTAACTGATAATCTGCGCCTTTTTTCTCTCTCAGCGGCAGGAGAAAGAAAAAGTTTCCAGAAAGAGAGGAAGAGGAGAGGAGTGTCGCTCGGTGTGAGCACGCACAGACAAGCACGCGCTCTTTGGCTTCTTCTTTTTGTCCTGGAGATAATTTGATTTTTATAAAAGATTTTTGTCATTTTTACGCACCGTTGCTGTTTTGGGGGACGCCTTGGTGTGTGTGCGCACACTCACCCCCCGGGCTCTGTGTTGATAAACAGTGAAGAAGAAGGAGAAAGAGCAGAAGAAGAAGCGGACCAGGGCGGACCAAAGGGGGCCACAAACTCACCAGGTAGGCACAAGTAGACCTGGCTCTGATCCTGCATCTTACCTGCTGCTTTATCCTGGCACATGCTGCAGAGACAGCACCACATCACCTCCACATATTATTCTAATATCAGGGAATGCCTTAAAGTGCTGCAGCATGTGTGTGGAACTCTGTTTAGGAACATTATATTGAGATAAAGCAGCATCACAGAGCAGCGTGCACATGATTTAAGCCTCTTTTGTTACATTAATATGTGAAATTATCTTTATAGGGAGTCAAAAATAGCTCAAATGCACCCTGAACACCACACAGGCTTTATTAATATTACAGACATAACACAAGAGGTGATAAAGCACAGTTAAAGCCACTCATGTGCATTAAAATGTGAATTTAAAGGTGACTGTGTCATTGTGGACTCCCCATTGAGTTACTATGGGAACATTAAAGAGACAATAATGTGATGTTTATTTTAAATAGTCTGTGTGTCTTTGCCAGGTGTGCTTAGCCGCACCACAGCCCCAATAACTGCACTAAATCTGCTGTTATGATGCACACATGACTGAACACATAGTTCCCAGGTCACCGTGGTGATCACGGCGCTCTTCCTCCGCACTGAAATATTGGGAAATCCCATCTGAATCACAGCGAAGTCAAAGTGTTCCTCACTGTAGATAAGCCTGGTCTGCTGCGTGGCGCTTTTACCTGGAAAACTACACATCAGCCTGAGAGTGTGTGTGTGTGTGTGTGTGTGTGTACACCATTGTGCCGGCGCACGCCTCCCTTTCCAGGTGAAAAGCCGAACTCGCTAAACTTGCTTTTGTGGAGCAGGACTTCAATTAGAAGCTGCCATTCACAGGCGCCTATTACTCCCTGAACACACACACACACACACACACACACACACACGTCTGCTGTGATAAAACCTGGAGTAAGATGGCAGGCTGTTAGATATCAGTCTTGAAGGAGCGTTTGTGCACGAGCACCACCGGAGCCGTTTCCTCACTGGAGTCAATGGATCCAGTTTCTATTTGCAGGAACGCCGTGTGGTGCTTTTTAAAGCCGCAGGATTGTTTCATGCTCCAGACAGGCTTGGACAATCTACCTGCCGCACACACGGGAGTTCACACCGCAGCTATATATAGGCATTCAATTCACACGTTTGCGCTTTATTGTGAAAAGACAGCAGAAAACAGCCTCTGAGACAAAAGTGGGAAGGTCTGATAGCTGCAGCCGACGAGTCTTTGTTTTGTCTGTGGAGTGTCAGCAAAGGTGACATCGATCTTATTTTATCCAAACAACCAAATCAAATATATTTACTGTAATATATGTGAAGGAAAAACATCTAATCATAATGTTAAGAAGCCACAATCACAGATAAATAAAGAGAAATCGCATCTAATGGCGCCACAGTGATAAAATCTTTACATCTGTGTCAAACTGTACGTTACTGATTTTAAGAGAAGGACGTGAGGTTTGTTTCAACAGTCAGTTGTTTGGAGATCAATGCCACAAAATTTCAAGCATCAAACACTTAATTTTTGCACCAATTTGTGCCTTTTCTGCAATAATCAGGCGCCTACTGGTCCTTAAAAGGTCTTAAATCAGGCCTCAAAGTCAGGAAATAGTTTCAACTGCGACAAACATTTTACCTAATTTCATTTATCTGTTTTTTCAAATTTCTTTTTGTGAAAATGAGTGACGCCTTTCTGTGTAAAAGTCAAAAAAATTTAATGTTACGAATCTTTAAAAAAGTACAAGACCACGTGTACACTACTCACCTGCGCTGCTTAAATAAGTAAAACATGATTCATCCAAAACGCTGTCCCTAAATGTGGTTAAAAGATGTCCTGAACGGCACTTAAAAAGCAGTGAATATAACTATCTGGTACCTGTAGACACCCTCATTAACTTATGTTTAATTACATCAGAAATAAAAGTCTGCTGCTGCTTTAATGTTTTTATTGGAGGGGAACGTGTCCCCATTGAAATCTGCACCTAATTTTAAGGCATGTTAGATTGTGCGATATGAGCCGGGTAATCTTGTCAAACAGCGTCTGAAACCTCCTCCTCTCACACCGTCTCCAAATTAAGGGAGCAGTCGTGGCCTCCTTGTGCAGCGATTGGCCAGCTCAGTATGTGGAGGCGTGAAAGTACTTTAGCTACTTTGACCACCGAAATCTAATCGGCTCGTCCAGCCCAGGAGACGTTTGTGCCAAATTTAAGAAAACGGGACATAAAGGGTTAAAAAGGGTAAAGGGGATTTATACTTGTGCGACAGAGCCTACGCTGTTGTTAGCATTTATACTTGTGCGGTGGTGTGTTCGTGTCACTCTGCAGTTACACCTCCAAAACACTAGTCAGCAGCTGTAAAGTTTACTTGAATCAAAACACACATTAAACATGTCTTAATAGAGACAGTTTCAAACACAAATCAGCTTCACTATAACTCGCAGCATTCACAGACAAACACTTGTCTTTATCTGGACACATTTTCCCCACAAATACAACATGCTAACATTATTAGCGCCAGCCTATGGAATTTTACATTGTATAAATTAGCCTAGCAGCTAGCAGACTTTTCCTCTTCTCATATAAAACCAGGGACAACAGCAACATTTAACAAAGGTAATGTTACAAAATTTGGCTCCATTAAAAGTCACTGCATAATAAGGAAGAAATAAGACTATAGGATGTAGAAGTGTTTGTTATGATATGGAATTCTTCGCACAAATGATCCCTGAGTGCTCGCACGCCAATCTGCTCGTTGTGCTCAGTTGCTAACATCGTATGGCTAAAACATAGCACTTTTCCAGTTCCAGCCACTTGTATCCACGCAGGCTTTAGCACTAAATCTGGATATGGTGATCGCTAACAGTGCAAGCATGAGAGTGTTAGCTTCAGAGCTGAGCTTGGAGGTTAAGGATGGTGCTGTTGTATTATCGTTACACCTTTATTTAACCAGGTGAAGACATGCTGAGATTCAACCTGCAGTCAGACGCTGGCGATAGCAATAACACAAACTAATACCTAGCTGATCAGAGGCAGTAATGAGTCTTTGTGTTCTGTGAGGTAAAATTACTGTTTCTGTCAAAGGAGTCTGGAGCCTGTGGACGAGGGCAGCTGCAAAACATATTTTAGCCTCCACCCAAAAAAAAAAATCAGCATCAGTGTAAGTGGGCACTATGTTAAGATTATTTTACAGCTTTACCTTGCTGTCAGACAGGCCTGTACGAGGGGGAGCTGGAGCCGTTATATTGCCCTCCTCAAAGCCGCCTGACCCCAGTGACAAAAACAGTGATTTTAGATCTACTGCTGAGTGTTACTGTGAGACGTTAAGGACTGAACATGGCGTCCACAGCAGTGCATGGGTTTATAGTAGGGGTGGGGGGAAAATCGATACAGCAAAGTATCGTGATATTTTTGTGTGCTGATATCGTATCAACACACAGAAGTATCGATTTTCTTTTTTATCATATGAATGATTTATATTATAAATACAAGTTTAGGTTTTGGTAGCCGACTAGAATAATGAAATCAATTGGTACGATACGGTACGAAACGATGAAATATGATACAGTGCGATGAAATATGATTTGATATGATGAAATGAAATATGATTCGATACGATACGATGAAATGAAACATGATTTGATATGATACGATGAAATATGATTCCATAAAATACGATGAAATATGATTCGATACGATGCGATGAAATATGATTTGATATGATACGATGAAATTAAATATGATTTGATATGATACGATGAAATTGAATATGATTTGATATGATACGATGAAATATGATTCGATAAAATATGATGAAATATGATTCGATGAAATATGATTCGATACGATGCAATGAAATATGATTTGATACGATACAATATGATCTGACACTCTTAATTGTCTCTGTAGGGAAATTTGCCTTTGACTCAGGAGCTGCTCAAGTATTTCTGCTTAGCATACGTACGTCATAGAAACACATACTACACATAACAATATCACAGATCAGCCATTCACGTATAGGACGTAACACCAGCACACGACCGAACACCATAAACAAAGCACAACACAAAAGCATCAAGCGACATTTAAAATCTGAATCGAGGTCGGCACAAATTGATTTTAACAATAGTGGCTTTTCAGTCTACTAGATACATCGCAATACTCAGCCTATCGCAACACGTTTAAAATCGCACTAATATCGTATCGTGGCTTTAGTATCGTGATTATGTCATAACAGGGCCACTGGTGCTTCCCACCCCGAGTTTATATGCTGTTACGACATCACGCAGAAACCTATGTCAGGTCATGTGGGAAAGTTTTGGTTTTTTTTCTCAACAGTCTGTTTATTTAGTTTTCAACGTTATACAAAATGACAGACACCGATAAACGTCCTACATTGCATACTATGGAATACATTTACTTATATACAACAAGTTTCAGTCAGTTTCAATGCAGAGGTTGTGATTTTGCTTCCTCGATTATGTCCAACGAACAAGATAAATCTTTGCCCTGAAGATATCTTACGAATGGGTCCTTTATACATTGAAACCATTCTTGTTTATCTTTGATTGTGTACGCATTTTTTTCCAAAGGAAAACACGTAGACCGCGTTTTATGTTTTGTCCCTTTGGATAAATGCGAAGAACAACAAATTTAGGATCCTTCGTTAATTGAATTGATAAAATGGGAAACAGTTCTTTGAAGAGCTTCAGAAAATAGCATTTTGACGCCAAAACATACGTTATAACAGCCATTATAACAGTATTGGGACGATATGGTATTTAATAGATAACTATCAGTAATATGGATAAAATAACGACGTAATAGAATAGCTAGAACAGAACTTTACTGTACTGCAGCCTTAATAACCAGGAAAGATTTTCTGTCCAAAATCGAAGACGTAATCTAGCTTAATATCACAGATCGATATAATTTATCTATATGTAAGCAATTTTGGCATTTTTTTAAAAACTTTAATCTTGAAATTTAGAGTCATACTTAACCCAAACTGTGAGATCAGTGCTCTACATGCACATTCAAAGGGATCATATTTGCCACACTATATTAACTGTATCATTTAAATTTGACTAAATATGGCCCTGCTCATTGATTCATTTTCCTTTCCATTTTTTAGTTTCAACTTCTGTCACTTTGCTTGAGTCCAAAACATTTCTTTAGCAGCTTAATTAGATGACCTTTGTGACGTAAACCATGAGGTACGCTGAGTCATGTTTTCCACTTGTTTCTGCCTGAGTTGCTGGTCCCATCTTCGATGCTTCAAATGATGAACTTCCTCTCGCATGACATTATTTTCCCACAGTGACTTCTGCCGTATCACCACTTTCTTTTACAGTACTCTCTCTGGTTGTGAACGCCACCCTTGTTTGTGTTGACGCAGGTGATATTGATGGAAAGTCAGCAGTTTGAGCCACAGAGAAGTTGTTCTCAGAAAGAAATGAGGGTATTTTTGGATCTGATTCCACTTACGTTCCCAGTTTTGCATTGTAGTTATTTTTTTAGACCATTGTAAGAATGATTTGATGTTGCAGCGTGCATGAAAACTCAAACTCAAACTTTGGTTTCTATTTCGGAAACGGCTTCCAGTTGGGTTGAGATAATGGAAACATTTCCAAACTTGTATACCGAACTTTACTGGAAATGTTATTGGTGATGGTTAGTTGCCAGAAACTTTAAGCTGCCTGCCGATAACTCTTCATTTAACTTTACGAATCAGCCGTTCCTCGTCCACTGCGACACTTTCAAAGCAAGCGACAGGAATAAACAGGAGGTCAGGTCACCTCTTTCATCGGCTTCAAATCCAGTGTTGCTATATTGGAGCAGTTTAAGGTTTCTTGAGAGACTAACGCTGCCATGTCTTGTGTCGTCACCCCAAAAAACACATGAACTCTCTAGTAAACGTGCATCGCTTTAAAAACATGAACAAGTTTCAGCTCAAAACAGTGTGCATCCATCCTATATTCACATCCAAAATGATGCCATCTCGGTGCAGTTTTAGTTTTCTTGAGAGACTAACTCATGTATTGTCTCGTCACCCCAAAAAACACATGCAGTTTTTTGTAATCACACAAAGTGTGCGCTGCTTGTCCCTTCTTCTACCTATTCTGAAATTTGATCTCCTTCATATTGTTGTGCTCAACTCGGCAGTGAAGACTTGTCAGAAACTTGCGGCTCCTGTTTTGTATAGATAACTCTTTATTCCAACTTCCAACAACGACAACAATCCGCAGTTTCTCGTCCGTTGCAGGGCGTCAAAGCGAGTGACAGGACTAAACAGAAACAGGACATCTGACAAATTTAGTTTGCAATTAAATAAAACACCTGTTTCTTTGGCTCAAATCCCAAATCTTGTTCTACTGGTTGTTTTATTTTATTAAGAGGCGAACTCAAAAAACACATGAACTTTCCAGTAAACAAACACAATGCGCAGCGCTCATCCTCCCTCCCACCCCCACTGAAATGTGATCTTCATGTTGCCGTGTTAGTCCATTGATAAACATAATATTATGTTAAAAACGTACGTCCGCACAGGACAGCAATGCAGGCAAATGCAGGTTCAGACAGCTTGAGTTTCAACAAAATGGCTCATGTTTTCGGTTTAACGTTAAATACAGAAATGAAACAGAAATTAAGCCAAACACAAAATTATGAATCACATCAGACTTGAATTTTTTAATATTTTCATAATTTACAGGCTCAATTCACTTATAGCTCCTGAAATGTTTGTAGATACTGTTTAACGCAACTTTAAAACGATCCTTAATATTCTCTTGAACACTGTTCACTAGCTGTCGCCTTGATTTTCTGTTTTCAGATGCAGATTTGGTCGATTTGTGTGGTTAGTTTGTAGCAGAAAGATGCAAAACGAAATATATTGGTGGAATTTATTGCTAAAAAAGAGCATATATTAAGTAAGTTGCCATCTTTGCTATATTACAGATGTGTTAACAGATTTGATAAGTTGTGGGGACTTGTATAAAAGTGTAATGTATTTCTATATTTTTCTTTGTTTGACGTCTTTCTTAATATTTATTTCTATCAAAAGCTAAACATTTGAACAGATAAAGAGCATCTGTTGATTTTATAGATATAGACTAAAGAACAAAGTTTCAGAGACGTCCGACAGGCTGGACCGAACCTCCTGGGAGCTGCTGTCCTGTGAACGCTAACAAAGGAATTGTTGTTTGACTTGACTTTGATTTGTTTAAACTCAAAGTGACTCGTTTCTCTTCTTTAGAGAGACAGATTGTTTTTAGCTAACTTTAATGTTGCTGGTGTGTTCAGTAGAGATTCAGGCACTGATGAATCACGGTGGTTGCAGCAGGCTGCTCACAGGTCGGTCGATTAGCAGCAGCTCTGTCAGCTGAAGGATTGCAGGCTGTAGTTTAAATAAAATGTCTTCTGTTGTCGTCTTCCCGACTCAGGCTGAGTGGAGGCCTGCCTGGCTCCCTGGGCTGAGGCTCTCTGGGCCTATTCTGGGCGAGGCGAGCCCACCACCTACACATCCTGCAGGGGTGGAGAGAGGCATGTGGTCCTCCCAGCAACCCGGGCCTGCTGACTGCCACTCCTCTGTGAGCGAGGCCTCCGCAGGGCCTCACATGCACATAGGAAGAGTCGAGAACAAGCCTCCACTTTTTTTTTTTTTTTTTTTCCTCTTCTTCTCAAATCTAAGGTGGCAAGCGACAAGTATTTGGCGCGGAGCGGAGTGTTTCTGTGCTTTGTAAGGGTGGAGAGTGGAGGCAGAGTGAATGACAGCGGAGATAATTACTAATCTGACAGCAGAACACATATCGAGAAAAAGTTAATTCTCTGGCTGCTGCCTGATGTGTGTGGAGACGCAGTTTCAGCTTTTTATTTCTGTCTGCTTTCAACCAGAGTGTAACACTAAACTACTGCAGCCGTGTAAGAGGCAGCTGCGTCGTCTTTAAAGGGACAGTTCACCTTAAAATCAAACATATTTCCCCTCTTACCTGTAGCGCCATCAATGTTTACATCTCTCGTAGATGAGTAGATGCCCGCTTCCTTCTGCAGGGTGATTAGGGTTGGGTACTGTTCATGTTGAAACTGGTACAAGCACCCTGCTGAACCTTTATTCGGCGCTTAACCTCTCTGTAATCACAAAAATGTGAGTTTTGAACAAGCTGCTCTTTTACAATCACACACAGTGGCTCCATGCTGCGGCAGACATGTCGTGCCATGACTGTGTCCCATGTATTTTGGCCCTTAGATTTACGCTGACTGCACCCGCCAACCGTATCACCACGCAGAAGGAGTCATGTGTCTACTGCTAGCTCACCTAGCATCACTGAGCTAGCTAACGTTACATGCATGCCTCCTGTTTTGCGGTGATACAACTGGCGGGTGTAGTTCGGGAGACAGAGAGTAGTTCCTACATGAAACTGCTCACAACTTGTGCACCTGATATCTCAAGAACTCCTTTAGGGAATTTCTTCAACTTTGGCACAAACGTCCACTTGGAATCAACAACGAAATGATTAGAATTTAGGGTCAAATCCAAGGTTGTTGTGACCTTGTCTGCCTCATTCTTGTCAACGTGGTATTTGAGTAACGCCTCGAGGGAAGTTTTTAAACAAAATTCTATTTGGCAAAAACCTCCAGACTCAAGGATGAACTGATTACAACTTGGTAATCAAAGATCAAAAGTCAAGGTCATCGTGACCTTGCATCAGTCTCATTCTTGTGCACCTGATATCTCAAGAACACTTTCAGAGAATCCACTATGGGTCAAGGATGAACCGATAAGATTTTGGTGGTCAAAGGCCAAGATCACTGTGACCTTGGGTTTGTCTAATCTTGCGGACGTGTTATCTCAATAGGGCCTAGAGGGCAGCCACACCTGTGTCCATTAATGTGGTGCTGACATGAGTGCAGGCCTCTTGTCCGTGAGTAGATCACAACAAGATCTGTGGATTATCTTGAGAAACTGTGTCATGATTTCTGGAAAGAGACATTAATGTTGAGTTTTTTAAATGTACTTTTTTGGCGCTGAGAGCACCACAAGCTGAGTGACATGTAGCTCCATTATAGACATCTCCAACACTCGGTAACTCACACCACAGGTGAGAGGAAGAATATCGTCTTGTGTCTTCATCCAACACATGAAACGAATATTTCCAAGTTAAAACACCTGAACAGACGCAGATACCAAACAGGGTTAAAGCAGGAATATGAAATTCCTACCTCGACCATTCAGTCTATAAATGTCAGATTTAACCGTTTCACGCACCTGCTGAGGTCTGATAACCTGCAACCATGCACCTGCCAAGAAGAATATGTTCAGTCCAAATATAACACATGTACATGTTTCAGAGGAACGTGCCTCCATGTTCAGAGTGCGGTGGTGATTCTGGTGCAGAGTCAGACATATGTGGAGAGAGAATGTGCTACATGCTAAGCTAAGCTAACAGACAGGAGAGTGATGTTGATCTTCTCTTCTGATTCTCTGCAGCAAAGTGAAGACGCATGTTGTCTTTAAATGTCATTGAGCCCTTTGAATATCTCTTGTCGTCCTCCCTCAGGTATGGCGGCAGTGTTGCCGAGAACCCTGGGTGAGCTGCAGCTCTACCGGATCCTGCAGCGGGCGAACCTGCTCTACTACTACGAGGCCTTCATCCAGCAGGGCGGCGACGACGTGCAGCAGCTGTGCGAGGCCGGGGAGGAGGAGTTCCTGGAGATCATGGCCCTCGTCGGCATGGCCAGCAAGCCGCTGCACGTGCGCCGCCTGCAGAAGGCGCTGCGCGACTGGGTCACCAATCCGGCCATCTTCAACCAGCCGCTCACGTCGCTACCCGTCTGCAGCATCCCCGTCTACAAGCTCCCCGAGGGCTCGCCCACGCTGCTCAGCGCGCAGGACCGAGCCAACACGGCCAGCGTCAAGATGCCCAAAGCCGTCGCCGCCGCCTGCTCCGACCCGGGGAAGCTGGACGTGGCGCGGGACAAAGTGTCAGCCGGGTCACCCCTGCAGGGCAGCAGCGAGGCCCGCTTCTGGTCGGGACACAGCAACGACAGCGAGCACAGCCTGTCGCCGTCAGACCTCGGCTCCCCGTCCTCGCCGAGAGACGCGTTAGAGGCTCTGGACGCCGCCGCCGTCCAGTCAGTCCTGGAGTGTGTGGACAGGATGGCACCAGGACTTCCTAAGACAGACTTAGCCGAGGTCAAAGAGCAGCTGAAGAACAACAAGAAACTGGCAAAGATGATCGGACACATCTTTGAAATGAGCGACGACGACTCGCGGCGGGAGGAGGAGATCCGTAAATACAGCGCCATCTACGGACGCTTTGACTCCAAGAGGAGGGACGGCAAACACCTGACGCTGCACGAGGTTGTCCACGAGAAATATCTTGACTTCTTAATGAGTGAATTTGTCCTTGAGATTTACGTGACGTTCTGATTGTGTGTGTGATGTGCAGCTGACGGTGAACGAGGCGGCGGCCCAGCTCTGTATGAGGGACATGGCGCTGCTGACACGCCGAGACGAGCTGTTCGGACTCGCCCGCCAGATCTCCAGAGAGGTCACGTACAAATACACCTACCGCACCAGCAAGTGAGTAACACTGCTTCTGTCTTAACGCTCTGTTCATCCTTCAGGAAGGCGTTCTGTCCCGTCTGAACTAACGCTGATGTTTCCACGCAGGTCTCGCTGCGGCGACAGAGACGAGCCGTCCCCGAAAAGGATTAAAACAGAGGTAAGGTCAGATTTTGCAAACATTACTTTTGGTTGAACTAAACAAGCAGTTTGGTGCAAACACTTTTGCTTTTGGGACATTTCAGGGACATTTTTCGCCCTTTTTTTAGATGAAGCAAAAGTCAAAACCACCTGATGAACTCAGTCAGTGATTTGCAGCCGTGCACCTGTTGGCTTTAAAAGACTTCTCAGCTGTTCCTGCTCACACTGCAAGCCCAGCTCTTCCTCTGCTTGTTCCAGAGAAACCAGAAGTTAAACTTAAAAAGCTTCACTTCCTGTGTGAAAGAGCTTCCAGACGACGTTTCTGCACCAGACGTGTGTTCACTCGCTGCTGTTTAAAAGGAGTCAGCGCTTTATTTTTAAAAATATGATACAGACATTTGACCTCTTTACTTTTGGCTCCTTTTAATAAATAATGAAGCTGTCTCTCACACACTGGTTAATTTTAAATATTTAAGTGTAAAGACGGCGGCAGATGGAGGTCGTCTGTGCGCAGCTATCAGAAACAGAACGTGCGCGGCCTTGAACACAGTACAAAGTGTGTGTGTTCGTCTCCTGACACACTTGGCTCAGAGAGTTGTCTTTGAGCTCTGAATGGCTCCTCTCAGTTTGTGAGGCGCTGATGGAAAACATGTGGTGGCCCAGAACTCTGCAGGGATTTCAACCACGACGACGAGCTGCAGATGAACCGACACCTGCTCGCTGAAGCTACTCTGAGCTCCCAAAAGACGCGGGGAATTCCTGCCAAATTCACTTTCGGGCCGCTGTTCTGCAGAATCTGAAAAACTCCCAAAAATTCCACTTTGTTTTGTCAGTTGTTTTCGTATCAAAGGAAATGAAAATGCTTAGAAAATAAATCCCTCATCTCATGTTAGAGTTACTAGTGGGTAGAGTTATTTATTTATGTAGTGCTCTTTTTCAAACAGATGCAAAAGAAGAATAATCAGAATTAAATAGATTGTGATATTGGACATAATTAGATGCATAAATTAATAAATAAAAGCAATAAAAATAGAGTTAAAATTGATTAAAACAAGATAAAAACCAAATGATTAAGGAAAAATTTAATTTCAGGCAAAAGCAAATTTATTAAATTATTAAAAACTTGCTGAAAAAAAAAGATAAAGACACAAAAAATAAGGTAAAATCACAGGTTTTTTTCAACAGTATCAAAAAAATCAGAAGTTTTCTTGTCTGTTTTTTTTTCTCGACATCTTTAGGAGAACTTCTTCGACATCCAGGAGGCGCTGCAGGCCATCCACATGAGGCAGGAGATGCTGAGGGAGCAGCTGGCCTGCGCCAAGTCAAAAGGAGAAGAGACCGTCGGGCGAAACTTGCAGGTAGCCCGAAATCCCAAAAATGAGAGAGGGACAAGTCTTCTTCAACTCTGCATGACGTTCACTTTGTAAATGATCGTCCCGTTAAGAGTAAAATAGACGATGAAGCCGAGGTTACTGCCGGCGTCCTCCACCCTCTTAGATATGGGCACTTCTGGCTCCGAAAAACCAAGGTGGCGAAGGCTCAAATGCCAAACTCGAGGATTCAGAATTGTCCACAAACCAGTGAGAGACGTCACAGTTGCTTTGTCGATTACTTTTACACGACCTGTGTTTAAGGAGCCAGTCGCAGATGGTAACTGTTAGGACAGATGTTATCTTTAACAAGCTAGACAGGACGGCAGAGGAGATACCTGCACATCAGTGTGACTGGGCTAGAAAGACATTTATTTTTAAGGTCATGTTCAGTTGCGTTTGGTTTCCCACCAGGAAAAAACAGCAACTATAATTTCTTTAATTCTGTTTTACTGTAAATAAAGTTTGTGTCCTGAGCTCTTGTCGATCGCCTCTCCTCCAGAGCGCACAATTTAAAACAAGTCTAAAATAGTTTACTGCTGAAACTCTGCGTCATCTTCTCACCAACAAACATGGCGACAGATGTCCCTGTCAGCAGCTGTTTGTGGCAGCAGGATCCAGTTGGTTCCCAGTCCTGCTCTCTATTGGTTTCCAGTGTTCCTAATTACAGCCGCGGTGTAGGAGGAGAGCTTTATGATAACTCATTAGCACAAAGACAAGTTCATGTGGACAGTTAGTGGAGAACACATGCTGCTGCTCTTCTGCATGTGTGAACGTCATGTGTGTGCACGCGCTGGTTTTATCAGCCGCCGTGTGTGCAGCTGCAGTTCCACTTGTCAGTTCAATGTGATTCCTCAGAAATCACGCTCAGGAGAAGAAGAAGATTTCATGGCTGCATTCACTCCGCGGGGTCCTGTGAGCCGCTGCTGGTCCCGTAATAATCTGAGCTGACAGTGACGTGCAGACTGACAATGAGATGTTTTTATTCCTGCACATTTCTGTGAATCTGAGGTGTCAACTGTTTGTCAGTCTTTGCTTCAGTCAGCCTCCTTGTTAATGCTCGGTGACGGCCTCAAGCTGGAGTTACGCTTCTCCAGGCTGCGTGTGAGTGAACGTTAATGGCTTCTTTTATACCTGTTGGAGGTGTGATTTACACTACTGGTGAAAAGTTCTCGTGCCACAGTAGCTTGACTGTGTACAGTCACACGTTCATATTGCTGAATAATCTTTTGTGCTGTAAGTTTGTGGAAACGCCACTTTGCAAGTATGTTATAATGCCTCTGCGTCAGTGATAGCCGTGGCCAAAGGCTTTATGTTTTTAGGTTGTACATCCGCCTATCTCATTCGTCTCTTGTTCTCAAGAACGCCTTGGCATTTTTTTCAAATTTGGCACAAATATCCACTTGGGATCAACAACAAAACGGTTAGAGTCAAAGGCCAAGGTTGTTGTGGCCTAGTCTGTCTCATTCTTGTGAACATGATATCTGAATAACGCCTCGAGGGATGTTTTTAAACAAAATTATACGCGGCACAAACGTTCCTCTGGACTCAAGGATGAACTGATTACAATCTGGTAATCGGAGATCAAAAGTCAAGGGTTAAATAAAAATTAAAAAAATCATAGCAACCAGACCAAATCCAAGCGTCTCAGCTGAAATAACGCTGCGCCTCCAAAGCGTGTCACGTTTAGCAAACTACAACGTAAAGAAAACACAGGAGGAGCATGACATTTGTTTGTTGCGTTGTTATAAATGATTGGTAATCAGACTAAATGATGATGATGATGTCACCCTCACTTCATTAACGCCAGTATCTGAGCTGCTGAGAAGAATCAGATGTGTGGGCGCTGATTCAAATATTCATCCTGTAAATGTTGCCTACATATATAATTAAATGATCTTTTTTTTTTTTTTTTACTTCCATCCAATTTAATTTTATTGGTCCTGTCCTCATTAAAGCTGCGAGGGTAAATCTTTCAGCGTGTACATAGAAATCCAGCTGTGCTACGTCTTCTGCAGTTTTGTTTTCTGCTGATTGATTTTCACCGCAGTTCATTTAGAGTGAATAAAGTGTCTTTGAGTTCTTATTTTGGATTGTTTGTGTTTATCAGATGCAGCTGGAGCGTCTGCTGGCCAGGCAGATGGAGATCCTCCAGGACGCAGCCGTCCAGGAGCGTCTCCAGGCTCTGGACTGGAGGATCCCCCCCGCCGCCTTAAAGTACCTCAACGACGCCCAGAACACCAACGGAGCCGCCGCTGACGCCAGCAGAGACAACCAAGGTAGGACATGAGCAGACGACGGGGACGAGTTTAAATACTCCCGTCACCACACCCATCTGTTGTGACAGGAAATGAAGCGTAGTCTCATTTGAAGAGTATTTATGTCTTAAAATCCACAGGATGTGTACGCGGCTGTGTGGATGGAAACAACACCTATAGGTGCTGATTTTCCACCCGGCCGTGGCAGCTGTCACTTTTTATCTCAAACACAGAAGAAGAGGAAGAGAGAGAGAGAGAGAGAGGGAAAAAAAGCATCATTATTCAAGATCTTCCTTCTCCTCCGGGCCTCATCTCATTTTCATCCCTTTCCTCCCTCACCCACTCCCGACAGCTCATTATATCGCTGTTCCCACAAATCCCACAATGCACCTGTAATTATCACGCCCACGCCTGTTTACCTCCAGCCAGTTGCCTGGAGGGGGGCGTCTCTCTTTCTCTCCGTCTCACTCTCCGTCTACGTCTCTCTGTCCTCCCCCTCTTCTTCTCTCCTTTCCTTCCTCTTTTTCTTCTTCATGTCCCTTTTCTTTTTTTTTCCTCCCTGTCATTTGTCATTTCTTCTCTTCTCCTTCTCGTCCTCTGAGTGTCCTAACCTCCTTCCTTCCACACAGTTGTTTATCTCATCCTGTCTTTTCCTGTATATCTCTCTCTTAATCACCATTTTCTTCTTGTATTCATTTCCCCCCTGCTCTGTACTCCTTCCTCTGTGTGCACATTGTTCTGTAGCTCACTAGTAAACCTCAAATGAAGAAATATAACGTTATCAGTATCAACTGTAGTCTATAACACATTTCAACGCGTTTTGCAGCCGTGCACAGCGGCAACAGTTCGTCAGTTATCAAAAATAATTCATTATTTAGCGACATTGTCCAACAAACAAACAAAACAGTGGTCAAATATGGAATTAAACTGAATATATTTGGGTTTCAGACTGATGATTGAATTTATAAAACAACCTAAATACATCAACTTGAGCTGTAAAACAGATTTGACGATGTACCGGATTATTTAGAAGCAACTCAAAGGAAGTTCAACAATTGACGCTGGCAGCTGAGGGTGTCGATCAGAGCGCTGACTTTGATTTCATTTTAACGGCTCTGAAAGTAGAGCATGGTGGTTCGAAGGTACGGAGCGTTCTTTCTTCCAAAAGAATAACCAGTGGGCCAACCGAACTGTCAGCTGTCACTCCCCCACTCTGGAAGCTCTACTGCTCCATGTCCGTGGACCACCTGTTAACATTTGGGGTGTAAATCACCAGTTTCATCACGATACGATATTATATCAGTTCTTTGGATAATGATACAATATTTGCCGATATTACGAAGTCTGCCACGATATGACTTAAAAGGCCTGCGATCGATATGAGACAATCTGTCTCTTACAGAAGAAGATGCCACGACCTTCTTTTTCACTTTTGGCCATAAAAGATGTCATCGCCGCTAGTTCTTTGATGTTGGTTTGGTGTGTCCGCACCTGCGTCTTCCGACAGAACAGCACAGCCAGATTTCAGCCTGTATGCACGTCTTTTCAGTGAACATTGTTGAAACAGCAGCTAGTGTTGCTGTAGTGAGATGTTAGCGACTGGATTCACTTCAGTCTCATTCTGATTGATGATGAACGTAGTACGAGCTGCACCTGAGGCGAGTGAAATGAGAATAACTCTGTTTGTCCTTTGTGTTTCTGTCCCCGTCTGTCCCCTCAGATGAACGACCAATCAACTTGCGTGTGGTTAGTCAGAACATGCAGGAAGGCGACCTCCCGTTGGGCAAGCAGCTAGCCAATGAACTGAAGCGCCATCACAACCACAACAACAACAACAGCAACACAGACGAGACCAAAACACCAGCAACAGGTTAGTGATGTTAAATTTGTCCCACAGTTGCTACAAGGCTTTATGCTGCATTATCAGCCTCTTTGCTGATGATACCATCCTTTATCTCCAGAAAACGGGACGTCGCAGCGAGCGTCCAGCAACGCAGAGAAGAAGACCATCAAGTCAGAGCCGGAAGACTCCACATAGTGCCTCCCGCCTCGCCCTACCACCACCCCCCACTTCATTCTACTCACACTTGACAGTATGCAGTTATTACCCGTCAATAGATACTAAGCAAGCACAGCCACAGTAGAGCCTTAACAACCAATGTTGCCTCATGAATAGCATTTATTTTTCTTTGTCTTTTTGTTCTTTTGTTTAAACGGTATTTGCCAAAGCACCTCGAGAGCATGACGAGAAGCCCCTCAGTGCTCCGCAGGTCTTTGTCTGTTGATTAATTGTACACGTTAGATGTACATGTAATTTAAGAGTGATCTGTTTGTATACTCTTTACCTCTTCCTGGGTGTTTTGTTTGTTGCTTTCTTTGGACAGCCAGGTTGCAGGCTGTGATGCCGGGGCTGAGTCTTAACTCAAAGGTAGATTCAGAGATGAGACAGAAGCAGAAATGTTGGCTGTGTTGCTGCACGTCTTCAGCATCTTGGTAACACTTTATATGACTACCATGTAGCCAAAGTTTTAAGGCCTTCGTCACGCACTTTCACCTTAAAACTAAAGCCGCAGAAGCTGCCAATATTAAGTCTAAAATTGTATTGCCAAACAAGCAGTGGTACTCTAAACATGTCTCACTTTGGTCCAGAAATATCTTGATAAATATTTGACAGATTGCTACGAAGTTTGGTTCGTTCATTCTCCTGAAAGGATGAATCCTGAAGACTTTGGCGATCCTCTTGATGTAGCGCCATCTGCAAGTCATTCATAATGACGCAGTGAAATATCTCAAAACCAACAGCAGTAGCTAGCATGCTAACTATGATGGTGACCATAGCAAACATTACTAGCTAATCATTAATTTTAGTTGTATCATTTTTCTAATCGAAACACGAACTAACAGTTATTTTGGGGTTGGCAGCTCAGCAAGGTCATTGAATCAATATTACGCTAATGCTAATAGTAACTTATTGAAAAACAGTATTGATTAAACTTGTGATATCTTACTTATTAGGGCTGCACAATACATCATTTTTGAGTCGTCATTGTGATGTCAACTTGAGCGATAAACACATTGTGAAAGACTACGATATAGCACTTTGAATTTACTAACAACGTATTAAAATACATTATATCGTTAGGGGCTATTTTGTCTGACACCAGCCATGCAGTTAACTCTCAGGCCAGTCACAAAGAGTCCTCACCATTAGGCGTCATAATTCTGTTCACGCGACTTACCGCAAAGGTAGTAAAGTGTGCCGGCTAACGTTACCTTTTGTAGAACACCTACTGGAGCTCTTATTGTCACTGATTCGCCTTTCCCACCCTGGGAAGAATCCCACCATCTGCCGGTTCGTCCGAGCCTTATTG
Organism: Epinephelus awoara; assembly: GCA_035609425.1. Taxonomy (NCBI): domain Eukaryota; kingdom Metazoa; phylum Chordata; class Actinopteri; order Perciformes; family Serranidae; genus Epinephelus; species Epinephelus awoara. Next base: position 20,419,582 of record CM069317.1, read on the forward strand.
AAATCCATTGTTTCTTTCGGACATTAAACTGCAGATGCCGAACTGAGACCACTTCTTCAAGAAGGTCTCGGTCCGGTTGTTTTGGTGCACACCTGCCCAAACGAACCACACTGAGATCACCCCTTCAGGAGAGACGACGTTATAGCATGGTGTCCTCATATTGTGCAGCTCTAAATCTTAATGGTAGACATACAAAGCGTTACCTAAAAATGAGATCTTTGGTCAGTGGCGTCATTTTTCGTCAGCATCCAGAAAGTCACTCCATGTCCATGACTTTACAACTTGTCTCCAGTAAGACGTTAAAACCTACCAGCACTAGCCAAAGATTCCGTCGCCCCGCGTCTTCTGAGCCTCCGTCATTCTCCCAAATCTAACTTAGGGTGTCTGCATTTGTACTGTAACTCAGAGGTGTAAAAAAAAAAGTACTGTAGGGAGATGGAGTCAGGACTCAGCCCCTTCAACAGGTTTTCCTTTTTTCTTTACTTTGTTGTTGACTTCAAATGGGAAACCAGGAGAGTTGGGGTTAATCCTTCCCTCCGCGCTCTTGTCTTGTGTATATTTATGGAAGGTAATTTAAGAAGAGCATGTATAGGAGCTGTTGTGGAGAAACAGCAGGGGACCTCTGTCATTCGTCTTGGTAGGATGGCTGGGCTGGCATGCCGGAGGCCGAGCTAATTGGTTCATTTCACTTTGTAATTTAGCTAAACACTGCATGCTGGAGCGAAACCACGCATCTGCGAACGGGGAGTATTTCAGGACTGAAGATGTGGTTTTTCAGCAGCTTTTTGGAGACAGAATCAAATATTAAAGATTGCAGGTGTGTGGTTTTTTATTTCTCTCCAGCTGCAGCCAAAAGCAAAATTTCCTGTTTATTGCTGCTCTTTGCAGAGCAGCAGCCTGGGGTCTGTAAATAGTACCGTGATAACAAATAGTGCTAGCCTAATCTCTCAACCAGGGTTTGTCAAGTGTAACTTTGCTGTAGATTTTTGGTGTCAATACAGTGTTTATGTGTGTAGAGCAAAAACAACAACAAAAAAAAAACAACTTAAGTGTCACTGAGGAAAAAAAAACAACCGTGTGAAAGTGTCTGGTATATAAACACATGCTTTACATGATGATAATGTTGATTAGCCTTAGCTCTTAACAGTGTTTAACCCCCTGTGATGGCCATCAGTGCATATTTCAAAGACGTGTTCTTGCTGTTTAGAGGTAGATACATAACAATAAGTGTTCACTGTGTTTTTCTGTGTTGGCCACACTGTGTAAATACGTCTGTTTGGTCCCAGATGATAATAACGTCCAGACAATTTGGTCTAACTCTTCTTTCCTTCCCCCCCCTTCGTCCCTGCAGATAGTTTAGTCTCACTCAGCGTAATGGCAGACCAATGCAATATTTATGTAAGTAATAAGTCTATTTGCATACTCTATGGATCCATCGTTGTGTCATGTGCTCTGTAACTGTACGTCTGTCATGACCTTCAGGGTGGGAACTCACCTGCGACGTGGGAGATGTTTGTGTTGCCTCACTTCTGGTGGGGCTGTATTTGTATTTAAAGACATTGTGCTCTGTTCATCAAATTCCTTTTGTTTCAAGGAGCCGTTTGGGCGATGAGCTGCAGCTGTGGGCCAGACGTTTACGTACACTTGTAGAGAACATGTAGGTCACGGCAGACTTGGGTTTCCGATAATTTTGGTTGCCTGCTGTGCAACAGAGGGTGCATATTCATAATCTTCCACCACATCTTCGGGATGCTATTCATCCGGCAGTGCTGCCAAAACATTCATTAAAACAACATCAAAATGATCGAGAATGATTTGCTTTGACTTTAAAGTCATTTTTACGAAATTTCCCAAAAAACTGCGGTAAATTTCCCATTGAAAATAATGGGAAATCACCGTGAACAGAGCTCAGAACCACTCTACTAGTTATTGCCGAACTCCTCGAGTTGAAAAAGTGCCCCACGCCATCTTTTTCCGTCGTCTTTTTTCCCATTATCCAATGGGATGATTTGAGGAGAAACTGGTGGTAGCGGTTGCTGGATACCCAGAGCTATACGGCCTGATGATAGACAGCGGGTCTTCAAACTGCCCCAGAGTCGTCCTAACATATGCCTGGAAACATCCATCATGGAGGAGAAGCTCCTGGACCAACTGGTGGTACTCCCCATTGGACTTTATTGGGCCTGATGGGCATTTTGATAACTGGTACGGCTTCAAAGAAATCAAAGTTTACATGTCATGGTGCTTTTAAGCGGTGCAGGCACCTGGTCAGAATTTCTTGCGGAATTTTCTAGTTTCTTTAAGTGAAAAACACAAAAAAATCCCTTCTATGAATTTATTATGGATCTCCTGAAAGTGCGACCAACTCTGCCGGGTACGAAATCCACATGCAGCGCCCTGATGTATCAGTTTTGACGATGTACAAAGTCGTGTCACTCAGATTTGCTCTGTGGAGTGGCCTCGTCACTTCTTGTGAGTGATCATGATTGACTGCAGCTGGTTTGATTCACTCTTTGGTTTCAGCCACAAGCACGACAGTTTGAAAGTCTAAGGAGCTCAGCGTGGATCTGGTGAAGTGAATCATTGGCTTAAACAAGTCAGGACAGTCACTGAGAGGCATTTCAAAGCAGCTACGTCCCAAGATCAACGTTATGTCACTGCCATGATCAGGAAGAAAAGTCAAGCTATCACCTGCAGCTGACAGGAAACTGGTCAGGGTGATTAAGAGTCGACCACTTAAACGCAGGTCTACGATGAGTTAGAGGCAGCAGGAGCACAGGTTTCAGCGCCCACGGTCGAGTGTGTTTTACATCACCATGCAAGGAGGAAGTTTGGCTCCAGAAGCGGCACGTTAAAGGCCCCGATGCACCAAGCCGACAGTTGGCCATCAGTTAGTGTTAGGCTGTCAGTGAGCGTCTGTTGCCCCTTGTCGGCTGCTGTAGTTTTTTTTTTTTTTTTTTTTGGCCGATTCACTCTGTTACATTGACAGTTCAGCTCAGCGCATGTGAAGAGAAACAGAAGTGAGGAAAGTAAACAAAGAGCAAACGCCAAGAGGGAGTGAGACCAAAACAGACTTGTCAGATCAGGTAAGATTCACTTTCTTTAGTCACTGAGCTCTTTAAACGTTTCCTGATGGTTTGTGTAATTGTTCACTGCCGCACGGTAAATACGCTCTGTTCTTTTAACACCGGGCTGTGTTGCTAACGTGCTAACTGGCTAACTAGCGCCAAGACGGTCTCCCAGTTTCCCTTGTCAAACGACAATACAGACTGTCACCGTCTGCCTGTGTAAAGAGTAACTTCTTGTCATGCAGGCGCAGAATGTACGTACGAACTAGCTGGCTGTCAGCTGTAGTCTTTGCGGTGTGTTCATGTGCAACTATCTGGCCGAGACACGACAATGTGGGGTGGGGATAAAGAGTGAGGGCTTCAACCCAAGAACTTCATACCTTTAGTCGAGCATGGTGGTGGTCGTGTTATGCTCTGGGCCTTTTTAGCATAGCTCAGAAAACCCATCGTAAATATACAAAAGAACCAAATTTGATGGTTTTCACACTGACAAATACGAGTCGTAGAAATGATCGGAAACCCAAGACCGCCGTGACTTCCGCCCACAGCTGCACCGAGGATTTGGAGTTTGCAAAACTAGCTGGTGAATTCTGGGAGATAACGCCGTCGAGGATCGGGGACAAGATGACCTTTTGTCTCTGGCCCCGCTCGGCTCAAACACTGTCCTAGTTAGTGTGACTGTTGTACGATGTTTCAGAGAATAGCGCATGTGTGACCTGCCGTCTCACTGATCACCGTTCTCCTCACTGTTTATTGTTAAGTGATAGATTAGGCTTCACCTAGTTATGCACCTGTTTTTTAAACACTAATATATTTTATTTGTTATACAGCACATAAACATTAAACTTTATTTTTTTGAACTCTATTGTGAGGTGCGTTCTGTGATCAATGCTCAGAAACAAACGGGGGAATCTGAAAGCTGGGCCGGGGTTTAAACTTCCAACAGTTCAGTGTGAAGCTGAACGCTGCATCAGACACTGAATCCTAACAGGTGTCACAGGTGTCCCACTTGACTCAGCAGCTCCTGTGTTCAACCATGTTAAATTACTGTTTTTCTCAATGGAGTCTGGCTGTGAAGAGAGCAACAGAACAGCTTGCTGGAAATCACTGACGGAAAAGTAAAGAGGTGAACATACTAATTTATATGAAGGCAGTGTCCTGGCTGCAGCAAAGGGCCGCAGGCTCGATTCCAGCCTGCGGCCCTTTGCTGCGTGTCAACCTCTCTCTCCCCCTTTCATGGCTGTCCTGTCCAATAAAGGCAAGGAGCCAAAAAATAATCTCTAACAAAAAAAAAAAGTAGAAATAAATAAATGTTCCACCGATTGAAAAAACAAACAAAAACAATTTAACATAGAAAATTATTTTTTTTCTAATTTCTTTAAACTTATTTTTACGACTACTACTTTAACTACTAAAAGTAATTTTTTTTTTTACTATTTTTAAAGTTTTTTTACTACTACTGTTTTTACAATTTTTTCTTACGTTTTTTAACTAAATTTTTACTACATTGACTACGACTACTTCTACATGTTACTTTTTCTTACTATTTTTTTTTACTATTTTTTTTAAAACTTATTTTTACTACTACTTTAACTACTAAAAGTACTTTTTTAAAATATTTTTTTAAACTTTGTTTTACCATTTTTCCAAATGATTTTTTACTACTTTGACTACGACTACTTCTATGTCTATTTTTTTTTTTTTTTACAAATTTTTTAAAACTTAACCTAAACTTAAACTAAAAGTACTATTTTTACTACTATTACTATTACTATTTTTTGACTTTTTCTAACTTTTTTTAAACAATTTTCTTTACCACTACTACTTTAACTACTAAAAGTAATAAAACAATTTTACTCATTTTTACTTTTTTTTTTTTTTTTTAACTTTTTTTGTACAAGTTTTAATAGTTATACTATTTTTTTTTACTCATTTTTAAATTCTTTTTTATAAAATGAATTTCATGTCAATTTTTGGATAATTTTTTTTCTGTCATTGCTCATTGCCTTCTTCCCATGTTTTAAAAGAAATCAAATCAATCATTGCTCACTTTTCAAAGAGTTAAAGGCGAGACAGTCAGAGGGACGATAATGACAAATGCCAGTTGAGCTGGTTTAAACTCGCACACTGGACCGGACCAGCAAAACCATAAATCAGCCCGACTCCAGGAACAACTTAAAGGTGCCTTTGAGCAAGGCAGGGAAGCCCCGGGTGTTCCCAGCGTGACTGTGCGTGGATGCAAATCAGGGCGGAGCTAAAGGAGAGTGAAAGAGTGCGTGATGATCCCGGCAGAGGACGGTAAACACACCGTGATGATGAGGTCAAAGTGTCCAGCTTCCTTTAAAGGAGCGACTCTGTTTGTCTTCTCCTCCTCCTCCTCCTTCTTCTTCTTCATCTTCTTCTTCTTCTTGTCTTTCTTTTTGTGCTGTCCTGAGATGAATCCCTGCGCAGGCCCATTTGCATCAGCGTCACATCAACACATTGTGAAACTGGCTGATGACTCACTCTGACGCAGGTCCTTTTCACATACTTCCCATCATCCTCTCCCTCACTCACACACACACACACACACACACACACACACACACACACACACACACACACACACGTAGACAGATTTTCTCTGGAGAATAGCTCGGCTCATGAACACCATGCTGGTTCCTGCTCACAGTGGCAGCCCCGCTCACCCCTCCCCTCCCTGTCCTCCTCCTCCTCCTCCTCCTCCTTCTCCTCCTCCGGTGCAAGTCACTGATGATGATGTGTTGCCGTGGCAACGGCTGGAGGTGGGCGGCTCCACGGGCGGTGGGCGGAAGCCAGCCGCTAAGCAGCGTGGGAGGGATCTGCCGAGCGCACCCATCACCCTGGTTTTGAAAGGAGCAGGAAGCTGACTGCTTTTGAGAAGGTGTGGGTGTTGGTGAATTATCGCCTCTCCTCCCTGCAGCTTCGTTAGGGATCGCCTTGTTTGTCTCCCTTCCTTCCTTCCTTTGTTTTCTGCTGCTGCTGCTGCATGCGGTGAAATCGCAGCTGCTCGTGGGGGAATTTCTGCGCAAAAATTAAAGTTTGAGAGCTGCTGAGAGAGAACGGCCGACGCCTGGTGAGTTCAGGGAGAAGGTGCTTGAACTGACACACAAGGAGGACGAGGTGTCTCTTTGAAGACTTTTAAAACCAGTGTGTCAGATTTAGGCGATTTAGCGCCATCTAGAGGCGAGCAGTGCAGATTGCAACCAGCTGAAACTTCTCCACGGCGTCCCAGAGCGCCGCCAGCCAACACACCCAGGGTACCGTGGACGTCATGCGTGGTTGAAGCTCATTTAACACCTGCAGTAATAGGGATTTTTTAAAAATGAAAATCCTGTAAAATAACCTACGAGAAAATTTTGGTGGAATTCCCCTTTAATTGTTGACCTGATTACATGGAAGTTTGAGCTGCAGTGTTCATGTGTCTGGCAGTGGCGTTCAGTCTGAATCCACGACCATGTTCTGAGGAGGGCGTGATTAGTTTTAGGTGGGCGGAGTTTACCCAGATGAAAAGTTGGGAGTCACAGAAAAGTAAAGTGAAGCAATTTTATAAAATAGTTTACAGTGACTAATCTCTGATGTAGGTCATTATTTTAAACGGGGGTCAAACTCCGCCCACCTGGCCTGTGAGAAAGACGTCAAAACAAACAGTAAAATGCCGCCTGACTCGGGTCTGATACACAAGAACAACAGACTGAGAGGAACTGGACCTGATGACTTACGACGGGTACGGAGGGTGAAAAATAACTAACAATAAATCATTTTTAAAAATGGCTCAGAGAAATACAGGAATTGATAAATAAATATGGAACTACATGGATAAGTGCATGACTAAATATAGGAATAAAAAATATGAAGATAAAAGAATAAATGTATAAATAAATACAAGAATATAAAATGGAAGACTCAAAAAATAAATGTGCAAAAAATTACAGGAATAAGTAATTAATTAAATGTATGAATACATTTAGGAATAAACACACAAATTCAGAAATAAATACAGAAATAAATTTATGAATAAATATGTATTAAAAATACAGAAATAAATAAGTAAATTTATAGATCAATACAGGGATAACTAAATGAATGAAAGCAGAAATAAATGTATGAATAAATATGGTATTAGAAATAAAAAAATATGTAAATTTATTGATAAATACAGGGATAAATAAATAAAAACAGAAATAAATAAATAAAAAATAAGTACATTTTTAGATAAATGCAGGGATAGATGAATAAATAAAAACAAATAAATGTATGAATAAATATAGAAAGAGTCAAATACAAGAATAAATGTGTAAATGAATAAATAAATAAATTATTAAAAAATAAATGCAGGAATAAATAAATGAATACGAAAATAAATAGATGTAAAAATAATTACAGATATAAATAAGAAAATGAATAATTAAGATTAATGATTAAACAGGACACAATTGAATAAATATGATAATTATTATTTCTACATTTATTTATTTATTATGTAATTTTTTATCCACATGTTAATGACTTAGGAGGTCCTAATCCCTGCATTTATTTATTTATTTATACGTGGATTTATTGATTTACTTTCAGTTTTTATTTAAGAATCTATTTATTTATTTTTGACACTTCTGTCATTTTCCATCCTCCATACAAAGGTAGATTATTTAATTAATGGTTCCTATTGAAAAAGCAGCATAAAGTGTCAGAGCTCAGTGAAATATATCCAGAGATAAAAAACAAAGCTGTAAACACATAATAAAACTAACAGAGTGATGTATAACTGATCTCTGCCTGTGTTTAAATGACTGTAATAATTTTTATAATTTATTATAGTCAGTTATATGTCAGTCTGCTGCTGGTGTCTGGACTGATGTAGAATAGTTTCTCCCAGTAGTTGGTGCTGTCACTGTGTGATGAAGGACAGGACGCCACCTGCTGAGGACACAGGCTGAACATGTGCAGTACCACCATCAGCCACGAGGTGTCAGCGCAGGACAGGATATGAGGACATGGCGCTGCTCCTTCAACATTTAATCTGACTTCATACTGAGTTTGTAAACGATTAAAAAAATTAAAAAACTGGATTCAAATGTATTCAAAAGTTGTAAATGTTGAAAAAAAACCATTTATGAATATTTTCCTATTTATTTCTAAATAAATATAATCAATTTATTTGTCAATATTCACAGATTTTTTTTTTAATTTAAGGAATTTGTAAATGTAAAACAGATCTGCAAAATACACAAATTTAAAAATTTTAAAAAAAAAAATCTGTGAATATTGACAAATAAATTAATTGTATTTGTTAAAAAATAAATAGGAAAATATTCAGATTTTTTTTAACATTTACAACTTTTTAATAAATATTTTTGAATCCAGTTTTTTATTTGTGAATCTCTTTTACATAAACCTTTTTAACGTGGATTGTGTGTATTTCCAGATCTGGTGAGTTTACAAATCTTTTTTTCTATTATATTTTTCTCACACGAATAATATCGACACAAGTCTGTCTGTGTCATATAGGCCAAAATAATTGTTATAGTCCAATGGAAATTTACAGTAATTTAATAGCCCATAAATATAATAATTGTGCTTTTCTGTATTTTCTATCCATTATATTAATATTACAGCACTTAGTTGTGTGTCATGTGCTTTGCTCTGATGTTTCCTCTCTAAACGCTCATATAATGTTGCTTTGGTTCTTTTAAGTCTTATTTAAAATGTTATAAAGAGATAAACGAGGCTTAAAAACATTATAAAAGTATTTAATTGTTAATAATTAGCTGTTAAATGTTGATTAATGGAGACAAGTCATCAAAATCAATGGGATCCACTGTTATGATGATTGACAGCCCTCTTGGCCAATCAGGTGCAGATGTGCGTTATTATCCTCCAATCAAAGCTCTTTGTGCGTAAAAGGTGGGAGGAGCCTGCTCTGTTGTTGAGTCACCGGTTAAACCGTTACTCGGTAGAGAAGCCGACACTGTCCGTTATTAACAGCTCCTCCGCTCCTCCGCGTTTCTCCTCCCGGCTCCTCAGCACTCACACCGGCCACGCGTTCTCCTCCCCGGGGTTGAGATGTTACAGTTTCGGTCAACGGTCGCGCTCAAGGAGTTATTTCAGACCCAGCTGAAGCGTCCGTTGACAGGTGTAGTGAAGTCGTCACCTGCCGCCGCCGCCTGCTTCAGCACCGGCTGCTTCAGCACCGGCTGCTTGGATGGCAGATCAGCGGGCAGAGGGACGGCGTTTGTGCCGCAGCACCTCGCCAGGAGGCACGGCGTGAGAGGCTTCTGCTCCAAGGGGGACGGACAGAATGAAGCCGCTGGGAAGGACTCGTCGACAGAGAAGTGAGTGCCGTTACCCCCGGTCTGTGGGCAGATGTTAGCCGCTAGCTCCCCTCCGCCAAACCTCATAGAAAATAAAGGGCATTTAATGTCGCGTTAACCGCCGGTGGAAGCCTGTGATGACACTGGGCACCACTCCTAAAAGTTAAGTTAATACGTAAATACATCTATATTGACACGCATAATATATGCAGAATTAAAGAGTGCATTCTAATGTTACTTTATGAATACATTATTTTAATTTTGGTTTGTTTTTTAATGCATGCAAGCGAGGTTTATTTAAAATAGTGGATATTTACAGGGGAGTTCGGTACGCGCATCACACAGGCTAACTAGCTAGCTCAGATGCTGTTCTTCTGGACGAACTAGCCAGCCTGCTAAGCTAACAGGAGTCTGAGGCTGCACTGAGGGGACAGCCACAAGCAACCGGCGACACTACCATCATCCACGGCACCGGGGACGTGTCACCCGGGGCGTGTTTGCTAGCTAAGCAGCAAGTTCCATTATCGGACACGCTGTTTAAGTTTGACGATATTTGTTAATTGCATCAATATTAAAGGTTATTTGTTAATGTTGTTGTTGGCCTGTGAGAGAGGAGCATCTGATCAAGCATCCCTGCAGGAAACAGGTCAAACGGAAGCGTGTGGTGTGCAGCCAGCCACATGTCGTGACCAGGAGCTGCAGCTCTCATGTCAACCTGCTGCCACCGGCTCCTCGTGCCTCCTGACGGTATACACACATGTGTGTGTGCAGCTTCGTGCACCACGCAGCCTCTACTCAATGTCTAATGAAGGTCAGGCGTGACTGCATCCAGAGAGGCAACCCACACCTATGGGTGTCATGTGTTCATCTTTAGGTATCAAGTCCCCAAACCACAGAGACTTCATCCAGCGTAACATGACGATATGCAATCAATGTTCTGAATGAGTTACAGAGCACAGCATGGTCAGGATCAGTAATTATTTGCAGTGCGAGCAGATAAGGCCGTGATGTAGTGACAGAGGTGATGGTTCAACAGGGGCTAATTAGTGAGAGGAGAGGATGAGAGTCCTCGTAGTGACAGACAGGACGCAGGTTAAAAGCTTTTCATGGCTGATAACGCCATAATATCACCACCACAGGGTGATGAAGCCTCCCCACGTCTACTTAAAACCCACTGACAGCAATTAAGAAGATGATCTGATGGTTCGTTGGGTGTTCTGGGGGCTTGGAGAGTGTTTGCACTGCTCGCTGCCACGTGCGCTCTGCACCTGCGTGACAAGAAATAACTCCACACCAGCAAATAGCAGCAGTCTGTGTTCGTCATGTGATGAAGGAAACTGGAAGGCCGCCTTGACGCTAGTTAGCAGTTAGCACATTAACAACACAATCCAGTGACCAGCAGCACAAAACATCAGGAAATGTTTCTGCCAAAGAGATCAGTGACGAAAGAAAAATAATCTGAGATTATGAAACAAGTTTGTTCTGGTTTCACGTGTTGTTTACTTTCCTCACTTCTGTTTCTCCTCTCGTGCCCTGAGCCGAACTGACAATCAGAGTGATTTTATTCAACGACAGGCTCCGGCAGCACCGATTCAACACACTGGATAGGCTGAAAAAAAGCTGACGATGCGGGAAATGACACACCGAGTAGGGCCACAGATGCTCACCAACAGCCAAACATTGACCATTGTCAGACCGTGGGCTTGGTGTGTCAGCGCCTTCATAGGCACAGATTGTTATTATGACTGTCTAACAACATTACGGAAAGAACCCTGTGAAGGGCTGTAAAGTTTAGTTCATTCAAAACACACATTAAACATGGCTTAATAGAGACAATTTCAAACACAGATCAGCTTCACTATAACTCGCAGCATTCACAGACAAACACTTGTCTTTATCTGGACACATTTTCCAAACAAATACAACATGCTAATGTTTTTAGCACAAGTCTATGGCATTTTACATTGTATAAATTAGCCTAGCAGCTAGCAGACTTTTCCTCTTCTCATATGAAGCCAGGATCAATCACACACATAAATGCCATTTATGTGGAGGCTTTAATGTCTTCTCAATTTATTGTTTCTTATCAGGGATTAATTAAATAAAAGCTTCGTTTCCACTGAGAGAAATGGTTTCAGCTTACAGAGATATACAAGAACACGACATGTAGCTACATTCGTTGGGAGGTGCACGTCCAGCTGTGGTGGAGGGTGGGCATCATCGAAGAGCCTACACTTTAGGTGTGGCGTAGCTTCAACGCAGCAGTATAAACCCAGGTTAACCCTACTCATTTGCCCCATTTAAAATCTTAACTCAGGGCTGTCTCGACATGATTTTAAGCTAACGTGGAGGCGGAGGAAGAACAGATCTTTCAGTAAAAGTAGTAATAGCTTTGCCTTTGTGTGGTCGTCTGTTGACGAGCTGCAGCGTGATGCGTCCAGTGTGTGCGAGGGCAAGGTTAAAAACTTAATTCACCGTCTCAAGTAGCTCCGAAAATCCACTAAAAACACTGGATCCTACTTTTCCCAAGATGTATCTTGTTCGACGATAAAGCCAGGGACAACAGCAACATTTAACAAAGATAACGTTACATAATTCACCTCCATTACAACTCACAAGGTTCATTGACAAAACGACAGTCGTTTTCCGAGCAAATACAACATGCTAACGTTATTAGCACAAGCCTATGGCATTTTACATTGTATAAATTAGCCTAGCAGCTAGCAGAGATTTCCTCTGCTCCTATGAAGCCAGGATAAATCACACACAAGGCTTAAAATGTTATTTTTGTGGAGGCTTGAGAGGCCATTTAACTTTTAACCCCACAGTGCTGCATCTTTAATATGCTAATATGATATTTTTATAACTGACAGTGACTAAAACAAGCAGCCAATCAACAAAATTGATAAACAGAAATCGGCAGTAACACCACAGTAATGCTTAAATACTTCAACAGAATGTAGGAGTGTTACTTTATTATTTTCATGATTGATTAATGCTGATTATTTTATCATAAAATAGTAAAAAAATGCCTGTTAAAGATATTTTAAGACGTAACTTTTCCGTCCAAACCTGCCAAATATCCAGTTTAATTTAATGTAAGAGAAAGAAAAGCAGCACATCCTCCTTTTTTAGAAGCTGTATTTTTGCTTTTACAAATGATTTTCTGTTGATGAAATAATCAGTATATCAGCTGATCATCTCAGCTCTGATAGCTTTCTGTGCAATTTACATATTGGCCTCTTAAAATCCGACTGCCGGCTCCACGTCTGGCTGAGAGAGTCTCAATATTTACTTTGGCAGCATGAAATTTCCCAACCAAATCTCCAATACTTCCCTGACAGATTATTGATGATGTCACCGGCCCTGGTGGGTCTGTGGCTGCATTCGTATGCCGGCAGCATCCAGTGTGATGTGTGTTTAGTTTTAATGAGATGTAAATGTGCCTGGAGTGTCTGCAAACACTGAGAGTGTTGACCAGGGCCTCGGCATGCTGCTGAGGATGTGCTCCATTGTCTTCGTCACAGATACTGGACAGTCGGGCAGGAAATCCAAAGTGTGGGATCATTTTGAGAAGGTGAAGGATGATCCCAAGGTGATATGTAAACTCATCTTCATTGGACGACTACAAACATGACGTATCATGTGAAACATGGAAGTAGCTACATGCCCATTAGCCCACAGCGTCATTAACAGGCGGCACGCTCAGTGTGTGACGTCCCGAGCCAGAATAAAACCACCCGCCCCAGTTTTAAAATAAAGACCAGTTCGTCTTGCCTTAAACACTGACAGCAGCTGTACGACCAGCCACCACACCAGCCTGTACCCTCCCATCAGAGTGTTTTCATGGCAATAAAACGCCTCATTGCCCCCGTAGCCCGACGCCGTCCCATTTGTTTCCATTCACAGGCAATTTGCCGGAGCTGTCGGCCATGTTTAGGCAGTCACTTTGCTCAGCTGAGTGGTCGTCAGCAACATCTTGTTTCCCCCCAGAGGCTAATTTGAGTTTGAGCGAGGCCTCGGCTTGTTGTGTTAAAGAAGTCGTCAACAGGCTGCGTTTAGAAGGAGTGAGTAAGCACGACAGCACTTTGTCTGCTGCTGAGGAAGTCTTTCATTATCGGCCTGTAGGGCAGATTGTAATGTGGATTTGTTCGTGAATGAAAAGCACATTGAAACACCTGTTTATTCAGGTTTGGGATTTGTTGGATAGTTTTCTTTGACCCTGAGTATCGAGGCAAAAATAGTCACAAATGTAGAAGTTGTTGCAGCAAAAATTAAACTAAAAGTGTGTGATGACATTAGGGGCATTTTGCACTACTAATGTCTCATCAAAAATAATCCAGAGATGAACCATGGTCCACATTCACCCAGACATGAAGACTAGCCCTGGTTAAGAGTCAGTAAATCAGGTCACCACCGCCTGATTCAGTCTGCTGGATATAATATACACGGCGTGTTGTTTCAAGTCCCCGGGGCCCCAGCAGCACTCAGCCTCCACTCCAGTCTGGTTACCAGGGTCCCCAGGCTGTGCTCCGGCTAATAAGGGGTTAAAAATGTTTGTAATGCAGGGGAGCTTATCCCGCCCACATCATTTCTCCTCCGTTTTTTTTGCACCAAAGCCTGGATGCTGGCGCGCTGCCCGGCAGTTGTCAGCGCCTCCAGGAGCAGATGAGTCACTCGCACGGATTGATTTGTGCAGCGCCGCCTCTCAACGCTGCCGCTTTAATGTCTGTGCTCCACCCTCCACGCCAATTTGTCATGACATCTGTGAGGCAGTGAAACCAGCCCCATCGACCGGGTCAGATAAACACAGCAGACAGAGACCGCCACGGCCTGTCAGTGCGAGTGTGTCTTAAGTGTGTCCGGTCAATGAGATACAGAAGAGGGGGACGTTTGAGAAGTAGTTTGGTTTATACGTCCACATTATCATTACCAAGATGACAGCCTAAATTGTCATGTGCTCAATTTGGACTCTTTTCTAGTCGACTAGTCTGAGTTCAAACTTATATTTAGACAGCTGGTGAATCAGTTGTTGGGAACATCTTCTGAAAACGATGAACGTTACCCTCAGCTACACCTCAGCTTCGTTTAAGCTTCCATTCAAACGTCAGGGAAGCCAATCGTTAGGTATATCCTTAAATTTAAAACTAAAGCGGCAGGTTTGTTCAATTCTCAACAGTCCCAGGTAACGTCTTCCTACAGTCCTACCACAATGTGTGGCCACTTCCTGTGTCTGTCCTTTCAAATTAAAGTCCCACATGGTCCAGTCATGTAGGTTTTGATTTATTTTGACAAGGCGCAGCTCCTAACAGAGTTCACTTTTTTTTTGTTGGTTTTTTATGCAACTAAGCGACCAATGAAATCTTGCCGACTAATGACCTTTCTGGTCGACGAACGTTTGGTCTTTCGGTGACTGAGACCCAAAACTCTAAAGCCTTGATATGCAACTCAGACCCAAACAGATGTGCATCACAGTAGCGCTTTTTAAACAGGAGTTGTGCAAATTTGCAGGAAAGTCCAATCAGTCTTTTTTCAGCATTGGCAGTATAAAAACAAAATCGGGGAGTGCAGCAAAATGTCGCCTTTTTTGGGGCAATGGGGGGCATGAGCAAGTAACAAAACGTGTAGCTCGTGTTCGTCGAATCACAGCTGACCTTTAGAAACACGAAGAGAGAAGCCGGAGCGCTAATGAGAGCAGCTGAGGTGGATTAATGAGACCATCCAGATGTTCCAGTGGCCTTCAGCTCCAACCCTGTGGTGGCGATGCTCCCAGAGGTGAAACCTCACAGGCCTCGTTAACCAAACAAGGACTCACTCTGCCTTCAATTATAGTTCACGTTTAAAATCAGTCTAATATTTTCTTTCTGCTGAGCTGCACCCATCAACAGCATCACCGCGCCGAAGGAACCGAGTCATGGATGTGCCAGTATTCATACTTGTGTGTTGATTATTTGTGTACATGTATTCAATGCTAATTGCTGCAGTGCTGTGCTGATGTGTTCAAATGTCATTATCACTGTTACTAATGCAATATTCTTCCCTCTGCACACTCTCTCCCTGTTGTTGATCTGCTTGCTTTGCATTTGTAAGTATGTTTCGATTTTTTTCATTTAAGTTTTAGTCTCTTCCAGTAGACGTAGAGGTTTTCTGCGGAAAGCCGACAACCGCTTTTCCCTTGAAATGACCTCACTTCCTCCCAGCGGCTGCGCTTGAATCCCCTCCCCCCTCTACCTCTACCTCTACCTCACCTCCATCCCTCCTCCTCCCTCCCCTACACACACACTCTCTGATGTGTATTCCTTCCTCACCAGCAGACATCAACCTTCATTAATGAGGTCAGACCACGCCAACAAGCAACGACAAAGTTGCCTGGTCTTTATGGACACGACTACATGCTTATCCGGAGCGCATGAGAATGATTTTAACTAAGGTCCACACACGAGTTGGAAAGTCGGGAATTCAGATTTCCTGTTTGGATGAATCTCGTTTCAAGTCTGAATCTCAATTTAAGACTTTAAAACATTAACATACGCCCAGTGTTCATTATCAGTGTTTGGGATTTTATTTTGTTCGTTCCCGAGCTGGAAAACTGGAACCAACCTCAACCCCCGTAATCACAGTTTTCCCGCAGCAAATTCCAGACTTTCTGACTCTGAGTGGAGCCGTCAGTCCAGATAATGTTGTTTAAATGGACTATAAAGACTTGGCCCCAGTGTTTCCTCTGTGTTATTGTGCAGCAGCGTGGTCCAGGAAAAATGGTGATCCCTCAGGTTTATGGGATTAATTGTGATGCACTCTAAAGCAGAGATACTCAACTTACAGACAGGCGCAGTGTGACCCATCATTTTCAAATTCACAATAAAAGTAAATTGATTGACACCGGCCGGTCCGGTGTACGAGCTTAAACTGTGTAATGGACCCTTCCCTAAGTCACAATCCCAGACGAAGACTTGTGAATCATGACGTAGCATCGGTTCAGCTCAGACCAGGGTCTGACAACAACACAGCTGTGCTCCATCATTTCAGATAACGTGGCCCCCGGGCAAAGCAAGTTGAGTGTCCCTGCTCTAAAGGATAAGGCTGGTGAGACTTGTTGTTGTCAAGGAATCCCATAAAAAAGACCAAAACCAGTTTTAAAACTGATCCTGCTAACAAGTGTTGGTTCTGGTCTGTTGATGGGATTTGTTGACACTAAGATCACTGTAGAATAAGATGTTTTGGACGTTGTTCATCTCAATTTAAGCACAGATTTTCAGCATAAAGATCGTTAAGTATCAATTAATTTGTCAAATAGCAAATGTGGCTCTTCAGTCTATTGTCGGTTTATCTCCGTCAGGGATTATAATTTCCTGATGGCTCCCTGCTGCTGAATAAACCCAGAGGAAACCCTGTCGCCGCTGAGTTGGACAAACTGCTAGATTTCTGCTCTCATGTCTCAAAGGGTCCAAACTCAGCTTTATATCTGGCTGGCAGCCGCGAGGAGCCACCTGCCGACTAAAGCTTTACCTTTAGACATCCTTTCCTAGCACACAGCTCAGTGCCCCATGATGCATTGCAGGGACAGAGAGCGCCTGGGCACCCAGAGCTTTGCGCAAATCCAATTTGGTTTTGATATGAATCATAGCAGAGAGCCTGCTGTGAGCTCGTCGCCCCGTCTGCCTCCTGACACGCTACTAACTTTCCTCCCAGAGACGACTCGGTGTGGAAGTGCTGCTGAGAACACCAGCCAGGCCGCAGAACAAGATCATAGAGAGCATCAGTGTATTTAACCACAGGGAACCAAAGTTACTGCAGCTGCAAATTACAGGACGAAGAATGGGTGTGATACAAACATCTAACTTTTGAAACTGGTCCAGTATTGAGCGAGAACGCTGCAGCCAACAGACAGGAAACCAGCTGCGATGTAACAACTCTGGGCGTTCGTGCACTCTTGATTTATGTCAACTAAAAGTGTTTGTTTTGTTACTGACAGGCTCAGATTGTTAATAAAAGTGTCTGACAACATTATGGAAAGGATCCCCACAGAGAAAGACCATTTTTGAAAGGTCTAGCTCTGTGGCTGTTGCTGGTGTAACAAAAAGGATCTTACTCGTTGACATAAAGGTCTATCTCTGTAGGGATCCTTTCTGTAATGTCAGAGACTCATACTAACAATCTGAGCCTG
The DNA here is from genome assembly GCA_035609425.1 of Epinephelus awoara. NCBI lineage: Eukaryota > Metazoa > Chordata > Actinopteri > Perciformes > Serranidae > Epinephelus > Epinephelus awoara. Next base: position 20,437,143 of record CM069317.1, read on the forward strand.
TCAGTGACAAGTTAGTAGACGTAACTTGACGGTGCAAACATGCCCTGAGTGGGTACATTCCAGCCTGTTCTGCCGCTCAGTGCTGGACCAGTTTCAAAAACTGTTGTCCCCATAAAGTCGTGAAAACAGGGTCATTTGAAACAGCTACCCGGCGTCACAGCTTGTTGGATTCACAGACTTAAAGTCTTTGCTGGGACGCTGTGATCCTGTAGCCAGGGGTGTGATCTCAGGGGGAGTTTCATGGAGACTGTACTGTCACTGAGTGGGAGGCGGCTGGTCGTCTCTCAGCCTGCTTCCAGCCGCCAACCCACACGGCAGCAATGTGCCAAGAGCGTTGGCCAGCTTCCACGTCACAGCTGCAACAGTCGAGGCCCAGTCACCACAGTTCACACACTGTGCTTTCATTCGGCTGAGCTGCTCCGACACTGACCTCACACATGCAGTGTGGACAGAGATGCCTGTAAGGTGCCGTCTTTATCAGACTGCGTCATGAAATATTTGTCATTTTTCTGGCCTTTGCTTGCGGCCGCCCACGATTTATAAAAAACGGGCTAAATAAATGCCAAATGAGGATTTCCATTCTGGGTCGGAGGGTTTGGGGTTTATTCCTGATTAGCGTAATCTATACAGAGACATTCCTGGCTGGTGTTCGAGCACAGTACACAGTTAACAGTTTACATTACAGTGGCCTTATGGCAGCATGTTAACCTGTGGAGGTTATAATACTGACCTGAGGTCAGTGTAAGGTAGTGTTTTCCAGTACAGTATTACAGTTCTTACTCACTGCTTCTCCTTGCAGTCAATAAGCTTTTTGTCCTTCTCCTTCCGCTGCAGTTCCCCTCCATGTTTCCACCTCGACGGGCCTCGCTCCAGAGTTATTTTTCTCACTTTCCCGTCTGTGTGTTTGTATTTTTCTCTCCTGCAGGAGAAGGAAGGCAGGCATCCTGCCCAGCCTGGAGGACCTGCTCTTCTACACCATCGCAGAGGGCCAGGAAAAAATCCCGGCACACAAATTCACCACAGTGAGTCCTTCCAGCGGCAACGGGTTTATGTTTCAGATGATTCATATCAAACAGAGTCATGTAAACGGGTTGTCCGCCATACATGCCATATCTCAATAACACCCTGAGGGAATTTCTGTTGGTTTGGCACTAACGTTTACTTAGACTCAACAATGAAATGATTAGAATTTGGTGGTTGAAGATCACTGTCACCTTGCATCCATTTTATTCTTGTGTCGGCGATATCTCAAAAACACCGCGAGGGGATTTCTTCAAATTTGGCACAAACGTTCACCTGGAATGAACAATGAACAGATTGATCGATCTGATGAGTCGTGTTTTCGGATTGTCCGTCCCTCCTTCCTATTGTCGTGAACACAATACCTCAAGAACACCTTGAGGGAATGGTTTGGCACAAACATCCACTTAGACTCAACGCTGAAGTGATTGTAGATTTTAGAGGTCAAGGGTCATGGCCATTTTGACCTTGCATCTGTCTTATTCTCAAGAACGCAATATCTCAAGGAACATCTTGCAGGAATGTCTTCAAATTTGGCACAAACATCCACTTTGTGTCAAGGACAAACTAATTACAGTATGGGGCCCAAAGGTAAAGGTTACTGTGGCCGCATCCGTCGCATTTTCATGAACGCAATATCTCACGAACACCTTTGAGGAATTTCTTTAAATTTTGCATAAACATCCACATGAATGCAACAACGAAATCATTAGAATTTGGTGGTTAAAGGTCAAGTTCAGTGTGACCTTGCATCAGTTTTATACTCGTTAAAGGCGAGATCACAAGAACAGGCCGAGGGAATTTGACCATAACTCCAGAATTTATGTGCTAATCTTGACAAAATTTTGCACACGTCTAATAAAATGAAATGATGAAGTGACAACATTTTATAGCCAAAAGTTCAAAGGTCAGCTTCACTGTGACATTATAATGTTCTGCATTAAACACTTTTCTGTCCATTACTCACCATCATATCTCAGGAACAGAAGGGGAGACATTTGGTCAGATACTGAATTGGCAACAACCACAAGGGGCTAATTCTCAAAACTTACAAATAAATAAAGGGACCCAGGCTGTAGGATTTACAGCAGATAAACAAACGTGAGTGTTGCGGGTCATTAAACAGCAGCTGCTCCTTGTAGAGCTCTCTCTGGTTGAATTATGAGCAGGGCGACTCCTCATGTTCGGCCCCTCAGCTCCCGGCTCGTAGGTTTATTGATTTGTTGTCGGGCTGTCTTAATCATGATGTTCCCCCTGCTCTCCCCTCTGTGCAGGCTCTTAAAGCCACGGGGCTTCGCACGGGAGACCCCCGGCTGAAAGAATGTATGGAGATGCTGAAGGTGACCTTGAAGACAACCTCTGATGGAGCACTGGACCGACACCTCTTCAAAAAGTAAGTTTTGGATTACAGACATCGCAGATGTTTGGGAGTTGTTTTTGGTCGGTTCCTGCGTTATGACCAGCATCAGTCTTTCATCAGAGTCTATCATCAGAATTGTTGATGGCGGTCAGAGTCCTCCGCACTTCCCCGTAGCAGAATAAGGTCACTGCACGACATTAACTATTCATTGCTCCTCAGTTTGTCATCTGCTTCTTGTTGAAGTTGGATTCAGTCAAGAGCACGACTGCTGGGGGAAAACAGGACGCTGGAATAACTGTGATCAGTTTAGCTTTTATGAAACTCAGAAATGAAATCACGAACCCACACCGAAGGTCAAATCAATGCGTCTGTGAGCGTGCGGGAAAATAATGAACAGCTTGTCTTTGCTTGTGTTTAAAGGGCAACTGTTACACATCTAACTGTCCGTTATTACAACACTGAGACAGGAAGTGTCGGTATTAATCAAAGTTATAGTAATCTAAGAACATTTATACACAAGCTGCTAAAAAAACAAAACAACCGGGCTGCTGTGTCCCACCAGAGGAAATGATGCAGGCTGACAGCTTGGCCGAGAGGTGGGGCATATGACGGCTCACCAGGGAGCTGTATCCTCGCCCAACAGACCCCAGCACCACCGCTCCTGGCTGGGATCCATCACATCCGCTCCTCCCCTGGCTTATTTATAGAGCGGGGGCTCACAGAGGGACGCACGTGAGCGGGCGGTGGAGTGTAGCGTGTGTTTTCTCCACAGGGATCCCATGCTACAGGGATTAGACAGGGTTTGATGCAGTGAGATAGCTGAGCCACAAATCTGTCGGCTACCAGAGGAGCAGAGCTGCTACCACACCGCCTTATTATGAGTCATGAGTTTACTGCTTGTGGTGCACTTGGATAGAAATCTGGAATACCTGACAGGATTTGGGAGGGAGATTGGTAGAGGAAGGAGCGTGCTGTAGAAATGTGTGTGTTTTATAGTGTCATCTCGTCATTATGACACGAGGAAACCAGAAAATATGCTGCTGCAGATTTCCACTGTGTGAATCTGAGCACAGATACAGTTCTTTATCCTCCTCCTCCTCTGCTCCACCCCTCCCTGCTGTAGACCCATTTTTATCTCTTTTAAGAGGGAATGGAGGCAGTGAAATGGCTGCTCAGCTTTACAGTCAGACCCAGGTTATGTAATTCAAAGACTGTTTAGGGACCCCAGTGTGCAGAAATATTTAAATACAATAGGTGAAACTGCATGCGAGTAGCATGAAGTGGACATGTCTGTGAAGAGGAGACTCGTGGGTACCCATAGACCCTGTTTTCATTCAGATACCTTGAGGTGAGAGGTCAAGGGACCCTCTTCGCCAAAATTTCACCATACTTCCATCCATCCATTTTCATCCGCTGGGTCGTGGAGGCAGCAGGCCGAACAACAAACCCCAGACATCCCTCGCTTTCCAGCTCCTCCTGGAAGACCCCAAGGCATTCTCAAACCAGATGAGATTTATAATCCCTCCAGCATGTTCTGGGTCTGCCCAGGGGCCTCCTACCAGTAGGACGTGCCCTAACAGGAGGCGCCCAGGAGGCATCCTAGTCAGATGCCCGAACCACCTCAACTGACCCCTTTTGACGCAAAGGAGCAGCGGCTCTACTCCGAGCTCCCTCCTGATGCCTGAGCTCCTCCCCCTATCTCTAAGGCTGAGCCCAGACACCCTACAGAGGAAACTCATTTCAGACGCTTGTATCCGCGATCTCGTTATTTGGGTCACTACCCAGAGCTCATGACCATAGGTGAGGGTTGGGACGTAGATGGATTAGTAAATCGAAAGCCACCGATCCATCTCACGCTCCGTTCTACCCTCACTCGTGAACAAGACCCCAAGATACTTGAGCTCCCTCGCTTGAGGCAGTAACTCTCCCCCAACCCGGAGAGGGCAATCCACCGGGTGCCGACAGAGGACCATGGCCTCAGACTCGGAGGTGCTGACTCTCATCCCAACTGCTTCACACTCGGCTGCAAAACGCCCCAGTGCATGCTGGAGGTCACAGTGTGATGGAGCCAACAGAACCACATCATCTGTGAAAAGCAGGGATGCAATTCTGAGGTCCCAAAACCGGACCCCTTCCTCCCCCCGGCTGCGCCTTGAGATCCTGTCCATGAAGGTCACAAACAGGATCAGTTTTTAGCCCCCTTCCCAACAAGCTAGCATGGCATGGTTGCTGCACTGAGTTCCTGACTTGTATCTTCACTCCAGCTTTAAAACTCAGCCCGCTCCAGACTCTGAAAGGCCGCAGGGATCCTGGCCGAGGACGTCAGCGTCCCCTCAGAGTGGAAGAGGTTAAACAAAGGTGCAGAAATCCTCCCGACGTGCTCATTTAGAAAAGTCACCGGGAGATTTTCGCTGTGGAAATAAAGGCAGTGAGCCAGAAAAGCAAACAGGCTCCCAAAAGACAACACTGCTAATGACTTGATACTTGACTCCAGTAGCAGAAGTCTCAGTGGCAGCTGGTGTGTGAAGAACAGGACCAGTTCAGCCAGCAAAGATTTACCACACTGAAGAGCGTAAAGCCAATGTGATAATTAGTTTGAGGCAAAGTCTGAAGTGTTAACTGTTGGGAGAATTAACCACCCAGCTCCCCGTCTCCTGTCTCAGGTGTGTCCAGAGCAACATCGTCCTGCTCACCCAGGCCTTCAGGAAGAAGTTCGTCATCCCAGACTTCCAGCCCTTCTGCGCCCACATGGACGAGCTCTTTGAGAACGCCAAAAACATGTCAGGAGGGCAGGTGAGTGACAGCGGCAGACGACCGCACAAACACAAGCATCTCAACATGTCAATATGAAGCGATAACTGAAACAACCTTGGGGTGTGATGCTGCAGGTGGCCGACTACATTCCCCAGCTGGCCCGCTTCAGCCCGGACCTGTGGGCCGTCGCCCTGTGCACCGTGGACGGACAGAGGTAAGGTCCAAATGTTTATTCATGTCTGTTGAGCTGTTGTTTGCACCTCTTCTGCAGTGTTGAGAATAAAGTAGTGTCAACACACCTATGGTTACATTTGGTTGGTTGAACCCTTCCTCAAATGTGTGTGTGTGTCTCAGGCACACTGTGGGCGACACCAAGGTCCCCTTCTGCCTGCAGTCCTGCGTGAAGCCATTGAAATACGCCATCGCCGTTCATGACCACGGCACCGAGTACGTGCACCGCTTCATCGGCAAAGAGCCCAGCGGCCTGCGGTTCAACAAGCTCTTCCTGAACGAGGAAGGTGAGGAACACACACACACACACACACACAGTGTTGTGACTCAGCCAGCTGTGGCTGAACTTTCTCTCAACGCTCACGTACTCGCAGTAAGAGGATCCGTCTCCAGGCCTGGTTGCCATGGCGCTGTAGTAAATAGTTAATGAGAGGTTGCAGCAGAATAAAACAGAGCAGCCAGTGTGTAACAGAGACTCATTATAACCTGGATGAAGACGAGCTGCTGGCACGTGGCTGTGTACGAACCAGACGGGGCCGAGCAGCACAAAGACACTCAGTGTTGAGGATGACGTGCACAGCTCAGCCACAGACGTCTGAGACGCACCGAGGAGCTCTGAGCGTTCAGGCTGAAATCACCAAACCCACCAGACTCCATTTAAACGTTCAGCTGGCGCCTCACACACCAGATTGTTCCTGACAGGAAGCTGGTGTGAGAAAGTTTCCTGGTTTCCTGTCGCTGTGATCTAACAGAGCAGATTACTCCCCGGCAGTGGAAACATCCCAGCTGTTTATTTTTAGATGATTTTTTTTTTTTTTTTCAAACATTGTCCTGTTCTGTTTCATGAGAGGATTAAAACACACTGCACACACTGTGTTTTAGTTTCTGTGTGTGTGTGTGTGTGCTGTCATGATGTTGTGCAGTCGCACACCTCGCTCGGCTGATGTTCACTCAGTGGATTATTCTGCAGTGTTTTGACCTCCGGTGTAAAAATGTTCCTGAACGTCCTCTCTTTACTTTTAGTGTTTTATTTATTTATTTACTTTCATGAATATGTGTTATTTCTAAATTTATTTGTGCTCTAAGTTTCCACTTTTCTGTTTCTGTAAAAGGCTTCACACAGTCAAAATAAACACATAATAATAATAATAATAATAATAATATAAAATACAGTTAAGTAATGCAAGTAATAATAATAATAATATTAATGATAATAATATAATAGTAATATAATATAAAATAAAACAATAAAAAAAATCAATATAATAATAATAATAAAATTATAAAAGTCTAATATACTAAATTAAAGTAATAATAATAATTATGATAATAACAAAGTAATACTATTATAATAAAACAAAATTAAACTATAAAAACAAGTATTAATAATAATATCAATAATAATGATAGAATAAATATAAAATACTGGAAAATATATAAAATGATAAAATAAAAGTAATTATGATAATAAAAATAACTTGTAATAATGTAAAAATATAAGTAATATAATAATAATAATTATTATTATTATCATTATGATAAAATATGATTACGTTGATAAAAATCTAATATACTAAAATTAAAGTAATAATAATAATGATAATATCAGTGTTAATAATATAAAATATAAATAACATAATAAAAATGTAAAACTACAAAAAACAAATAACAATAATAGAATAAATATAAAATAAAAAAATTAAACTATAAAATGATGAATTATAATGAGAGTAATATAATAATAAGAATAACATAATAAAAATTTACAATTATGAAATATAAGTTATATAATAATAAAATAAAAATGAAATAATACAACATAATAAAACAAAGTTATACTAATTGTCAATTAAATTAAATAAATCTGAATTAATAATTTATATATTAAAGTGTATAGAAATATATTTAAAAAAAAATTAAAATGTGTTTCCTCTCCTGCAGATAAACCGCACAACCCCATGGTTAATGCTGGAGCTATTGTCTGTACCTCCCTCATCAAGGTAAGCTGCGTTCACACACCTCTCATGAATGCTTCACAACATTTGTTCAGAAACTGATCGGCTCAAACAAAGACGTTTTTAGGTGATTTAAGAGTTTCAGAAAAGAGTTTTTATGTTTTTGAAATGATTCCAGATTGTGAGTGTTTTTTATTTCCTGAACTTCTAACTGCAGCTAAAAAGTCGTATCCTGAGAGGAAGTGTATGAAACTGAATTATAATCGTCTGGAGAACGTGTTTCCTCCAGATTAGGGAACACGGGGGAGATTAAGGTTATAGATAATCACACTGAAAGGGGATTTGGTCGAAAGCAGCATCACTCGGATATCCAGCACACAGACAGAGTTTAGAGAGTGGGCGGAGGTGGAGATGGAGATCAGCGTGGCCCACTGCTCTTTCCTCCGACCCTCACACACACTCTGTCAGACACACCAGAGCTCCAGCTGCTGATTTAAATTAAAACCCTCAGTGACTGACCTGAGATCAGGAGGTGTCCCTGCAGGATGAGGAGCAGTTTAATTATGATGAATCCGACCTGCCTCTCCTCAGAAACTGTCTCTGGACACATTTAGAGTCCTTTAAGACCCGAGTGCAACAGCTGAACGACACTTTCATTCACGTGTAAATGAAGCGATGTAGGATCTGCTGCATGTCACAGGACATAAACCAGGAGAGCAACACATACACCGTCTCTCAGCAGTCTCAGGGACTCATTTAAAAGCTACAGCCAAATATATTTCAAGAGTTGCAGCTGGGGTAGGCAGGAATCTGGAAGAGCAGAAAGTCCTCAGCCACCTCACAGTCCCTCCGCCTCGCTCCCCACCGTTGTGGACTGCTTCCCTGGGAGGAGAGCAGGCAGCAGCTCTGGAAATAGACCTCAGCGCCAGGTCGAACAAAAGAACGTTTACTGATCCGTCAGGATTCAGGTTGCTGCCCGCTCTCCTCCCGGTGAGGTACTCTGTAGCAGCAGGAGTGAGGCAATTCGAGGCTCTAGCTAATGTTAGTTAGAGGCCGCAGCCGTGAGCCTTTAGCTCAAAGAAAGCTTTTATCTCCATCTCCGAGACACTGCTTCAAGAATCTGTATAAACAAAAGTAGGTAGGCGCCATTTTGCTGAACTCCCCGATTTTGTTTTTATACTGCCAATGCTGAAAAAACAGTTTTGTTTTTTTTCTTGCAAATTTGCACAATTTCTATCTAAAAAGGGCTAAAAATTAGCGAGCTAGCCACCCCACAGTCCCTCAGCCTCACTCTCCGCCGCTGTGGGCTGCTTCCCCGGGACATTCAGTCGGCAGCTTTAGTGGCTCAAATTTGGCCAGTGTCAGGTCTATTTTGTGTAACTGCAGCAACAGAAAGTTTGCTGAACGGGCAGGAGGTGGTCTGCAACGGCGGGGAGTGAGGTGGAGAGCACGCTGTGATTCGAGGGTCGAACGTTAGCGGCATGAACATGAACTTGTAGCTGCCGCTGTGAGCCTTTAGGAGGTGGAGGAGTCGAGTTTTGCCCAGTGATGCCAGAATCAAACTGCCTACCCCAGCTTCAATAACAGATGTTAGCCTGTTAGCTTTTCATTTATGCTCAGGGATCCATACAGTTCTGTTGTTGTGCTTGTTTTTGATTTGTAATGACACAATGAGGCGTTGATTCGTTAACCTAACTCAAGTCCAAACGCCTCAGAGCAGCTGTTGACATCATCCTTTGTTGTGTTCACATCATTTGGGAATGATTGTCATTCCTGTGTGATCTGAAAACAGTTTTACTGTCAGTCCGATCCAACCAATCCCTGTGTAGGTCTCAGTAGCTGCAGATTGATTGTATCCATTGATCGGAATAATAAAACCAGGTTGTGTGCATGCATGCGTCCTCCCCCCCTCCTCCTCCTCCTCCTCCTCCTCCTCCCCCTCCTCCTCCTCCTCCCCCCCTCCTCCTCCTCCTCCTCCTCCTCCTCCTCCTCCTCTCTCTGACTCTCGCTCTACACTTCAAATACACTCATGTGCAATGTACCTTTTCAAGGCTCGTTGTGTGGTTTTATGTGTTGTTGCATATTTTACAGCATTAGGATCTTTGGGAAATTATGACCACAGCAACAGGTCAATGACGTTGGTAATTTTTTCCTTTTTTAATTATTTTTCCCCTCTTCTTTGGTCTGGATTTGTGACAAGCTTTTAGCCTTCACATGGCTGTTTATGAATGTTTCAATGTGGCTTTTATACTCTTCACCTGCATTCTCCCAAACTGTTTATACATTATAAACAGTACAGCTCTGGCTGAATTCAAACACTGGTTTTATATCATACTCCATTTCTTTCTGCAGAGGAGGTGGTTTTTTTATTTCCATGGTTTTCATTTATATGCTGAGATTACGTTTTGTCAGCACAGATAGATTTAACTCTCGTCAGCGTAGGTCAGAGAATCAGTTTTTGTCTGTCGGCCTTAGTGGTTAATAAAACCCACAATGTGTACTCACACTGCAAGCTGCATGACGAACACGCCTGCACTCTGACTGTGGAGTGTTTACCATTTATCTCGATATTGTATTAAAGAGGTGATCCGGTGATTTAGTATTGGACAGCTTTATAACACATCGAAGCAACAGACGTAGACTTTAAGTCCAGGTATCAATGAAACCCCTAAAAACTCATCTCTGTCCATCAAATCAACATATTTTGATTTTTCTTTTTCATGAAAAAATCCCAGCATGTCTTAAAATGACTTGCATGTATTTGGCTGATTTATAGTTTTACGTAGGCTCTACGCAGAGCCCTCCCACAAGTGGCCCATGCCGTCTGCGTCTCTGCAGGTAAATCTCCAAAACACCAGTGCTGTGTCTCAAATTGCGTATTTCTGTACTTACACATGATATTTTGAGTGCATAAGTGCGTTCACACTGAGAATTATGGAAAAATGTACCTGGATGGTATGGACACTTCTCGCACTCAATGGTCGCCATCTTGGCTACGTAGCAGAAGGGGAGGGGCCACTTCTCAAACTGGAAATAGCGGCCGAGGACTGTACGACTGTCACCGTCGCTGCGTTGTTATACACCTGGTTTAGCCAGCAGTATGTTTGTTTGGTTAATTTAGCAGTCTGTAATGATTTGGTAACACGGACGATGGCGTAAATGCTAGTTTGCTAACTAGCTAATTTGCGGTCGTCATTTCCGGTGAGTGCACAACAGCCGTGTTTGGTTTGAGGCAACACTACCCTGTCGAAATTTGCGCACTACGCCAATAAGTACATAGTGCACATAGTCTGATTAATTCAAAACACTTATAAAACATGCCTTAATAGTGACAATATTAAACTAAAGCACAAATTTCAGCTCCGTTATAACTCACAAGACTCACAAACAGATTAATTGCCTTATACACGACATGTTTCCCCACAAATACAACATGCTAATGTTATTAGCACAAGCCTATGACATTTTACATTGTATAAATTAGCCTAGCAGCTAACGGACTTTTCCTCTGCTCATATGAAGCCAGGATAAATCACACACAAGACTTAAAATGCTATTTTCGTGGAGGCTTTATTGTCTTCACAATTTATTGTTTCTTATCTGTGAAATTAAAGTCAGTCAGTTTGGAATCTGAGGTTCTAAAGGCCCAAACACACCGGTGGAGAGACGATGAGAGATGAGAAATCCAATCAGTCGGGGCTGTCTCGACATGATTTTAAGCTAACGTGGAGGCAGAGAACAGATCTTTCAGTAAAAGTAGTAGGGCTGTGCCCAAATATTTGGATATTCGAATATTCATTTCTATGGGTAGGTATTCGTTATGAAAATTTGGTATTTGATATTCTTTTTTTTAAAATTTACTTTCGTTATCTTTTGAATTTAATATGAATTATGGAACCGTGTTTGTCAACGTTTGTTTCCCCTGTTTTATACAATAAATTATTGTTTAAAGCTTCAACAAGTTTCTTTTGGAGTGCGTGACACAAGTGGACTGTCACCTGCTCAACCATCAGTACCTTCGGATGCCATGACAGTAATAGCCAATAATGTCGAAATATCATTTACAGACCGATTTAACAGACAGCACTTTTTATAAACCCTGCCGCCCAGAGAAGGTCGTGTGACGCGTTGATCATGTGGCTCGCAGTGTGAACGCACCTTAAACTAACTCACCTGCTTCCTACGACAAACACACCTGTGCACTCTGATCAGTAGCTACTAAGCTAACGTAGAGTCGTCAGTTTACTTTGTTTCCTTTGAAATTTTCTACGGTAGTTTTTTTTTTTTCTTTGACAGAAACTGAAGGAATTAACAGTTTTGTTTCACCTCCTCATCTCCAGATAGTCTCCCACCTCTAATCTTAATGCATCTGATGCCATGACTGGTTTGATTGGTCACTTAACTGATCAACTCGTAGTGTCAAATCAATAGTGATGTAAACTCAAACTGTTTCCTGTCCTAGTTTAATGTGGATGATGATAGTGCTGATGTCATGACATGGGTTATGTTAGTGTCAGTGGCACATTGATGTCTTCTTACATACAAGTAAAAAGGTCAAATTAAACTTTTAATAATGTGATTGTGTTTGTGTTTCAGCAAGGGGCGAGCAACGCTGAGAAATTTGACTATGTGAGTATTAGATGATGTTTTTATTTGTGGTTAAAGACGATTAATTAATGTTCCTTTTTGTTAATGATAAATGTATTAATATTTAAATCTATAAAATGTCAGGGGGAAAAAATCTGACACAATTCCCAAAATACGTTTTTACATATGCATTTTTTTAATCTAATTTTATTTTTAAAAATAAATTGTGAATGCATTAAATTTAACTACAGATAAATATTAAAAAAGATTTTTTTTCTGAACATTTACAGCTTTAACAGATATTTTATAATTCAGTTTTTATTTGTGGGTTGTTGGGGTTTTGTTTTTACATTTGTGTATTTATTTGCAAAATATTTCTGTAGGTTTAAACATTAAAATAAAATAAAAAAATCTTTAATTTTTAACCCACAAAATATTTTGCAAATAAATGCACAAATGTAAAAAATAAATAAATAAATAAATCATTGTACGTAAAATAACAATCTGCAAGTGTAAAATTGACATTCACAAATAATTAAAATGTGTAAATAGATTTAAATGTTTGTATGTATTTGCAAAAATATTTTTTGGGTTTAAAAACTTTAAGTTTTTTTTAATCCACAGGAATATTTTGCAAATACAACAGACCTCCAAATACACAAATTCCACATTTTATTTTATATTTTTTAATTTGTGGAATTTGTGTATTTGATCCGTTTTATATTTGAAAAATAATTTAGTGGAGTGGATTTAAAAATATTTTTTTGTTTTTTTAGAAGGTGTTTTATACTTACAGATTTGAAATTAGCAATAGAGACCAAACATGTTTTTTGTACAAGGCTGTATATACATTTATTTCATTTTAACATGGAGGTCAATGGGGATTGACTCACTCTTGGAGCCACCCCCAAGTGGACATTAGAGGAACTGCAGTTTGTGGCACACATTTTTCAGCCCTGGAGGTTGCAGCTTGATAATTTGTCAGTGTTTTGCCTAAAAAAAAGTCCATCAAGCAGGTGTTACAGTAAAAACACTTGTCACTTTATTTTGATATTTAAAACATCAGCACTTCAATGTTCATCATTGCTGTCACAGAGCTGATGTAAATGAGCTTTATTATTCAGTGTAAATGTGCCGCTCCGCAGGTCATGAACTTCATGAACAAACTGGCAGGAAACGAGTATGTGGGCTTCAGCAACGCCACGTGAGTACGACACAGAAACACACATCACACTCCTCGATGTCTCACTGATTTATTATCCACACTGAACGTTGAAACAAACGATAAAAGACGTCCTGGAGGCGAGAGCACAGAGGAAACAGCTCCGTCAGGACCTTTGCAGTTTTATATAAGCTGAGCTGAGTCATGCTGCCTCAGAAACAAACGTCCTCTGTGTGTGTGTGTGTGTGTGTGTGTGTGTGTGTGTGTGTGTGTGTGTGTGTGTGTGTGTGTGTGTGTGTGTGTGTGTGTGTGTGTGTGTGTGTTCCAGTTTCCAGTCAGAGCGAGAGTCTGGAGACAGAAACTTTGCCATCGGCTACTACCTGAAGGAGAAGAAGGTGAGGTCAAAGGTCACCTGCAGCTCAGCCATGTATTCTCTCTGAGCACACACGGGTCACAGAATTCGTAAATCTTTAATGTTTTACATTTTATATTCTTCTTCCTGTTGCCGTGTACAGACTGTAGCTGCAGGATGATGCTCTGTAATTTCGACATGGTTTTTGAGTTCGCAGCAGGTGCGTTTTCTGACATGTCAACAGTGTGGTTTTTCTTGCAGTGTTTTCCAGAGGGGACGGACATGACCTCCATCCTCGACTTCTACTTCCAGGTAAATGGAGCTCAAGCAAAACAAAGTAAAAGTACTTGGTGAACTTTTATAGCAGCTATTTCACCCGACGTGAATCCCTTTAATAGGCACGTCACGCAGTTAAGTTTGAGGAAGTTGGTTTGCAGCCAGGATTTTGTTTCGGTGATGCAGTTGGTGAGGGCAGAGTGAGTGGCGGGAAGGGTGGCTTTGGTGGAGATGTAGAGCTGAATGTTGTCAGCGAAGAAGTGGAGCTTGACCATGACGGTGGATTATGTGACTGAGGGGAGAGATTGTAGAGGATGAAGAGGAGGGGGCCGAGGACTGAACCTTGGGGGACACCTTGGCAGAAGGGAGCAGTGGGGGATTTGTTTATGCTGATGAACTGGTAGGAGAGGTAGGTTTTGAGCCAGGACAGAGCAGGAGGTGTTAAGAGTGGTCTCAAGGCGGGAGAGAAGGATGGAGTGGTTGATAGTGTCGATTGCTGCGCTTAGGTCGAGTAGAATGAGTACGATGAGTTTACCGACATCATGTTCTGTAGGAGTTATCATTTATCTGGGATTTAATTACCTGATTTTTTTTACGAAATAACTGCTAATATCTGGTCTCCTCCACCAGCTGTGCTCCATCGAGGTCACCTGCGAGAGCGCTAGCGTCATGGCGGCGACCCTGGCCAACGGCGGCTTCTGTCCGATCACAGGAGAGCGCGTGCTGAGCCCCGAGTCAGTGCGAAACACTCTGAGTCTGATGCATTCCTGCGGCATGTACGACTTCTCTGGACAGTTTGCTTTCCACGTCAGTACCTCGTCCATCACACGTCACTTACACCGCTCCTCCTGAATCATGAGCATGTTTTCAACACATCCTCCTTCTTCTTCTTCTGCTGTCTCAGGTCGGTCTGCCGGCTAAATCCGGGGTCGCTGGGGGGATTCTGCTGGTTGTTCCAAACGTGATGGGCGTCATGTGTTGGTCTCCTCCCCTCGACAAGCTGGGGAACAGCGTCAGAGGCATCCAGTTCTGCACGGTAACCTGCGCCTTTACTTTATACATGTTTGTTCTCAGCGTTTTATATCTACGCAGGGAGCGGGTCCTCTACTACAGAGATCACCATGTTGCACCGCCATGTTTCTACAGTAGCCCAGAGCGGACAAACCAAACACTGGCTCTAGACAGGGACATTTGTGTTTACGTGTTTTCCTTTCACACGTATCTAAACCTTTGAACGTCGAGCTGATTGGTGCGATTTCTTTCAGAAACATGGCGGAAAAAGGCCACAAGCAACTTGGTAAAAAATGTCCTATAAATAATATAAAATTAATAGATTTAGAAAATATATTAATAATTATCATTACTATATATTTAAAATTATGTTACATAATTATTATTATTTTAAGCTCCTTGCTCCTTTTTCTAATTTTCTTGATTTTTTTAAATAATTTTTTTGTAACTTTTAGTTCTTGCTAATTTTTTGGGAAAACATGTTGTTTTATGTATAATCACAAACAGCATTAAAAGCTGATGTAAGTTTAGGTCAACATGATTTATTCATTTATTAATATAAATAATATTCTTATAAAAATAGAAGGAAAAAAACTCACCAAAGAATTCCTAATTTGATTTAAAAAAAAAAAAAAAAAAAAAAATCATAAAAGTTTGACGAGAAGATTCTCAAAAAAATAAAATTACAGGTAAAATAAAAACTGTGTAATTTTAAATATTTTTAACTCTCTTTCAGGACCTGGTTTCTCTCTTTAACTTCCACAACTATGACAACCTGCGACACTTTGCCAAGAAGCTGGATCCTCGCAGGGAGGGCGGAGACCAGAGGGTGAGTCCCTGCAGCTCTTCTTTCTCTCAGCATCTTTAAACACTTCCTGGTTTTCCTCCTGCAGCTCATAAACCCTGTGATTGATTGATCATCATGTTCAAACACTGCACTCTTATGTTCCTCTCATTAATTTATTTATCAGTGTGAAACGTCACGGTGTAACAGTGTGTGCGTCACATCCTGTTGCTCTGTGTTCTCTGGATGCTGCGTGACCTTGTGTCTGCTCACATTTTGGCCCACAGTGCCCCCCGGTGGATGATCACTGTAACCTCACCTTGTTGTGTAACTTAATGTGCTTGTTGTGTTTCAGGTGAAGTCAGTGATCAACCTGCTGTTTGCTGCGTACACCGGAGACGTCTCAGCCCTGAGGAGGTGACTCTTCACTCCACATCCACACTGACGTCTTTCTGTAGTCGTCTGATCATTGGACGGTTTCTTGAGTCGTGTTTTGTGTGCTCTTTGTCCAGGTTTGCGTTGTCCTCCATGGACATGGAGCAGAGAGACTACGACTCCAGGACGGCCCTGCATGTGGCGGCTGCTGAAGGTAAAACTCTGAGGAGGTGACGTCGTTAAGGTATTGATCGTCTCTCTCATTATTGTGGAGCTGACAGGTGTGTGTGTGTTTCAGGGCACGCTGAGGTGGTACGCTTCCTGCTGGAGGCCTGTAAAGTCAACCCAGTTCCCAGAGACAGGTGAGCGCCAGCTACCTCTTAACGACATTTTGTCTGACGTACTAAAAAAACTTCATTTAAACATTAAAAAAAGCGACTTGATGAAATAATTTCTCAATGAAAACAAGCTTTGTCAGTTGATCAATCAGGCACATTAAATGTCTATGTTGTGTTAGACCTCCAACTCCGCTCTGACCCTCCTCTGTTCACTGCAGGTGGGGGAACACACCGATGGACGAAGCCGTCCACTTCGGCCACCACGACGTGGTGACCATCCTCCGCGATTACCACACCCAGTACAGCCCTCAGGAAAAGGTGGACGACAAGCAGAACGCAGAGAAGAACCTGGACGGTCTGCTCTGAAGGAAACGAGCTGAAGAAGAGAGGCTGGACGGTGTGAGAAAACGTCTTAAATGTGGATCAGAGAGGAAGTGATGTAAAACAGTTCAAACTGTACAGTGGAAACAATCCCTTAACTTAAACCGTACACGCAGGGCAGCCGCCACCCCGCCCCACCTCATGCCGCTAGATGTCGTTGTTTTTTTGTATATTAATGTACTTTTCATTTCAGTTCTCCTTCTGTATCTCGTCATCAGCTCTGTAGCTTTGTAGGAAGCAACCAGCCGCCACGTTGAATGCTGGGTAAATTCAGCTGCGGCTGGTAGGTCGATGGACTCCATGACACAGGAAGTAGCAGGCGTTTGGTACCCCGGGTTTGTCACTTCATCATCACAGCGTGGTGGAATGTATCTTCCCCCAAACACTTCAGTGTGTGTGTCATGTAGTCATGTAGTGTGTGTGTGCGTGCGTGCGTGCGTGGGTGCGTGCGTACGTGTGTGTGTGTGAGTCGAGGATTAGTGTAAATATATACAGGTGTATAGTTGTCTTTCTGTAGTCGATGAGGACGTAGATTTCACTCTGGAAACTGTCAGTATTTCAATTTGAACACGACATTTAAATGAATTTAAAACGTTAAATACAAGTTTTTTTTGTTTTGCTTTTAAATGACTGTTGTTGTTGTCACCTCCCCAAAAACTGGCTTTTTTTTTTACAGTTTAACTGTATTATTTGATTTTAGTTTTTGTAACCTGAGGAAATGATGTCGAAGTTCGCCAAAGTTCAGGTTGTTTGTGGAAAGAGTTTCTAAATATCATAAATGACACTGCCAGCGCTGACAGAAGCTTGAATACTGTAAACGTCCAACCACTGAAGTTTGTTTTGTGTGTTTGTGTTTGTACTCAACAGCAGGAAAATCCCCCTCAGCCATCAGCAAAACCACAGAACTTTATTACACTGAAGATCGCAACGTTTCCAAAAAGACCAAATGTATGACATTAAATCTGTGAAAAATTTGGAATATTTCAGTTTGATTAAACGATGCAGCCAACGTCTCAAATCACATACTTCCATTAGTACACTACAAAGTAGTACGCTAACCATCACCGTTTTAACCACCTCTTCATCGTCTTCTTTTTGAAATTGCAAACAGACGCTGGAGCATTATCACCAATATTTGACCACTATCACAGCCCACATAGGATCAGGATGCTAATTTAGCCTGTAGGGGGCACTGTGTTGTCATGTCTGTCAGTATAGGTAGGAACCATTCATTGAGGGACACCAAATCACCACACAACCAACAAACATTCCTGACGACTTCTATTCGACAACATGTATAGTTTTGTCTGTTTTTGGCCATCCAGTAATTTGGAATATGCGCAGGCACATCGGATATCACCGAGATTCCAAGATAGGAATGAACGGACTTCTCGTTGATTTGTCTCTGTACACATACGCATGAAAAAACGAGGTATTAGTACAGAAGTATGCGATATGAAAACAAAAAAGTTCACACATAGCTTGCTAGCTAGCTAGCTCGCACTATCTGGCGTATGTCCTGTTCTGCAAAACTATTGGATTTTTCACATTACAATAACACGCCAGCTAGCAAAACTATGCTGCCTCATGATGTTAGCTGGAGACGGTTAGAAATGTAGATGGTTCGCAGCTTCCTATTTACAATAGTTACGTATGCGTGAACGTAACCGACGCAGTGATGTAGTGAGTGGTGTCCCAATTCCTAGGGAAAGATTTCAATCCCTTCCCCTCGTTGCTTCATTTCGAGGGCCAAGGGGTAGTGGGGGGGAGTTGGGATTGGGCCTTAAAGTTGACTCGTTTGTTTTAGCGAAACAAAATGGAGATCTTCTGTCATTTTAACATATTTTCCTCGTTGAGTGCACCGCTTCCTTTGATTTCATGTTGTAACACTCCTGTTGTGATCAGTTGACGTTAATTTTTATCATTGTCAAACTATGTTTCTCCAAACCAAGGCTTTTAGTGCAGAAAGTGTGTTGACTTGTAATGTATCATATGAATTATGATGTGTAAACATTTGTCCCTGCGGAGGACTCAGGACGGTCCGATCTGTTTCCACGACAGATTTGAAACACTGAAAACAAAAACTGAAGAAGCTTTATACTGCGGATGGATTGTTTCATTTTATATCTGTAATGTGCTGAAGATTCTGTCATACTTGAAAAGTTGTGCAGATGTTTAGTTTTCCAGAGGTTTTGTGCGTTTGTAGTGTGTTGGAATTCTGGATGTTGTTTCTGTACGGACAAACTGAACCAGGCATCTGCGACGTTCACAACCCACCGTCCAGATTCTGCTCAGGTTTACTGCATTTCTGTTCCTCAGGTCGGGATCGGTCCGTTCAGTTTGATTAGAATTTTTATTTGACGTTAAATTGGATTTTAAAAAAAAAAGCACAAAACTTCACCTAAAAATTGCAATATTTTAAGAAACAATCAGCAATACAAACGTAATGATTGTACGATGGAATTAGCAATATGGATTTGACCTGATCCCGACCGGTCGCTGATATGAAGCGATCTCTGTGTGCAGCGACTGAAGTATTTTGAATGTAACGTGTTTGGTGTCATTCTGTTTCTTCTTCATGTATATTTATGCTGCTGAGTGTCGCAGGCAGTTCAGATATTTATTCACAGATCAAACATTTAATAAAAGTCATAAAAATCAAGTTCTGTGTTTTGACTGATTGAGTGTCGTCCTCTGCCAAAATGTAGCTTGAGAATTGAATCTATGAGCTGAAAACATCTCAGGTGGTATAGCTCAGGATGTTAGAAGCCTTAGCTGAAGTTTTGAGGCTGCAGGTTTGAACCCCAACCACAGTTTTTCAATTTAAAGTCAGTGTCCAAACTGAAGCATTAAATGCTCCAAGAAGTTGAGCTCAAGTGGCTCCTGTTGATAGTCGACTATTTAGATGTTTAAGAAGTTGTGGGTTCGATTCTTGACTGACACTGAATTTTGAAGTCCAATCCCACAAATTAAGAAGTCAAATTCGCAAACAAAGACCAACACGGTGTGAAAGATCAGATGGCTACGAGCAATAGAGGACTGGCCTAAAGACCAGAGGTTGGAGGTTTGAACCTTGTAAGGTGCAGACTTTAACCTCATGAGGTCAGACTTTACGTATGCAGAGACAAGCATGTAACTATAAATTACGAAGATGTAAAGGATGTAACGATAAACTAATGCCATAATATAAACCAAGTAACTAAAGATAAGTAGCTAGCATGCAACTTTAAAGTATGTCGATATAAAGCACGTCACTAAAACTAAGTAGCTAGCATGCAATTATAAACTCCGTAGACATAAGCCAGGTAACACTGGTGTGTAACTAGAGTAGCTATACAATACGTATGAAGATATAAGGCAAGTAACTAAAAAGTAAGTAGCAATAAAGTTGTTGTTTGTTAAGGAGTCCAAACTTCTACTATGACAAGTTACAAGATGCAGCTGATTTTGAGGTCTAATGCCCCTAACGAAGAAGTCAAATCTATTTATCTTCTATACATTAGATTAGACAGCTCAGCGTGATAGCATGTTGGTCTGAAGATCAAAGGGTTGGGGGTTCAAATCTTATGAAGGTCAATTAATTTTGAAGGCCAGTGGGCAAATGATGATGTCAAATATACGAACAAAATTGAACAAGGGTGTCAGAACAGACAGCTCTGTGGGTTAGCATGTTGCTCTGAAGGTCTGAGGTTGAAGGTTCAAATCTTGTGAAACAAAAGTATTTAGTTAAGTATATTTATTTACTCCTGTATTTATTTGTGCATTGCTAAAAGTTTGCATCACATCCAGGTGCAACTGTTACATTTACATGTGCGCCGACAACTGCTCTACCAAAAGCTCTACCAGCCCATCACCACCTGTCAGATCAGATATCAGATCAGATATCTCAGAGAGACTTCTGACTGCTTGGAGAACATGAGGTTGAGGATTTGAATCTCAGGAGAAGCAGTTTATTTCGACTTTATTTCTCTATTTATTATCGTATGTGTGTGTGCCTTTACCCTGAATGTGTTGGTGCATTTTTTAATGTTTGCATCGCATACTGGTGCAACTCTTTGGACATGTGTCCTTGTGCCGGTCAAAAGCACCAAACTGCAACAATGTGCCAATTGAAATAGCTCAGTGTGATAGAAGACTGGTTTGTAAACCAGAAGATGTGGGTTCAAATCCCAGAAAAGGTTGTTACTTTTTTTTGGTCTGACACCCAAATGAAGAAGCCAAATACACAAAAAAACAAGTAAGTTTCTCAGATTGAATAGCTCCAAGTGTTTGCTCCTGGTTCATAGACCAGAGGTTGAGGGTTCAAATCTTACTAGATGCAGTAATTTTTTTAAGTCTTGACATCCAAATGACAACGTCAAACCGAAAAAGACAACAGCAACCAGTGTGCTTGCACTGATGGCGCGGCAGGTTTGTTCTCAACACGAAAGGCGCCCGTGTCGGGTTCAAGACCTGCTCGCCACCAGCGTATGCACAAACAACAGTAGCTGGAAACTAAATCCTAAAATACACAAACCCAAAAATAGCTGCGGAAATAAATAGGTGAAAAATTAGATACCAAAATAAACACAAAACAGAAGCTAAAATAGGGCGTGGCACACTAAACCACAAACTAACACAAAGACTTCATAGACCAACACAGGTGTAAAAAAACATAGATATGATAAATAGGGGACCAGCACATAACAGCAGTCATAAACAAAAGTGTGACAAACAAAAGAGAGAGATCAGACATAAACACTCAGCCCACCAAAAGAGCACCACAATTTTTTGTCCCACCTTTTAGCCTTGGTTTTTTTTGGGGGGGGTCCCCACAATTTTTTGTCCAACCTTGTAGCCTTGGTGTTTTTTTTTGGGGGGGGTCCCACAATTTTTTGTCCAACCTTTTAGCCTTTTTTTGGGGGGGGGGGGGCCCCACAATTTTTTGTCCAACCTTTTAGCCTTGGTTTTTTTTTTGGGGGGGGGGGGGGGGGGGGGGGTGTCCCATATATATCAATAAAACTAACATTAAAACTTAATTTACAAATTAAATAATTTTTTCCCTTTTTTTCCTACATTTTTGTGTATTTTTTTATTTATATTGATTTTATTATTAAAACAGAAAAAAAAAACTGCACAAATAAAATAAATGAGTAAATAAACAAAAAGAACAAAGTCATAAGTAAAAGAATAATTATTTGGGTTTTTTTTCAGCATTTTGTTTCCTTGTATTTATTTATTTATTTAATTATTTATACATTTTATTCATTTTTCCATATGAATGAAATGTAAAAATAAATAAATAAAATTCAATAATTCCACTTACATAAATAAATAACTAAGAATTTGTAAGTGTTCATCCTGTTGGGTGTCACAAACACTCTCACCGCTCCACTCAAATAATAACTTGTTTCACGTGTAACAGCTCATTCCTGATGTTAAAATATGACAGCAGGGCGCAGTGTGAGGCAAAGTGGTTTAATTATGGTCCACTGTTACATCACTTGCTGAAACCAAAAGTAACGAGACACTTGTTTAAATTAAAAGCTCAGTTTTAGTGCGACAGGAAACATCACAGTTTTAGACACAGCGACACAGACGTGCACTGTGCACGCTGCTTTACAGCTCGTGTTGATTTAAAGGAGTTCAAAGTTCACATTGAATAAAAAAGAAATATATATGTACACGCATGAAATCATAGATCTTATCTGAACTAGAATGAAATCACAGATCTTATCTGAACTAGATCTAGTTTTCTGAAGTCAACTTAGAAACTACAGTTTTCCTGCAAAGGGTTAACATGTGAACCTGCTTCCTGACCCCAGAGAGTTCAATAAAGAGAGGACGGCACAGTGTGAGGTGGAGACAGTCCCTCAGTTCTGATCCTGAAACTCTGCACTCATCTGAGGAGACGAGAAGAGACGGACGACAGGTTATTAGATTGTTCTGGTTCAAATATGTCTCAATGTGAGATCATAAAAATATCATACTCATTGTACACTGTGTCAGAAATACGTTTAAAAAAAGCAGTAGCACAGAATGTCATATAATAAATAAATAAATGCATAAAGTCATAGTAAAGTATGCCAAAAAAATCTCATTATAGTACACCATAAAATGTAAAAACTAAATAAATAAATAAATAAAAAATAGTCTTATTATATTAGTCATTACATGAAATAAAATTAAATTAAAAAAAGTCATAGTATGGTATACCATTAAAATAAAATAAATAAAATAAATAATAAAAAATTAAATAAAAAAGTCATGTTATAGTATGCCATAAAAAAGTATAATAAATAAAATAAAATAGTCTTATTATAGTATGCCATTAGATTAAATTAAATTAAATTAAAAAAAAAGGTCATAGTATAGTATGCTATAAAAATGTTTAAAAAGGTCATAGTATAGTATGTAAAATAAAGTATTATGTGTCATAAAAAAGTCTTTATACAGTAGGTAATAAAAAAGTTAAAGTCTAGCTGTAGAGTGTAGAGCAACAGATTAAAGCTGCATCTACCTGAACGTCAAACTCTCCGAATCCAGAAATCAGATTGCTGGTCTGAAAGCAGAGCAAGAAGACAAACAGAGGAGAGCAGGATTTACAGCTGGACGCACACACACACACACACACACACACACACACAAACACACACACAGACGGACACACATGCAGCTTCAAGTGCAAAGGTCTGGGTGGGACAACGCCAGCGTTCACATATCGATGTTTGAAGTTTGAATGTCTTGAGAGCCAAGTGCTCTTTATTCAATTTTAGTGTGATTATGTTGTTTCCTGACACCATGCTGGCGTTGTGCCTTTGAGCAACGAGCAGCAACCTTCATCCCATTTAAGCCCAAACACTGAAACATGTGTCGACTCTCAGGTGAAGACACTCACCACAGCGTCGATGTCTCTGGGACTGACGTACTGCGACAGCACCTTGTAGTCGTCAGGAGACATGGGCATCATGTTGTCCTGCAGTCTGGACGGATGTCTGCACACAAACACGCTGACATTAACCTGTTTGATCCGTCACTGATGAAATACATACGTCACATTAAATATTATAACACTAACACTTCTGAGACGGATATGAGCTCCGTCTTCATGTAGCCGCTCCTCTCTGGACCGTTCTCCACGTCCATGGGCTCTGGAGCTGCACGTCACACACACACAGAGTCACATGTTAATAATTATATTTATTCTGCTGCAATAAATCATCTTATTTGACTGCAATAATAATATTTATTTTACTAAAATAATTACAACTATTCTAGTGCAATAAATTCTTCTATTTTAATGCAATAATTATTTTTATTCTTGTGCAATGAATGAATTTATTTTAGTGGATTTATTACGTTTATTCAGGTGAAATAAATTATCTTTCTTTAGTACAAAATTAACTTCTTTCTTGCAATAATTATATTTATTCTGGTGCAATAAATTCAATTATTTCACTGCAAAATTATTTTAATTTTACTGCAATAATTTCTAATGCAAATATACTTTTTTCCCCTCATGCTTTAAATGCATTTATTTTAGAACAATTTCTAGTGCAATTATTATTTTCATTCTGTGCAATGAATTAATTTATTTTAGTAAATTTATGACGTTTATTCTGGGGAAATAAATTCACTTTCTTTAGTCCAAAAAACATTTATTTTAGTACAAAATTAACTTCTTTCTTGCAGTAATTATATTTATCTTAGTGTGATAAATGCATTTATTCTGGTGCAATAAATTCTTATATTAGTGCAAAAGTATATTTATTTTACTACAATAATTTCTGGTGCAATTATACTTTTTTATGCAATAAATGCATTTATTTTCATGCAATAGATTCTAAAAATAAATTGCATATTTTAGAACAATAATTGCCTTTTTTCTGCTGCAATAAATTCCCTTTATTTTGTATAAAATAACATTTATTTTAGAGAAATTATTACATTTATTCTAATGCAAAAACACACTATATTTATATTACTAATTATTTTAGAAGCAGTGTTGTCGATGTTTATTTGCTGCAGGGTTTTTTGTATTTTTTTAGTGTGTTTCTATGTCTGTATATTTCAGTCTTTTATTTTTAAGTAAAAGTCCTGCTTTTAAAATCCTGTTTTATTTTACAAGATAAAAGCAAATTATTACCAGTTAGTTCAGTTTATAAAATCAGAGAATTTTATCTGCATTAAATAAAGTTGTAATGATCATGTTTATGAGTGAGTGCAGTTTGGTGACTTACTCTCGGAGGGTTTGGGGTAGTACTTCCCGAAGGCCTTGTCTTTGGGGATGTTGGGGTAGAGGAAGCGGAGCGGGTTCTCCGGGATGTTCTCGGCGGCCATCACTTTGTAGGTACGGATGATGTCGGGCAGCGAGACGGCGGACAGCTCCTTCTTAGTGTACGGCTCCACAGAGTGGTAGAGAGGCTTGTCTGGGGTCAAGAACACAGACGCTTTATTAAAGGTGGAGCTTCTGTCTTTTACATTCTGTGTCTAGCGTCTGCTTTAAAGTCTCCCTGCGTCGGACACGTGCCGAGAACAGACGTTCTGCTCACCGTGGACGTCGTGCTCGATCCACGTGAAGGTGATGGCGCCCTCCCTGCTGCTCTCACTGAAGCGGAGCAGGAAGGTACCCGGACACTTGTCGCTCAGCAGAGCCTTCTCCCTCTCCTTACTGAGGAAGCCCATGATGGAGCTGCGAACACACAACACATCTACATAAAGACAAGTCTCGTAACGGCCGGAGCCACTGGTTTAAATCAGAGCAGCACTCACCCGTCGTTCCAGAGGGACAGCAGGTGTCTCTTGATCAGATCCAGAATTCCTTCGATCCACAGCCAGAAGGGGAAAGACTTCTCGTTGGCACTCTGCTGCTGGACGAAACAAAAGGGTTTAGGTTAGTAAAGCGTCTGAGCAGGGCGGGAAAGCAACAACTAAAGCTGACCAGATCATGTGACAGGATAGACGTGTTTGTACGAGGCCTCAAGTTGACAAATCTGTCACAGACAGAATTACATCAGTTACCTCACTGTCTGTAAACAGTGACAGACGAGGCCAAAGTTGCGTCTTATCTTATTTTGTCTGACCACCAGTCAAAGACTCAAAGATGTTCAGTTTGCTCTCACAGAGAAAGTACAGCTGAACATATTCACATTTGAGGAGCCATGGAAGGAAACAGAGGCGGAGTTGCAGCTGCCAGTGAGCAACCTAGCACCCTACCTACGTGACCTACCTAATCACTGGCTGTGCAACCCTGGTGGTAAAAGGTTTTTTTAATACTGGATGGCACGAAAGGCAGCATGCCCTTTTTCTGACATTTTATCAATATTTTGTTTGGATTTCTGTTTTAACATTTCTTAGACAATTTATCAATTGAATATCATTTTTTTCAGATTTTTTTGTTAACAATATTTTTGGACATTTTAATCAACATTTTTTAATCATGGAAATGTTTAGGATTTTTAAAATATTTTTTCACACAATTTATCAATGTTTTGATTTTTTGTTTTTACATTTTGTTAACATTTTCCAGACATTTCAATAACATTTTTGGGGAAATTTTAATTATATTGTCGCAACATTTTATCAACAGATTTTTTAACATTTTCTTAATATTTTTTAGAGAATCTGTCAATTTTTCTCCGGAACATTTTATTATATATTTTTCTAACATTTTATTCATTTTTTGCAGATTATTATTATTATTTTTTTTACCTCTTTTTCAATTTAACAATATTTTTGGACATTTTATCAACTATTTTTTGATTTGTTATAAAAACAAATTAGGATTTTTGAAAAAAATTTTTAAAACAATTTTATTATGTTTTTTTCTGACATTTTATCATTATCATATTTTCAGATAATTTAATAATATTTTTTTGGACTTTTTATCAACATTTTATTATTTTTTTCAGATTGTTTTTATTTATTTTTTTTTACTTCTTTATCAATGCAACAATATTTTTTGGTTATTTCCCCCCCCCCACACACACACACAATTTATCAATTTTTTAGAAACATTATATTATAACTTTTTCTGATATTTTATCAACATATTTTGGACATTTTTTAAACAAATTTTCAAACACTGTCGTAATATTTCTCAGAATTTGTTGTCTTTTTCCCCCGGACATTTAATTGACTTTTTTTTTTTTTTTACATTTTTAGGACAATTTTATCATATTTTTCATACATTTTATTAAAGATAGTATTTTTTTAATGCTGTTAATGTGACCCTCCATGTTGTGCTTCACAGTTGGAGCAGTAACAACCCGTGCAGCATCTTTGCTCACTCAGCATGGGAAAATGTTGCATGGTACGCTGTTGCCTGTGACTCAGTCAGCTCTGTCATGGTACAGTCTGCTGCCATCACACTGATGTCGTACCCAGGTTTATCAGATCGTGTCGCACAGTGTCGCTGCACGAAATTTATAAGACTGCTAAACTCTCCCAGTCTGAAGGAGGCGTTGGGGTGTGTGTGACACAGTGTGACATCATCACTAGTCTCTGCGTGGCGCTGTTCAACATGACGGTGTCTTACCTTGCAGAACTTGGTCCAGGGGATCAGCCCCTCTGGGTTCCTCTGGGCTTTGGCTCCTGCACACAAACATGGAGGTGTCACATTTACACCTGACGCCTCTGCACCAAACGCAGTGATGTCATGTGTCATGGCGTGTGTTGTGCGTTTCCTACCGAGCAGCTTGTCAGCCAGCATGTTGAGCTGCTCCTGGTTCAGGCCTCGCTTGGTGACCGACGAGAACTGCCAGCTGAGGACCTCGGACAGCTGGGACCACTTCGCCGCCGGAGGGGTGATGAAGAACTTCAGATTCTGAGGATGAGGAGGGGAACATCAGTAACAGCAGCATGTGTGTGTGTGTGTGTGTGTGTGTGTGTGTGTGTGTGCGCTCACCCTGGGCTCAGTGGTCAGCATGTTGTACCACAGGATGGACGCCCAGCCGCTGGGCAGCTGACACACGTTGGAGATGACCACGACAGGCAGAGACATGGCCTGAAAACAACAACAACAACAACAACATGTAAATAACCATGAACAGAGTAAACTAAATAATCTCCGTCGTCTGTTCTCACCTCCAGTTTGATGTCGAGTCCCGACTGGTTGAGCTGCAGCTCCGACTCGAAGCTGAGCGAGTGAAGCTCCTCGGTGACGATCAGAGGACCCTGCACAAACACACACACACACACACACTGAGCTTAAAACTACACAACGCACATGTATATAACTGCTGCAAAAAAACAGCTGAGGTGAGACAAACAGAGGACTCGTACCTCGTTTGTTCGGTTGCCGGCAACTTTCTGCTCCTTCAGTTGCTGCGTGAAGAGTGAAGAGAAGTTAAAGCAACACACACACACACACACACACACACACACACACACGCAAAGGTTTATCAACAAGCTATACAACATATGAAAGTCTTACCAAGTGTCTGAACTCTGCTGCCAGGCTGCCGTTCGACTCCTCCATGTTCATGACTTTGGTGTTTGTGCCTAAAATGTTAAACTTACGAAACCTGACGACAGATAAATAAATAAATCAATTCATTAATTTATAAATAATAATCACAGTACGAGATGTTGTCCATGGTTTAGAGACGTACCCTTTCTTCTCTGTCACGTCTCTGAGGAGCAGAAGACAAAGTGATTTAGCAACATGTTTCAACAGTTATGAGCAGCAGCAGGTGACACGAGCTGTTGAACGCAGCTTACTTGTCAAACAGAGCCTTGACTCTGAGCTGGTAGTTAAACTCGTGCAGCTTCACCAGGAACCTGCAACGAAAACAGGAAGTTACAGACGATGGAGAAGAAGACACAAATATATGTGTGTATAAAGTTTGTGGGACTGCGAGGACGTCCTGCGTCCTGACGCTCAGATTTGTGTCTCTCACCGCAGCTTGACTGTGAACTGGACGCCTGTCTTCAGCACCAGAGGCCTCTGAGGGTGAGTGGGCATGCAGGGCTGCCTCTCCACCACCAGGGAGCTGCACACACACACACACACACACACACACACACACACACACGTCATTGCTTGGTACCTTTAATTACACATGAAGGTAGTAATCAGTGCAGGAGGTTCTGTACTTGGAGAGGAGGTTCTTGAGGAGGTCCAGGGCCCGCGCCTCCAGGTAGGCCTTCTTCTGTGTGATGGGGTCGCTGTCGTACGTGAACTTCTGCTCCAACTCCTGCAGCTTCTTCAGGTGCTGACGCACCTGCTGCAGACTCTCCGCTACTGCCGTGAACCTGAGGAGGAGGAGGAGCAGGAGAGAACAACACGGATGAAGAGAAGGAGGAAGAGGAGGAGTAGGAGGGGGAGGAAGAGCCACAAGAGGAGGAGGAGACGCAGGAGAAGGAGATGCAGATGGAGGAGGAGTAGAAAGGGACGCAGTAGAACGAAGAGGAGGAGACACAGGAGGATATACAGGAGAAGGAGATACAGGAGAGGAAGAATGAGGAGATGCCAGAGGAGGAGAAGGAGTGGGAGGAGGAGACACAAGAGGAGGAGGGGACGCAGGAGGAGGAGATGCAGGAAGGGACACAGTAGGAAGAAGAGGAGGAGCCACAGGAGGAGGAGGAGATGCAGGAAGAGGGGGAAGAGGAGACACAGGGGGAGGAGACACAGGAGAAGGAGATACAGGAGAGGGTGAATGAGGAGATGTAGGAGGAGGGGGGCACAGGAGGAGGAGGAGGAGGAGATGCAGATGGAGGAGGAGTAGGAAGGGACGCAGTAGGAGGAAAAGGAGGACACACAGGAGGGGAAGGAAAGGGAGGCAGAGGAGAAAGACACACAGAGAGGGGGAGGCGAACAACATGGATGAAGAGGATGAGGAGGAAGAAATACAGCAGCAGGAGATGCAGGACGAGGAGGAGGAGGAGGAGGAGTATCAGAGGATAAATGAGAAGAAGACAGTGAAGCAAAGATTCTGTTGTTGTTTGTTTGTTGTTTGTTTGTTTGTTGCGTTAAGGCTGCTGGACGACAGGAAGTCTCACCAGTTCTGCAGCTGGTCGACGCAGGCGTTGGGCGGCCCTCCGATACAGGCGATCTGCTGCCGCTGCTTCCACTCAGGCAGCTCCTCAGAGATCAGGTCTGACAGCAGCGCCTGGGTGACGTTGAGGAGGTCGCCGAGCTGAACCACCACGTCCTGAGAGACAGACAGACAGACAGACAGACAGAGAGAGAGACAGACAGACAGACAGACAGACAGACAGAGAGAGAGAGAGAGAGAGAGATGTAAAATGCCATAGGCTTGTGCTAATAACGTTAGCATGTTTCACTTGTTTGGAAAACATGTTTAGTATAAGACAGTTGTTTTGTCAGTGAATCTTGTGAGCTGTAATGGAGCCAAATTACGTAACGTTACCTTTGATAAATGTTGCTGTTGTAGCTGCTAGGCTAATTTATACAATGTAAAATGCCATAGGCTTGTGCTAATAACATTAGCATGTTGTATTTGTGGGGAAAATGTGTCCAGATAAAGACAAGTGTTTGTCTGTGAATGCTGCGAGTTATAGTGAAGCTGATTTGTGTACTTGTGTTTGAAACTGTCTCTGTTAAGCCATGTTTAATGTGTGTTTAATGTGTGTTTAATGTGTGTTTGGGGATCAAACTAAGGTGTACTGTGTCAGGGGTCAACACGCCTGTGTCTGCTCACCTGTCGTTTGGCTTTCAGTTCGAAGCACATCCTCCCGACCACCAGCTTCTCTTTCTCTAGCTCCTTTGCTGTCATGCCGTTCACTTCGTTCTCTGCACAAACACAAATTTTTAGGTGGGCGGGGCTTAGCTGGAGGCAGAACATTTCTAGCTCGCAAGTTCTGTTGTCTTGTTGTAGACAGTGTTCTCTCACTGTGACCTCCGGTCGCCCTGATAACACCTTCAGCACAAACATTCTCACCTCTGCTCTTCAGCGTGTTGGCTTTGAAGTCGTACTCGTCCTGCAGATCTTCAAGGTTCTTAATGTTCTGATCCGCCACCTGAAGAAGACGAAGAGAAGACATTGTAACCACCCTGACGACTTCTGCTCGACCATGTTTCGTCTGTACACGTCACATGACGTGTTCTTCCACGCGGTGTCACCTGCACTCTTTCTTTCATCTCCTTCACTTTGTTGTCCAGCTTCTGTTTCTCCACCACCATCGCCGACTCCGTCCCCTCCCTCTCCTGCTGCAGACGTGAAGATAAATAAGGAAAGTATTTATCCATCATGACTTTATTCAAGGAAACTCCATTCTCCACATTGTTTCCTTGTCTGTAGACGGACTTCCCTGTTTTTTGCACGTTCTGCTGACAAACTGTGAGAGGATTTCTAAATGATTTAACAGATCGTAGTAGTGAGATTATGGCTTATCTTAAAACACAATGGACGATAGAAAGGTCTCGACGGGCCAATATGCATTTTGTGTGTTCTACCTCTACACTCTTGGCAGTGGCGAGGATCTTCTGCTCCTCCTTCAGGTTCCTGGAGATGATCATGGCCATGTGGACCGGATCTTCCTGGAACCGATCCTGCAGAGACACCCAGAGTTTAAGTTACGACTTAGACACTGAGTAAAGATTAACGTCTCTGGTTCAGCTGGCTTCGTTCGTACCTGCAGGTTCCTCTTGATCTTGCGGATGTTGTGCTGCAGCAGGAAGTTGTTCTCCAGGGCGAAGCGGCTGTGTTGGTCGTCCAGCTGAGCCAGGAGGTCGTGGAAGCGAACGGTGGCCAGAGAGTCCTGTATCGCCACCGTGTCCCTGAGGAGGCAAAGACGATAGAGCTACTACTTTCATGAATCTATTAAAGTTGTTCTGACGATAAAATGTAGAGTCCATACAGCATTTGGTTTTCAAAGATACAAACACAGAAAAGTCGACATCAGACGTCTCTGTTGTCCGAACAATCGTCCAAAATACAAAACTTTTCAATTTATTTAATTGATCGGCCCATCCCTCAGTGTCTGTCCTCTCACCAGTCGATGCTCTCGATCCACTTGCTCAGGTACTGTCGGATGTCCATGGGGAACGAGTCGTCATACAGCTGGTCCACCTGCTCCAGGTACTTGCAGTCCAGCATCTGGAGTTGGCACCACTGCGCCATCTTCTGGTGAACGAGAGCAGCTTCGTGAGAAACTACAGCCTCACTCATGCTGCACTAAGAAAATCTGACAATGATCTGATCTTTGATTTTCAACCATAAAGACACAAAACATAAATGAACATTTTTTAAAAGGATCTCTTAAATATGGACCCTTATCACAGATTTATCAATTAGGCTCTGAAAAAGAGTGATTTGGGTTTTTACCAAACTATGAAAACTCATTGTTATAAAAACATTTAAAGATTTTTTTTAAGATATTTTTGGGGATTTTAAATTTAGACTTTAGATATTTTTTTGGACAATCAAATTTTTTTTAAGACTTTTAAATATTTTTTGAGACGTAAAATTTAGACTTTAGATATTTTTTAGGACATTTCAATATTTTTTTTAATACTTTTAAATATTTCTTTAGACTTTAACTTTAGATATTTTTTTAGGACATTTAAAAAAAATTTTTAAGACTTAAATATTTTTCTGAATCTTTAAATTTAGACTTGATATTTTTTAGAACATTTAAAGATTTTTTAAGACTTAAATATTTTTTGAGACTTTAGACTTTTGATATTTTTTTTTAGGACATTTAAATATTTCTTTTAATGCTTTTAAATATTTCTTTAGACGTTAACTTTAGATAATTTTTTTAGGACATTTAAAGATTTTTTTGAGACTTTTAAATTGTTTAGAGAATTTAGACTTTCGATTTTTTTAGGACTTTATTAAAAGGCATTAAAAGTTTTTATGTCATTAAATATTTTTTTGAGACCTTTGATTTAGATTTTTTTTTTTTTAAAAGACTTCTTAAGACACGTTAAGTTTTTTTTAAGACTTTAAACGCCACTTGGAATTAAATATGTCAAATTTTACAATAACAAAAGTGTGTGGGGATTGCACTAAATTATTTCCGATAAAAACAGTAGTGTCTAAATATTTTGAGATTTTATCCTACCTCCCATGTCTTAGCATTTTTAAGACTTTTAAAAGACTGATTTAAGACATATTAATACATATTAAAGGCATTATTTTAGAATTAAAGAATTAAATAGTCTATTTGAGTTATTTCTTATTCAAGTTATTGTTATACATTTGCTTTTATGTGATGTCGCACTTTAATTTACTTTTTATTTTGTTGTTTTATTGCTTTTGCTGTTTTTGGTCTTTTTATTTTATTGTGCTTTCTTTGCATTTTTTGTTAAAACTTCATCTTAAATCTACTTCAGTAGTTTGTTGGGACTGTTTGGCTGTCTGCCTTCTGAGTATCTCGCTTTTGCTTTTGCTCTGCTTCACAAAGCACTTTGTAAACCCTGTTTTTAAAAAGGTGCTGTATAAATAATGTTAGAACTATTATGTTTCTGTTGTATTGTGTCACTGTTTGCTCTGCAGCCTCCCACGGGAATCAATTAAGTTTCATCTGATCCCTTAAGAACGTGTAATTCCTTCAAAACATGAGAAATATGCAGCGATTCGATGAGCTAATCTCTTTTCCACGCTCCGCCCCTCACGGTGCACAGAGGTCAAAGGTCAGGGAGCTCTACATCTGAAAAGAAATCAGTGTTTCGCACTGCTCCTCTCCTCCTGTACGACACCAAACCAGCTGCTTGTTTACAGAGAATGAACATCGGAAGTCAGAGATGCTGACTGGATAATAATTATGTGCTGTGTTTCCTCTTCTTTCAGTTTCAAGATCTGTTCACTGCTCTTTTCATAGGAAATTTGAAAAAAATTAAAGTCAAGTGATTCCAGGGAACAAAATCAGCTCCATTCATCAGCCGGATGTTGGAAACATGTGCAGGTGGCCGGTGGATTTGCTCCACTCACCATCAGCCTCCAATATAATCATTCAGAAGCTGACTTTCACTTGTTCTTACATTTCCAAAGATTAAAACTATTGTACTGAAAGTTACAGCTGCATCAAACCTTATTTTCTATTTCTTAAAGTCAATATTACCAAATTGATTTTTATTACAAACTGGCAAAGGTAAGTTCTTTAACAAAAATGTTAAACTTGTATATCTACAATAAATAAAATATAAATACATATGTAAGGAAAAGAAGTTTATAAAACAATAGTAAATGAGCATAGAGAAAATTAATGTATTTGAGGCACCACAGCAAGATTAATGAGGCAACATTAAAAAGAAAATAAATAAATTAAAAAAATTAAAAATTCAATTTTGGTCAGATTGTGCCGATAAATTTGTCTCAGTAATATTCGTGTGAAATCGACAACCCGTAAATTAAAAAAAAACACACAAATACAAAAAAAAACAAAAAACAATTTCAAACATTCACAAAAAAAAATTTTTTTTAAATATTAATTCACTCACAAATAAAAAAAAAGCGTATGTGAATATTGTTCTCACATTTATGACTTTCAAATATTTGTGAATTGAGTTTTCTACGTTTGTGTATTTACATTTTACACAAGTGTTTTTTGTTTGTTTTGTTTGTTTTTTTGTGGAATTTGTGTATGTGCAGATTTGTTTTATGTTTGCAAAATATTTTTTTTTAAGTTTACAAACCTTTTTTGTGTTTGCAGAAGTTATTATATATTAATAAATTACACATTTACGATTTTTTATTTACAAATTATTTTGTGCCTGTGGAAGATATTTCATATCAATAAATTACACAGTTCTGAATTTTACGAATATTTTGTGTTTGTGGAAGTTATTATATATTAATAAATTACACATTTACGATTTTTTTTAACTTTGTAAATTTTTTTTGTGTTTGTGGGAGTTATTTCATATTAATAAATTACACATTTACGATTTTTTTGACTTTGTAATTTTTTTTGTGTTTGTGGGAGTTATTTCATATTAACAAATTACACATTTACAATTTTTTGTTACTTTACGAATTTGTGGAAGTTATTTTTATACTAACAGATTACACATTTACACATAGATTGTTGATATTCTCGCACCAATTATACTGACACAAATCTATCTCCATATTTCGAGTGTTTGCAGATCTGTTTTTTAATTGCAACTTTATTTATTTATTTCATTTTTGAGTTTACAAATACTTTTTGTACCAGCAGATGATGCTTTAATTTTACAAATTGCACTTTTGCATATATTTATTTATTCATTTATTGAGTTTCCAAACCTTTTTTGTTCTTGTGCAAGTTATAATGTACGTAAAGATTATATATTTACACACATATCTAAGATATTCTCCCACAAATAACACTGACACGAATCTATCTCCATATCAACATGCCAGAAATTGAGACATAGTTTGACACTGTGTCATTTTTGCATCGTGTATCAGTGAATATTTGCGCAGAAAATGAATCCTTATGAAGTCATTTCCAAAACAAGGTGACACAGGTGAGTGCAGGATGAGAGGCAGATAGGTTTCGTTTCCCCTCTCCTGCGTCAGTGTGCAAATGTCCCACAGCAGGAATCATCCCGTGAACTCACCTTTTCTTGTCTCGCGAAACCAAAGTTCATCCGGAAATGTGACTTTTGAAGCTTTTCTTCTAGACTGCCATAAAGTGCTGCGTCACAGCCTCACACCCAGCACCTCATCTGAATGCTTATATTCCAGTAGTGGATTCGGCGGACATTTTGTTCACCTGCTGCATCACATTAAGTTAACTGACAACATTTGGGGCAGCTTGGCAGTGACTAGCTAACGTGTCGGGCTAGAGTTAGTGGGCGGTGACGGAGACAGTTAACCACTTTAAAGAAGTTGATTTTGCGTTAAAGCATCTGCTGCTCGGTTGAGCGGATGTTTACGTGACACACAGCGACGTAAAACTGACATTTGATGCTTTTAAAATGGTCGTTTTCTTTACTCGCAAGTTCAAGTTCAGTTTCATTGGTCTGTGAACACATGTGGGGACAGACATTACATCACCGCGCGAGGACATAAGACATTAAACTCACCTTTTGTTGTCAGGTAAGGGGAACAGTGTGTGACAGGAAGGTGACGCAAAGGTCCAGAGAGGATTTTCCCAAACTGTGCAACACTGCAGCTCAGCCGTCTCCTGGAAGTGTACGGAAACAGCGTCAG
Organism: Epinephelus awoara; assembly: GCA_035609425.1. Taxonomy (NCBI): domain Eukaryota; kingdom Metazoa; phylum Chordata; class Actinopteri; order Perciformes; family Serranidae; genus Epinephelus; species Epinephelus awoara. The sequence goes on from CM069317.1 coordinate 20,472,817, forward strand.
CCAATCGCCGCTTATGTTTCCTGCCATGTGCCCGCCCCTTTGATTGCGACAGCCAATCAGAACGACGAATTCCGGCTGTTCCGTGAGTTAGCAGGCGTACCCACAATAACAGACACACACAGCTTGTTTGTGTTGTTTGTTTGTGAGCATGGGCACACAAACAGGAATAAACATGTGTGGACGTATTTTGTCTTTCAGAATAAGAGTTTTTGATTGTGTGAAAAATATTGTTTCTATGATTTAAAGCGACATAATGTGGCCTCCAGGGGAGGAGAGGCAGTGATGAGAAGAGCTTCCAGTGACCACGTGTTTTCAGAGAAAGAGAAAGCAGGTCTCAACAAAGACTCCTGCACCTCTGAAACTGAAACTTAACTTACCTGATAAATAATCAGTGACTCTGTCCAGTAATAAGATCATAAGAATTATTTCCTGAACATACGATTTGAATATTTAATTTTATTTACTGACAATAAATGTTGGACAATAAAGATTTGGCCCCAGTAACAACAATAATAACCTCATAACTGCATTTACACACACCGGCCACTTTATTAGGTACACCTGTTCCATCCACCAGAGCACCTTTGGGATGTAAAGATGTGTTGCTTGTTACTGTTTTTGTTTTGCTTTGGGTTTTTTTTTTTTTTTTTTAATCAAATTTATTTTGTATTAATAAATTACACATTTACGATTTTTTTTTTACTACGATTTTTTTTCTGTTTGTGGAAGTTATTTTATATTAATAAATTACACATTTACAAACATTGTGTATTTACATTTCACACAAGTTTGTGCAATTGGTTTTATATTTGCAAAATAGTTTTTTTTAGTTTACAAACCTTTTTTGTATTTGTTGAAGTTATTTTATATTAATAAATTATACATTTACGATTTCCTTTGACTTGACGATTTTTTTTGTGTTTGTGGGAATTATTTTATATTAATGAATTACACATTTGCACACAGATATTCTCACACAAATAATACTGACACAAATCTCCATATTTTGAAAATATGTTTTTTTAATTGCAACTTTATTTATTTATTTATTTAATTTTTGAGTTTCTAAACCTTTTTTGTTCTTGTGCAAGTTATTATATACTTAAAGATTATACATTTACACACATATCTAAGATATTCTCCTACAAATAACTGACACAAATCTATCTTCATATAAAAATGGCAGAAATTGAGACATATTTGACCTTTGTCCACCAAAATCTCATCAGTCCATCACTGAGTCCAAGTGAATGTTTGTGTCAAATTTGAAGGAACTTCCTGACGGTATTCTTGAGACATCATGTTCACAAAAATGCGACAGATGAGGTCACACAGATCTTGACCTTTGACCACCAAAATCGAACCAATTAATCGCTGAGTCCAAGGGAACGTTTGTGCCAGATTTTCAGGCAAGATATTGCGTTCAGAAGAATGAGACAGACGAGGTCACGCAGATCTTGACCTTTGATCCATGACCACTAAAATGTTATCAGTTAGTCCTTGAGTCCAAATGGACATTTGTGCCAAATTTAAAGAAATTCCCTGTAGGTGCTTTTGAGATATGACATCCACGAGAATGAGACAGACAAGGTCACACTGATCTTTGACCAATACCACCAAAATCTAATTCACCAGACCTCAGTCCAATAGAGCACCTTTGGGATGTGCTGGAACGGGAGATTCTCATCATGGATCAACTGTGTGATGTCATCATGTCAATATGGACCAACATCTGTGAGGAATGTTTCAGCACCTTGTTGGATCTGTGACACCAAGAACTAAAGAGGGGGTCCAACCTGGTACCAGCAAGGTGTACCTAATAAAGTGGCCACTGAGTGCATATGCTATATACATGTCTAATGGTCATAAGAAGAAGATCTGAAGCGTCAGAGAGCCAGAAACTGATCTAAAGGGTTGTTCTTGTTGTTTAATGCAGCAGAGAAAATACAAATGTTAATCAACAACAATTTACACCCGAGCCTGTTAGTCAACTCACAACACATCACAAAACACGTAATAATACTGATATCCATGCATATATATGAGTAAATGGTCCAAATTAAATAATGTACAGCACATTCATGATTGTTCATATACATGCACAAACCAGATGTAAATATCTAGAGCACACAGGCGGCATCAAGGTCGTGTTTCTCAATTTGGAAACTGCACTCTGGCGCCACCTGGTGGCACAAATAAATAACATTTTTTTAATATATATGTGTGAAGGACATCATTACCCAGAATCCTTTGGGTCTGACAGTTGTCACTAAAAGGACCGTTTATGTGTTTAAAACTGCTTCACCACACACTTCACACTGCATGCAATCACTGCTTTTGAGTCCATACTAGAAACATTCTGTGAGAAAATCAACTCGACACGTGCTTGAAATATTTTCAGGATCACAGCAAACACTGTGACATCCACAGTAAGGTCTTTATTAGTGATAATGTGACATAAAAGTCACATGTTCAAGCCCCAGTGTGGAGGATTCAGGGGGATATATGGGCAGAAATGGAATATATTATATTTTCTTTCGGGTATAATGACCTGAAAATAAGATTCATTCGTACAGCAGGTGTCTTGATTTCCAATGAAGGAGAACAGTTTTCCTGACAATAGGTAAAATAGGTAGAAACATTCAATTCAATTCATTTTTTAAAATGTGAAATTGTTTTGTCTTTAACGTGAAACTGCTTCATTCAGTGTTTTTACTGGTTTAAATGACTTGGTCTGTTTGTTCGGATAATTCGGCTCCCGGTAAAAACCTCCTGCACGTCTCCAACATGCCAAACAGCATGGAAGAAACACTGATTTTAAACTTGAAACTGCTTCATTGAGTGTTTTACCCGCTTTAACGTCCACGTCTATTTATTTTGGAGAGGAAGAGACCTCTGTGGATAATTCGGCTCCTTGGAAAAACCTCCTGAACATCTGGATCTTAAGTTATCAGAGTAAATAGGTAAGCTAGCGACCCGTCTCTGACATGTCACTGAGCCCAGAAAAAAACACTTAATTCAGTGTTTTTACCAGGTCCACTTGTTTTGGTACAACCATCAGCTGGTTGCAGTCCCCAATCGTCACCACTAGATGCCACTAAAACCCCTTAAATGTCACACACTGTTCCTTAAAAGCAGGTAAATACAAGAGCTGCTCCCAAACTGAGAGGTGCTTTCAAAGCCACGAAGACGCATCAAAGACAGTGAACGCAATTGTCACTGTGTTGCAATGCTTCTCAGTCAACTACAGCTATCTGTCAGTGTCCCTCAGTGCACGTCACATCTCCTCCTCAAGATCAACACAAATGCAGCAACATGACGTTTCGCTTGCTGGCGTTGAGTGTGTGCACACACACTGTGAGTAAAAACTTTTTTAGTCTCCTCCAGAGGAGATGAAACAATCAAACTGCTCGATGGCCTGACCTTGCTTTCTGCAGGGAAGCAAACCAGAGTGCACCAAACAACTCGTATGGACATTCTGTTCACTGCAGAATCTCACAAACGCGCGACTGTGGCACTCGTGGACGTCCTGTTCCAACAGCAGAACAAAGACTTTTGGGTCAGAAACCCCCGTGAAGCACAACAACAGTCAGGACATCTGCACTCGGCTCTGAAATCAGACCAAACCTCCCTCTGAGATCACAGTTCCTGCCCTCACGTTGTAATTGGCTGATGGATCCAAAACCCTCCTGGCTGTTTGTGCACTAGTTTACACTCCAGTGATGATAAAAGCTGCAGCACCATAACATTGTTTGTTTTTCACCACCTATAAACGCAGCCCAGCCATGTTCCTGCAAACCATGAACACTTCACATCTGTGTGTTTCATACATATCGTTTAAAGTGACGTAGCATATGAGCTGACTCATCTGGAGGTGGAGGGGATGGTGTGACACCTGCCACGCTGCAGACCACTGTTGAAGACCAACAAACAACAAAACCAGTTGCTTTGTAGCGACTCTGCTGCGTTTCCAGCAGCTGGGAGTTTTTTATCCAGACATCACTGCGTTTCCTCCCGAGATAGTGTCATGAAACGTGGTTGGGTTTGTACCGAGGCATCGCTGCATTTCCTGCTGGGATAGTGTACAAAAAGCAGTTGTTTTTTACAGAGAAATGAATGCATTTACTACTGGAGAGGTGCCACTAAAAGCGACTGTGTTTGACCGAGACATTGCTGCATTTCCAACTGGTATAGTGCTGCAAAAGCGGCTGTTCTTATCAAGACATCGCTGCATTTCCTGCCGCAACAGCGCCACAAACGCAGCTGTTTTTTTACAGAGACATGAATGGCGTCTCCAGCCATGATTGTGCTGGGTAATTTAAGCCCAAACATGACTTTTCCTAACTATTACCAAGTGGAATTTGTGCCTAAACCTAACCACGCGTAAACCACAGAATTGTTGAAGCATAAACATATCTGCTACAAAATAACACACACATGTGATGTATTAGTAGTTTGCAGAAATACCATCATATTTTCTGGCAAAAGGGCTGAACACACTCTACAGCTGAATACTGTCTGCAGCTGCAGTCCCTCTAATGTCCACTAGATGCTGCTCTACTCTATATACGTCACTATAACCAATGAAAATGGTTGTGTGACACCTTAATCTTCCAGTGTGGCTGTGTTTATATGAGCAGGTCCTCATCTTGTTTGCAGGATCGTCACCTCATTCTACATACTCGTGACATGATGAGGGAGGGCAGGGACGCCGTCTCAGAGTTACAACATTGCTGACAACTTTTCCCTCCATCTCGTCCTGAGAACAAATCACAGCGAGGAGTTTGCAAACAAGCTTTGGGACAGAGAAGGCCGATGTGTCGGCTGAGAGTCATTAGGTTCGTGTTTTTCAAAATAAAGGCGCACATGGAAGACGCCCTGCGGGGTTTGTTCTGGTCAGGGCTCAAATCAGGACACGTTTTCATAAGACAGGAGGACAGGAAGCAGCAGGAGCCTGTTCATCAAATAGTTTTAAATATATCTGCTTCCATGAGTTTTCATTGTTGAAACAGACTCTTAACTGACTTAGGATACACAAGTGTCGCACTGTTGCCTGCGTGCTTTGTGTCCACCAAGAGGATTAAGTTTACCAACTAGTAGGGTGGGTAGGTTTAAACAAAATGCAATATCAGTATCAGTACCCTTAAAGTGACACTGATACCAATAGATTTCTTGATTTGATACCTTTGTCTACTTCAGTCGATGCCCATCATGTGAATGGCAGCTTTCTGTTACGTAAAATACCTCCAGTCGCCTCAGCTACTTGGTTAGGTTTAGAAAAACTTCACGAGTATGTCACATGACAGGTTAGGGTTTGGGCTTCAGGTGTATGCCATGGCGATGTGGAAAAGTTTAGCTCCTCCGCTCGGACGGCCAGGATTCGATCCCCAAGCAAAGGGTAGACCACCAGACCTGAGGACCAAGGAAGAGGCATGTCCAGTTATATTTCTGAGTGGGTGGTGGCTGTTTGATGGGGTGACTGAGGGGGCGGGGTCTTTGTCCAATCTGTGGTCGTAGCGGAGGTGATATTGGACGGCGATGTTGGGTTATGGTAGAGTTGTGGTGGCTTACCGTCAAAATGAAAAAGGTCACGAGTAGGGTTAGGGTTAAGGTTGAGGGGGGGTGCAATGTTGCATATACCTATGAAAAGTAAACTACAACTCGTATGTTACCTACAGAATCATGAGCCAGTTATTCACGTGTCCAATGCACTGACGGAAGTAAAGACGGAAGTCGTATAAAGAGCAAAAGTCTGCGTGAAAAGGCAGGCTAGGGTGGTGGATGGGTCACAAAACACTTACCCAAGGAGACCGGTGTTTGGAATCGTGATACCAAGTGAACTTTGTAAATTTTAACTTATGTAACTTCACGTTAAGCACTTAATGTCATTCAAGGGGTGCTAATTTGACATCATAGATATCAGAGTCCAGCGTTGGGTTAAAGGTAAAAACGAACTCCACGCAGGCGTGCAGCTGGTGAGAACACAAACATACTGTGCTGCTAAACATGCTGATACTTGAGAGTGTGACTATATTGTGACAACGTTCCCTCATAGAACGGTTCGTATGATATCCTACGAAATAGCGCCCCACGAATAGTGTCATGTCCTTAAAGGGATAGTGCACCCAAAATTGAAAATTCAGCCACAACTCCACCTAATGGAGGCTGACGGCGCCCCAGATTCAAACGTCCAGAACCACATAATTGAAACCACAAAATATCTCCATACTGCTCGTCCGTAGTGATCCAAGTGTCCTGAAGCCCGACATAAAAAGTTGTTTGGAAAAAAACGTCATTTAAACTCAAAGGCTACAATGAGGCTAAAAACAGAGTTCAAATGAGGTTTTTCCAAACAACTTTTTATGTCGGGGCTTCAGGACACTTGGATCACTACGGACGAGCAGTATGGAGATACTTTGTGGTTTCAATTATGTGTTTTTGGACGTTTGAATCTGGGGCGCCGTCAGCCTCCATTAGGTGGAGTTGTGTTGCTACCTCCTCTCCCCTTGGATCTCTGCAAGTGATGTGAGGACTCTAAAACTTCACCTGAGCCTCCCTCGGCATATGGGTGAGTAGATAATGGCTGAATTTTCATTATTGTGTTCACTATCCCTTTGGGGAAAAATAACATGGTAAGGACGAACCTTAAAATGACTTCGAGTTCACTCAAGTCCGAACAAGCATATCCAGGGGTAAAGTCCACGTTTTTGTGACCCACCCAAGAGTAGCCGTGAATTCCTGCCAAGTGGCATGAATTAAGCAGCGTGAATGAAGCGAGTAGCACTATTCCACGTGAAACGCTTATTTGCAAGAGTTGAAAAATCTGAACTTCGGCAAACACAATACACACAAAATATTCTAGCGTTCAAATTTGCGTAGGTAACCTGACACGAAAATTCGAATTGCAGACCTTCCCCTGGAGTCACGTGTTCGGAACCCTGTGAACTCTGAGTCACTTAAGGTACGTCCTCTTCACGTGTCTTTTCCTAAACCTAACCTCCATAACTCTACGCTCAGTATGTACGTTAGGAATGTCACATCATTAGTGGGGTACAAATTCATAGGATATCATACGAACTATTCTTTGAGTATACGTTGCTACTGCAAACCTCACTTGTCATCCTGATGTACTGCCCCCCCCACTGTTTATGGTCTGAATGGCACCTTGTGGGTATGTCATGTTACCGTAACGTCTAAACGTAATGCTCACTGCTTTTCATTTTTGAGAAGTTGATCCTTCAGAGTGATATCTGCTGTTCCTATCATGTTCTGTCTGATATCTAATTGTTGTTCTTGTATAAACGCACAAAGTATAAAACTAGAACCAACTTTTAAGAGTCCAGTCCTTGAGAATAAATCTCTTCCACAGGCGGGACGTCACTGGGTCTATAGGTTTTTAAAATAAAGCTTTACGTTCAACCTTAAGTCCTGCAGACGCCGGGGTTCCCTCAGGAGCAGCCGCAGTGGTCTACCACCATGGACGGGATCTTCCCGTAGATAATCTGCTCCTTGCGGTTGAAGTAGAGCATGTTGATGGGTGACATCTTGGTGGGCGTGCAGCAGGGCCCCGCCGTGCCCCGCGGGTTGGCCTTGTTCACCAGGTGTGCGTGCGGGTACTGCTGCAGGTGCATGAACTCGCACTCCCCCGAGCAGTAGTTGGCCCGGTAGCGTTTGGGCGCGATGATCCAGTCCCAGCCGAACTCCTCAAAGTCGACGGTGAGCGGGTAGCGGCAGCAGCGGGTCTCCGCGGACTCCTCGTCGCAGTTGAGGCCCGAGTCGCGGCGGGATCTCTTGGGGCTGTCGAGGATCTTCACTTCGATGAACGGTTGCTGGAAAGGAAATGAAAATGGTCATGCAACAAAGCACCTGCGTCCAACCTGTCGCAGTTCTGTCAAGCACAAATATCAAGGAAAATCTGCAAGTCTACAGAACTGGCAGGCAAAACGCTCACCGTCACAGCTGTACCTGGTGGATTTGTCCCTGTTGGTTGCCACAGGGTCTGGTTTGTCTACGGATGTTCTCTTTTTTGTCTCGGAAAATGGTTATTCTCATTAGGCCACTAATGGCATTGCCAAAGCAAAGCATGAAGATCAGATCTTCAGTAAACGACCAGTGTCGTTTTGAAGTTGTGAGTTAATAGGTTGATTTGTGGTTCACTCACCAGTCCTTCCTCTCCAGGCTCTGCTGACGTGACGGCCAAATCTTCTCCATTGGAGTCGTAGGCGTTGATCTCAATCCCGTAGTTGGTCTCCGGTTGGCGCAGCCAAGCCTGCAGCAGAGGCTTGATGTCAATGCTCTGCCAGGAGCCGGCGCCGGCGTCGGTGTCGATCTTCAGCGAGCGGACTCTGACTCTGGTGTTGTTTCCCTCCTTGCCCAGTTTGAGGCGGGAGATCTGCAGGAAGACGGTGGTGACCATGTCAGCCGGCCGCAGGTGAACCCACAGCTGAGCGCGCAAGATGTTTTTGGGTTGGATCTTTGGACTGAGGCTGAACACGCAGCAGGAGGACAACTCGTCCTGGGTGATCGTGTTAGCTGGAAGAAATCATTTAAATGTTTAATGATCTTAATTCAGACAGAACAGACGGAACATTTAGCTTTGGTGTGATGAACTGATGTGATCATCCAACATGTTTTAAAACTACCAAGTGAACGTTTGTGCCAAATTCGAAGAAATTCCATTGAGGCGTTCCTGAGATATTGTGTTCACAACGATGGGACGTCCCATCTTTCCGCTAAAAAATGGATCAGCTGATCCTGGACAGCAAAATGTGGGATTTCAAAATCGAATCGTACAACTGGGCCCAGAATATTGAGTCCTGATGTTCTGATAACAACACGACTTTTCCTCGAGTGCCTCACATGAGCACCCGGGAAACAATAATCTAATGATTACATAATTTGCTGAGCATTTTGTACAATCTAAGAGTTTCTATTTTGCACCACCCAAAAATATCAACTATGAATGGATGTTTAGGTTGAAAATAGAAGTACTGGTTAGTCCTTTGACAGAGACCTGGAAGCCCTTTATGGAGATTTTGAATAAGGCTTCCATTCACTCATTTAAAAAATAAATAAATTATATTTAAAATATATATTAAAATATATTTATAATTTAATTGAATTTATTTCTAATGTCATTTTATTTAATTATTTATTCTATTTTATTTATTCATTGCCCTTATCTTATTACTATTATCATTTTCTGTTTTAAAGTTGGAACACAATTTATTAAATAAAGGGAGAAATGCTAAATTTGAAAGATAAAGGTCATATTTTGAAATTGTGTCATTTTAGCCAAAATAGAAAATTGCGATTAAATCTTTATTTATTTATTCTTTAAAAAAAATAAAAAATAAAATATATATATTTTTTATAATATTCATATGTGCCTGCTCATTTAAATTTAATTTAATTTAAATATCTTCACCTAATAAAACTGGATTGTGTGACTTTAATTAAGACTTAAAATAAAAAACAGTTACATAGCAACAGGTTGTTGGATGATAAATATCCATCATTTTTCTAGTACTGGTGTAAAAGTTCAGTGCTTGTTATTAATTATCCAAGATAAAAAAAACAACGGTGATTTTCAGAGTTAAAGCCCAATATTACACTACACAAAGTGATATATATATGATATATATATATATTCTGTGTTCAGTGGGTTACATGGTCGTTTGCGCCAAAACTGCGACCGTTTCCTGCGCGCACAAACTTTACGCATAAGATTTACGCACGGAACACGAGCTTCTCTTTTTACACACGCCGCTCACAGAGGTGCAAAACACACGAAAACAGTGTCAAACTGTAAAAGAGATTTGGTGTAGTTACGCTTGGTGGCCATGGTGATGATGGTCTCCGTCGTGGCGTGGTCCTCGTCCTCCACCCGCGGGTCGTACTGGTCCAGGAGCTGCGTCAGAGGCGGCGCTTTGGGCAGCAGCTGGCGGATCATGTCCCGGCTGATGTTGGGAGCCTGCTCGAGCCGCAGGATGCTGAGGATCTGGGACTTGATGCTGTGGAGCCTCATCTGCTTGCTGTGCTCCCGGAAGTCGCAGGCCGAGCACTGCTCTCCGCTCTCCGCCAGCAGCTTGGAGGTCTGGTTCATCTCCATGGAGAGGCTGGCGGAGAAGAAGACGGACAGGCCGAGGAAGAGGAGCATCCTGGAGGGAAGAAGAGGTCAGTGTGGTGACGCTGTCTGATATGGATCTATCCCGGGCCTCTGGACTTTATGATTGGCTGATAGGAGGACCCGTTTTTTTTAATCAGAGGGGAGATTTAAAGAGGTAGCGGATTAAAGACGAGTCTGGGATCTGATGGGTCTTTATTCTATGATCTGTTTGAGTCACAAAAAACTTTATTAGTTTTATTTTCTAATTACATTTCTGGGCAGTAGATGGGTATTATCCTCCTGAGACCCAAAGGTGACAGGTGACTAGCTATATCTAGTAGTGTTTGACAGGTTACTCTCATTACTAGTTACCTTCATTTGAAAGTAATAAGTTACTTAACAATATGGTACGGTATGGTATGGTTTGCAGCCAAGTGTGAAGCGTTGGCATTGCAAGGTGTCAGTTGAGGTGGTTCAGCATCCGATCAGGATCCTCCTGGGGCCTCCTGTTGGAAGAGTTTCGGGCACGTCCCACTGGTAGGACTGGTGGCAGACTGGTGAAAATGAATGGATGGATGAAAGTTACTTTACCATATTACTCTCTGTGTAGAGTAATAATAAGTTACATCCAACATATACCAACTTCACCCAAATGTGCCGATCACCAGGATGAGGACACAACAAACCAGAGGCCAGCTCCTTATCTCCGCTGCTTTCTTTATAATGGCTTCTGGAGATATTTATTTCTGTTGATGCTCTGGCAGAAGTGGATCAGTGTGGATGAATGAAAAATGAAAACAATAAACATTTTATTTTGGTAACGCGTAACGTGACACTGTGAATGTAAGCCTAAAACTTCAAGGTCCTGGCCCCCCTTATGTCACTGCTCCAAACTGCACTGACAAACCACTGCACAGGAGCTGCTCTTCTTCTACCGCCTCTTCTTCAATACTTGCTAAATGGCGCCTCTTGGTGGCCGAACCCGTGCAGCACATTCACAAACATCACCTCTGCATAACGTCCTTCATCATGTATCAAAATCCACAGCAGGACATTTGAAATGAGATCATCGCCTGCATACAAAGAAATGGTTGAACTAAATTACACGACAGTACTTTTTAATGATTTTTACACTGTAGTTTGCACTTTTAGATATTTATTAGTATTGTCAAATAAAAGTTATTTGTCTTAAACTTATGATCGTTTCTCTTTTTCTCAGGTCTTCAGCAGCAAAAATCTTGGGTCTTGGATATTTTTGAACATCCCATGGAGAGAGACTCTCACTGCAGCCTGTACCATTTCGTTCTGAAAATGGCAGCCTCGTTCTGTGGACGATAACCCAGGTGCAGACTGATAAAGGGTCTAGGTACCATGTCTGAAGGGTTGGTGATGGTTCCAAAGGTGCTACGTTGAAAGTGTTTGGTGGAAACACCTGATGAGCCTATTGAGTCTGGGTGTTTCTCAAAGTCGAGGGCGGACCCGTGAACAGTGTCTTCTACTTCTACCTGCCCATGTTCCCGCTTTGTCTCCCTGCTAATCGTTCCTGCCTGTTTGCCTTGATATCTTCAATTAAAGTATCGTCAGTCAGCTGTGACATGTTTAATGTCTTCCTAAGGTTTAAAAACCTTACTTGCACGAGCCTTTGAGTTTATCCATGAAACAATCTCTGAAATCAAACCTTAATTATGACATTTAAGGTGTAAAGCGTCTTCAAATGTGAATATTTTGCTCCTGCTCTCATCAACAGCGTCTAAAAAAATTTTGGCAGAAGACCCAGGTGACTCACTCACCTCAATTCACCTTGTCGCCTGGAGCGCAGGAGGCGGAGCTACGCCATCCACACCTGTCTGCCTAACTGCCACTCCACCCGAGGGTGCTGGCTGCTTCTCCAGACTGAATGCACTGTGTTAAATTTAGTCTGAGAGGAAATAGAAAGGAGCCTCTACCATGGACAATAACATTATCTGATATACCTTTAATGTCCTTTATCCTCCATTCATTCAAAAACTCAGTTTTAAGACAGGAAGTCTCTGACTCACTTCAGAGCTGCTTGAAAACACAAATACGACAGACGACATTCAGTTCATGTCTTCTTCAGAGCATTTTATTTCATTTAAGAGCAAAAATGCAGAGTTAAATGTTTTCATGGCTGGATGGCAGGTCGAGTTTCACACAAGGCGTGGTCGTCAGTGAATCTGCAGCCTGGAACACAAGACAACAGCTCAGCAAGAAGACAAGACAAAGACACAAGAAGATGTTCGGAGCTCCGTCTTGATGTGTGACACCTTAAAATGAATCAAAGTCCAGAGTTGTGGATCGACTTTTCTTTCTCAGCTTGTTATGAGATATGTCTCAGCTGTAAAAATGCAGCAGTGAAGACTTTGGTCTCATATTGTGATGCAGTGTATTTCATTTCCTCACCTGGCAGGCTCACAAAAGGACAACCAATAACACCTTATAAAAGAATGCATCACACCCAGCAACAGGGTCGACCGCCTATGAAGCCAGGATAAATCACACACAAGACTTAGGGTACGGAGTTGGTTACGTTGACACAAAGACTAAACTGTAGGTACCGTGACAATAAAACTACTAGAGAAAATATTTTGTTCACGCAAGAGCCTGTCGCTTAGAATGAGAAGCTGATTTAGAGAAAATGGTTTAATTAAATTTGTATCTCACCTGTATTCACCGGCGTCCTCGTCCACCTCCACATCCACGTCCACGTCCACGTCCACCTCCACCTCCACCTCCGTGGCCATGCTTGCGCCCGCCTTTTTTGCGACGACCGCCGTGCCCGTCATCGCTGCCGCTGCCACTGCCGCAGCTTCCATTGCTGCCAACACTGTGGTCGCGGCCGCGGCTTCCGCTACGATGAGGGCTGTGGTCACGGTCACGGCCACGGCGATCAGGGCTGCCTCTGTCCCTGCACCGATCCTGGTCTCGGTCAGGGCTGTGGCTCCTCCTGCGCTGGTCACGGTCTCGGCCAGGGCTGTGGCTGCCCCTGCGCTGGTCATGGTCTCGGCCAGGGCTGTGGCTGCCCCTGCGCTGGTCACGGTCTCGGCCAGGGCTGTGGCTGCCCCTGCGCTGGTCACAGTCTCGGCCAGGGCTGTGGCTGCCCCTGCGCTGGTCACGGTCTCGGCCAGGGCTGTGGCTGCCCCTGCGCTGGTCACGGTCTCGGTCAGGGCTGTGGCTGCCCCTGCGCTGGTCACAGTCTCGGTCAGGGCTGTGGCTGCCCCTGCGCTGGTCACGGTCTCGGCCAGGGCTGTGGCTGCCCCTGCGCTGGTCACGGTCTCGGCCAGGGCTGTGGCTGCCCCTGCGCTGGTCACGGTCTCGGTCAGGGCTGTGGCTCCTCCTGCGCTGGTCACGGTCACGATCAGGACTGCATCGTCTCTGGTGGTCATCGTGATCACCTCCATGGCGATCTTCTCTTCTCTGGAAATCGTCTCTTCCATGGTGATCATCTTTATTCTGCCTGCCTCCAGGCCCATGGCCCCCGTCGCCACCCCCAGAGCAGTCCTGCCCCCCTGTTGCAGGGCTTTGGAAGAAGCCAGCGAGTGGGTCTTCTGTTGGATCAGAAGAAAGAGCCAAATAAATAAATCTGTTTCAAGAATAAAGCACAAACATGTACAACAACCATACAAGAGAGAATGGACAGAGGAAGAGATCTTACGTTGACCGTCCTCTGGAATTTGAAAAAAGGACATCTTGTGTCGGCGGTGTTCGTCTCAGTGGCAGATGATCTCTTTAATGTCACAGCACTGAATGAAAGAAAACAGGGAGGTGCCGTTTAATGTTTAGTTGAACCAGTCTGACAGGAAAATTAAAGGCACGGCAAACAACAGTGCATTAATAAAATTAGTTCAACCTATAAGTTTGGGAAAGACCTTTAAAATGCTGGAGAACTTTATTAAAGGTGTCATTTTAGTTTTTAAAGCAACAGCTGGGGGTTTTTTTTCTACTCGTCTGCATATAGGAGGCGAGTTTTCCGTTCAGCTGATCACTCCTCAGCAGCTGTTCTAGATTAAATAGTAGTAGTAGTAAGTAGAAAATATTCCAGACACAATGTGTCACCGCCTTGATAGGAAACTAACCAATGTAACCTTCTTTTCTTTGATTAAATCTCAAAATCTACAGTAGAAGTTTCAGATCTGAACCCCTTTCCTTGTGCAAAACTCAAACTAATGAGAAGAAAAATTGATGTACTTACATGAGATGAATCTCAGTCAGCGACTGAACCTGTGAGCTGACGGATGATGCACTGTAATTAATGAGCGCTGTCTCTCACAGCTGCATTCGTGTGGCATCACGTCATCGTACAAGACAGGTGGAGAGAGGCGTTGTTAAGTATTTGCTAGTTTGAACCTCAGCCAAACAAAACCTGTCACCTGTTGGTCTGTATCTAAACAGAGGAATCAATGAATGCATGTGTTGTCTTTCTTAATCCAAATGTTTTTGCATTTGCAGGCAGCCATGATGATGGAGTTCAGAAAAACAGGTGCATCTCAAGAAATTATAAAGTAGTAAAATAGTTCAAGATTTCTTATTCTTTCTTATTTCAGAGAGTGAGAAAGTTGTATATATATTCTGGACTTGGTGCGGTGCTTAAGGTCTGGTAATTGATGCGGCCCGTCTAAAACCTTCCACTTTGTCCCCTGATGAAGTCCTATGTTGTGTTGGCAGTGTGTTTTGGGTCACTGTCTTGCTGCATGATGAAGTCCCTCCCGATCAGCTTGGATTTGTTTCTCTGTAAATTGGCCGACAAAATGTCTCTGTAGACTTCTGAACTCATTCTGCTGCTGCCATCATGAGTTGTATCGTCAATAAAGGTTAGTGAACCCGCTACCGAAGTAGCCGTGCAAGTCCAAGCCATGACACTTCCTCCACCATGCTGCACGGATGAGCCTGTATGTTCTGGATCATGAGCAGATCAGGTCTTTCGCCACATGAGTCTGGAGGCAAACCCCGGAGATCTTGCCTCCGGAAGAAGAGCGGAAGAGCCCTGGTTTCTGGTTGTAGGCTGTTTGTAGTCCGCGTGATATTGACCAATCACGTCTGAGCCGGCTGCAGTTGTTGCCAGGTTAAACGCTCCGTGCGGTGAACTAACGAGGTGGAACATAATTGGCGTCACTGCAAACTCTGGATCCATCGCAATGGTTCAGCATATTTACTTACATATAAACGGAAGTTGGAGACGGAAATTCGCCTCCTCCATCCGAGTCAAACTGGAATGCCAGTGGAACGCCTCCTTGGACTCTACTGGCCCAACACCATCTCAAATGAGAACTTGTGGGATCTCACTAAGCAAGAACCACTGGAAAGCCAAATCAAGAGGAGAAATGGAAATGGATAGGCCACACACTCGGAAGACCAAACACCTCCATTATTAAACATGCACAAACATGGAACCTGCAAGGCAAGAGGAAGCAAGGGAGACCTAAAGCCACCTGGAGAAGAACCACAGAGGCGGAAGGGCTGTCATGGCAACAACTGACTAAGAGGGCACAAGACCGAAGAGGAGAATAAGGAATTGGAGGAGTTTCGTCAATGGCCTTTGTTCTTCAGGGAATTTAAAGGCCTAAGTAAGTAAGTAAGTCATCAGCCATTAAACTTTGTCCCAGAACGTTTGTGGCTCATCTTTGTACTTCCTTGCAAATTCCAATCTGGCCTTCTGGTTCTTACTGCTCATGGGTGGTTTGCGTCTTGTGGTGTGGCCTCTGTATTTCTCCTCTCGCAGTCTTCTTCAAACAGTGCATTGTGATACCTTCACCCCCGCCCTGTGGATGTTAGTGGTGATGTCACTGACTGTTGTTTTTAGGTGTTTCTTAACAGCTCTCACAATATTTCTTTCCTATGACCTTGGCCAACCTGTTCGATGTCGTTCCTTTATTTTTCAGGACATTTCAAGTTGTTGTATCGGCTATGCCCAGTAGGTTTGGAGGGGACTGCGTCAGTTGTCCAGAAAACAATCACTGACACCCTCTGTAAGGAGAGTAACCCACAGAAGGTGACTGTTGGAAGGGCTCGCTGTTCTTGGTGGTCTTGGTGGTCCGAAGTCCTCTTTCCAGATGAGAGTATTTCATTTAGAAATCAAGGTTCTGGAGGAAGAGTGGAGAGGCACACAATCCAAGTTGCTTGAGGTCCAGTGATGATTTGGGGTGCCATGTCATCAGCTGGTGTTGGTCCACTGTGTTTGATCAAATCCAAAGTCAACATGGCCATCTACAAGGAGACGTTAGACCACTTCATGCTTCCGTCTGCTGATTTCCTTTTCCAGCAGTACTACCAGTAACTTGTTTGCTGACCATGGCGTTACTGTGCTTGATTGGCCGGCCAACTCTCCTGACCTGAACCCCACAGAGAATCTGTGGCGTATTGTCAAGAGGACGATGAGAGACACCAGACCCAACAATACAGACAAGCTGAAGGCTGCCACGAGCCGACTGCATTCGTGTCACGCCGCATCGATACAGGAGCCCCGACCAAGTATTGAGTGCGTAAATGAACATACCTTTGAGAAGGTTGATATTTTTTGTATAATAAATCATTTTTAATTGGTCTTTGTCATATTCTAATATTTTGAGGTGCCGTAATCATCAAAATTAAAATAAAAAAAGACTTGAAATATTTCACTGTCACTTCAGATTTTTTGAGATGCATCTATGAATCTGGCAGGAGTCCATCTTTTCCTGAATAACGCACTCGCCAGTGATGGAAAGTAACAGAGTACACTTACAAGCGCTGTGCTTCAGTAGCATTTTGAGGTACTTGCACTTTACTTCAAAGAACAGTGTGTCAGATTTAGGGGGTTTGGTGACATCTAGTGGTGAGGTTTGCAGATTGCAACCAGCTAAAACTTCTGGTTGGATTTTCTTCAATGATGACAGTTCAGGAGATTTTTTATCAGGACCAGAATTACCCACAGAGGTCTCTTCCTCTCTTCCTACAGACAAAATTGTTGCGCCAAAAAATATTGGACAATTTCTACTATCAGGCTTGAACCTCACTATCTGCGTTGCCAAATTTCCCGTCTCCAAAATGTTCCTAAGCATGAGTCAAAGTTTCTCCCATAGAGTCTGTCTTCACTTTTCCATGGGAATTAGCGCACGCCTCCTTCAGGCCTCATTTTGTGCGTATGCAATGTGATTAAAAAAAAACGCTAAAAACAGAGATTAAAGCAGTTTCATGTTAAAAGAAATGTTTTCCAACGCTGTCAGTTTGGAGGGGCCCAGGGGCGCAGGCAGGCCGGTGAGACGGGGGCCCCATAGAGAGAGTGGGCCCTCCAGCAATATGTTGGGTGGAGAACGGGTCATTATGAGTGATTGCCAACTGGGAAATGTGTTTGTGGTCAAAGAAGAACTCTCATTAAATTAAAGACAGAGCCATTTGTTAAATATGCCCTTGAAAAAAAGCAAACACAGCTATGCAATGATGACTGTTGGGTAACATGCATGTTGACGTTATCCACTGTCAAATCTTTGATCATGTGACGAGATGATACATGCACAATAGCATGCACTAGGGTCCACTGCAACTACCCTACGCCACTGGAAGGAGTGGTTCCTGCTTTCAGCGTCCTCTCCGAACGAGTGACTGCACAGAGAATGATGAGAACAATTTTAAAACTGCAGTCGCTTTGTTTTGCCACTTGGTGGCAGCAGAGTTTCGTTTTCACATCCAGAACACAGACGAGCTGAAAAGGCTTCAACCACCATTTCTGCCTCTGTGTGACTCTGTGGGGAGGCTCACCTTGTTTTAACATCTTCCACTAGTTGTCTTCTTCTATGATAGACAGATACATGTGATCCATGGGCTGCAGGGGCGTAGCCATCGTTTCAGAAGTGAGGGGGACGCACTTCTTTGAATAGTTTATTAAATATTCTCCTCCATTCTACTGCATTTCTTCTGAGCAGTTAAAGAACCAAACCAAATAACCACAAACAGCGGACGACCAGGAAAAGAGGTCTTCCTCTGCAGTCGGTAGCACCTGGGTTCCTCCTGGTGCAGTGGGCCCTAAAACTGACAGGGTTCTGTGAAGGTCAGAGGTCACAGTTAGCTGAGAGTACATGAAGCAGCTTCTTTGACTTTAAAAACAGAAAAACGAACCATAAAAATGCCCAAATATTAAATTAACTGCAAAAAACAAAAAAAAATCAAAGACCCCAAACATCACTAACCTCAGCACAAGTGTGTGTGTGTGTGTGTGTGTGTTGGTCCCGGGTAAACGCAGGCTGCCAGGTGATGACTCAGCAGCCTGGCGCAACCTTCTCCAGCCCAGCAAGAGCTGCTGACGGTTGCCGCGGAGACAGCTCAGCTCGGGGGGACCCTGGGGCCAGCTCTGAGGACGCCTCGGCCGTTTGAGGACGCCGTCTCCCGGGCGACAAGAAATGCAAAAAGAGACACAACAGAGGAGAAGAAAGGAGCGCTGACTGAAGCTGTCAGAGCTTTATTAAACAAAAAAAAATAATAATTGAATTAAATTAAAAAAAATTTAATTCAATTAAAAAGAAATTGAATTCAATTAAAAATGAAGATAAATCAAATTTAAAAAACTAACTTGAATATTTTTTTTTAATTAAAAAATTGGCAAAAAATTAAAAATTTAAAATAATCAGGTTAAATCAATTTTAAAAAAATTAAATCGAATTAAGTTGAATTGAATCAAAAATAAATTTAATTCAATTAAAAAATGAGGATGAATCAAATTTAAAAAACAATTTTGAATATTTTTTATTAAAAAAATTAAATTGAATTAAAAAAATTAAGTTGAATTAAATTCATTTTTTTAAGTTGAATCAAACTCAATTAAATTGAATTAAATTAAGTTGAATTAAATCTAATTTTAAAAACATCAAGATCATTTAAATTAAATCTAATTTTAAATTCAATTAAATTTAATTCTTTATTTATTTCCTTAAAACATTTTCTTCTACACAAAAATTGTTAAAATTTCATGTCAAATATATTGATTTATTGTAACATATCCAATAATATGTCATACATTGAAATGATATATTCTCAATTGAGACTTGAATCACAAATTCAGCCTCACAAGTCGTCATGGTGATATTGTAAGTTAAATGATAATAAGTAAGAGTCATGCCATCTGTTGACTTAATGAATCATATTTATTACTTGTATGCAGTGAAATAATGAGCTCTCTCTCCTGACACTTGTTTAACAAACCAAAAGTGGACTGACAGATAAATGACAGATGTTTCCAGGAACTCTGGTCGTGTTTCAGCTCGTTCCTCCGCACAGAGTTTCAGTGTTTGAAGCAAACAATGGGCCGGCTTGTCGTCGTCCGCGTGAGGAGTGAATTTATCAGCGAGACAAAGACACAGTTTATCATGTAATCAACGGCTCTGTTCTGACTGGAAACACAAAGAGTGGAGGGGAGGTCAGAGGTGAGGGAGGCCGCTGGAGGAAGTCATCCGGGGAATTCAGCACACTGGAGATTATTCATATCATATTCACAAGATATACCTGCTCTGTCATGATGTTGTTTGGCTGATTAAAGCCTAAGAGGCTACATTAGATACAAATGTGCAAAATGAGAAATGGTTTTCTGTATCTTTATGATCTCTGCTTCCACTTTCACTTAAAATGACATCACTCAAATTAATCACATCTGTTACAACAGTTTTATCTTCCTGGGATTTACTGTTTTATCTCACTTTGCAGTTTTTGTTTAGATAACTTTATAAGAGCTGCAAAGTGCACCAGGCTAGTAATAAAATGTTTGTTTTTTTGCAAAGACATTGCTGCGTTTCCTGCTGGGACAGTGGCATGAATGCAGTGCCTCACATCCATTAACAGAGCAACACTGCCCTCTGCAGAGGTCACACAGAGAATGCTTTTTACGGCTTTAATGAGAGATTGCTGCATTTCCTGCTGTGAAAGTGCCATTAAAGGTGACTGTTTTTTACCAAGATGTTGTTGTGTTTTCGGCCGGGACAGTGGCCTGAAATTTTTTTGTTTTTTTTAAATGTCGCTGCAGATTGCACCCCCCAAAACACCAAACATGATCCTTTCCCAACCGTAACCAAGTGTCTTTTGCACCTAAACCTAACCACACGTTAACTACAGTATTGTTGGAAAATAAAATGTCAGTGATCCTCTACATACTAACATGTGAATGTAGCATATCAATAGATTGCAGGAAAGTACAATGCTAACATTTATTTTATTGGTTGCTGCATCAGGTTGCTGTCTGTTCAGTGTTTTCAGGGAGTGTTATCGAATGTAGGGTTATTTTTCATCTTCTGTATGTTGTATTTGTTTATACCTAATCAGCCCAATACTCAGTTTGACCTACTTCAGTTGCACCAAAAACAAACCAAACACCAGCCAAGGTTCCATCCAAACCTGGCTAAAGTTTTGAGAAAAACACGTCTGGCCAACTTCACCAGTGAAAAGAACGTCTTCATTAACATGCACGGCCATCCGCTTCCTCTGAAACGGGCCTTTGTGTCCCAGCAGATGCCCCGAACACATCGCAGAGAAGCAGAGCTGAATCAAAGAGAGATGGTATACGATCTATGGCAAAGCCCCTCTGCTAGGTTTCCCTGCTTATCCTGTGTTTTCTCATTCCAGGGCAGCTGTGTTGATTGAGTGTGATTAGTGGCATGAGACACACCTGGGCATTGTGTGCAGTCAGTCTGGGCCGGCTCACTTCCTCATCACACCTTTGCTTTCTTTCCTTTTTGTTTCCGCAGTACAGCACCCCTGCAGCACATTTTCACTCATCCAATCCCTACATTACTGACTGTGTCATTGACCTGTTTGGATTCCTTTTTGGCTAAGAAAACACTTTATTTTCTAACTGTCCCTTGTGTCTCCCTCTTTTTGTCAAGCCCAAGAGCTGGACTGTGTCAAATACACGAAACATTTTAACATAGTATGCCACTAAAAATGTCATGGTATCGTGTGCCCTAAAATGTCTCAGAATAAAATGCCTAAAAAGTCATGGAAACCTTCTTTGAAGCTTAAATCTGCTAAACGCCAACTAATTTATCAAGATGTGTATTTCTAATCTTTGGTCATGTTTAACTTGTTTCAAAAGCATCTGTGTACTGTGAACCTAACGGAGCACAACACAGATTAAAAATTGTAATTCCTAATAATGACGAGCAGCATGGAAAATCTATCAAAGAGATTTTGTGACTTTGGGTGATCTGACCTCTTAAAACAAACTCACTTATTTAAAGGTAAACGGTGTTGCACACAGTCAAACCAACCTTGGTGTATGAAATAAAGCAGTGCTTAAATTATCTTTGAAAATGCCAGAAATGTTGGGTATATAGTATATAGTATATAGTATACTATAAAAATGTTGTGGTATAGTAGGCCATGAAAAATGAATGAATTAATCCATGAATTAATAAAGGATTTTTAACTACAGTCAGATTATCTGGGATGCATTTTTGAGCTGCCGGCCTGTGTGGCTTTTTATTCTTATGTGACGACTTGCCCTGTCCTGAAAGAGCACCTGATTTTTTACAATCACTTACAGCTAGTGCAGCACTCCCTATTTTTTCTTTCTTTGTCATAGAATTGTATGCCATAAAAACTTCAAAGTGTAAAATGCAAATATGTCAAAATATAGTATGTCATAAAAACTTTCATAAAAATGTCAGTGTAGTTTGCCATAAGTACTTTAATGTAAAGAAAATGTCATAGTATGTCATCAAAATATCACGGTGAAGTATGCCAAAGAAAAATTCAGAGTATTTACAGTATACCATAAAAATGTTCATGGAATATTTTGCCATAAAATAAACAAATAAATAAAATACAAGACAAAAAAATATTTCACAGTGTAATATTAAATTTAAAAAAATCATAGTATATATATATATATTATGCTATAAAAAATCATCACAACGTCATACTGTACTGTGCCACATGGCATAAAATCTTTAAGAAAAAAATGTTGTAGAAAGGTATGTTATAAAAACTTTCATAAAAATATCACAGTGTAGTAAACCAAAGAAAAATTCATAGTATTTATACTATGCCATGAAAAAACTGTCATAACGTTGTATGCTATAAAAAAAATCATCACAATGTCATACTATACTCTGCCATAAAAACTTGTCATGGTGTAGAATGCCATAAAATAAAAATGCCATAAAAAACGTCAAATGTTAGTATGATGTTACAGCTTTAGTGACAATATGTTCTGTCTGAGTGTAGGGGTGTTAGAGCGTAACATAAAAAGTGAAACAGAGAGCATGTTTGTGTGAACAACAGTGAGCAATTTATTGCTAATACAAGGGATGTGACGGTTGCTTACAGAAAATGGTTCTCTGCTGGACACAGTTAATATGCACAAACTCAGGCAAAATATGAAGCGACGACTTCAAGGTGAACCACGGCCAAAATAACAAACAAACCCCACCAGTGTTTCCCAAGAGTGCTGCCTCGGCCCTACAAACAAAAGCAGCAAACAAAAATACACTGCTAGGCCTGACTCCCTGAACTCCACAAAAACAGGAGAAAACAGTTTGAACAAAAATGGCAGTTCACCCCATGGCTACGTGTGAAGTAACACATACAGTGCAGTGCTATTTACAATATATACAAGCAGGGTGAGCGGAGGAGGGTCACCCAATCAGTGCTGGACGCCTGCACCTGGAGAGAAACAAAGATCCTCAAAAGAAACGAGAGCTTTCATTCTCCAAGAACATCACTGCTGCCACACACGATACAAGATATACAGTAAAAAATACAGCTGGCCATAACGCATAAGAAAAATGATTAAATACGATAAACTGTGCGTCTGCACCTGGTAAAACATAAAGGGCCGGGTCTACTAAGATCCCAATTTGCGTGTACTAATTTGCATGCGCAATCTAGAATTTTGCATGTGGGTCTGAACCACGGTTTGCGGGTGATTTACTAAGAGCATTTTTCGGTCTAAAAGACGTCTAATGGTCCTTAGACGTCTGGGCTCAAATCGGTCTACCACTGGGCTAAAAATGAAAGTTTTTTAGCCGTCTAAGCTTAGACTAGCCGTCTAATCAACGTCTAAAAGACAACTACGCCTATACGCCTCGTCTAATCTTAGACGTTTAAATAACCGCTAATATACGTCTGTTTATAGACGTCTAAAGTTAGACGTTTGCAAGACGTTTATTTTTAAACCAAATGTATACGCCTCGTCTAATCTTAGACGTCTAGATCGAGTCTAAATCTAAACTACACTGTACATTGATCAATGACTGTTAAAAATGTTTTAATCCAACATTTGGCCAGCATTTATACAACCTACAGTTGTTTTTTTATTTAATATTTAATAATTAATGGATTACATTCTATCGTCTAGATTTGGGCTAAAATATAGACCGATTATAGACGGGCGAATTTCGGTCTAAACTTAGACGAGACGTCTAATAGACGTCTAAGGCTCAGTGGGTGCGTAAATGACAATAGGCGCAAAGGTGTTGGAGACACCCTGTTTAAATGAGGGTTTTGCATGTTTAATGGTTTGCAGCATGGCGAGTTTGGAGAAAAAGCGCAAAGTGAAATTCGACCCTATAATGCAAATAACTCTGTTTAGAGAAAACCTACAAGCTTCTCTTCCGATGACCTTTCCTAAAAATGTGTCTTGTATGTTTTCTGAAGCCTATAAGTTACAAAAATGAAACACACTAGACTTCTGAGCATTTATACCTCTGACCCCGGCAGTGGTCACACAGACCGCTGCTGAATATTATACATTTTGATGCATACAGGTGGCTATACATATTGCAAAACTCTGTAAAAGTACACCAAAGCATACATTTTCGTTTCCAAATATTTCAGTTTACAGTTTCTATGAGCAAAATTGCGTTCAGGTTAATAAATCACTTTGCGTGCGCTAAATTAATATATTTACATTTTCGCCTCCCAGCACACACACTGTTAGTAATCATTTTGTACATTTTTTTGCGTGTGCACACGCAAACCTTTAGTAGATCTGGCCCTAAATGCAAACTGATCACCTGTGAAACACAATCCTGTCCCCAAAGGGAGGCAGACATGTGATGCTCTCCTGTAAGAAGCTGATCTTCCTCAGGGCCACAGTGGATCTGAGATGACGACTACAGCAGCAGATGCTGAAGAAGCTACAAGTCCAGAGAGCAGGTCTCCACCAACTTTATTCAACAGGGACCAAGTCAAGTCATCCTGGATTTCATGGGAGAGGAAGAGTAGCTGCTCGACAAGACTTCCATTCAGTCTGCAGATAAAAATGCATGAATATATGTTGAGAAAGTAAATTATTATTTTGCATCTTCATTAATTAGTATGTTTCTGAGGCTTAGGAAAGACTTACTTGAGTGTCAGAGGGCCATCATGGAGCAGCAGTGGAATGAGACCCTGAGCAGGAGCACAGAGCTCAGTCAGGTCTAACCGCCTGACTGTCCAGTATCTCAGCAGGGACGCCAAACTACTGACAACCCTCAACAACACTCTGTGTGATGACTGGGCTGTCTGAGGCGAGAGAGAAAGCTCTTCAATAGTCACCGAACAGGCCACTGCTCCTCTTCTTACCCATCGACACATTAGCAAGACCATGTCATTTGAAAGCCTGAAAATCAAAGAGAATGTTTAAAAGCTGTGAAATAAATTATGTTCATCAATAACTGGATTTTCAAATGGGACAAGAAGTAATCATATAAATCTGTACCTCAGACTGTGCAGTTGTGTTGTACATCTAAAGAGCACGGAGGCTCCTCTGACAGACATCTTTGTTGGTGTGAGGATGAGATCAACTTTAGAGCCACAAAGTCGGAGAACTCTCGCCACAGACCAACATGTTTTCCTGTGTAATTCTCCTGTTAACAGCAGGGTGAAACCCAGCAGCTGTAGCAAATCAGCCAACTGCTCAGCTTCCTGCCTGGATCTTGTGGATATCAGTGTACACACACTCTGGAAGAACTGTGGATCACAGCTGAAACACAACGACATGGATAAAGTGTAAAAAAGCAGAGGTAATATACACTGCTCAAAGAAATGAAGCAAACACTCAATGGTCACAGTCTAACAGGAAGTCAGTCAAACTTCAGGGATATCAGCAGGACCGCTATCTGCTCCTCTGTGTGAGGAGGAACAGGAGGAGCACTGAGCCCTACAACATGACCTCCAGCAGGCTGCTGGTGTGCATGTTTCTGACCACACTGTCAGAAACAGACTCAGGCCCTGGGTTCCTCCTGGTGCAGAGGGCCCTGGGTTCCTCCTGGTGCAGAGGGCCCTGGGTTCCTCCTGGTGCGGAGGGCCCTGGGTTCCTCCTGGTGCAGAGGGCCCTGGGTTCCTCCTGGTGCGGAGGGCCCTGGGTTCCTCCTGGTGCGGAGGGCCCTGGGTTCCTCCTGGTGCAGAGGGCCCTGGGTTCCTCCTGGTGCAGCCCTCAGTGGGTTGATTTTAGTTTCCATCGACTGTTATGTCATTTTGTTCTCAACAAATTATGCAATGTACATCAGTAAAGACTTTGAACTTGAATAATTTGTTTATTAAGATGTGATGTGTGATTTGAGTATTCCCTTTTTTTGAGCAGTGTACAAGATACAGTGCATTAAAGGCCATCTCATGTACAGTGTCTTTCATTGAGGATGAAATTTAGAGAAAACACATTCAACAGAATAAAATAGTTAAACTGTGTTATTGATTGCAACTATATTAAAATAATGTGTACTGGTGAATAATTACTCAGCAGAAAAATGGCAGTTATATTTATCTACATTGTGGACATTTGTAAATGACTGATTTCAAAATGCTGGTGATTGTGAGCTGACAAACTTCTTCTGACATAAACCATATATATACTAAATAAACAGGATTTGTCTGTCTTACCTGAGCTGTGAGATATAAGGCACACACTGCAGGAAGCTCCTCACTTCACTCTCTTCATCTGACCAGCCTCTCAGCTCCACTTGTTTCTTCTCTGACTGGAGTTTCAGCACTTCCAGGAGGATGGAGGTCTTTCTCTCTGAGAGGTCTATGACCCAGACTGCAGGAGCTGACTGGAAAACTGACTGTACTGATGGAAGGACACTCAGACCTGTTTGAGTCTCACAGTCCTTCAGGTGAGAGCACAGATCCAGAAGGAAACCACTCTGATATTCCTCCTCATCATCATCATAAACAAACCTGTCACTGAAAGGGAACCCCTGATATGAGCACAGTGATGATAACAGCTCCAGTATCTTCTCTCCTGTCTGCTGTTCTCTCTCTGCTGCTGCACAGAACAGATTCCCACAGACCTTGACTTCACCTGAGTCTCGCCACCAGCGATAGAAACTGCAACAAGAAGAGAACATTTTGTCATGATTTGATGTTGACAGCAGAAAAAGAGCCGTGCCTCACTGATACAGAGTGTGTCTGCTAAACACCTACAAATACCTGCTCATTAGCATAATACAGTAAAATCAATCAGCCTATGGTAATGTAACAGTGCTTTGATGGGGCTGTATGTGGACTTTGAAAGACTCTTATAAAATGAACATACTGATCATTTGTCTGAAGGAACCATTTACATCATGCTCTAAAGGTGTATCCTCACCTCTGTAGTAAAACACATTATGTTACACTGATAAACTGATCCTGAATCAACAGGTTGGCTGGAAGGCAGACTTGACCCACAAGTTTACCATCATTTTGTAAAACTATCAAACGTCATACATGTGACGCCCCTCCCAGTGTCTTTGAGAATGTTTCAGCCAGTCTCATCAGGCAGCTGGCTGACATGGGAGGGTCGTTACCTTGATTAGGCTCACCTGGGCTTCCAAGCTATAAAAGCTGCCTAATCTCTTGAGTTGCTCTGTGTCCGAAATCACTCCCTACTCACTAAATATTGCACTAAATAGTGTGTTCGCCATTTTGTAGTGCTGTCCGAATGTTTAGTGTAAATTAATATACCCTATATAGTGGACTCATAATATCCCACAATGCAGTGCAAAAAGTAGTGTACAACCGATGGTCACTAACCAAGCAATATGTACCGTGGTGCATTGCGGAGGCGCCAATAACAGACGGCAGACGTGGTGGACAATGAGGAGGAGCACCCGCTGCAGCAGGGAAATACATACAAATGTAAGTAATAGTGTAGTAGTGTATTTATTTTTGTATTAATTCATGTGGGAAAATACGCTCAGTATGAGTTTTTTATCACACAAATGAATTTATTATTTATTTCGGAAACCCACCAGATGACATCACTCTGGCTCGTTTTAATTGTGCGACAGTAATGACGTACTTAACTTCGCGACGGAGTAGTGTCCAAAAGTGTTTTAATGAGCTCACTATATAGTCCTCTATATAGGGAATTCGCTATATAGTGAGTAGGGAGTAGTGAATGATTTCGGACACAGCATTGGTCTCTCCCTTCCTTTCAGCTGACATCCACTGAGCATCTTTGGTTTGGTTTGCACCTTCAACACCTCCACAGAACACCTGACACTCACCCATGCATGGCTTTCATGACTGACTTTGCTGATATACACACTCCATTGATTATTTAAGTTAATTTTAGTTTAATAAATTTGGCTTGTTTTAAGTAAATCTTTTGTGTGGACTCCTTCTTGTCACATACTCTGATCCAGTTTGTGACATACAGTACTAGAGGAACAAAATGAAGAGCTGTCATGGTGAACTGATCACATCTTGATGACATGGAGATTAATTACAATATTGCTCATAAACCACCTGAATAAAATGCTCTCAATCACTCCTCTAAATCATTCATCGTTCAAACAGACCTATACAATAAACAATAAGGTCGGACACTGACTCCTGGTGCAGAGGGCCCTGGGTTCCTCCTGGTGCAGCCCTCAGTGGGTTGATTTTAGTTTCCATCGACTGTTATGTCATTTTGTTCTCAACAAATTATGCAATGTACATCAGTAAAAACTTTCAACTTGAATAATTTGTTTATTAAGATGTGATGTGTGATTTGAGTATTCCCTTTATTTGAGCAGTGTACAAGATACAGTGCATTAAAGGCCATCTCATGTACAGTGTCTTTCATTGAGGATGAAATTTAGAGAAAACACATTCAACAGAATAAAATAGTTAAACTGTGTTATTGATTGCAACTATATTAAAATAATGTGTACTGGTGAATAATTACTCAGCAGAAAAATGGCAGTTATATTTATCTACATTGTGGACATTTGTAAATGACTGATTTCAAAATGCTGGTGATTGTGAGCTGACAAACTTCTTCTGACATAAACCATATATATACTAAATAAACAGGATTTGTCTGTCTTACCTGAGCTGTGAGATATAAGGCACACACTGCAGGAAGCTCCTCACTTCACTCTCTTCATCTGACCAGCCTCTCAGCTCCACTTGTTTCTTCTCTGACTGGAGTTTCAGCACTTCCAGGAGGATGGAGGTCTTTCTCTTTGACAGGTCTATGACCCAGACTGCAGGAGCTGACTGGAAAACTGACTGTACTGATGGAAGGACACTCAGACCTGTTTGAGTCTCACAGTCCTTCAGGTGAGAGTACAGATCCAGGAGGAAACCACTCTGATATTTCTCCTCATCATAAACAAACCTGTCACTGATAGGGAACCTCTGATATGAGCACAGTGATGATAACAGCTCCAGTATCTTCTCTCCTGTCTGCTGTTCTCTCTCTGCTGCTGCACAGAACAGATTCCCACAGACCTTGACTGCACCTGAGCCTCGACCCCGGCGATAGAAACTGCAACAAGAAGAGAACATTTTGTCATGATTTGATGTTGACAGCAGAAAAAGAGCCGTGCCTCACTGATACAGAGTGTGTCTGCTAAACACCTACAAATACCTGCTCATTAGCATAATACAGTAAAATCAATCAGCCTATGGTAATGTAACAGTGCTTTGATGGGGCTGTATGTGGACTTTGAAAGACTCTTATAAAATGAACATACTGATCATTTGTCTGAAGGAACCATTTACATCATGCTCTAAAGGTGTATCCTCACCTCTGTAGTAAAACACATTATGTTACACTGATAAACTGATCCTGAATCAACAGGTTGGCTGGAAGGCAGACTTGACCCACAAGTTTACCATCATTTTGTAAAACTATCAAACGTCATACATGTGACGCCCCTCCCAGTGTCTTTGAGAATGTTTCAGCCAGTCTCATCAGGCAGCTGGCTGACATGGGAGGGTCGTTACCTTGATTAGGCTCACCTGGGCTTCCAAGCTATAAAAGCTGCCTAATCTCTTGACTTGGTCTCTCCCTTCCTTTCAGCTGACATCCACTGAGCATCTTTGGTTTTGGTTTGCACCTTCAACACCTCCACAGAACACCTGACACTCACCCATGCATGGCTTTCATGACTGACTTTGCTGATATACACACTCCATTGATTATTTAAGTTAATTTTAGTTTAATAAATTTGGCTTGTTTTAAGTAAATCTTTTGTGTGAACTCCTTCTTGTCACATACTCTGATCCAGTTTGTGACATACAGTACTAGAGGAACAAAATGAAGAGCTGTCATGGTGAACTGATCACATCTTGATGACATGGAGATTAATTACAATATTGCTCATAAACCACCTGAATAAAATGCTCTCAATCACTCCTCTAAATCATTCATCGTTCAAACATGCTGCTCACTTACAGTTCAGTTATTGGCTGAAAGGAATGTTTGATCCAGATTATTTATGAGTCAGTTGGCTCCAAAGCCTGAAATACTGGACCACAAGTTGTGATCTGCATCACTCTGTAAAACTCTATAAAACCTGAAGAGGAGCAGTGAGGCATAATTAGCATCTGCAGGGTTAACTCCCTCACGTCTTCATGACATGGTGTTTAGTTTGAAAGGATAAAAAACACCTGTGAATAATCCTTTCATTCACTCCTCTGGATTATTCTCTGTTCAAACATCCTGCTCAGTCACTGCACATTGATTGGCTCTCCTGGAATCACATCAGCCAATCAATCAGCAGCCAACCCAGCTTTTATGACCAATCACATGTTGTGACAGAATATGTTTCAGATTCAGTCTTCAAAAGGTGAACAACTTCAAAAATGTCTTCAGATGACTCAGACAGTAAATCCAACACTAACACATCCATGTCCTTAAAGAGGAACCATCATGTGTGGCTATATTTTAATGCAAGAAACTTCTGCTTCATCCCTGAGAATATTTAACTGTTAAACAAAGAGAGACCATGACTGGTCCTGAAGAAGAGCTGAACTCCTCATCATCAACACAATGTTAATGGTCTCTGTTGCTTACATTGCTGGAGCTTGTTGGATCACATCATTATAGCTGAGTCTCTCTTTACTTTTTACTGACTCCACAGATGACTGATGAAAACAGCCTCAAAGTAACAAACGTGGTGCTTGATGGAGTAAACACTAATCAGTTCATGGGAGATGAGCAGCTCTCTGTCAGAGTGTTGCTGAGGGTGTTTGATCTGCACACAACTCTGGCTAATTTAGGAAGAAGTACATCTGGGTGCATGGAATAAAGACATGCCATCTATAAAACTAAACACAGGGACAACTGAAAATGTACCTTCACCTTAAAACTACCTGTGAGCTGCTGTAGATGGAAGAACACAACTTAACAAATGTGCACTGAAGTCACATGAAGAACAATTCATTTACCTGAGCTGTGAGATATAAGGCACACACTGCAGGAAGCTCCTCACTTCACTCTCTTCATCTGACCAGCCTGTCAGCTCCACTTGTTTCTTCTCTGACTGGAGTTTCAGCACTTCCAGGAGGATGGAGGTCTTTCTCTCTGAGAGGTCTATGACCCAGACTGCAGGAGCTGACTGGAAAACTGGCTTCAGCTTTGGAATGACACTTGAACCCCTTTCACTCTTGACATGTTGATAAAAATCAAGGATGTTATTTAAGTTAGTGTGAACAGAAAACAATGTCAGGAGTCCATTCACTAAACCATGAAAGCGTTCTCCTTCGTGAAGTGTTGCTTTCAGGCATAAATCCAGTAACAGCTGCTTCTCTTCCCTCTCCAGCGTCCCATGGCTTTGCTTCTGGTCCTGTAATCCTGCCCCTCTGTAGGCCTTTCTGAAGCTGCACGATAACAGGGAGATGTATCAAACAATGCATGTTAAACTGTATCAAATAAAATACAGTTGTGAACACATGCAATGTTAACACTGAGCTGATGTTAGACATGAAGTGCAATTGTAGTATTTCTTTTTCCACATCTTCAGCAGAATTGAGGAGAGTGTAATAAGCCTCAACGTGTGAAATTCAGTTAATCTAAAACATATAAAAGCCACTGTTCATAATTGCTAGTCATTGAACGAACTATGTCAGGCATGAGAACACAGTTTTTACGGCGTGACACATGGCCAACTTTTTAAACTTGATTACATCCCCTGTCATTTGTGTCTGACTTAAGTAACTGAGCCAACACCTTGTTTGTGGATTACTCTAATATCTAGATGGAATGCCAGTCCATTAGTAGAGAAACTGTTAAGTTAGTATGAATGAGTGCTGGATGCTAACTAACATAACTGGTGAATCCTGTATGTAAGTCTGTGGCTTCAAACAGGCCAGCTGCGGATCAGACTTGGCTCTGGGGTAATAGCACATCTCACAGATGCTCAATCAGATTGGGATCTGGGGACTGTGGAGGCCAGGTTGACGCCTTGGGCTCTTTGTCATGTTCCTGGTGCCATTCCTACGCAGTTTTTACTGTGTGGCATAGCACATTATCTTGCTGGAGGGACCGCTGCCATCAGGGAGTGCTGTTCCCATGAGGAGGTGTACTTGGTCCCAACAGTGTTTGGGTGTGTGATGCATGTCAAGTAGCATCTACTAAATGCCAGGACCCAGGGTTTCCCTGCAAAACACTGCATTGTAAGGAGTCAATGAATGTAATTCCCTTCACCTGTCAGGGGTTTGGATATTGTGGCGATGTATTTTAGGAGTTCTAATAATTATATGATAAAAAAAATTACAACTATTAAGAAACTGCAGCTAAATTGTTGCATGGACAGTCGGTTGTGTCTAAAACTTGAAGTCCTGGTAATTAAATTTTTATCCAGAAAGCTATTGTTTGTGTTGGGAACTTTGAAAATCCAGGC
Organism: Epinephelus awoara; assembly: GCA_035609425.1. Classification (NCBI taxonomy): domain Eukaryota; kingdom Metazoa; phylum Chordata; class Actinopteri; order Perciformes; family Serranidae; genus Epinephelus; species Epinephelus awoara. The sequence continues at coordinate 20,504,980 of CM069317.1, forward strand.
CACCCACACCAAAAGAAAAAAAACATTAACATTTGCAGATTTATAGAAGGATGAACTTTATGTGGAATCGACATCATGCAAAAACAAAAGCTACATACCTGAGTGAGCTGATATATGGCAAAGCATGAAAGAGGGACTTGCACAGACTCTGGCAGGCAGGAGTTTCCCTCTCCCAGTGGAGGCAGACATTAACCTTTGTAGTCATCTTCTGCATGAGTGCAACCGCTCTTTCAAACAGCCGTCTTTTACCCTCAACTGGAAGGTGCAATTGATTTCCATCAAGGCCAAGTAAGCTGAGGTGGTCCATCTGCCCTTCACTGAGAAGTAAAATCCTCCACAGCTGCCGTGGTAGAGGGTCACACCTAAAATGTGAAGAATAATCACAGTGCACTTCCTCATCACAGAAACGATAGAGAGAAACAGTAAAGTGTATAATACCCATATATCTACACCCACTTTTCCCTGTCAAGGTTCATAAAACTAGAAATACTGTCTCATGGTTGAATGCCTCCGTGAACCAGTCAAGTTGCAGTTACAGTTTGCATCCATGTGTGTGAAAACATAAATGCTTTACACACATCTCTCCCCCAAATCAGCAGTTTCAAGATGGACAAGATTAGTGTCAGCATTTCATATCTAAATGTCTCCCCTTCTGTTCCTGAGATATGATGTTAAGTAAAGGCCAAGAGAGTGTTTTTGCAGAACATTATTATGTCACGGTGAAATTGACTCTGGACATTTAATGTCATCTCTACATTATTTTATCCTGTTCGACATTTGTGTGAAACTTTGTCATAATTAGTGTATGAATTCTTGAGTTATGGCCAAAAACGTATTTTGTGAGGTCACTGTGACCTTGACCTCCAACCACCAAATTCTGATCAGTTTATAGTGGAGTACCAAATTTGGGGAAATTGAGCTTGGTCTCCCAAAGTCATTGAAATCCGGTGCTTAAGCAGTGACTTGCGGCATCAGAAACTGACACAAAAAGCCACCCTTTAACATCGGCATGATATGAGGACGATTGCCGTTATAGTTTAATGGAGCCGAGCAGCATCACAGGGAAACATGGCGGGAGAAGGACGAAAGTTAAGTCGGCAAGGCAACAAACACCAACTTTCACTCGAGACAGCGGTGTTCACGTCCTGTAAAATTCTAAAGCCAAACCCTGTTCTTTTTTTCCTAAACCTAACCGAGTGTTTTTGTTGTTGAAGGAAAAAAACGTAAATTTGCGGTGCTGTACAGATGTAGTGCTTTTATTTTGAAGAAACTGTATGTAGATGATGTATGTGTTAGGAAATTCCCTCAAGGTGCTGAAATATCGTACTCTCTAGAGTAAGACTGACACAGGGTCTCGGTGACCTTGATCTTTGACCACTAAATTCTAAACCAGTGTTGAGTACAAGCGGACATTTGTGCTAAATTTGAGGAAATTCCCTCAAGGTGTTCTTGAGATATCGTGTTCACAAGAGTGGCCTCCGGCCACAGCTTTCGTCAGTGCATAATTTGTGGGTACACAAGAAAAAGAAAAATGCAGTTCTACTTGATTACATGTGTTGTAACCTTAGCAGTAATTTGCCATTTAAAGCACATGCTCATCCTTACCATTGGACATTTTTAAGGCAACCAAAAAGTCGTTTGATTCCTTGGTCTGATAATATGACGTCCTCAAGGTTGAGCCATATTTTCCGCTCTTTGGACTGAGTGACCACATAGGCCACAGCACAGCAAGGTAAAGGATCAAGACTCTCTCCTCTGAGATCAAGCCGATAGTCCAGTTTGTCCAGAAGGTGGATGCATGCTTCAGGACTCTGGGACTCATACAAGCACTGACATAAGAACAGTATGTCCACATCAAGTCCATCGTCCTCAGTATCAGCCTCACACGTACATGTGAAAATCATGGTTATCATTTCCTTGAAGAACCAGTCAGATGTATTCTTGAGCTCCTCGGCTGGAATCAGATACTTCATCAAACTAGGGCTCTTCTCATTCATCAGTCTGCACATGAAAGGGATCAGGTGCTTCGTGTGTTTCCTCTCCTCAGTGAGGCATTGCTGAAAAACATCCTTGATTTTATCTGGGTTCTTCAGGAGCCACAGTGCTGCAAAAAACTCCTGCATTGTGTAATGCAGAAATGCGTATGTGGTCATTGTCTCAGTAGGGGCGGTTTTGATAACAAGTGGTTTCAGGAAGGAAAGGACGCAGCTGTCTTCACAGGGATTCTCTGTCAAGGTCACGGTTTTTCCCTCAGTTGCATGAAAAGCAACCTCGGCCAAAGACAGTATCTCCTCACTCTTGTTGCTGATGAAGGAATTTAGATGTTTGGTTTTTGTGTTGCTATTTCTTTGAAGGGAAAGACGAACAATATTGATGTAGATTTCTGTGATAGTGCACGACTGTGAAGACCTTTCCGGTGTCTCAGATGAGAAGCAGGCGGCCACCATCAGTGCATACATTGGGACGTGACAAAGAGTAAACAACTCCACGTTGCTGAAAACCTTCTTCTGCTCTTCGCCTAGCATTGCAGATAGGTATGCTTTAATGGTCTGCTCACTAAAGCCTTTCACTTCCACTCTGAGAAAGTCCTCAGACGAGAACTCTTCTTCGTCATCTGGTCTGCAAGTCATGATGATCTTTGCATCAGGTAGCAGGTCCTTGTCTACAAGTTTCTTCACCACTGATGAAGACAGATCTGTGATTCCATCAAAAATGAGTGTAACATTGTCAGAGTTGTTCTTTATGTCCTGTAGGACCTCTTCTTTGCCTTCATCCGGTTCACTGAACATGTTGAAGAGAAGATCCTCCAAGATTGCGTCCTTCCTGATGTGAGATGTTTCTCTCATGTCAAAGTAAAACATGTAATCGAGCTTTTCATTGTCTCTTTGTGCCCAGAGGTTCAACATTTCTCGAGTGAGTGCTGTCTTTCCAATTCCAGGTTTACCAACCAAGAGCATGTTTTCATCTCTTTTCAGCAGATCATCTGGAGTGGTTTCTGCTTTGTTCTCAGGGATGTATGTCATGAGCTTTTTAGGGCGACTCAACTTGCTTTTCTTGCTCTTTAGCTTCTTTATTTTCGACAGAGGGACACTTCCTTGTGTGTCTAATACAAGTGGCATGTACGACACATCAGGTTTGTTGTTTTCTTCAAACAGATTCTTGTTTGCCATCCAAAACTCATTTGATATTTTCTGTGCTTTTGACTTCAGCTTTGCCTGATACCGGTGGCACGGCCTTGAGCCTAAAGGAAAAACAAAAGTGAGTAAATTAATATGAATTAACTGCTCTGCCCCGACACGAAATAATAGCAAATCAAAAATAAATGACAAATACGTGACACATGATCATAATTCTGCTTCAAAATACCTTGTAAGTAGCTTGTATCCATGAGTGTGTCTTCCTGGAAAGGAAAGTAGCTGATCCAGGGGTGCAGGTCAACCTGTAAGGTCCGTTCCCTTGTAATGTAAACAATCCTGAGAAACTCATAGCAGGCTGCTTCCCCCTTTTTTCTGACTGAATCCAGTATTTTTCTGGTTTTGTTGTAGTCAGTTCTCTCTGCCTCTATGTCGCAGACTTCCTCATCACCGAGAACTTCTTTCTGATTTAAGTTCTCCAGGATCAGTGGGAGATTCTTTAAACTCCCGACGAGACGGGATCGGGCGTTCTTGACATAACTTAAAGCAGACTGCGTTGTCAAAGCCATGTGTCTGTAGTTTTGTATGCTCTGCACACAGATCTAACTTCAGTGACCTGTAGAAAAATACCAAGTTTGATAAAATGTTAATTCCAACAATTACTTGGTAATGTATTAACAATTATAAAAAGTCTAAAATCCCAATCTTTAGTTTTACATTAAAAAATTCCCTAAAGAGACCAAAACAAAACGTGAATTTATCCCGCTGAATAGTCTTGTCAGGGAGGCCAACGTGTAACAAGGCTCCCTTTAAGATCTTTAGCAGATGAAATAAAGACAACCTTATCTTTAAATTAAGAAAGGATCAGATTAGTTACAGCATATCTGTAAATGCTTAATGTATGCTCTTATCCCAGATTAGAGTTGAGTTTATGAGTTGAGTCTGTCTCAATCTTCCATCACTGGAGTGATCACACTAACAGTGTCATCACAGTCAGCAGTTCATCTCATTTCCACTGGGTGTCCTCGCACCTTACACGCTCACAGAAGGTGTGTCTGTGACAAAAACTTTTACCTTAGTGAGGAGGTGTGCTTGAGTCTTTTATTTCTGATGTTACAGCATCAAAGCAACAGGACAATAATCACTGAGGTCCTTGGGACATATATCACATTTGATTTACTGAATAGTGACTGTATGTAACAGGTGTAACAAACTTTTCAGAACGAGGGCCAGATTAGATAATGTGAAAACACCTGTGGCTCAGCTGCTTCTTACATCATACAGGTTATTCTACAAAGTCCCATACAAATGACACCAATACAACTGTTTCATCTTAACGTGAAAAATTATTCAACTTTAGTGTTTATCATCTGTCTAATAAAAAAAACAATAAAAAACGACATTTATATTGCATTAAAATAAGAAGACAGAGACAGCAAAACAAGCAATAAATATTTGCCACATGCAGACTGTACATTAGAGACAAATACTTACATGGACGTCTCGCAGTCTCCACAGATGATGGACTCCATCAGCTGTTCAGTGCCTTTGGTACATGATTTTCCTGATGACAAGATAAAACAAAAAAACATCAAAGTCAAGTCAAAGCAGCCTGAAACTGAAACTTACAGGCACCACTAAAGGCTGGAGAACCTGTGCATGTTTTGAGATGAACAGTGTCATGAAAAAGGTTTGACCACTGGTCAACATTTCGTATACTGCAAATAGTTACGTGAGTAGAAGATGAACTGATCTCCAAAAGGCAGTAAGCTAAAGACGAAACATGCTTATCAACGTTTCAGAGGAGATCAGTGTTTGAGCTTTCAGACCTTTCACAAGAGCCATTGGGACCAAACACCATCACTTCTGTTTTCTTTTCATTAAAATTTAAAAAGTTCATCCAGGGCCATCCAGGCTTTAATGTCTTTGAGACACAACAGAAGTGGTTTAAGTGAGAAAGCATCTTTCTTCTTCAGCGGCACATATATCTGACTATCGTCAGCATAACAATGGAAAGAAATACCGTGCTTTGTGAGGACGGAGCCCAGAGGCAGTGAGAAAAGCAGGGGCCCTAGAATTGAACCCTGTGTAACCCCATATGACACAGGAGCAGAGCAGGACTCAGAGCCACCAATGCTTACACACATAGTTCTGTCTGCCAGATAAGACCTAAACCACTCCAGAGCACTACCACAGATGCCCACTAGGTGCCGTAACCGAGCCACTATAATACTGTGGTCCACGGTATCAAAGACTGCTGTTAGGTCCAGCAGAAGAATCACATAGTCACCAGAGTCATTTGCCAGGAGGATGTCATTAAATATCATGCTCATCCATAAAGAACTTTAACTGAACATGAATCCTGGAGCTTTCTCCAGGATTTTTGAAATAAAAGTCAGCTTGAAAATGGGCCTGAAATTTGCCAGCACAGTGTGATCGAGGCCAGGTTTCTTTAGCAGGGCTTGCACTTCTGCATATTTAAAACACCAGAGGACAGGCTGCTGTTAATAATGGCCAAAACCGACTTCCCTACACTAGGGAAAACCTTGAAAAAGTGAGGTGGGACTGCGTCACCTGGATAACCTGATGGCTTAAAATGGCCAACCATGTCATCTTAAAAACTCCAGGCTCAAACTTATCAAACAAGGCCGAGCTAGGTGCAGGGACACAGGGGTCAGAGGGGTCAGAGGCAGGAGTTGAGATAAAAGCTCTTGTGGTAACAACCTTGTCGATGAAAAAGTGCAGGAAGGTGTTGCACATTTCAGTGCTCTAAAAGGCAGTTACCTGTAGATATTGATTATGTTATGAAAAAACAAACAATCAATAGTTTAGAGTTATATGTTTAAAAAATGGTAACAGGATTGACATTGTATGCAAAATGAACCATACTAACAAACAGACTCCAGTTCAAACAGGTGAGGTGTGAAAGCACAATTATTCAGTTACAGCCAACGTCTTTGTACAATGAGTGGGCACAAACATGTCGGCCTGCATTGTCTCCTCTTCATCTACCTTTAAGGAACACTGTTCTGCTCCTCTTCCTTCCTTCCTCACCTGTATGAAGCAGTCAGAGTTTCCCATCGCTCAGTGAGGTTTAGTTGACTTCTGTCTGTTAGGTAGTCGGAACTTTTATACATCCAACCGTACAGCTTTGTGCATAAAGTCTGACTTACTTTCACTTGCGCTGCATTCTCTAACAGGAAGTCTTCATGCTGGTAGTGTCCTCTGACATCCACAAGACGGCACTGCTGGATGAGAAACCACCAACTGAGAGCTGTTCAGCCTCACAGCAGGACAGTCTGACACAAGTGAGCTGAAAAATAGATTCTGAACATTATAGATTTTTCATCATGTGCACAGAACAAATAGCAAAAAATATTTTGCTTTGGTGCAAATCAAGGCGACAACAGGAGCCACGGAGAGACAAAAAGGGAATGGTTTCACATCAGTGAGGATTTTCAGCTTCAATAACTTGTTCATCAAGATCTGATGTGTGACACAAGTGTTCCCTTCAATCATTATGAGCAGTGAAACTGGTGTGAAATCTGTGCGCACACACACACACACACACACACACACACACACACACACACACACACACACACACACAGTGGAGGTTCCCCTTTGTCCCTGTTCTGAATCAGCAGCAGTGGGCGGGCCTGTTGACTGAGTGTGTTCAGAGTGCAACGTTTGCGTGTGTGCACAGAGCAGCAGCAGCAGCAGCACACAGCTCGCTCCTGTTGGGACAGAGGCACAGACATTTACGATCCTGTCGCCGCGGCTCAGACGAGATGGCCGAGAGGAAAGCCGTCCTGTTCAACTTCTGGGGAGTTGCCGTCTCTTCCAGACCTCATGCAGTTTTCCACAAGTTTGAGCAGTTGCACAACCTGCCAGGGTAAGACACTACTGTTGCGTAATACCTGTACACTGTAAAAAATAAAAGCAGGAGAGGAATTCAGCTCATGTGACTGAGGCGTTATATTTAATAATCTTTACAAAAATAGAACAAATCTTTTTTTTTTTTTAGTGTGACAGTGAAAGAAGTTAAAATCAGAGTGAGCACACTGTGCAGTTGGAAACAAGTTTAGAAAGCAGGTGCACAAACTACATGGCCTAAAGTTAATGGAAAACCTGAACAGGATAACTGGACAAAAAGACACACCAGGGGCGTTTCTTGGGACTGAGAACATTGGGGGCTGAGCCCAGAACCTTATAGGGAAGTCTAGGGGATCCTACCTGGGAAAAAAGCTCTATGCTTTCTTGAGCCTTATTGCGTCTTGTCTACAGCCAAATACTGCCAACATGTACTTCAAAATGTGTCAGAATAACATTATATTATATTGATAGAAACAGGATGATGCACTTATAGATAACACAGGAATTAAAGCCAAAAAAATAAATATTTTGTAAATATTTTGACTGAAGCCAAGTCTTATTCCCCCTCAATTTTTAAAAAATGTTAGAGGTTACATGATTTGCGATTTTTAGTTTGCTTTTTTTTTTTAACACCAGACCATGTGAAAAAGTTGAGTGATGATGCCTACAGACTATATCAGGAGCCATATTTTCCCAAAAAAATGCACATTACATGAGTCAGTTTAATTTTTGGTATTTTATTTTTCCTTCCACCCCTACTGTGTTGTGTTGCACCTCTGTCTCTGCTGCTCTTTTTTCTCCATCTGCTCATTCCTTCCATCCTTTGCATCTGCTGCCAGAAAAACAAAGAAATGTATACTGAATGACAACAGAACATATTAAATGAAATATTTTAAAAACATTTCTTTTTTCACTTGGACAATTTTCAGATAAATGTCATTGAGTGTTACTGTACCTTTCACTTTTCCAGACTGCTGCTGTTTCCCTCCATGACTCATGTTTCTCTCTGTCACACATCTTCTGAAAAAACAAAACAAAAAAACAACAACAGATAAACAAACTGATTTCAGGCACACACCATTTTCTGATGAGGCTAACTCACCATGCTGTAGGTTTTAACTCTCCATCTGATTCTCTCTTCTCTCTTTCCCTCCATCACTTGCTGCTCTCCATTGACTTGCTTGTTTCCCTCTTTCACTTGCTTGTCTCCTTTCACTTGCTTCTTTCCGTCTTTCCTTTTATCTTCCTTCTCTGTACTGTCATCTGTAAACAGAATATAACATCAGATTCATTTTATCATAGTAGACGTTATCAAAAAGCAATCATATAAGGGAACTGGCCCTTGCAACAGGATTAGCATTTACTTGTCTTTTTCCTTCCTTGCTAAAGTGGCACTCACTGGGCTCAATTATATTGTTTTAATTATGAAATACAAGAGATGGTAGTAAAGAGTTTAAATGTTGCAACAATATATGAGTAGCCTAATCAATAACAACATTGACAAATATCTACATGAATAACTGTAGACATGCAGGCAAAATGAGATAGAGGTGCTCGGCAGCGCTCGGCAGTCCTTCGGAAGTCCTCGGGAGTTTTATTGTGAAAGCTCAACTTTCACAATAAAAGGAAAAAGGCCAACACTTCAACCCACACAGCAACGTTAGAAGGACATAACAACAGTTACGTAGTTGTGTGCAGTATCTTTGGTAACTTATGTGAGAAAGATATCACTGAATTTATGTGTGGGAAAAGTCGCCAGCCGCACCGAGCCTTCAGGGATTTTCAGCCCGCCTAAGAGCGTCTATCACCGGGGAGGACTGTCCCGCAGCTCCGCCGGCACGCCCCCCTAACACTACACGTTTTACATAACTTTGAAGGAATAAACAGAATTTAAATTATTCATTTACCTGTTTGTGGTAACGGCTCCCCGGAGACGTGAGCCTCAGCCGAGTCAGCCTCCTTGTTTTTGAAAAAACGTCTTATATCCACGATCTTTCGTGTTGTTGCTGAAACGTCTCCCTCCAGCGCGCCAACGGTTTAGATACCGGAAGAGCCTGGTGACGCTGTCAGCCAATAAAACACGACGCTTCACGCAACCCCTCCCTCTGATTAACCAGTCGCGACGTCATCCTGTGTTGCATTCACTGGAAATGGAAAACTACAACTTCTTTAGTGGCTCGTTAATGTACAGTTATTATTATTTCTTCTGAAGTTGAATTATCCGGGGCTTAAGAAAAAACGTTCGGGGCTAAAGCCCCGGATGCCCAGGCCAGGCGACGCCACTCATTAAATTAACATTTATAAATATGACAGCTTGAAGAATAAAACTGAAAAAGATTCATCGGAATAAAGTTTAATTTTCAGCATTTTCAGTCATTTTAGTGCCAGGCACACGACAGCGTGTCAGAGGAGAAAATGTTTTTTTGCATTAAGAGAATAAGGTCAGGATTGTGAGGAAAATATCATTAGAGAATTAGGATGAAATGTTAAAAATACAATCAAATAGTTGGAATTCAGTTCAAAGTTGAAATTAAAGATGGAATGTTGAGAATAAAGTTAATGGGTCCTATTTAGATGGTCTAAAGCGGACGGCGGAGGGCGCAAAGTCCATGTCGCGTCAGTGTCATTGCTATTTAGATGCAGGCGCAGTTGTCATTTTCACACCCTGCGCCCTCGTCGTCTAACTAGGAAATGAACTTGCGCTTCTCTGGGTGTGTTGGTGTAAAAATGAGGAGTGGTCAGGCGCAGTCATGGCGCGTTGCTAGTTAGATGGCGTAAAAAGCAAATGCGCCAATGACCAACAAAAAGGGGGGAGGAGCTGGGCTCACTCTGTTTCTTTTCTTTTAACTTTTCTGAGATGACAGATGCTGAATATATACTCCCTATCTGATGCTGTGGCTGTTTGTGATTGGCTGAGAGGGATGTGAACTCAGCTGTGTTAATCAAATCAGGTTGGGTTTCCATTACGCGTGCCAAACATCCCAAATGGTGCCAATCCCCTTTGATCTGACATCAGATGTGACGGGACAGTCGATATAGAGATACATTTATCGTCTCTTTAGCTGTAAAACGCTCACTCACTCTTTCCAGTTGGTAGGTCCGCCATCTAACTAGCTCTCCGCCGTGCGCTCCAATCGCGCCTCATTTAAAGGGAATGAGAGGTGACACTCTGATTGGCTCATTGAATAATACGCCCAACACACACCCATGACTAATTCACAGAGTCCAACCATTTCAGACTCTCCGCCATGGCGCACAGCCTGAAAACGCGCTGTCTAACTAGCAAGTGACTGGGACACGCCCATGCACTGCACGCCTGGTGCTTTGCGTTTTAGACCATCTAAACAGGGCCCTAAATGTTGAGAATAAAGTTGAAATAGTGAAAATAAAGACAATGTTGAGCATAGTTTAAATGTTGACAATAAAACCAAAAGATGATAATAAAGAATATTGAGAATAAATGAAATTACAAGCATTGGCACACTTTAGTCTCGACATTTGGACTCTATTCTTGAAATGGTATTTCTACTTTGGACTCTATTCTTGAAATGGTATTTCTACTTTGGACTCTTTTCTTGAAATAACATTTCTACGTTGGACTCTATTCTTGAAATGGTATTTCTACTTTGGACTCTATTCTTGAAATGGTATTTCTACTTTGGACTCTATTCTTGAAATTGTATTTCTACTTTGGACTCTATTCTTGAAATAACATTTCTACTTTGGACTCTATTCTTGAAATGGTATTTCTACTGGACTCTATTCTTGAAATGGTATTTCTACTTTGGACTCTTTTCTTGAAATAACATTTCTACTTTGGACTCTATTCTTGAAATGGTATTTCTACTTTGGACTCTATTCTTGAAATGGTATTTCTACTGGACTCTTTTCTTGAAATGGTATTTCTACTTTGGACTCTATTCTTGAAATGGTATTTCTACTGGACTCTTTTCTTGAAATGGTATTTCTACTTTGGACTCTTTTCTTGAAATAACATTTCTACTTTGGACTCTTTTCTTGAAATAACATTTCTACTTTGGACTCTATTCTTGAAATGGTATTTCTACTGGACTCTTTTCTTGAAATGGTATTTCTACTGGACTCTTTTCTTGAAATGGTATTTCTACTTTGGACTCTTTTCTTGAAATAACATTTCTACTTTGGACTCTTTTCTTGAAATAACATTTCTACTTTGGACTCTATTCTTGAAATGGTATTTCTACTTTGGACTCTATTCTTGAAATGGTATTTCTACTTTGGACTCTATTCTTGAAATGGTATTTCTACTTTGGACTCTATTCTTGAAATGGTATTTCTACTTTGGACTCTATTCTTGAAATGGTATTTCTACTTTGGACTCTATTCTTGAAATAACATTTCTACTTTGGACTCTATTCTTGAAATGGTATTTCTACTTTGGACTCTATTCTTGAAATGGTATTTCTACTTTGGACTCTATTCTTGAAATGGTATTTCTACTTTGGACTCTATTCTTGAAATGGTATTTCTACTTTGGACTCTTTTCTTGAAATGGTATTTCTACTTTGGACTCTTTTCTTGAAATGGTATTTCTACTTTGGACTCTATTCTTGAAATGGTATTTCTACTTTGGACTCTTTTCTTGAAATAACATTTCTACTTTGGACTCTTTTCTTGAAATAACATTTCTACTTTGGACTCTATTCTTGAAATGGTATTTCTACTTTGGACTCTATTCTTGAAATGGTATTTCTACTTTGGACTCTATTCTTGAAATGGTATTTCTACTGGACTCTTTTCTTGAAATGGTATTTCTACTGGACTCTTTTCTTGAAATGGTATTTCTACTGGACTCTTTTCTTGAAATGGTATTTCTACTTTGGACTCTTTTCTTGAAATAACATTTCTACTTTGGACTCTTTTCTTGAAATAACATTTCTACTTTGGACTCTATTCTTGAAATGGTATTTCTACTTTGGACTCTATTCTTGAAATGGTATTTCTACTTTGGACTCTATTCTTGAAATGGTATTTCTACTTTGGACTCTATTCTTGAAATGGTATTTCTACTTTGGACTCTATTCTTGAAATAACATTTCTACTTTGGACTCTATTCTTGAAATGGTATTTCTACTTTGGACTCTATTCTTGAAATGGTATTTCTACTTTGGACTCTATTCTTGAAATGGTATTTCTACTTTGGACTCTATTCTTGAAATGGTATTTCTACTTTGGACTCTTTTCTTGAAATGGTATTTCTACTTTGGACTCTTTTCTTGAAATGGTATTTCTACTTTGGACTCTATTCTTGAAATGGTATTTCTACTTTGGACTCTTTTCTTGAAATAACATTTCTACTTTGGACTCTTTTCTTGAAATAACATTTCTACGTTGGACTCTATTCTTGAAATGGTATTTCTACTTTGGACTCTATTCTTGAAATGGTATTTCTACTTTGGACTCTATTCTTGAAATGGTATTTCTACTTTGGACTCTTTTCTTGAAATAACATTTCTACGTTGGACTCTATTCTTGAAATGGTATTTCTACTTTGGACTCTATTCTTGAAATGGTATTTCTACTTTGGACTCTATTCTTGAAATTGTATTTCTACTTTGGACTCTATTCTTGAAATAACATTTCTACTTTGGACTCTATTCTTGAAATGGTATTTCTACTGGACTCTATTCTTGAAATGGTATTTCTACTTTGGACTCTTTTCTTGAAATAACATTTCTACTTTGGACTCTATTCTTGAAATGGTATTTCTACTTTGGACTCTATTCTTGAAATGGTATTTCTACTGGACTCTTTTCTTGAAATGGTATTTCTACTTTGGACTCTATTCTTGAAATGGTATTTCTACTGGACTCTTTTCTTGAAATGGTATTTCTACTTTGGACTCTTCTTGAAATAACATTTCTACTTTGGACTCTTTTCTTGAAATAACATTTCTACTTTGGACTCTATTCTTGAAATGGTATTTCTACTTTGGACTCTATTCTTGAAATGGTATTTCTACTTTGGACTCTATTCTTGAAATGGTATTTCTACTGGACTCTTTTCTTGAAATGGTATTTCTACTTTGGACTCTTTTCTTGAAATAACATTTCTACTTTGGACTCTATTCTTGAAATAACATTTCTACTTTGGACTCTATTCTTGAAATGGTATTTCTACTTTGGACTCTATTCTTGAAATGGTATTTCTACTTTGGACTCTATTCTTGAAATGGTATTTCTACTTTGGACTCTATTCTTGAAATGGTATTTCTACTTTGGACTCTTTTCTTGAAATGGTATTTCTACTTTGGACTCTTTTCTTGAAATGGTATTTCTACTTTGGACTCTATTCTTGAAATGGTATTTCTACTGGACTCTATTCTTGAAATGGTATTTCTACTTTGGACTCTTTTCTTGAAATGGTATTTCTACTTTGGACTCTATTCTTGAAATGGTATTTCTACTTTGGACTCTTTTCTTGAAATGGTATTTCTACTTTGGACTCTTTTCTTGAAATGGTATTTCTACTTTGGACTCTATTCTTGAAATGGTATTTCTACTTTGGACTCTATTCTTGAAATGGTATTTCTACTTTGGACTCTTTTCTTGAAATAACATTTCTACGTTGGACTCTATTCTTGAAATGGTATTTCTACTTTGGACTCTATTCTTGAAATGGTATTTCTACTTTGGACTCTATTCTTGAAATTGTATTTCTACTTTGGACTCTATTCTTGAAATAACATTTCTACTTTGGACTCTATTCTTGAAATGGTATTTCTACTTTGGACTCTATTCTTGAAATAACATTTCTACTTTGGACTCTATTCTTGAAATGGTATTTCTACTTTGGACTCTATTCTTGAAATGGTATTTCTACTTTGGACTCTTTTCTTGAAATAACATTTCTACTTTGGACTCTATTCTTGAAATGGTATTTCTACTTTGGACTCTTTTCTTGAAATGGTATTTCTACTTTGGACTCTTCTTGAAATAACATTTCTACTTTGGACTCTATTCTTGAAATGGTATTTCTACTTTGGACTCTATTCTTGAAATGGTATTTCTACTTTGGACTCTATTCTTGAAATGGTATTTCTACTTTGGACTCTATTCTTGAAATGGTATTTCTACTTTGGATTCTATTCTTGAAATGGTATTTCTACTGGACTCTATTCTTGAAATGGTATTTCTACTGGACTCTATTCTTGAAATGGTATTTCTACTTTGGACTCTATTCTTGAAATGGTATTTCTACTTTGGATTCTATTCTTGAAATGGTATTTCTACTGGACTCTATTCTTGAAATGGTATTTCTACTGGACTCTATTCTTGAAATGGTATTTCTACTTTGGACTCTATTCTTGAAATGGTATTTCTACTTTGGACTCTATTATTGTGATGTCGAAGCACCACATAAAATCTCAGCATTTTACACAACAGTCCTCAGCAACAAGATACAAAGGCAAAATTAAAATGGCAATGAGAACGTAATATGCATTTATCTAAAGACTGACAACTAAAATCAGAGATACATGAAATAATATGATGACTATTAAAAGTATAAATGTTAAAGACGTAGTCAGGTTGACACATTTCTTTAGATGTCTCTAGTTGTGTTGTTTGTGTCACTGTGGTTTTCTTAGTGGTTTCCTGTCCAGTGTGGCGTCCCAGGAGGACAGCGCCATGAGCCGGGCGGAGAGAGGCGAGATCACGCTGTCTCAGGTGGGTCAAGAATGGAAGAAATTAAGTGGAAAAATTAAAAGGTCTTTTTTTTTTTATTGTTGTTATTGTTATTTTGCATCACGAGGAAAAAACAGTCAAAATTTTGGGAATGAAGTCAACCTTTCAGTGCTGGTGGCATGCAAAACAAAAAATAAATCAGATAAGGAAAGTTTTCTTTGCATTTCAAGAATAAAGTTCAAATGTTAAGAATAAAGTTGGATTATGATTTCGACAATTGTTAAAATTAGAAAAAAAAAAGCTGACATCCAGTTAAAGGGCTAGGTGCGAAACAGATTTTATTTTTTTTTGTCTGTTTGTCTTTTGCATTTTGAAAATAAAGTCAAATGCTGATAAAAGTCAAAATGTTGAGTCTGCAGTTCAAATGTTGAGAATAATATTCACATGTTGAGAATAAAATGCAAATGTCAAGAGTAAAAACGAAATGTTGAGAACAAAGTTAGAATAGAATTTTGACAATTTTGCTGAAATTTCACAAATAAACTCAAAATTTCACAAATAAAATCTCACATTCAGTGTAAATCCCAAGTGTGAAACCAATGTGTTTTTTTTGTCTGTTTAATTTAGCATTTAGATAAGGTCAACATGTTGAGTGTTTAAATGCTGAGAATAAAATATAAATGTTTATAATAAAAGTTCCAATGTTGAGAATGAAATTAAAATGTTTAGAATATAGACAAAATCTAAAGAATGAAGACGAAATGTTGTAAATGTAATGCCATAAATGTTGAGAATAAAGTTTAAATGTTGAGAATAAAGTTCAAATGTTAAGAATGAAATATAAATGTTTATAATACAAGTTCCAGTATTGAGAATGAAATTCAGATGTTTAGCATATAGACAAAATGTTAAGAATGAAGATGAAATGTCATAAATGTAATGTTGTAAATGTTGAGACTAAAGTTTACATGTTGAGAATAAATCTGTAATATAATTTTGACAATTAAATTGAAATTTAGAGATTAAAGTTGAAATTTCGAAAATAAAATCAAACATTCAGTTTAAGTGCCAGGTGTTAAACCTATTTTTTTTTCTGTCTGCTTTTTGCATTTCGATAAAATCAAAATGTTAATAAAGAAATTCAATTGTTAAGAGTAAAGTAAAAAATCAAGATTATAATCAAACTTTTGATCGAACTTATCACTGTGTGTGTGTGTAGATGATCCCGGCCTTTGAGGAGGAGTGTGTGACGAAGCAGGTCAAGGGTTTGACTCTGCCGTCTGATTGGTCCATCAGAGGCCTGTTGGAGGAGCTCAGAGAGGCGATGATGGACGTCCAACCAGCTGTGCTGAAGACAGCCGCCAGTCTGCGTCACAGTGGTACACCAGTTCATCCCTGCATTTTTTTTTATGTGAAATTTTTCCTGTCATCATTTACGTGCAAACACAAGGACCTCATCACATTTTTATCTTCCCTCCCATCAGGGTTACTGACAGCCGTGCTGGCCAATCACTGGGTAGATGACAGCGCAGCTCGGGACAGTCAAGCCCGCCTTCTGTGTCAGCTGGGCGGCCACTTTGATCTGATCCACCAGTCCTGTCGCACGGGTCACAGGGTCCCCGAGCCCGCCATGTTCAACTCTGCTCTGCAGCACCTGGGAGTGACATCACAGCAGGTAGACTGTAAATATATCTGCACACAGTAACGGGTTAGCAACGTCGTCAGGTCACAGGTTTGCTGCCTGCAGCCTGCACCTTGACTGAACATCAAGTCAAGTTTGCATGGGTTAGGAGTGAGTCACTGCCCCAAAGGAGTTCAAGTATCTCAGGGTTTTGTTCGTGAGTGAGGGTAGAATGAAGCGCGAGATGGATCAGCAGTTTGGCGCTGCGTCTGCAGTGATGTGGTAAATGACTGCTGTAGTCCTGAAGAGCTTTCAGTTTACTGGTCCATCTACGTCCCAACTCTCACCTGCGGTCATGAGCTCTGGGTAGTGACCAGAAGAATGAGATCGTGGAGGGATTACATCTCTCATCTGGCCCCGCGAGATTTACGACTTTATTCTCATGATATTCTTTATTCTTGCAGATTTTTATTCTTGATGTTATTTTCACAATTTTATTCTCGTAGATTTGCAACTGGACACAGGCTCTACAACTGTGTCTTGTGGAAAAATCCCAGGACAGTCAGTACAGGATGGTGAGTCTGTCTGTCTCTGTTTCAGGCTGTGTGGCTGGATGCGGATGAGGAGGGTGTGAAGGCAGCCGAGGGAGTGGGGATGAAGGCCATCTTGGTGGAAAACCTGGACGACGCACTGAACAAACTGGCCATGTTTACTGGAGTGCAGGTGTGGACCAGAATGCTTTGAACCTGTATTTTAGAGGAAGGATAAACAGTAACAGGACACTGACTTTGTGTCAGTCGCCTTGTGTCTTGTTGTTCGCACCTCATGTTTCATTCTTTCGTTTTAAGGCACAATTTGTTCTGTACCTCTTTTAAACGCCTCTGTGCCGGGAAATAGCCCTGACCTGAGACATTAAGTTTTCGGGTTGTCCGTCTGTCCAGCACAGTTCTCGTGAATGTAATATGTCAAGAACACCCTGAGGGAATATTTTCTGTCTGTTCCTGAGATATGACTCTGAATAATGGCCGGAAAAGTGTTTTATACGGAACATTATGATGTCACGGCGAAGCTGACCTTTGACCTTTTCAATACAAAATGCAATTACTACATTCATTTATCCTGTTAGACATTTGTGTGAAATTCTGTCATAATTAGAGTGTGAATTCCTGAGTGATGGCCAAAAACATTATTTGTGGGGTCACAGTGACCTTGACCTTTGTCAAGGTTTGAGTCTGATCATGTGGATGTTGAGGCCAAATTTTAGAAAAATCCTTTATGGCCTTCTCGGGACATCTAGTTCAATAGAATGAGACATATTTTGACACTGACCTTGACCTTTGAGCACAAATTCTAATCAGTTTATTCTTCAGCCCAAGCGGACGGTTGTGTTAAATTTAAAGAAATTCCCTTGAGGCGTTATTGAGATATTGCACCTACGAAAAAGAGAAAGACAAGGTCACAGTGATCTTGACCTTTGAAAACCAAAATCTAATCACATCATGCTTGAGCTCAAGTGAAAGTTTGTGCAAAATTTGAGGAAATTCCCTCCAGCTGTTCTTGAGATATTGCGTTCGCAAGAATGAAATGGATACAAGGTCACAGTTAAGCTGACCTTTGACCTTTGACTATCAAAATTCTCATTCTGGTCTCATTTGGCTGAACACAATATCTCAAGAACACCTTGAGGGAATTTCTTCAAATTTGGCACAGACATTCACAATGAGTCAAGGATGATCTGATTCAAATTTGGTAATCAAAGTAAAAGGTCAAGGTCACTGGGATTTTGTGAATACAATACTTCAAGAACACCTTGACAGAATATTTTGAAATTTGGCACAAACAAAATGGACTCAAGTGTTTTAAGTGTCAGTGTTTTATTGTTGCTACTTTAGGTTTTATATTGTCCGATAAGCACTTTGAACATATTGTTTTTGTGCTATGCTAATGTGAGCGTGCGTGTTTCAGGCTATTGGAGCAGAGAGTCCTCCACCGTCCTGCAGCCCTGAGGAAGTGTCTCATGGATATGTCACCATTAAGGTAATAATCTGCATCAGTGTCAACACTGAATTCTCACTGTTTTCTCTTTAGTAAATGGCTGAAATGTCTTGTGACACTGACGGAAATGTCGTCAACTTTATTGTTGATGTCCACTCAGTGTTGATTGTAAATGTAGTCGACTGACGTGACAAATCGTCCAGTGCATGCTATAAAGAATTTTAGTTGTCTTAGATTAGTTATTTACGGTCTCAAAGTTTGAGAGTTTAAGCTTTTCAAATGATCAGTAAGTATGTGCTCGTAAATCAGCCCTTAAACCTGTCAAACACCTGCAGAACTCACCTTCACCTGTCACCTTGATTTTAATTTCTGATACATGAAATGGTCTCGCTCGTTTCATTTAAAGATTACAAACATACAGAAAACATAATGACTAAAAGTTGGCTAAAATGTTTTGAATTTTTGTCGACCAACACATTCTAAATTTTCGTCGTTTAAAATGTTAAGAATTTTTGGCAAATGAAACATTTTGAATTTTCGTCGACTGAAACATTTTAAATTTCCATCGACTAAATGAAGTGTGTGTTTGGTTTATCAGCCTGGTGTGAGGACTCATTATGTTGAAATGGGATCAGGTCCACCAGTCCTGCTGTGTCACGGCTTCCCTGAGAGCTGGTATTCATGGAGGTTCCAGGTAACGTGATAATATCTTATCTGCACTTAACTCTTGTCACAGAGTGGAGGAGGACACTAGAACTCTAAATTTATGAAGTAACTAAGGCCGTCAGAAAAATGTAGTGCAGTAAAAGTACAATATTACCCTCTGAGATGTCGTGGAGTAGAAATAAAGTATCCGTTTTTGGTGTGTTTGTTTTACCTTCGTGCCTGAACTTGTTCACGTCTCCCTGGCAGATCCCAGCCTTGGCAGCAGCAGGGTTCAGGGTGTTGGCTCTGGACATGAAGGGATACGGAGAGTCCACAGCACCCCCGGGTGGCCTACCAATCAAAGAACACCTTAATGATTATTTACAAATAATATTATTAACTTTAAAATTATTAACTGTCTGTTTTTTCCTTCCCATTGACAGACATAGAGGAATATTCTCAGGAGCAGCTCTGCAAGGTACAAACTCACCGACACACACTTCATTTAATGGCGTGATCAGACAAATATTAAAAGGAACACACATTAGGCATTGAGCTTGATTGTGCTTGTCTTTGTTTTACCAATAAATAAATAAAATACTTTTTTGTAAAGTACGACAAACCATCTCTCAAAGAGTTTTTTTTAAAGTTTGGGGGACCCAATTATTTCGCTTCTTATTAATCTTTGAGATCATTCTTGAGGGATTAGAGGGACGCAACAATGGAGAAAAAGTGATATAGGTCTCCTGCGTGAGTGTGGCAACCTGGCTCAATAGCAACCCCACCTTTATATTACACATACAAGTATGAAATTTGGATGGTACGTGTAACCTATATATTTTCAGGCGTACAAAAAAAGCTTCTTGGAGGTATATTCTAAGCAAAGTTGCAGATCCTAGGATAGTGAAGGAATGGCACTGCCTTACTCTACCTTTGATTGGCTTGCCGTGACATTCTTACCCTAACCTTAACCAATCTCACTCATCTTGCAAAACCTAACTAATCCAGCCAATGACGGCAACGAGTATCAGCTAATCATAGAGAGTAGGGCAGGTCCTTCCCTTGCTATCTCCCCAAAATAAAAAAAATACTATCGTCTCTATTTTTCATCACTTTGTGTTTAGTATCCTTGCTTCACTTGGACATAGAAAACCTCTCAAGTTGATAAGCTTTAGTTTGAGCCCAATTTGATCTTTGTACTTTAAAAATGACACTTGATTTTACCTTAATGTGTCACTATACCTTGAATCAGAGAAAACGGCGTGCATGTGAATCAGGAAGTGTTGAATTCCCCAAAGTTTTATGATAGAAATGTACAGAATGGGTCCCCTGCATTGAGAGACTGTCGGATGCTAACTTGAATATGTTGAGAAATGTGCGTAGTTAGTATTAATTAGCATATTCACCCATACAGACTATATTTCAGCAACTGCTTGGCCAGTTTGGACAGTGTCGAGGTGGTCTTTAGGGGTTACCTAGGATGCTGAATCCATTCTCCATTTTACATTTTCAAGATTCAAAATGGCTGTTTAAACTAGATGTAGCCATATTTCAACTCCCAGGGGATTAATTTGAAGTGGATTTAGAAGTTCTAGAGGACGCTGGATTGATTGGATTGGACAGATTCTCTCTGGGAGAGAACCAGAGGGAAGGTCGTGAGGTCGCCGAGATTTGTGCCCACAGTCCTCTGTATGCTTTCCGCCAGTGTCCACATATCAGTCACATTCTGGGTAGATGGACCAAGTAGAACAATATTAAATGCCATAAAATATGTTTTGCTCTCTTTTCAGGATTTAATCACATTTTTGGACAAAATGGTGAGTGATGAACACATGACATACAACCATGCTAAATTTAATGATGATGCAGGTATTGATTTACACTAATAAGCCACTGACAAAACGTTGATCGCCTCTTTACAAAGCAACGTTCTCCTGAGAAGTCACCCACCCAAACACTGTTGCAGATCCAGTACATCCCTTCACGGCAAAAGCACTGCCCAGTGGCAGAGGGAGCAGGACAGTGCTTGGTCTGTAATGGTGTTCGGATGGGTGGTGTGTCAAGTGGCATCCACATGAATGCTGGATCCAAGGTTTTCTAGCAGAGCTTTGCATTGTCATGACATGATCAAGGTTATTTATTTGCTGCCCACTTTGCCTTTCCCAGTTGATACCACAGGTCACCCTGGTGGGTCATGACTGGGGTGGTGCCCTGGTGTGGAACCTGGCTATGTTTTACCCTGAGAGAATCAGGTAAACACACACAGATTAAGAGACACACTTCCAAGATACTTTACAGTGTCATAAACCATGTTCTTTTGCGTGAAGAGCGGTGGCGTCCCTGAACACTCCTTTGTTCCCTGTGGATCCTACTGAGAGTTTTTCAGAGAAAGTGAAGGCCAATCCCATATTTGACTACCAGCTCTACTTCCAGAAAGTGGTGAGTAAGTCTGCAGCACGATAACATGCTGATACAGGCGAGATGTTAGATTCAGTGAAAATATCCAGATGTATTGCTGTGAAATGTTTGTGATAAACTGAAGGAAACACACCCTCTAATGCAACACTCCAAAAACATCACTTTTGCTTCAAGTCCATAAAGATACTTTTCCTACCGTGAGGTTTTGAATGCAGGACTTTTACTTGTAGTGGAGTATTTTCACAGTGTGGTATTAGTACTTGTACTGCAGTAAAAGATCTGAATGCTCCTTGCAGCCCTGGTTTTACCTGCCAGCTGCTGCTTTCTGTTGTAATGGCGCCCTCTGGTGGACATTAGCAGGAAATACAACCAGAGCTGCAGACACAAATGCACAGATTAAAACATGTTTACAGTTTGTTCCTCTAAATTTACAGCTTTAATTTAAATGGATTTATCTAAAAAAAAAATCAATATTCAATCTATTTGTATTATTTTTAACACATTTATTTGAAATACTAAAACCCTTGTACTCTATTTGTATTAATTTTCTTAATTTAATGGATTTATTTTCAAAACAAAATCCTTTTATTTTAATCTATTTTTATTTTATTATTTTAACATATTTATTATAATACTAAAATACTTGCAATTAATTTATTGATTAATTTTATTTATTTATTTATTTATGATATTATATTATTATTGCAGGGTGTAGCAGAGGCAGAGCTGGAGAAAGACTTGGAGAGAACGTTCAAGATTTTCTTCTTCCGCAGTACTGAGCAGGTGACAACACACACACACACACACACACACACACACACACACACACACACACACACACACACACACACACACACACACACACACACACACACGTAGCGTGTAATATCAAGTGTGTCAGACATATTAATGAATAAACAATTATTTTCCTCTCAGGCGCAGCGTCCTGCTCTCAAAACTGCAGGAGTCTGTGCTCGAGGTGAGACTCAAAGCAAACCTGAAACTGTTCACTCTCTCTCACACACACACACACACACACACACACACACACACACACACACACACACACACACACACACACACACACACACACACACACACACACTTTTAAAGCCTGTTAGAAACCTGTGTGTGTGCATGCGTGTTGTTGCAGGTGGTCTGTTTGTGGGCCTGCCAGAGCAGACCCCCCGCAGCTCCATGCTGACGGAGGCCGACCTGCAGTTCTACGTCAGCCAGTACAAGGAGCAGGGCTTCAGGTGGGACACGTTTAACACATCAGACAGCATTACCCACAACTGAACTCACACCTGCGCCCTCTGGTGGACATTAGCAGGAACTACAGCCAGAGCTGCAGACATAGATGCATAGATTAAAACACGTTTACATTTTAAAATTTTATTTTTGTCATTTCAAACAAAAATATTTTTAACAATATACTAACATTTGTCAGACATTATTAATATTTTTCGGATATTTTATTAATATTTTTCAGACAATATATTAATATTTGTTGGACATCGTTTTAGTATTTTTCGGACATTTCATAATTTTTTTTTAGACATTTTATTATTATGTTTTTGGTCATATTTAATAGTATTTGTCGGACATTTTATTAATATGTTTTCGGACATATTTAACAGTATTTCTAAGACATTTCCTTAACATGTTTTAATATTTTTAACAATATTCTAATATTTGTCAGAGATTATTAATATTTTTTGGATATTTTATAAAAAAAAATTTGGACAATATATTAATATTTGTTGGACATCTTACTAGTATTTTTCGGACATTTCATACATTTTTTTTTTTTCGAGATTTTATTAGTATTTTTTCGGACATTTTATTATTATGTTTTTGGTCATATTTAATAGTATTTGTCAGACATTTTATTAATATTTTTTAGGACAATATATTAATATTTATCTGACATTATATTCATATTTTTTAGGACATTTCATTAATATATTTTAGGACATTTTATTAATATATTTTAGGACATTTTATTATATTTTTTAGGACATTTTATTAATATTTTTAGGGACATTTTATTAATATTTTTAGGACATTTTATTAATATTTTTTAGGGATATGTTATCAATATTTTTAGGACATTTTATTAATATTTTTTAGGGACATTTTATTGATATGTTTTCAGATATTTAATAGTATTTCTAAGACATGTTTTTAATATTTTTAACAATATATTAATATTTGTCAGACATGTTAAAAATATTTTTATTACATTTTATTAATAAAAAAATTCGTCTTGTTGTGTTAGTGTGAGCCAGAATAGAAGGAGTCGTGGCACAATCATGGGCATGATGAAGTATAAGCACCTTAATTTGTACTTAAGCACAGTTTTTAAGAACATGTATGTAGTTACACTTCTTTATGACTCTCTGAATAATTCTGACTTTAAAGGATAATCACAAATATAGCAGCACATTAACGTGAGTCAATAATGGTTCACAGGGGACCACTGAACTGGTATCGAAACGGGGACGCGACCTGGAGGTGGATGTGTTCTCGTCCCAATAAAAAGGTTTGTTACCGAGCACGGGGGGTGGAGCTGCCTACATATTAACCACAGCTGCTCTGTGAAACACTTCAACCCAAACGTGTCTGTCACTGTCCTGTACCTGCTGGTTAAAGAGTGTCCGTGTGGATCAGACTCACCTTCAGGCTGCTGTGTCTTCTGTGCTGTGTTCCTGCAGCAGCTGGAGGCTGATTGGCTTCCACCTTCGTTTACCAGATTAAAAGCAGCTGCTCTCAGACAGGAGTCCAGTCTTTTGTGTTTCCATCAAGTGGAAACTGCTGTGGTGTCATGTGAAGGAGATCTGGGGCACAAACGTCCTGAGGACACTCTCAGAGAGCTCCTAATCAGCCTAGACACTTTTAGTGAGGAGTTGTAGCTGCAGGTGTGGTTGACCCCGTTGACCCTGGGATCAGATGTGAGACACTTTCTTTGTGTGTGTGTGTGTGTGTTAGGTGCTGATGCCCGCCCTGATGGTGACGGCAGGTAAAGACCCGGTGCTGCTGCCGGCCTTGTCCAAAGGCATGGAGGACTTGGTGAGGAAAACAAACCATCAATCAATCAATCAGTCCTCCTCAATGACAGACAGCGTGATTATAGACGACTGGAAATGAATGTGCTGTCTCCGTTTGTGAACCGCAGATCCCGAACCTGAGACGAGGACACGTAGAGGAGTGTGGACACTGGACTCAGATGGACAAGCCGGCGGAGACAAACAGCATCTTGATTTCATGGCTGAAAGAGACACTGGAGGAGGCGGCAGGCCACAGCGTGGGCTCCAAACTGTGACAGAGCCACAGCAAAGTTCATCTCTTTCTGAACATCGCTTTTCTCTTCTATTGTATAATCCCACATGTAACATGTTGTTGTCTAGGACTGAAAGACGGCACCTTTGGTTTGGTAACGTTTGATGGACATTTTCTAACATTTCTGTCACAGTAATCAATAATCAATAAGTCAGATCAATAACAGCAGGGTAACTGATGATGAATAATGTTGTTCTGTTAATGAACCTTGAAAACATGTTAAAGTTCTACGTCACTAAACAGCTGTGAGTGTTTATTGTAGCAGCAGGAAACACACCGACTGACACAAGGAGACACAAAATGACCCCAGAGACACAGATTGACCACAAAGAGACGTATACTGACAACAAAGAATCCCAAAATGACCCCAGAGGGATAAAATGGCCACAAGGAGACAAACAAACTGACAATGAGATGCAAAATGACCCCAAAGAGACAAAATGTTCCCAGAGACCCAACAATGACCCCAAGGACACACAAAATAACCTCAAGGAGACAGAAAATCACCAAAAACAGACACTAAATGACAAAAAAGAGACACAAAATCACCAAAAAGAGACACTAAATGGCCACAAGGAGACAGAAAATCACCAAAAACAGACACTAAATGACAAAAAAGAGACACAAAATGACAAAAAAGAGACACTAAATGACCCAAAAGAGACAAAATGGTCCCAGAGACCCAACAATGACCCCAAGGACACACAAAATAACCTCAAGGAGACAGAAAATCACCAAAAACAGACACTAAATGACAAAAAAGAGACACAAAATGACAAAAAAGAGACACAAAATGACCAAAAAGAGACACTAAATGACCCAAAAGAGACAAAATGTGCCCAGAGACCCAACAATGACCCCAAGGACACACAAAATAACCTCAAGGAGACAGAAAATCACCAAAAACAGACACTAAATGACAAAAAAAAGACACAAAATGACAAAAAAGAGACACTAAATGACCCAAAAGAGACAAAATGGTCCCAGAGACCCAACAATGACCCCAAGGAGACACAAAATCACCAAAAACAGACACTAAATGACCAAAAAGAGACACAAAATGACCAAAAAGAGACACAAAATCACCAAAAACAGACACTAAATGACAAAAAAGAGACACAAAATCACCAAAAAGAGAAACAGAAACTGACAATGAGATGCAAAATGACCCCAAAGAGACCCACTAGATCAGATAAAAAACAGAGCAAGGGAGACAAAGCTGTTTTCTCACTTGAGCTCCAGAGAATCATACCTGGACATTGTCCCCAGTTTGTCCCCAGCCCACAACAGGAGCATTGTGACCTATGTTTGGGTTTGGTGACGTTTTGACATTTCACTGCAGAGATTTGGGAAAAACAAACTGAGGCAGAGACACACACGTTATGACCGACAGTCCTGATGGACAAAAATATGAGAATAAGGTTAATTCTCGTTCCCTTTAATGTTAAAGATTTATTCAACTGGTCTGGAAATGTAGACAAAGCTTTATGTGACAGGAGGTTTTAAAAAGACAAATACTCCAATATTAAGAAGAGGAACGTAGTGAGATGGGAAAATGATGTAAAAAATTGTAAATGAAAAGTGAATCAACCCTTTGTAACCTGGAGCGACGTCACTTTTCTTGAGCTGCTTTCAGACGCCTTTCACAAGTATTTAAACCTTTGAGACAATTGATGTGATTTCTTTAAAAATATGGGGAAAAAGGCAACGAGCAACTTGGTAAGAAATGACACACAAATTGCCAAAAAAAAAACATTTGGAAAATTATTTGGAAAAAAAAGTGGGGGAAAAGACAAAAAAAAAATCAGCAATAATTTTTTCACACATTCACTCAGGATGGAGACTTTCTATCTCAAGAACAAAGTAAATATTTAGCAAAAAAGTCACAATAAAGTCATTAAGAGCTCATATTACAACTTTTTCTTGTAATATATGAATTTTTCCTCTGAAAAATGACTTTTAAAATGTTGTTCAAACTCAAATTTTCACATCAATATATATTAAATATCTGTTTTTCCTCTTAATGCAGGAACCTTTTCCTTGAAGTCAGAACAATGTCGCCCTCTGGTGGTCGAGATGAGAACTGAACGTAAACAGTTTTCAGAGTTTTTTCTCCTCAAACAGCTTCTTCCAGGCCGGCATGATGTGTTCGTAAATTCTCTCGATCTGTAACACACAAACACAAACACACGTCAGGTGGTCAACACACGTTTAAACAAACAATGTCCTGCAGGAGTGAAAGTCTCTGCGTTTCACGGGGTTAAGATTCACGAAAAGTTGTCTTCATCTTTCCAACTGACCTTATTTTCACCTTTAGTATAAAATGACACATTATCTGCCTCTACACCTCCAACCTCCACAGACACACACAGGTTTAACCAGCCTGCTTATTCATTCAGTTATACATGAATTCAGTGTGTCATAGACTGGAGTTTAAATGTTGGTCATTTTGCTTTAAATCTTCGCTCAACATTTTAATACGATGATTAGCGAGTACACCATTATCTGTATCTGTATCTGTTCAGGAAGTGGGCCGTATTAAAACTGAAAGTTGGTGTTTTAAGCTTGAAATCATGAGTTGGGTCAACATTTTTTGGACATTTAATCAAC
Source organism: Epinephelus awoara (assembly GCA_035609425.1). Classification (NCBI taxonomy): domain Eukaryota; kingdom Metazoa; phylum Chordata; class Actinopteri; order Perciformes; family Serranidae; genus Epinephelus; species Epinephelus awoara. Next base: position 20,532,285 of record CM069317.1, read on the forward strand.
TTTTTTTTGACATTTATTACCATTTTTTGAGACAGTTTATCAATATTTTTTCAGACATTTTATTGATATTTTATCGGACATTTGATGAACTTTTTTTCAACCTTTTAATAATATTTCAGACATTTTGTCAACTATTTTTGGACATGTTATTTTTTTGGACATGTATTAATATTTTTCAATTATTCTATTGGACATTTGATGGACTTTTTTTCCCACCTTTTTAACAATATTTCAGACATTTTATTATTATTTTTGGACATTTTATTAATATTTTTTCTGACCTTTTAATCATATTTTATGGGCATTTTATCAACATCTTTTGGACATTTTATTAATCTTTTTTAAGCTTTTAATACTATTTTTTCAGACATCTTATTAACATTTTATTGGACATTTGATTAACTTTTAACCTTTTAATAATATGTGAGACATTTTGTCAACTGTTTTTCGGACATTTCCTTCTTATTTTTTAGGACATTTTATTGATATTTTTTGGACATTTTATTCACCTTTTTTTCTAAGCTTTTAATATTTTCACACATTTTATTAACATTTTATCAACTTTTTTTTGACATTTTATCAACATTTTATTTTGGATATTTTATTAATATTTTTCCGACATTTTATTGACATTTTATCAGACATCAAATGAACTTGTTTTTCAACCTTTTAAAAATATTTCAGACATTTTATTATTATTTTTTGGACATTTTATTAATATTGTTTTGGGCAAATTTCAATATGACAACTTTGACCATTCCATTAGTTTTTACTGTCTCTTTGGGATGACAGACACTTTTAGTAGCATGGATCTTTAAGTGTTTATATATATATATATATATATATATTTATAGTTTATCAAAAGTATATTATTTCAACATAAACAACTGCCATCATCCTCCATCCACTGACCTGTTCAGACTTCTTGACTCCGTATCTGAAAAGCGTCGCCTGGTGCTCGCTGTTATGAAACAGGATATCGAACGTCACCTCGCGCCCCATCATGTCGTCGATGGCCGGCTTCACCACTGTGTGAAAGTCCCGTGCCGAGAAAAAGTCGTCCAGCATGTTGCTGACCTGCAGCGTGTTGAAGGCAGATTCATCAGGACCACAAAGACTTTGACATTATTACAGTAATACATGATATTTATGAGTAGATTATTATTCGTCGTCTATGAGTAAGTTGACCTTGTATTTTTTCCCCAGCAGCTCCAGTGGATCCAGTTTGACCTCTGACCTCAAAGCTCGGCCAAAGAGCGGCAGCTTGGAGTCTGAATCTGACCAAAAAAATTAAGAAATTGCATTCATGAGAATGAGACAGAACATGTTCAAAGTAACCTTGACTTTTAATCATCAAAAGCTAACGTTGAGTCAAAGTGGATGTTCGTGCCAAATATTAGATATTCCTTCATGGTGTTCTTGAAAAAGAGCGCTCATGAGAATGACACTGACGCTTGGTCATAGTGACCTTTAGCTCTCGCCACTAAAATATCATCTATTCATTGTTGAGTCCAAATGGACATTTGTGCCAAATTTGAAAATATTGCCTCAAGGTGTTCTGAAGATGTTCTTTTCATGAGAATGAGACAGATGAGGTCACAGTGACATTAACCATTCATCTATAAACGAAAAATCTGAACAGTTTATAGTTGAGTCCAAGTGGACGTTTGTGCCAAACGTGAAGAATTTCCCTCAGTCACATTCAGGAAAATGAGACAGACGCATGTTCACAGTAACCTTGACTTTGAATCACCAAAATTGAATCAGTAAATTGTTGAGTCCAAGTTTCTCCTTTAAAAGAAATACGACAAATATATAATCAGTCCAGCAGGAAAACACCAACCTCGAGATGTCAGGTGGGCGACGTAAGGAACTCCATCTCTCTCTCCGTAGTACACTGCAAAATGAGAGAAGTATTTGTTCCTGCGATACTCCACGATGTCCCCCGGGAACAACTGGGGGTTGGAATGTTTCTGCGGAGACGACAAAGTGATTATCAATTTAATAACACCACAGAAAGAGTCAAGTTCCTCTCACAGTTTACATAATGTCATGTCTGATCTCAAGGCCTTATTGCGATATGGTGTCCACGAGAATGAGAACGCGATATCTCAAGAATTTCCTCGAGGGAATTTTTTCAAATTTGGCACAAACTTCCACTTTGAGTCAAGGATAAACTCATATGAATTTGGTGGTGAAAGGTCAAAGTTCAAAGACACTGTGAACCTGTCTGTCGCATTCTCGTGAACGCTGTACCTCAAAATCAGCTCGAGGGAATTTCTTCAAATTTGGCACAAATGTCAACCTGGACTCAGAGCTCAGGGTAAGTGACACCTCACAAAACATGTTTTTGGCCACAAATCAAGAATTCCTACATTAATTATGACAAAACTTCACACAAATGTCTAAAAGGATGAAATAATAAAGTGATGACATTTTATTTCCAAAAGGTCAGAGGTCAGCTTCACTGTGACATCATCATGTTCAGCATAGAACACTGTTCTGTCCATTATTCAGCGTCATATCAGAACTGTAAGAGGAACTTGACGGGGTCGTGCAGGCGTACAACCATGAAACCACGAAGAAAGCTGTTACAGTTTTAAACTTGATGTTTCCAAGCATTAAAATCTAAATGTTGATCAATGGATTTTGATACAAAAATACTTCTTTTTTTTGTTTACAGCTTTTGAACGACCCATTTGCTGCTCTTTAAGAGCTAAAAATACAACACGAGTCTGCGGTTTATCACACCTCCACAGTGCAAACTTTGTTCTTATTATCTGCACTTATGTCGTTAACAAAACTCTAAATTAAATTAACTTTTTATGAAAAGATAAAATCATATTTCATGCCGTACTCACCAGGCCCATGGGTTTAGGTATTTACTGCAGCTTTCTTCAGTCGTTTCTGAAATTAAATCCACAACACACACACAGGAACCCCCATCTGCTTTACATACCACTGCACTGATGTGACACTTAAAGATCACAAGTCTGTCACGGTCACAGCCCACTGACCTCACTCCCATCACCCTTCATCACACCTACGCATCCTCACAACCTATTTTAGCTTCACTCTGTGGTGTTTTAGCTTCACTTCAAGTGTCTCTGTGGGTCGGGTGATTTTTTGGGGGACATTCAGCACTTTATGTTTTTTTTACATCAGGGACCACCATGAGTCCCTCAGTGTCGTCGTCCCTCCACCTCTGGGTGTGTGCAGCAGGTGTTTCCTAAACAGAGAACATGAAAAGAGGAAGTAGCTTCAACGCAGCGTTAATCAGACGTGTTTTATTAGAGATGTGAAGGCACTGTGAGCAACACACCCGCCAGCCTCACTGTGGAGACACGTTTGTGTTTCTATTTGTGCAGGTTCCACCAACAAAATACAAAGAGTGAGCGTCAGAGTTCTTAAATGTTGTACAGAGCCAGGCTAGCTGTTTCCCCCCGCTCCCAGTCTTTATGCTAAGCTAGGCTAATCCTAAATGTTCAGAGGCCGAGAATGGCTGTGGAATGCCTTTTTCTTGAGATAACAAAACCATAGAAGCAACATTAATACTTGAATCTGGACGGCCATTTAAAACTAACATCTTACATTTAACACCACTACATCCATCACATTTTAAAAAAATTACCTTAAAAAACACGTATCTCTCTTTGTTTTTAATTCACCTTTGAAATTATCAAATGAAATTTCTTGATTTGCAATTTCAAATTTTTACTGACTGCTCAATTTCAATTAGGTTTTTTAAAAAATAAATAGAAAAAGACGAAAAAGAAAACGGATTCAGATTGCTAAAATCGGTCAAATTCAGATCTAAAAATTTAGGTTTCAGAATTAAAAAAAAAAAGTTGCTTCCGACTGCTCAATTTCGATTATTATTATTATTATTTTTTTAAATAGAAAAAGACGACAAAGAAAAAAGACTGATTGCTTAAAGCGGTCAAATTCAGATCCAAAAATTTCAGAATTAAAAAAAATGAAAATAAAAATAAAGTAGATTGAGGTTGCTCAAATTCAATTGGTCAAATTGAGACCCCCAAAATTAATTTTCAGAATTATATATATAAAAAAAAGTTTATTTGAAATTGAATTTTATTATCTAAACATTCACACTGAAAATTCGAATAGAACGTCAGCCAAAACATTAAGGCTTGATTGCCAAACCTGTCTTGGAATATTTTCAACTTGAATTTTTATCTATTTTTCTTTGATTTCAATTATGAAATTTTCATTTCTGGATCTAAATTTGTAAACATTGAAAAAACATTAAAATTCAGCTTTTGAAACTGCAAATCGAGAAATGTCATATTTTAGTTTTAAAAGATAGATTCACCACAAATAAATTGAGACGCACGGTTTTGAGGTAAAATACTTCAATGCTATGAATTCAGTGGCTGTTCAAATTCATGTATTCACGTCTCTAATTTGCTTCCATACAGGCTGATTTTCTCGTGATAACTGGTTAATTTATGTCGATTCAAAACAAAAGGAAGATTTCTCAAGATTACGAGACATTTATCACAAGAAATTAACTTAACTCCTTATATGAAGTACAGCCTGATATAATATCTATAATTAAGACATTTTTAGCCTCTATCAGCTGCTGCAGATGTCGCAGCGCAATCTATGCCTGCAAATATAAATAAAAAGAGGAACTACCTCCTGTTATCTCCAGAAAACAGTAATTAAGTTGTGATATTGAAAGCCTGATAAATTTAGTTTTCACATTTATATTTCAAAATGAGAGACAGCTACATCTTCATCTCATAGCTTATTAAACACGCAAATGATAATTACCAGCCACTTTATCAGGGACACCATGCTGGTACCAGGTGGGACCCCCTTTTTAATTCTTGGTGTCATAGATCCAACAAGGCGCTGGAAACACTCCTCAGAGATTTTGACATGATGACATCGCATAGTTGATCCATGATGAGAATCTCCCGTTCCACCACAGGTGTACCTAATAAAGTGGCTGGTGTAAACTAGTAATTAAGACCTTTTTTAAATTCAAAGAGGCTGATTTTCACTGAGTCTGGGCTGAAACAAGCGACACCATCGTCTGAGTTACTGAGAGAAAAGATCAGACGCATTGTCAGGATTCAAAGTCTTTAAATTCCAGGACATTTCAGGCTACACATAAAAAAAATCTGGTGCCAAGACCAACAAAATAAAGGCATGAAATTCTTCCAGAACAGCAGCATCTGTTTGATTCTGACTCGTTTGGACAGCGGGGCTCCCGAGCACCTCCATTTTACTATCTCTCATCATCCAGCCTGAAACGTCCTCAACTAACGTCATGGTTAACTTCATTTTGAACAGGTAGGAATTATGAGTTACTAAGTCGCTCGGACGTTGTTTGCCACTCACACTCATTATTAAACTAACTGACTTTTGGTTTTCAGGAGACGGAAAGCGCTCTCCTGGGATCTGACAAGTCGGGTGAGGCCGTGTTGGCTGGTGGGAACATTTCAAATGATGTAGCTGAAGCTGCGCAGGAATCCCGCTGATAAACTGAGTCCGATTGTTTCCTGGATTAAATTACAAAATCAACTTAAAGCTTGTGAGATAATGATCCGCCCTGCTAGTATGAAACAAAAACAATCCAGCCACATTTAGAAAATATAGATCATCTGTCGAGGAGAAAAATAAAGGTTTGGATTCAGCAGATTCAGATCAGCTTCATGACACACAGTTAGAAAACGTCACATTCGGACAGACCAGACGTCTGTGGACTGCATTTACTGAAGGAAGGAGGGACCACACCTCCTCTGATTCAACGTGTGTGTGTGATGTGAGTGTGTACACACCACACACACACACACACATATTAATGCCCCATTATAAAGTCAGTGCAGCGGTGAAGTCGTTCAGTCCGTTAAAGGCACCTGAGTTTAGCTCCAACCTGAGCTGGAGGTTCACCAGTGTATACAACACACACACACACACACACACACACACACACACACACACACACACACACACACACACACAGAATCTAAGTGTGTCCCTGACTCGGGCTCTCCTGAGTGTCTCTGCCCCAGCTGAGGCCGTTGATGGGCGCGTGTTTGTCCCAGCTGTCCGTGTTGTGCCCGTGTTTCCTCTGGTGGCGCTTGTAGTTGTCCCAGTGGCCCGTGGTGTAGTCGCACTCGGCACAGGCGTACGGCTTCTCGCCCGTGTGCCGCAGCATGTGCCTCTTCAGGTTCATGCTTTGGTTGCAGGAGTACCCGCAGACGCCGCAGTGGAACGGCTTGGCGCCCGAGTGGATGCGCTCGTGCCGCCGCAGGTTGGCCAGGTTGCCGCAGGCGTAGCTGCACGACGGGCACTGGTAGGGCTTCTCGCCTGTGTGCACGCGCAGGTGGCGCTTGAGGTTGTCGAGGTGCGAAGAGGTGTAGGGGCAGTGCGGGCAGCGGTGGGGTTTCTCCTCTGAGTGGGTGTGGGCGTGGCGGGCCAGGTGGTTGGGGTAGTGGGACAGGAAGGGGCAGTGAGGGCAGTGGTACAGCTTGGTGCCACGCTGACCCCGCCGGGATCCCCGAGGCCCGGATTCATCTTTCGAGAGCAGGTCCAACGAGCAGCGACGACACACCTGAAAATGAACATAGAGGACAAGGTCAGAGGTGCTGCTGAGGACGGAGGAAACACATCATCCTCACTTTGACAGCAGACAACAGAAGAGTTGATAAAAATGTGCGAACACTTGTCGACATGACGAGTTAAGGTACGAATAATTAATTAGCCTTTATTGTTGTTGGAACTAACATATGTAGCTAGCGTAGCTTAGCTAGTATTAACATGTTATCAGACAGGTGCTACAAAATCTTGTATATATTATCACCATACATTGGGAAAAAATGCCACTTTGGGAAAGTGGAAATCTGTGGTCGTCTCAGAGTAGTCACTATTAAAAACAAACACATCGTACAAAGTAGATGTTTGTGCCAAATACTAAAAAATTCTCTCCAGGTCCTCTTGAGATATGGCGTTCAAGAGAATGAGACAGTCACAAGGTCACAGTGACATTTGACCACCGATTTCTAATCAGTTCAGCGTTAAGTCGAAGTGAATGTTTGTGCCAAATTTTAAAAAGTTCCCTCAAGGTGTTCTTGAGATATCGGGTTTACAATAATGAGACAAGTTCACAGTGGACTCTGACCTACGACCACCAAAATGTAATTAGTCCACAGTTGATTCCAAGTGGAAATATGTGCCAAATTTGAAGAAATTCCCTAAAGATGTTCTTGAGAAATCACTTTCACAAATATAAAGACAGAAAAGGTTACAATGGATTTGATGTTTCACCTATGACCACCAAAATCTAATTAGTCCACAGTTGATTCCAAGTGGACATTTGTGCCAAATGTTCACAGTAAGCTTGACTTTTAAGCCCCAAAATCTAATTAGCTAATTGTTGAGCCCAAGTGGACGAAGATATTCCCTCAAGGTGTTCTGAAGACATCGTTCTTCCCAGATTGAGACAGACAAGGTCACAATAACCTTGACCTTTGATCTATGGTCACAAAAATCTAACCAATTCATAGTTTAGTCCAAATGGACATTTATGCCAAATTTAAGAAATTCTCTCCAGGTGTTCTTGATATATCATGTTCAAGAGAATGAGACAGTGACAACTGAACACCAATTTCTAGTCAGTACATCGGTGAGTTCAAGTGAACGCTCGTGCCAAATATAGAAAAATTCTCACAACGTGTTCTTAATATCGCTTTCACAAAAATGAGATAGACAAGGTTACAGTGACCTTTGACCACCAAATTCTGGTCATCCTAGTTATTCTTGACTCAAAGTAGACGTTTGTGCCAAATCTGAAGAAAATTCCCTCATGGTGTTCTTGCGACGACAGATTTTAATTAGCTTAAAGAAGCTGTTCATCTCCCTGTCAAATAAACTAATCAAATAAATATTTTCTGGAAACGTACCTGTCCTCCGTCGCCCTCCACCTCCCCCTCGGCCTTGTCCCCCTCCAGGTCGGCCTCCTCCAGGGTGAGGCCACACATCCGGCAGCACAGGGGGAAGAGCAGGACGGGGAGCGGGGCGGAGGGAGAGCCGAGGCCCCCTAAAGTCTGGAGGTAACCTGAGTTCTGGGACACTCGCAGGGTCAGGTCTGATACGACTGTGGGAACAAGATCAAGAGAGAACATATTCTTTCATTTGAAAACATGAGAAAACCTCCCTCAGAAAAGAAAAGAGTCACACTGCAGTGTTTACTGATAATAAGAAACTAATCCTCCAGCTTCAGCTCAAACTTCCTCATTCTACTTCTTCTTCTATACTCGTCTTTAAATATAAAAATCCCTCCTGGTTTTCATTTCCTGCAATGCTCTGACTTCCTCACTGGCACCTTCATCAGTCTGAGTTTGACTTATGTTTCTCAGGTATTCGGGATGATTATCAGCTTCACACACGTAAGAATGTTGTGAAGCAGCTGAACTCAGCAGAGGTAAGTTTCAGGGCGATAGGCACTCAACCACGGAGACCTTCTCTTCCTCATTTTTCAAACCCGTTCAGTTTCGACTCACTGGTTCCTCTTTTCTGATCACTGCTTCCAACATTAGGATTTTCCCCTGCAGGCTAAAAATAAAAACTAGAATTACCGCCATGTGGTCGAGTTCTCTTTCAGTGAAAACATGGACGCGCCACACGCAGAAGATCTATACAAATGTCTCCCCTTCTGTTCCTGAGATATGACGTTAAAATATGATGACGCAGGCGTTTGTACCTTCTTCACTTTCAGCTTTTTTCCGTCTCCCCCGTCGTTTCTCCTTCTCCCTCCTCTGCGGCCTCTCCTGCGTGTGCATGCGCTGGTGCCTCCGCAGGTTGCCAAGCGAGCTGCAGGCGTAGCTGCACTGGACGCAGCGGTACGGCTTCTCCCCGGTGTGGGTGCGGGCGTGGCGCTGCAGGTTGACGAGCTGCGCCGAGGCGTAGGGGCAGACAGGGCAGTGGTACGGCTTCTGGCCGTCGTGGGTCCTCATGTGGCGCTTCAGGTGATTGGAGTAGCGCGAGGTGAAGGCGCAAAGCGAGCAGGAGTACAGTTTGGGAGGGGCGTCGGCGGCTCCGCCTGTCTTGCCTGCGCCTCTCCTCTTCCTGTCCGAGTCGCCGCCGATGGTTCTGTCGGCCTCGATCGAGCCCTCCGCCTGAGAGGAGTCGATCGAGGCTTCCTGCTGGAGGCCTTCCTCACAGGTGAGACAGTAAAGCTCCGCCCCCAGGTCCAAGCCCACACCTGGAACAAAGTAAGTCACATTTATGGGTGTCATTACTTATAATAACCCACCAGTGTTCAAACCCTGACAACTCTGAGTCTATGCCACGTCACCCAACTCTCTGGTCTTTGTCTGACTTTTTTTTTTGTCTAAAATTACGAGTTAAATCTCAAAATATTTCCATTTTATTTTCATAGATTTATGACTTTATTCTCATGGATTTAGGCCCTGATCACACAGAGAGAGGACTCGAGTCTGAGGACTCTAGAGAGAAACAGAGTGAGACGGGCACAACGTTTACCGAGATCTAAACCTGCCCCCAGCGGCGTGTCTCCCAGCAGCTGACCGCACCCTTTACAGGAGAGGAAAGCTGGGAAGGTGGAGTCCGTTGGTGCGGAGGGGTCGTCCTCCACGCTCAGAGAGAACACCGTCATACCTGAGGAAGAACAGAAATCAGTCACATGTGGAGATAAGAGGTGCTCAGACTGCAGCTGTTACTCTCCATTAAAACACGACCTCTGCTTTTCCATCCAGTCTTACACTGAGGCCGACAGACATGTGGAAGACACACACGTTTAATAACAGCCCTTACAGAGCAGGTCTGACAGAGGCCCGGGGGAAGGACGTGTCCTGTTTGCTCCTCTTTATTTGCTTCTTAACAAGACCAGTCAGGTTTGGCAGGACTCTACAGTTTGGTTACACCTTTGATTTACAGTCACTAACGCTGCGCTCACATGGAGTCAGACGAAACAACTAAGCAACCAATGAAATCTTGCTGACCAAGAGTAGCACCCAACGCCCGACGTCACGTTCTCCAGGCGTGTGTCCCGCCCCCAGAGGAACATTTCATTGAATGATTATATTAAAGTCAGGTGATGTTAGTCTTCAGTCTTACAGCTGGACTGAAAGGTTTCCTGTCAAAACTTTCGAGTATTTGTTATCTACTGCTGAACATACCACATGATGTGGTGTGTGTGTGTGTGTGTGTGTGTGTGTGTGTGTGAGACTGACCTGACTCTCTGTCCAGCCCCATGATCTCAGAGTCTCCAAACTCCAGCTCTCCGCTCAGCAGGAAGTCACTCTCCAGAACCAGGCAGCCCGGCTCGCACACCACCGCCCCGTCCTCCGAGTCCACTGAGCACAAACATGAACACGGATTAAGGCCCAATCCCAACACCCCCCCTTGTCCACTATCTCTTGGCCCTCAAAATGAAGCAACGAGGGGAAGGGGCGAAATCTTTCCCACAGAATTGGGACACCACTCACTACATCGGTTACGTTCACACATACGTAACTATTTTAAACAGGAAGCTGCGAGCCATCTACATTTCCAACCGACATCTACACTGAAGTCTCCGGTTGAGTTCATCCTACCGATCACGTTTGCCACATTCATCATGTTTCGTTTGATGAACGACAGACGACGGGGAACTTCCGCTAGCTGGCAGCATAGTTATGCTAGCTGGCGTGTTATCGTAATGTGAAAAATCCGACAGTTTTGCAGAACAGGACAGATGACAGACATCAGATAGTGCGAGCTAGCTAGCTAGCTAACAAGCAACCTGACGACGGTAACGTTAGCTATGTATGAACTTTTCCCCCGTCTCTTGCTCGGTGCAGGGTTCCTACACATTTGGAATCTCAAAATTCCATACTTTTCCATACCCAAATTTCCAGACTTCTCAGGGTTTGTTTTCTTTTCCAGAGAATACGCGACATCTGAGTAACTATATCAGCGTATCATATTTCACATCATATTTAATTATTCTTAATAGCCGATTGTAGCCAAGTACCATAATGCAGTGATGCAAACACAGGCATGGTGAAAAAAGAGAGAGCCTCTGAACTTCTAGGGGGGTCCGGGGCCATGCCCCCCCCCAGAAGAAAAGTTTGACTATTTTAAAGTTAAAATACATCAATCTGGTGCACTTCAGGAGCAAATTTAGGAGGCTAGCTATATGAAGAACTTCGTGTTTCTGTAAACAATTTTGGCCACAGTAAGCTAAATATCTAAAATATGCATTAACCAAGCTAAAAAGGCCAGAGAATGTCATGAGCATGAGTGACAGTGTTAAAAACACAAACAAAAGCAATATAGGCTATATGTTAATAGGTCAGTATTAATATTTTATCGTTCCAAGTTTTCTATTTCCACTCTGGTTTTAAACTGTTTTAAAACAGTTTCTAACAAACAGAGAGATGGTTTATAACCACACTAAATACATATCCTAATGATGATTTTAGCTGCATTTTAATGGTGTAAACTTTATTTTATCCTCAGAGTGACAGCTGACAGTGTGGATGATTTTATACTCTGCAGCTCAGAATAACTTGAGACACCTGATAACTGGAAATAAAAACTAAAGAAATAACCCACATTGTTAATTAGCTCCCGTGATTATAATATAACATTTCGATCAGATAGACCTCATCAGTCATTAACTACTTTTACACTCTTTGGTTATTTATTTGGTTAATTATTTTAAAGTTATTTTAAAGTTCAATTACAGTATGTGATATTAAGAATGATTTCATCCTGTCATCAAACTAAATAGCGAAAAATACTCTGTACTTAAGTCATAATAATTCTTAAATGTGCCTTAGCCTACTTTTAATATTTGAAAATTATTTCCAGTTTCTACATCTGTTAAATCAGACAAGCTGATGTTCGCAAAATTATTGACAAGGATTTTTTTTATCTGTTTTTTATTCTGTTGTAGCCCGTGATTACAGGCTGTTGTTACTTAGTTGAAAATAACTGTTTTGCTGCCACTGAAACAGAAGTTTTTTTGACAGATAGGCTACCGTTTCATCTCATATGAGTATGAGTTCATGATGGATGTCGCTCCTAATCAACAACTCCGCCTCTTTAACATGAATGCGCTCATTGCTGGAAAACAGAGATGACAGAGCGAGTTGATAACCAGCTTTGTAGTACTGGTTATCCTGGATGGGCGCTGTTAGGCTCTGTGAAGCCAGCTCACCTAAAGAAAGCCTGGCTATGTTAAACGTGCATCGTAGTACAGGCCGACCGGGGGAGAGCGAGTATCAGAGCGGAGACAGTGGAGTGACGGACGGCGGGAGAGAGAAAGGCAGGCGAGCAGTGACACACATCCTGCGACTTTGCTTTACCTGCGACAGCTGTTTTAGGTTTATTCTCCCCTTCCTCAATGCAGTTCCATCATGTAACGTGACAAAAATAGGATTTATTATGAATCGTTAAGGGCATCTGTCAGTTAAATTATTTTTGGAAATACCTCATTTTCTATTTTAGAAAACAGTATTTTAGAACAGTGGTAATAGTCTGGAAACACAAATATTTTTCCATACTTTATTTTTCATTTTCCATACTTTTTAATACCTGTAAATTGATCAAATTTATTTCCATACTTTTCCATACTTGCGTAGGAACCCTGTCGGTGGTAGCCATGGCGACGTCTACCCCTTGCTGGCAAGTCAGCATCTGAAATCCCTCGCTCTGAAGGGCTAGTTTCATGCACACTACCCCTTGTTATGCCCCCTACACGCAAAAAGGAATTGGGACACCACTACCCTTTGCGGGAACGCGCAAATCCAGGGATGGGGCCAAGGGAGGGTATTGGGACGGGCCCGAAACACATTACCACACACTTCACCAGAGTAGTAAATACAAACATGGAGGAGGGCGTGAGGTTTGGGGGTCAGCTTCACTGAGTCAAGTCCGAAAACATACAAGTCTGGTTCAGACTGTTCATATAAGCATCAACTACTATGACCTTTTGTTTGGCTGTGACGAAGAGTTAAACATCCTGGACAGAAGTGAAGAGAAGAAGACGGACACGAGAGTAGAGGAGGTGGAGGAGGAAGCCAGAGAGCAGAGTGAGGAGAAGAGGAGAGGACGACGAGCAGAGGAAATCAGTGAGGATGAGATAAGTGCAGAGGAGGAAGAGTTGGAGGCTGAGAGAGTCAGGAAAAGGAAGAGCGATGAAAGGGAGACAACACAGCGCTGACGATCTGTAATGACTTTTCCCCAGTCCTTTAATTTCAAGTGGAGCATCAAGAGTCCCTAAAGGCAAAAGCTGAGTGACACCTGCTTTGTTCAGAGCCAGGTGATTTTTGGGAAGGGCTGTACTGACGCACTCTGAAGACACTGACACTGAAGACAAAACAAGAGATAAAAACTGATGTGAGAGCGCACACGTTAGGGAAAAAAAGGAAGGGAATGACAGAGAGAGAAGTCAAACAGGAAGCGATGGAAGAAAGAGAGGAAGAGGAGCGGAGGGAGGTCAAGCAGGGGCCTGCGAAGAGGAAGTGGAGACAGGAGGCTGAGAGGAGGAAGAGAGGAAGTCCAGCTGAGCCAAAACATTCAGGATGAGATAACACACAAACACATCCACTCAAAGGAAGACATGTCTCTCACAGTGCTCCTCTATCAGAGGCCACAGCAGCTTCTTTACGCAGAAGGCGGCTGATCTTGTTTAGCTGCTAACTGCTACCAGCTACTTTTTAAATCTCCTGCAAAATATCGTGGTGCCCCTTATCCCGTCCTGTCGACTCTCCTGTTCATACAGACATTGATTTGACACTGTGACTCGTCTGACTCCTGTGTTGTGTCCAAGACTGTTTCCCCTGACCCAGACCCTGAGTCCTTAAGGTGCGGACACACCACACCAACATCAAAGAACTAGCGCCTCACGTCACCCTGTGTCAGTTGCATTTGAACACACTACACGGACTACATCCGACGGCCAAGTAGCACGTACATTCTGCACCTGCATTAGAGAGAGCGGAGTGAGAGAGTGGTACATCCTGTAAGCCGAAGGGTTTCCTCCATCGCAGCACCTCCACGGACTATTACATCCAGACGGTCCTGGTGTTTCCTCCGCAGGCTCCACTTCACTCAGCTGCCCGATAAACCCGCTGCTTCTTCCCACTTTAACCTGAATAACAAACCAGGGCTCGGTGCTCCGGTTGGATCCAAACGGAGAGCCGGGGTTAGCTAACGCTCTGCTAGCCGCTCCTAGCTAGCTCCGGTTTGTTATTCAGGTTAAAGTGTGAAGAAGCAGCGGGTCTGTGGGGCAGCTGAGTGAAGTGGAGCCTGAGGAGGAAGCACCGGTTAGCCCCAGTTTCACTACAGGCAGATTCACTCGCTACAGGGGCGAGGAAATAAAACCTGAACAGCCAATCAGAGTGATCTCTCTCACCGACAAGCTCCGCCGCCGATTCATCATGCTCAATTGGCCGAAAAGCCGCCGCCGCCTAAGTGCCGACAGTGCGGGACACACTGCAAAAACTAGGCCGACGCTCACCGACTTTGGTCGACACCCGACCATTGGCTTGGTGTGTCAGGGCCTTAACGCTGCTTTTAAACCGCCGCACCTTAACTTGCATTGGACGACAATTTCAATGCAGGACATGCAGGTCTTGTTGCGAATCTCTGGTCTGACCTGGGCTTTATAATGTTTACAATGAATATGCTCTGTTCTGTCAACACTGGATTGTGTTAACATGCTAACATGCTAACTGGCTAACGAGACCATCTTCCTGCTTCCGTTTTTGATTGACGTTTACAGACGACCTCAGGGTTCCCGCACATTCTCAATGGACAGAATTTCAAACGTTTTCCGTCACTTTCCAAGGACCCGCACAGAACAAAATATCTTGCAGAACTTCTCGGGCATTTTTCAAACATATTTTCAGCTAGCTGGCGTACACAAGAACATCGGGAGCGAGTGAAGAAACGTAATGGTGAACAAAACTCTGTCAAACATCGACGCATCTTCGAGCTACCAAAAAAAATTCCAAGACCTTTCCAGGTCTAGATAATGCGTTTGTGATATTCCACAACTTGTCAAAGTGTTCCCTGGCTGGCTGTTAGCAGCAGTCTTTGCAGTGCGTTCAAGTGCAACTTTTGGGCTGAGACTATCGGCTCTTGTTGCTGCTTGTTCCCTGACGTCAGGATGGTGTGTCCGGGCCTTAAAGGAGGGTACAGACAGTGAGGAAGGGATCAATCCTACAGTGTCAATATGAGAAACCAGCTAGGCGACATTTAATACAGAGCTTGTGTTTGCTCGCAGGGTCCTGTGATCCTCTGCTGACTTTCAACATGTATATCTCCACAATAACTGGGCTGATTTCAACCATTCAAACTGCATTTGAGACGTTCACGTCCATGATATTTTTCACAGTTGAACTGAGAAGACAACTCTTAGTAATCTCTGACAATGTTGGTTTGTATACAAAGTCAACACAAGGCTAGACATGGACCCTGGGAGCACACACATTTCCTTACTTTACCTTGGCTGCTCTTTAAATAAACATGTATGTTAAAGTTTTACTTGGACACAGACCAACACAGAGCCACTTCCTTAAAGTGTGCTCCAGAGACGGACCGCAGCAGCTGGAGGACAGCACCGTACACTCACGTTTCACCGGCTGGGGGTTGGATTGTTTCCTCCGCGGCATCTTCGCCTCTCGTCGCCCGGGATCCTGCTCTGCTTGTGGGGCGACACCGCTCACACGGCGGGCTCAAGTCCGTCCGTCGGTCCGTCTGTCCGTCCGCCAGCCAGGCAGCCAGCTAACTGCATGTCATCATCATCATCGCCTCCTTCCTCTTCCTCTTCCTCCGAAGGACAGTAGCAGCGGCGGTGTCATCGCTACCAGCTACTGCCTGAAACGGAGCGACAGCAGCACCGCTTAAAACCCGCTTAACCTTCATTTTAATTAATTAAATCACAAACTAAATCTCATCCTCGTGGCAACGTCATGCTAAATAACATTAAACACACGTCTGTCACTTTAAACTAAACCCCGTGAGTCATTATTTGTTATTGTTCCGCAGTAAATAGACGCAGCCATCTTGTTAGCCACCTAGCTAGGTCACCTCCTCAACTTCAACATTCACGGTTTAACCGTTAAAACTACAAATTCTGAATTAAAAACACACCTGTAAATGTCGCGCCGCTGTTGAACACACCTGTGATGACGTCCCCACAAACACTGCCGTCCACAAAACGTCGCTAACTGCTTCAAAAACGAGTCTTTTGTTGCCAAACGCGCTGCTGACAGAGGTACGCCGGGTCCGGGCTCCGCATGACGTCAGGGGCAGGGGCAGAGGATTGTGGGAGTCGTAGTCCTTATATGACGTCTCATCAACAACAATACACGTCCTGTTTATTTATTTATTTAATTTCTTCTTTTTTATGTCTTTATTTAATAAATAGAAATAAAAAACAAATTAATGAATACAAAAAATAAATTTAATAAATATAAATAATTAAAACAGTATTTTATATTATATATTATCAAAAATTACTAAATTACTAAATTTAATTTATGAAATAAAAATCATCATCAGAAATTATTGTATGCTAGTAGAACTAAGTACATACACCCAAGTGGTCTACCAAGTACAATTTTGAGGCACCTTACATAGTACTTGAATAAGAAGTATTTAGTTCCTTTTTTTTTTTTTATTTAAAAAAAGTACTGTTAACACACTGTAAAATAAATGAATAAATAAATAAATAAATAGAAATAAAAATACTCTGTTAAAAGTCCAGCATTAAAAATGTTATTTAAGAACGATAACACACTGTAAAAATGAAATAAAATAAAATAAAAACAAATAAAATAAATAAAAAGAGTCCTGTATCAAAAATATTACTTAAGAAAAATGAATAAGTATAATCAGGAAAATTTACTTAAAGTATGAAAAGTAAAATTTGCCAATGCAGAAAAGTGTAAAAAATAATAATAATGATAATAATAATAATAATAATAATAATAATAATAATAATAATAAAGGAAATAGGAAAATAACAAAAATCAAAATTCTAAAAAAAACGGAAAAAAAGAAAAGAAAATGTGTTGAATGTTTATCAGAATAGTTGCCAATTAATGTTTTGTCAATCAGATTAATTGACTAATCATTTCATCTGCTTGTATAAACTGTTTGCAGCAAAACATCAGATTTGATAAACTCTACTTATGTTCTTTTATGCAAAAATCTTCATTTATTAATTTTTGGGTAGTTTAATTTATAACAAAACATCAGATTTTATGAACTTGCCTTATGTTTTTATGCAAAACTCTTAATTTGTAAAATAACTAAGAACTTAAACTAGCATAAAATGGCATGAAAAGAAAATACTCAAAGAAAAAGTACCTCAAATTTGTACTTCTGTTCAGTACTTGAATAAGTGTACATATGAACACTGTGAATACTTTACTTGTGTATTTTTTCCACATTATAATAATAACTTGGCCATGCACCTTTTTTTGTGTTGTGACGTGTTCCAATAAAGTTTGAAGGAAAAAAAAGAAGCAGTTTAGTGGCTATTGAGATGCTTACTATAAAAAAATGTTTTTGTTTGTTTGTTTGGTTAGTTATAAAAATCTCCGCATTATTCATTAAAGCATTAAATATGATAGTATAGGTAAATATCATAAAACAAAACAGAATAATACAAGAATAATATGAAAACGGGTAATATTTGAATGAAATAAAAATAACAAAAAAGTATTATAATAGTACAAAAACTTAAAAAAAAATACAGTTGTAAACATTTAGAAACTAACGCAAGCATTAATATTAATAATAACTCAACTCTATTAGTGTAGGGGTATTCAGAGAAATAACATACACAAAACTACAATCTGTATGGTGCTTTTTAAGCTTGTTTATTGTAATTAAATTCAATAATAAATATAATACAATAGTGATGATCAGACAGTGAAGTTTACATTAACTAGAAACACATCAGTCAGCTATACATGTATCAGTCACATCTATTTCAGAATCAAAATTATGTTGCTTAGTGTATCACTGTGTTCAATTTCTATGGCTTTACAGATATGTGAAGTTATAATAATATTTTAAATGATATTTGTTCTTGCAGTTTAATCAGTATTTACATTTGCAAAATGCTAACATCTACATCAGATAGGTCTGTGTTAATGTACCACAATACCACAAGGCTCTATCCTGGGTCTTCTACTTTTCTCTATATGTTACCACTTGGGGTTGCATCCAAGATCCCAAAAAAATCCAACAGAACGAAACACTCTGACAATATTTAGGGTTTAATCACGAGTCCACCATGGCCTCAAACCTATATGTCACTGTTAGCTGTGACCTCAAATCTGTGGTCTTTTGGTGCTACATAAACAAATTAAAACTTTATTTATTTAGCACCTTTCACAGACAAAATTGGAAAAGATACAGATCGGACAATTTTTATGGCGTAACACAAGGCTCTGTCCTGGGTCCCCTACTTTTCTCTCTATGTTACCATGAGCGGTTGCATCCAACATCCCTAAAAGCCCCTTGTGGTGCTATATAAACAAATTTAAACTTTATTTATTCAGCACCTTTCAAACACAAAATTGGAAAACAAGACCAGATATTTGGTATGGTGTACCACAAGGCTCGATCCTGGGTCTTCTACTTTTCTCTATATGTTACCACTTGGGGTTGCATCCAAGATCCCAAAAAAATCCAACAGAACGAAACACTCTGACAATATTTAGGGTTTAATCACGAGTCCACCATGGCCTCAAACCTATATGTCACTGTTAGCTGTGACCTCAAATCTGTGGTCTTTTGGTGCTACATAAACAAATTAAAACTTTATTTATTTAGCACCTTTCACAGACAAAATTGGAAAAGATACAGATCGGACAATTTTTATGGCGTAACACAAGGCTCTGTCCTGGGTCCCCTACTTTTCTCTCTATGTTACCATGAGCGGTTGCATCCAACATCCCTAAAAGCCCCTTGTGGTGCTATATAAACAAATTTAAACTTTATTTATTCAGCACCTTTCAAACACAAAATTGGAAAACAAGACCAGATATTTGGTATGGTGTACCACAAGGCTCGATCCTGGGTCCACTACTTTTCTCTATATATTACCTCTCAGGATTGCATCCAACATCCCAAAAATAAAACAGAACAAAACACTTTGACGATATTAAATTTAGTTAGTTAACTGAGAACTCAAACCCATGGCCTTTTGGTGCTACATAAACAAATTTAATCTTTATTTATTTAGCACACAATTTGGAAAAATTATTGACCGCACATTTAGTATGGTGTACCACAAGGCTCTTTCCTGGGTCCACTACTTTTCTTTATATGTTACTGCGAGGGGTTGAACCGCACAAATCCAACAGAACCAAACACTCAATATTTCAATCATGAGTCCATCATGGCCTCAAACTCATCAATCCTCTGTCGGGTGTTTCCTCTCCGGATCCTCCTGTAGGACACGGTTTTATACTTTGAGGATTGTCGGCTGCCGTTCTTGTCATCCGCCTCACCGTTCATATTGTGAGAGGTTTGACCTCCTTCTTCTTTGTCCCCTTTGTCCTCCTTCACTTTCATCTCAGGGTTTTCTGTGCTGGATGAGTTTTGGGTTGGACTGAGCTCTTCACTGTCTTGTCCAGCCACTAACGACGGCTCGGCAGCTGCATCCATCAACAACACTTTCTCCTCCGACCTGCAGCCTGATGCCGGACAGAAGAAAGTATTATCTGTGACTTTTTGTTTAATTAAAATACGCTTTAAAGGTTAAAGCATGCAATGAGGTGATTTAATTGGCTCTGTGGAGCTTTCTATTTTCCATTATTGTTTGCTTTTGGCAGAGTGAGTGTCATCTTTGTGGAATTTTAATTAGATTTTAATGAATGAATTAACTCTCTGGCCTGAATCTCCGCTGTGAGTAATTGTGTTTCCAGCCAATCACAGCTGCAGTTATGTAAGGTCCTCTGCAAACTCTAAAACAAAGTGAAAACAATTAACAAAACAACAAAACAACTTCCAGCAGAATGTTAAAACACTTACTGCAACAATTAACTAACACACTGTGACGTTAATCACAATTTCTAATCATGCATTTAGAGGGGACTTACATGGGTTTCTCTTTTTTGTAATTTCTATTCTGTAAATGTTTTAATTTGTAAAGAAGTGTAATTAAACTTAAACTTGCTATATAAATAAAATTATTATTATTATTATTATTTCCTTTACTACAGATAACCTAATGAGGATTCATCTTGTACTTTTCAACTGAGTCAACTTATTTTTTCTATTAAAAATTTCTCATGCAATTAGTTTGCCAGTTTCAAGTCAGATTCATTTAAATTTATCACATTCACAATTATTAACAGCATATTATTATAAATCAAATGTTAGGAACTTGATTTTTTTGAAATAATAAACATCACAAAAATCAGCCTAACATAAATTTGGCTGAACTTAATTTCTTAAATTTGTCAGACTTTTTGACTTATTTTAAAATTCAGTAAATCTAGGCTTCCTTTTTTTTTTTAAATACAGCTCTTCCAATTTGGGTTAATCTAAAGAAAACTGATTTCAAAATAACAGATTATGTCAGTTTATTTGAACTTATTTTTTTCTATTAAAAAAAATCTCATGTAATTAGTTTGCCAGTTTCAGGTCAGATCAACTTAAATTTATCATATTCAGATTCATTTATAACTTATAAACAAACATTGAACGTTAGGAACTTGAATTATTGAATGATTAAACATGATATTAATCCTAACTTGCATTTGGCTGCACTTCAATTCATATCGTCACACATTTTGACTTAAATTTGAATTGACTAAATTTAAAAACAACTCCTGTTGAGTAAAAGTTAAGTAATATTTTAAGGCACCTAAATAATTATGTTAAACGACTGTTTTTGTGGGGCGATTTTTATAAAATCAAACTCATTCTTAGTCTGCATTTTTCATCAGTGGCCGTATTTACATTCTTTAGTTTCGCCCTTAAATAGTAGCTCTCATTGTTAGTGGCGGGGTCCGCCACTCCTTCCAGTCTTAACGAGTGTAAGAATGTAGCTTGTGGTTACCTGCGTGTAGTTCAGGTGTACTCTCTCGGGTGCTGTCGTCAGCTGCTGTTTCACCTCGTTGTCCTGAATCAGGAAATGATGTCAGTCGCTCCTGTTCCTCCAGACTCTGTATTCCCACCTCTGTCAGATCCAGAGGAGCATCGACAGGCTGGTTCAGGTCTGTGTGGGTCAGAGGAGCAGCTTGTGGTGGAGCTTCCTCTGTCTCGTTGTCGTTGCTCGGTGATGTGAGATAAACGTCCCCGTTCTGGTTCTTGGCAGCGCCCGAGTCTTTCTCTTCTTCTGTGGGAGCTTCGTTTGGTGTTTGTGCTCCAGCATGACTCAGCATTTCAGGACACTGTGACTGATGGAGCTGGTTGGTTGGCTCAGTGTTTGGCTCCTTTGTCAACTCTCTTTCTTCTTCTTCTGCATTTACTTCTTGGTCAGCTGAGGCCGCCATTTCTTCTCCTTTTCCGTCGATTTTTTGCTCTTCTTCGTTCTCTGTGACTTCGTCGACTTTTTCCTTCATCTCTTCTTCTTTTCCTCCGATCTGTTGTTTTCCTTGCTCTTGTTTCTTTGCCTCTGTTTCTTGGTTTTCCTCCATCTCTTCTTCTTTTCCATCAACATTTTGCTCTTCTTCCATCTCTGCAAATTTGTTGACTTTTTCCTGCAACTCTTCTTTTACATCAACTTGTTTTTCTCGTTCTTGGTTCTTTGCCTCCTTTTCTTCTTTGTCCTTCATCTCTTCTTCTTTTCCACCAGTCTGTTCTTCTATTTGTTTCTTTGTCCCAGCTTCTTCGACTTCTTCTAGATCCTTTCCTTTCCCATCCACCTTTTGTTCTTCTTGTTTCTCTGCCTCCTTTTCTTCTTTGTCCTTCGTCTCTTCCTCTTTTCTATCAGCCTTTTGCTCTTCTTCGCTCTCTGCAACTTCCTCTTCTTTAAATTCAACCTTTTGTGTTTCACGTTCTTGTTCCTTCACCTCCTTTTCTTCTTTTTCTGCCATCTCTACTTCTTTTCCACCAGTCTGTTCTTGTTCTTCTTGTTTCTTTGCCTCAGTTTCTTCGTTCTTCTCCATCTCTTCATTTCCATCCAACTTCTGTTTTTCACTCTCTGGTTTGAGTTCATCCTCAAACTCTTCTTCTTTTCCATCAGCATTTTGTTCTTCTTCTTCCGTTTTCTTTACCTCCTTGTCTTTGTTTTCCTCCATCTTTTCTTTTCCACAGAGCTTTTGTTCTTGTTCATTCTCTGCCACTTCGACTTCGTCCTCCAGCTCTCCTTCTTTTCCATCTTTGTTCACTGCAACTTCGTCGACCGTCTCCTCTGACGTTTCATCTTTTCCATCAACCTTCTGTTTTTCTTGTTCTTGTTTCTTATCCTCCTTTTCTTCTTTTTCTGCCATCTCTTCTTCTTTTCCATCAGTCTGTTCTTTTTGTTTCTTTGCCTCAACTTCCTCGTTTTCCATCATCTCCTCTTTTCTATCAACCTTTTCTTCCTCTTTGCTCTCTGCAGTTTCATTGACTTTTTCCTCCAACTCTTTGTCTTTTAAATCAACCTGTTTTTCTTGGTCTTGTTTCTCTGCCTCCTTTTCTTCTTTGTCCTTCATCTCATCTTCTTTTCCATCAGCCTTTTGTTCTTTATTCTCCACCTCTTTATCCTCCAAATCTTCGTTTCCATTAACCCTTTGCTCTGCGTCATTCTCTGCAACTTCATTGACATTTTCCTCCACTTCTTCTTCTTTTTCCCCAATCTGTTCTTCTTCTTGTTTCTTTGCCCCAGTTTCTTCATCTTCTGTCATCTCTTCTTCCTTTCCATTAACCTTTTGTTCTTTATTCTCCGCCTCCTCTTCGACTTTATCGTCCATCTTGTCTTCTTTTCCATTAGTCTTTTGTTCTTCTTGTTCTTGTTTCTCTGCCTCGTTTTCTTCTTCGTCCTCTATTTCCTCTTCTTTTACACCAACCTTTTGCTGTACTTCATCCTCCTCTTTGACATTTTTCGCTACTTCCTCTTCTTCCACATCAACCTTTTGTTCTTCTCTTTCTCTGTGAACCACATTATCTCCTTTTTCCTCGATCTCTTCTTCTCCTTTTCCGTTCATTTCGTCTTCTTTTACATCAGTCTGCTCTTGCTCGTGTTCCTTCACCTCCATTTCCTTGTTTTCCTCCTTCTCTTCTCCTCCCTCATTTTCTTCTTTTGTCCCATCAACCTTTTGTTCTTCTAGTTTCCTCTCCTTTTCTTCATCTTCGTGTCCTTTCATCTCCGTCCCCCTGCTTTGTTTTGTCCTTTCATCATCTACCTCTTCTTTCTCTACTCTGTCATCCGCCTCCATAACCTCCTTTTCCTCTGTCCCTACTTCCTCTTCCTCCTTTCGCTCTTCTCTTTCTTTAACCTCATCTTCATCACAGCTCTTCTCTTTCTCGCTACTTTCATCCTTTTCTTCGTCTTGAGTCTTTCGCTCTATCTCTACCTGCTTTTCATCTTCCTTTATCTCCCTTTGTTCTTCACTTTCTTCATCTACCTCCTCTCGATCATCCTCTCTTCCCTCCTTTAAAACCTCCTTTCCTTCTTCCTCCTGAGACCTCAGCTCTTTGTCTCCATCTTTTGCTTCCTTGTACTTGTACTTTTCTCCCTCCTCGTCTACCTCCTCCCCGTTTTCTTTCTCTTCATCTTTTATAGGCTCCTTTTCTTCTTCTCCTAGTTCGTCTTTTTTATCCTGAGGTACCTCTTCTTCCTCCCTTCTGTCCTTCTCTTCCTTTGCTTCCTCCTCTACCTCTACCCTCTGACATTCGTTCCTAACCTCCCCATCTTCCCCTGTTACACTGCCTACACCTTCGTATGTCTCCTCCCCCTTAATCTTGTCCTCGTCTTCTTGCTCTTCTTCTACCTCTTTTTCAAACACCCGCTCTTCCTTTCCTTCCTCTTTCTCGTCCTCTACCTCATTTCCTTTCTCCTCCATTGCTTCCTTTTCTTTTTGTCCTACCTCCCCTCCATTTTTTACTTTCTTCTCATCCTCTTTTTCTTTCTTGTGTACCTCTACTTCCTCCAGTTCCTCCTCCATGCTCCCCTTTTCTTCAATCCTCTCCACGTCCACCACCTTTTGTTTTCCTCCTTCCCTCCACACCTTCTGCTCTTCGTCTTCCTCCATCATCACTTCATCTTCTTCCTTCCTGTCCCCTTCTTCTCGGACACTTCTCTGCTCCCCTGACGCTGTCCCTTCAGCGCCGTCAGCACCGTCCTCACTCTGGCTGTCGGACAACATCGTGTCCTCCAGTGACAGAATATCTCCAAACAGACCGACCGCCTGAATCACCCGAGACACTATCGAGTTCTCCTCCAGCTCCAGGCCGTCTGATGCGTCTGCAGCCGTCCACCAGCTCGCCATGATGCAGGAGAAAACCAGCTGAGGTCCCACACGGGCTCAGACCACTTGTCCGTGTTATGAAAGCATTCACACTCACTCGCAGAGGATTTGATTAAAGCTGATTGGCAGCACACGTCATTTCACAATCCACAGTCTGGTGACCTGAAGGCCACGTTTTCAGCCTCGGGTTTGTAAGACTTTAATCTTTCAGGTATGATCTCCCCCTCTCTGCTTTACTGGGCTCCTCCAGCCAGAGGTGACGAATGATTCAGACTCTTATTTAAAGCAAAAGTACAAACAACACAATGTAAAAATAAAAAGAACAGATATATTATCACCAAAAAGATGTACTTAAAATCAGCCTTCGAGATGGACGGCCTTGGTTGTGCCGATGTGATGCAATCGGTCTTCGAAGCCTGGCTGCAGCCCCTGAATTTAAACACAGCTGTAGAGACAGACAGACAACCATTCACACGCACATTCACACCTACGGACAATTTAGAGTCACCGATTAACCTGCATGTCTTTGGACTGTGGGAAAAAGCTGGAGCACCTGGAGGAAACCCACGTTGACACAGGGAGAACATATCAGAGCACCTGGAGGAAACCCACGCTGACACAGGGAGAACATATCAGAGCACCTGGAGGAAACCCACGCTGACACAGGGAGAACATGTGGGAGCACCTGGAGGAAACCCACGCTGACACAGGGAGAACATGTGGGAGCACCTGGAGGAAACCCACGCTGACACAGGGAGAACATGTGGGAGCACCTGGAGGAAACCCACGCTGACACAGGGAGAACATGTGGGAGCACCTGGAGGAAACCCACGCTGACACAGGGAGAACATGTCAGAACACCTGGAGGAAACCCACGCTGACACAGGGAGAACATATCAGAACACCTGGAGGAAACCCACGCTGACACAGGGAGAACATGTCAGAACACCTGGAGGAAACCCACGCTGACACAGGGAGAACATGTCAGAACACCTGGAGGAAACCCACGCTGACACAGGGAGAACATGTCAGAACACCTGGAGGAAACCCACGCTGACATGGGGAGAACATGTCAGAACACCTGGAGGAAACCCACGCTGACACAGGGAGAACATATCAGAACACCTGGAGGAAACCCACGCTGACACAGGGAGAACATGTCAGAACACCTGGAGGAAACCCACGCTGACATGGGGAGAACATGTCAGAACACCTGGAGGAAACCCACGCTGACACAGGGAGAACATGTCAGAACACCTGGAGGAAACCCACGCTGACACAGGGAGAACATATCAGAACACCTGGAGGAAACCCACGCTGACACAGGGAGAACATGTCAGAACACCTGGAGGAAACCCACGCTGACATGGGGAGAACATGTCAGAACACCTGGAGGAAACCCACGCTGACACAGGGAGAACATGTCAGAACACCTGGAGGAAACCCACGCTGACACAGGGAGAACATGTCAGAACACCTGGAGGAAACCCACGCTGACACAGGGAGAACATATCAGAACACCTGGAGGAAACCCACACTGACACAGGGAGAACATGTCAGAACACCTGGAGGAAACCCACGCTGACACAGGGAGAACATGTCAGAACACCTGGAGGAAACCCACGCTGACACAGGGAGAACATGTCAGAACACCTGGAGGAAACCCACGCTGACACAGGGAGAACATGTCAGAACACCTGGAGGAAACCCACGCTGACACGGGGAGAACATATCAGAGCACCTGGAGGAAACCCACGCTGACACAGGGAGAACATATCAGAGCACCTGGAGGAAACCCACGCTGACACAGGGAGAACATGTCAGAACACCTGGAGGAAACCCACGCTGACACAGGGAGAACATATCAGAGCACCTGGAGGAAACCCACGCTGACACAGGGAGAACATATCAGAGCACCTGGAGGAAACCCACGCTGACACAGGGAGAACATGTGGGAGCACCTGGAGGAAACCCACGCTGACACAGGGAGAACATGTCAGAACACCTGGAGGAAACCCACGCTGACACAGGGAGAACATGTCGGAGCACCTGGAGGAAACCCACGCTGACACAGGGAGAACATATCAGAGCACCTGGAGGAAACCCACGCTGACACAGGGAGAACATGTGGGAGCACCTGGAGGAAACCCACGCTGACACAGGGAGAACATGTGGGAGCACCTGGAGGAAACCCACGCTGACACAGGGAGAACATGTCAGAACACCTGGAGGAAACCCACGCTGACACAGGGAGAACATATCAGAACACCTGGAGGAAACCCACGCTGACACAGGGAGAACATATCAGAGCACCTGGAGGAAACCCACGCTGACACAGGGAGAACATGTGGGAGCACCTGGAGGAAACCCACGCTGACACGGGGAGAACATGTCAGAGCACCGGGAGGAAACCCACGCTGACATGGGGAGAACATGTCAGAACACCTGGAGGAAACCCACGCTGACATGGGGAGAACATGTCAGAGCACCTGGAGGAAACCCACGCTGACACAGGGAGAACATGTGGGAGCACCTGGAGGAAACCCACGCTGACACGGGGAGAACATGTCAGAGCACCTGGAGGAAACCCACGCTGACACGGGGAGAACATGTCAGAGCACCTGGAGGAAACCCACGCTGACACGGGGAGAACATGTCAGAGCACCTGGAGGAAACCCACGCTGACACAGGGAGAACATGTGGGAGCACCTGGAGGAAACCCACGCTGACACGGGGAGAACATGTCAGAGCACCTGGAGGAAACCCACGCTGACACAGGGAGAACATGTCAGAGCACCTGGAGGAAACCCACGCTGACACAGGGAGAACATGTGGGAGCACCTGGAGGAAACCCACGCTGACACAGAAAGAACATGTCGGAGCACCTGGAGGAAACCCAGGCTGACACAGGGAGAACATGTCAGAGCACCTGGAGGAAACCCAGGCTGACACAGGGAGAACATGTCAGAGCACCTGGAGGAAACCCACGCTGACACAGAAAGAACATGTCGGAGCACCTGGAGGAAACCCACGCTGACACAGAAAGAACATGTCGGAGCACCTGGAGGAAACCCACGCTGACACGAGGAGAACAGGTCAGAGATATACTGAATGTACTTATACATACACTGAATGAGTCGAATAAAATCTGCTCGAGAACAAACTTTTGCTGCTTGTTTTTTTGTGTTCTTTGTTTCCTTCCTCTCCTCCAAACTCTTCTTTGAGCCTGAAGATCAACATTCCCACAGAGTTTATCCAGCGGTGGTATGAAAAGCTTCACAGTAAGCTGTAGTGAGTGTTACGCTCTCACATGGAGTCACATTGTGTCTCCATTTCCCATCTTTACTGCAGCACTGAGCCACGTTTTTGCCCAAATAAACCAATTTCCTGGAGGGAAATATGATTTATAGTTAAAGACAAAAGCAGATCATTTGAATGACGCACATCTTTAAGTGTTGTTTAGTCGATAATTATCTGTAAATCATTTTTATATCTCTGAGAAGACACCAGGAGCACTTCCCCCAGTGTCCTGAAGATGGTGGTAGAACGTTTCCTAAGTTAGATATCAGTGTCCTGCAGGCTCATGAGAGAACAGCACACAGGCCTTTCATAACCATCGAACCAAAACAGGAATCATTCTTCCAGGAAGTGCTCCTCTAGGCGTCTTATACAAGAAAGAAATAGAGGTCAAGTTGTTCAAAGTGGCACAAATAAAAACAGACTGCCTTACACAACCTTCAGCTGCACGTAGAGATATTGTGGGGTTTATTACAAACACTTCATCTCTGCCTGGACATGTACCGCAGAAAACAAGATCACGTTAGAGCTCCAGTGTGTCAGATTGAGGGGGATTTAGTGGCATCTACAGATTGTACCCAGCTGAAACTGCTCCCGGTTAGAATTCCTTAAGTATTTATTGTTCAGGAGGTTTTCTGAACAGGTCTTTTCATCCCTGAAACAAACACAAAGTGCTTGAAATGTGTCACTTTCTAAGCATAAATTTGGATTCATAAGGAAAATCTTGACGAGGAAATTAACGTAGATTTGGTAAAGCTCTGGGTGTTTCTCAAAGTCAAGGATGGATCCTTAAACGGACAAATTTCAAGGATGCTACGTCACCAAATCCTGGCTGACGACCGTTTGACGTCAAGGATCCTGTTCAGTAGTAATAGTGCTTTTTCCAGTAACGAGTAGTGTAACTAATAACTAATGAAATTTCAGTCATAATATTACAATTACTCCAAAACCAAACAACTCGTTTCAGTGTTACTTTTGTTATCACATCACTACTGACTTGAAATCCAATTTTCGTAATCGTCGCACTGCGCACACACGTCATAAAGCAGCAAGCTAGTTGGAAATGCTAACGCTAAGCAGCTGCAAACATTCCCGATACTTTGATTTTGTCAGGAGCAAAGATGACAAGAACACTGCTGCAGGAAGTCGGACTAAAACACGTTTTCAAACCTCAGGTCTGAAACACTAATACAACATGACAACGTGACGCTCCAGGAAACACGCCCCACCCAAGGCCGTGGAGGTCAGCTGTAGCGCTACGCTGGCTAAACAACCAAAGCTGGATTTTAATCATGGACAGCTGCAGACACAGAGAAGTGATGAAGCTTGTGGATGGACATGTGGTGACTCTCCATCTTTCAGGTCGAGCCTCGGGGAAATACCGGTCACAGGTAACAGAAACCCCCAGGTAAAAAAGAATATGAATATGTCATTTATTTGGATGATTATCTCCATGAGTTTTTATCATACAAGCATGAAAAAAAAAATATTGACAGGAACCTCATAATCTCTGCTAGCTGCTAGGCTAATTTATACAATGCAAAATGCCATAGGCTTGTGCTAATAACGTTAGCATGTTGTATTTGTTTGGAAAACGTGTTTAGTATGAGACAGTTGTTTTGTCAGTGAATCTTGTGAGTTGTAATGGAGCCAAATTATGTAACGTTACCTTTGTTAAATGTTGTTGTTGTCTCTGGTTTTACATGAGCAGAGGAAAAGTCCGCTAGCCGCCCAGCTAATTTATACAATGTAAAATGCCATAGGCTTGTGCTAATAACGTTAGCATGTTGTATTTGTGGGGAAAATGTGTCCAGATAAAGACAAGTGTTTGTCTGTGAATGCTGCGAGTTATAGTGAAGCTGATTTGTGTTTGAAACTGTCTCTATTAAGTCATGTTTAATGTGTGTTTTATGTGTGTTTAATGTGTGTTTAATGTGTGTTTTGAATCAACTAAACTTTACAGTACTTCACAGGAACCTTCGCCGCCAAATAGGTTTTGGAGGTGTAACTGCAGAGTGACACAGACACACCACCGCACAAGTATCACAATAGAGTGTGCCAGTAAACCCGGAACTGCGTTAGCGCTTTTAGCTCTTCCGGTTCTCTCGTCTAAAAGTCAATACGTTTTTTGAATGGGATTTTGGTAAAATGCCTCAAATAAGGTCTGTGGTTAACAAAAGCTTAAGCGAGTTTCAGGTTTTGTTCTACAACATAAAACATGTCAGTAAATACCCTGCATGTGAATTTTGAAGCTTTTACATGTCGTAAAAAAGTTGCTCAATACGACTACAAACGCTGTCGGGGACATTAAACGTCATCACCCCCGAACAGGCGAGAGTGCTGGCAGTCCGCCGTTACAGCTTCTTATTTAGCTTAAACAGTCCGATTTCCCCATTATACAATGTTTTTAAAATAAAGCGTCATGTAGTCCGTTAAAGCCTAATGTTAGCTTTTTACTTCTGGCGATTGCATTTAAGCTTCAAATGCGGTATGAAAGGTGCTCATATGTGAAGATTATCTCGCTGAACAACAGCTGTAAGTATCATAAACTTGTGTTAGCCACAGAGCTTATTTTCTGACATAATCCAAAACGCAATGCAAAAATCACATTCACTTTCTCTTCCGGGAACCAGCGCGATGCTAAACTTGTGGGTTTTGACGTCAGCCCTGGCACGCTCTATGGCGTAGGGCACTGCTGAGGGTTAATGACGATCACCTGGGGACACTTGTTAGCAAGGAAGGATCCCTGACTTTGAGAAACACCCCCTACGTAAATATTAACATCTCATTCAAAGGCAACGAAAACACAACAATTCTCATTTTCATGTGATTAAACACTAAAGAAAACAGACTTATGATAATACATTCCATTTCAGGCGATATATCCCTCTATCCTCTCTGTTTGTCTCTGTGTTCACGAAGCTATCCTCATAAATTCAATGAAAAACAACCACAAGACGTCATTTTTCAGGACATTTATTGCAATAATAAAATAACGTAACAGTAAAAATGGGATTTGTTTTGTTCTGTAGGAGTCGTCTTTTATGAAACTATGCACTGGAAGTGTTTTACAATCAGTTTTTACATTCACTGCGGTGCAACAGAAACTTTAATTCTGGAATAAACTAGTTTCATTAGCTCTAAATATTCATCCTTATAAAGTTTTGATGCATGACTTGAAGGCAAAAGTGCTTATTTTTCTCACTGATACTTGAGACATTAACAGGTTTTTATTCCAAACACAAACATCCAAAATAAGTGAGACCTACTTTTACAGTGATCACAGTGTTTCTTGAGCAACAGTGCACTTGTTTCCGCTTAATATTACATTTTTTAACTTTTTTGAGAAACAAAATCATCTTCTATTTCTCTAAGATTCACTTCTGCTCTGTGCTTTTGCTTCCCGCTGCGCCCTCCAGGCCGCGAGCACCTCGTCATTTTCGGCCTCGGTGGCAGCGGCGGCCCGAGCTCTGACTCTTTGCCTCGTTTGGGCGATAAAGGCAGCGATATCATCCTCCTCCTCGTCAACGCTGGCTTCCTCCCTCCTACTCCTCCTTCCTTCCGTCTCGCTGCTTTCAAATCTTGAATGATGGGTGAACTTCCTCTTCGTGGAGTTGTCGTGGTAGCTCTCCGTGCCCTCGTCGCTGTCGTCATAAGCGCCGTACGACCGCGTGGCACGGCTGTGGGACTGCATGAGCCCGTTGTAGGAATATTCTGCGTCTTCGCTCGAAAGATCCTCGTGTAACCTTGATCTGTATCTGGAGGTAACGCCATAAGTTTCCTCGTCTTCTCCGCTGCGGCCGGAGAAGTCGAATTCGGAAGCGGATGCATCCAGATCGTCGTACGGATCCTCTGATGCTTCTGCTTCGGACGCCAGTTTCCTCTGAGGAGGCCGAACGCTTGCCAGCCAGTCGTCGATGCTGGTGTTCTTGTCTTTCTCCAGTGCAGGTTTGAGATTCAGGCACCCAGAGAGGCCAAACGTCCTCGCCGGTTTCTCCTTTTTCTTTGCTTCCTCAAGAAACTCCTCCTCTTTCTTCTTCCTCTCCTCCTCCTCCTCTTCATCCTCCTTAGGTTTCTTCTTCTTGTAGAGGGTGCTGCGCTTGTTGTCCTCCACTATCTTCTTCTTCTCGTAGGTGGCCATCTTCTCCCTCATCTCGGACTTGATCTCCTTGTCCATGGCGTTCAGTTTGCCCATGTCCACCTGGTCTTGGAAGAGGCTGAAAAGAGGGACGCTGGTGGTGGTGATCTTGTTTTTCTTGGAGCCCAGGGTTGAACCGAGGGTGGAGTCCAGGACGGAGCCTCTTCCAGTCAGACCAGAGATGCTGCTCGACCCGCCGCCTGACAGGACTGATGCTGCCCTGCCTCGACCCTGTGACAGCGCGCTGGAATAGGAAGCGCCGCTCAACAAGGATGCTCTGTCATCGTCTGCACCCCGTCCTGAAACCATGCTTGGCGCACCCCCGAAGCTAAGCTCCGATCCAGCACGTGATGGAGGAGGCAGGCTCATCTCGCTTTGCTTCTGTTTGATCGTTTCAGTGACGACGTTAGCAATCCAGTTTTGGATGCTCGCCAGATTGACCATCGGTTCACCTCCAGGGCCTTGGACAGCAGGAACTGGGAGGATCGGAGGAACTGGTGTCATGGGATTAACGGGTTGTGCTGATCTTGTACCGCGAGGCTGTGAAACGGAGGATATGACAGATGACCTGCCGCTGATCATGGACATGTTGTCATCATTAGCGACGCTCGGCGGGCCCGTGACTCCGGCTCCAGCCCAGAAGGCGGAGAGGGGTATCGTACCCCCGCTGACGCAGCTCTCATTTTCCCAGCTGCACATGGACTGACTCTCCTCTAACGTCTTCCTCGAACGCTCCAGGAGCTCCTCACGTCTTTGCCGCCGTTTGACCGTTGCAGAGTCCTCACCACGACTCATCTCCAAAATCTCGTCCGTGTTTTCCTCCCCGAGGCGCTTCTGCTGCCTCAGCTTCCATGCCTGGTACGCCGTCAGGTTGACATCTTGGAAGGATGGCGTCTTTGCTTCTCCCTCTCCATCGCCTTTCTCTCCATCTCCTATAGAACTTTTCTCGCCATCCTCTCGATCTTTCTTGTTCCAGCCGAACTGGATCCTCTTGATGCGCCAACGCTCCAAAGGCGACATCTTCTCCTTGTTCTTCTGGCAGAACTGGTACATGGAGCTGGTGTCAGAGAGAATACTCTCCACCTCCTCATCAATCTTCTTCTTCTGTCCTTCTCCACCTTCGGTCGCGGTGCTCTCGCTGCCTTCGTCGTCCTCCTTCTTGCGATAGCGAGCTGCGGCTTGTTCCTCGATTTCCCTCAGCCGCTGTTTCCAAAGATCAGAGTAACTTGTGCAGCTGGAGGTGGACATTGCGTCCGAGGGTGGACGTCTCATGCGACGCTTCACCCGCTCTTTCACAGCTCGTACATCCTCACTGGTGATGCTCTCCACATCGGCGTCTACACCCTCTTTTGTCTTCTTTGGACGGCCCCCGGCTAGAGATTCCCCATCCTCGCCGTCACTGTCCAGCTGCGCCTCCCACCAGACGTCGCTCTGGTACTTCTCATTTCTCCGCTGCCACTCGCGGATCATGCTGTCAAGGCCGTCCTCATCGTCGCCGTCTTCCCCACCCTCCTGCTCAGGTAGAACAATCTCTTTCTGAGTTCCCTGGCTGTTCGGGCTGTTCGGCGCTCCGATCAGTCCGTTCTTGAGCGCCACGGCAGCTGCAGAGGAGGCTATGCTGCTCATCACGCTCTCTCCATCCTCCTCCTCCTCCATCATGATGGAGTTCGCTTTCACCTCAATCATACTCTGCTCCTCCTCTTTATCAGTATCGTCATCGTCATCGTCCCCGCCCTCGCCAAAGATGCGAGCGCGTGTACGTGCATCGATCACAGAGCACTGGCTGAGCGTCTCATCGTCATCATCGCGCTCCTCCATCAGGGTCTCGTTGAGATTTCGCAGCTGCTTCAGGAAGCCTTCGTTCGGGTTGATGGCGCGCTTTTTCCTCATGGAAGTCAGGGCCTCCATGATGGTCATGTGCTGGAAGATCATCAGGTAGGACGCCACCACGACGGCAGAGCGGCTGACGCCCATCATGGACACCACAAGAACCTTTCCTGCAAGAAAACAAAACGGGGTTTAAAGCGTGAACAATATTTATATTTCATTTTTACATAAACACAAACACAGATATTTAGCATAGACTAGAATTAAATGCAAATCATACAAAAGAATAATGCCACCAAATTTGTACAAATCCCACGTAATCAGGAGCCAGTAATTCGTGCATAAAGCAGTATTTTGAAAGGCTGCGATCACGTGACCAATGCGCTATAGGAGTGAACAAAGAAGCAGTCAGGTAAGGAGGTAGGTTGGGGCGGTGGATGCAAAAACACTGCACTTCCCCCAGGACACTGGTGTTTGGAACCATGTGAACTTTGCAGCCCGTTCTCACTCTGAAGTCCTCAGATACCGCCGCTTTATCAGTGATTTCAGCGCCGGACACTGACACCCAAAGCCACCTTTTGGAGTGGTATGATGTGTCGCCAGGTTGCCGGACAGCACCTATTACGGTGAAATGATAGGCCTAATTTATACCATCTGTTCAAGGACAACACTGAAAGTAAGAGGATGGAACGGATTCAAGACTTCCAAGAGAACATTTTAGAAAGTGAATGGGATGAAATATGTGCAAAGGCTCAAACTCAAACCATCAATACTCGACTGAGATTACTACAGTATAATTGGTTAATGAGAACATAC
Source organism: Epinephelus awoara (assembly GCA_035609425.1). Taxonomy (NCBI): domain Eukaryota; kingdom Metazoa; phylum Chordata; class Actinopteri; order Perciformes; family Serranidae; genus Epinephelus; species Epinephelus awoara. The sequence goes on from CM069317.1 coordinate 20,566,770, forward strand.
GTCACACGGGTGAAACTGAACACATGTGATCTGAATATTCCTGACCAAAAACAAACAAAACAGTGAATTTGGCTCTTGGAAAACCCACCGATACAGTGAGACACAAGGCTTTTGAGTTTATTGATATTTGGGATATGCTTGTGCAACATTTTTAAAAGTTTAAGAATCAATAAACATATGTTTACAAAAAAAGAACAGTTTGTATTTTGTGTGCTGACTGAATAAAAACACAACTCTACACGTAGCAATGATTTGAAATATGACCATGTTCTGTGTTAGAAACAGTAAAAATAGTTTGGACATGTGGCTCCGCAGCTGACAGCATTCAAAGGACTTTATTACACAAGGAAACGACGTCTCCGGGCAACATGCTGCGAATCAGCTGCAGTTGGGATGAATGAGACACAGTCAACAGAACGACTGTCCTCTTCCAGGAACACAAATGTTCTCTGTGTGCGCCAGAAAATATCTTCTCAGAAAATCTAATGTTGTGTAAGCGTGGAGATGTTACGGGTTTTCTGTTTGGGATTTTTTTTTTTTTTTTACTGCATCACTGTCGACGTCCATTCCCACATATACAGATAAAAAATGTGCCCTCGGCTGTGTCCGCTGAAATGGATGCATTGTTTATTGTTCATGTTAAGTAACGATGAAATAAATCAATAAATGAAAAACCCCATGTGAGCTGCAGGGCTGAAACAACACAGTGAACCAAGGAATCTTTATTCCTGTGACTGGATTCTCGAGACCGAGAGAGATAGTTACACAACAGCAGAGATGATGACGTAAATGTTGCAGATATGAGGCAGCAATGAAGATAAATATCTTTCCCGTGTTTCTGCCACAGACAGGCTCAGATAGTTTCTATAAGGGCCCTGACACACCGAAGCAACTGTCAGGCTGTTGGTTAGCGTCTGTCACCTTGGGGTGCTGTCAGCCCTAGAGTGTCTCCTCTGGTCTGAATCAGGGACTCATGTTGCTCCAAAGTTGTATAATTGCCTAGAGTTGTTTCGTGTTCTCACGGCAGCATTTACAAGAGGACCAGATCAAATGCCTTGTGTGAGAAAGCTGCTCTTGATTGGTGGGAAAAATTGGCTCATTTGTTGTTATGTGAATCTTTTGACTCCGCCCTCTAGTGCCATCTATTGGCTGTATCTATGCCAGCATAAAGGATCATGGAGGTATGTGTGGTATGATGTTTAGAACATTTTAAATGGACGTATCTATTTCATGCAACAATAATCTGCTTTATAGAGAAAGCTAATGGAGACACAACAAACACTCACCCTTGTGTGTCAGCAGCGCCTCGTCCAGGAACTCAGCGGTGGGCCGAAAGTGCTCCGAGATGTCGGCGTCGGGGAAGTCGTCCACCTCGATGCCCATGTACTTGATGTTCATGCCGGTGTAGAAGGACTCGCCCGTGTAGACCCCTGTGCCGTGGGCCGTGTTGAGGATGTGGGTGATGCCCATTCGCTTCAGACGAGCCTTGTTGACCGCTACAGATCTGAAACAAGAAAACAGCGGCGCAAACGAGTCCTGTCTTACTATACATGAAATTAGGCACTTGCAAACTTAACCAGGAAACTTTTTAGATCATGTTGCTCTCTAACATCGATGCATTTCCTGCTGATAAGTGGACATTCTGAACTTCTGAAGTCAGCTCGACTCACTTCTCGGCGATGAAGATGTTGGGCCACACCTCGTCCACAGGGTTGACAGGAGCCTCCAGGCGGTCCTGCACCATGGCCCTCTGGATGTCCAGCACACAGGGGGTGTTGTAGGGGCTGCGGTCATCGATCATGTCCCTCACACGGTTGTAGAGGTCTTCCACCATCAGCTGCTCGGCAGATTCCAGCATGGACTCTGGGATGGATTCGGCCCGTACACTGCGAGGCGGCAGCTCTGAGGGGGAAAGACATGAATGTCATCAACTCTGAGGCATTTTTCAGCAGCATTTTAGCCCCAAACACGGGTGGTTTTTCAGCAGCTTTTCAGTCCTTAAGTTTTTTGGGGATCTGTCGTACTTTTTCTTACCTTTTTAGCTAGCGAATGTGGGTGTGTTGTTGGACCCATGTGTGTGTTTTTTAATGGGTTTTTAGCCCCTGGATGTGGGTGTTTTTTTTCCCGATCTGTGGCCCTTTTTCCAACAACTTTTTAGCCACCAAACGAGTGTTTTTCCAGTGGCATTTTAGTCACCAAACATTATTGTTATGGGGAATCCATGGGTGTTTTTCCAGTGGCTTTAAAGCCCCTGAATGTGGGAGAGTTTTGTCAATCTGTGGCCCTTTTTTCCAACAACAAACATGGGTTTTTTTTGGGGCTTTTCATCTTTCAGTTTTTTAGGGATCTGTCACTGTCTTTCTTGCAGCTTTTTGCTACCAAACAAGGGTGTTTTGGGGGAACCATGTGTGTTTTTCCTACGTTTGATGTGTTTGATGGTTAAAAAGTCACAGGTGAAAGTGCCACAGGTCAACAAAAAACCCTTGTGTTAATGGGGCTCAAAAGTCACTGGAAAAGGTGCCATGGGTCAGGCGGGAAAGACGCACAGATAAAAAAACCCTCCACATTTAGGGGCTAAAAAGCCACAGGTCACAGCCTTGAAAACACCCTTGGGTTGTCTAACACACCCATGTTTGGTGGCTATAAAGCTGCTGGTAAAAGTGCCACAGGTCACCAACAGCCCCCACATTAATAGGGCTAAAATTTTACTGGAAAAAAGTGCCATGGGTCCCCAAAAAACAGCCAAGTTCAGGGGCTTTTTTGCTACCCTTCATAGAAGCCAGCGAGCTATCTGACGTCCTGCGCCCTGAGGGAATACACCCCTCCATGTGGGGACACACTCTGACTGTCAGCATAAAGCTGGTTCACAGACTGAGGCGTATGAAAACACATACGTGCTCTTGGTCCCTCTGACTGCAGTGAAGCCACAGATACGTCTCTTATCGTCCGTCCTTCACATTAAACATTCATCGTCCATTAAAGCTGCTGCTGCCGTAGCGTAATGTCAGAATACTGAAGCTGCTCTGAGATGTGTCATATGAGCTAATTCCCTCAATCTGCGCGGCCCTGCTCCTCCGTCCGATAATGAGCTGAGGGGACGAGTCGTGGACTCACTGTAATTGAAGAGAGCTTGACCAAATCAGAGCTGTTGAATGTGGACTTAGAGGTCATTAATGCTGCAGCTGGAGGAGGAATAAACATGAGCGTGGCCTCATCTGATCTGATCTGCGTTCAGTCCTCTGATTTATTCATCGCTGAAAAATCCTGTGCAGAAGGATTTGCTTATTTTCTTAGTTTCATACCAGTGAACATTACCAACCTGTTGCAGCGCTGGAATTTAGTCTAACTGGCGTCATGTGTCTGTTCAGATTCCTAATCTTGTTCCTAAATTCAATCTTTATTTCGCCAATTCTAGACTTTATTTTATTGGCAATTTTCCTTTAACGCCACGACCTGGATTAAACTCTTTGGAGGCCCCTGTTTAACCTCGTCCTCCACGACTTTGCAACTACAGTGCACACAGAGACCCACAACATGCTTTCTTAAAAGCAGTCAGGCAATTTCATTCTTAAATCTCAGCGGACATTTGTGCCAAATTTGAGGAAAATCCCTTAAGGCCTTCTTGAGATATTGTGTTCACGAGAATGAGGCAGGTGCAGTGACCTTTAACTTAGACCACCAAATTCAAATCAGTTAATTGGTGACTCAAAATAGACGTTTGTGCCAGATTTGAAAAAAAACAAAAAAATACCCTGACGGTGCTCTAAAGACATTTACAAGACTTAGACAGATAAATGGTCACAGTGACCTTGACTTTTGACAAGCAAAATCTAATCAGTTCATTGTTGGTCAAACATTTTCAGACTTTACAACTGATAAAAACAAAAACATAACATTTTAAAAATAACACAACAAACAACATGATTAAATAACTGCCCTCCAGGAAGTAGTCTCAGCCCAGGTGGACAAAGAGCTTCTTTCTCTGTGTGGTTTGATGATGTAACCTCTGAAACACAGTTATTTTCAGCCGTTTGCTCAGACTCACCACACACAGCAAACATCTCAACAAACACCTGAAACAAACCTGTCTCACCCTCGTTAATAATCTTCTTGGCGGCGATGGCTGATGAGAGGTGGATGGGCTCCATGAAGATGCTGGCGGCGTCAGAGCCGGAGATCATGGAGAACCTGGACTCTGACGCCATCGAGAAACTGGAATACGTACATAAGAGAATATAATCCAAAACATCCCAAATCAAACATTCTCTTTCTGTAAGGGTTCTTAAAGAAACCCTTAGTCTTACAAAGATTATTTTAGAGGAAAAGAGTTCTTAAAGAAACCCTTAGTCTTACATAGATTCTTTTGGATGAAAAGAGTCCTTAAATAAACCCTTAGTCTTACATAGTTTATTTTAGAGGAAAAGAGTTCTTAAAGAAACCCTTAGTCTTACAAAGATTCTTTTGTATGAAAAGAGTTCTTAAAGAAACCCTTAGTCTTACAAAGATTATTTTAGAGGAAAATAGTTCTTAAAGAAACCCTTAGTCTTACAAAGATTTGTTTGGATGAAAAGGGTTCTTAAAGAAACCCTTTGTCTTACAAAGATTCTTTTGGATGAAAAGAGTTCTTAAAGAAACCCTTAGTCTTACAAAGATTCGTTTGGATGAAAAGGGTTCTTAAAGAAACCCTTAGTCTTACAAAGATTCTTTTAGAGGAAAAGAGTTCTTAAAGAAACCCTTAGTCTTACAAAGATTCTTTTGGATGAAAAGGGTTCTTAAAGAAACCCTTAGTCTTACAAAGATTCTTTTAGAGGAAAATAGTTCTTAAAGAAACCCTTAGTCTTACAAAGATTCGTTTGGATGAAAAGGGTTCTTAAAGAAACCCTTAGTCTTACAAAGATTCTTTTGGATGAAAAGAGTCCTTAAATAAACCCTTAGTCTTACAAAGATTATTTTAGAGGAAAATAGTTCTTAAAGAAACCCTTAGTCTTACATAGTTTATTTTAGAGGAAAAGAGTTCTTAAAGAAACCCTTAGTCTTACAAAGATTATTTTAGAGGAAAATAGTTCTTAAAGAAACCCTTAGTCTTACAAAGATTTGTTTGGATGAAAAGGGTTCTTAAAGAAACCCTTTGTCTTACAAAGATTCTTTTGGATGAAAAGAGTTCTTAAAGAAACCCTTAGTCTTACAAAGATTCTTTTGGATGAAAAGGGTTCTTAAAGAAACCCTTAGTCTTACAAAGATTCTTTTAGAGGAAAATAGTTCTTAAAGAAACCCTTAGTCTTACAAAGATTCTTTTAGAGGAAAATAGTTCTTAAAGAAACCCTTAGTCTTACAAAGATTCGTTTGGATGAAAAGGGTTCTTAAAGAAACCCTTAGTCTTACAAAGATTCTTTTGGATGAAAAGAGTCCTTAAATAAACCCTTAGTCTTACAAAGATTCGTTTGGATGAAAACAAACGGTCCAGCTGATTTAAACTGGTGAAAACACTGAATAAAGACATTTCATGTTAAAATCTGTGTTTTTCCAAAGCTGTTACGGAGAGTCAGTGTTTGGTTTGTCCGCTCTGGGCTACTGTAAAAACACGGCGGTGCAACATGGTGATCTCTGTAAACGAAGACCTGCTCCCTGTGTAGATATAAACGTCTCATTCTGACAGACTTATATATTCTGTTCTATGTGTAGTTGTCTATAGGTGGTTTGTAGGTGGTCTCCTACCTCGGTGACGGACAGCGGAGGTAATGGGACTGGACTCCTCGGACGCTCCTCTCCTCCTCCTCTCCATCAGGTACCGTCTGGTCACCATGATCTCCGCTCTCGTTGGCCGACGCCATGGCAACCAAGTTCCCTCCTTCCATAAGAAAATAGGAACAGAATTAAAGACTAACAGCCCTTAGTCTTACAAAAAACAGTGAAGAACCCTTTTCTTAAAAAAAGGGTTCCTTAGATGGGTTCTTAATGAAATCTTTAGGTTTTTTTGGTATTTTTCTCCAAAGAAACTTTAAAGGACCTTTTCTTTAAAAAGGGTTCTTGGGGTGAAAATGATTCTTAATGAAGCCATTGGTCCCACAAAGAACCATTAGAGAACCCTTTCTTCCAAAAAGGTTTCCTTGGATGAGAAGAAAAAAATAATTGAAGTGTTCTGTAGAGAAAGATGGATCTTAATGAGCCCTTCGTCTTAAATAACCCTTTAGGAACTCTTTAATCCTGGAACACTTAGTCTTAAAAAGAGCCTTTAACGAACCCTCCGTTCAGACAAAGTTTCTTTAGAAGCAAATAGTTCTTGGTAGAACTGCAGCCCTTCAGGAAGAACCCTTATTTCTATGAGCGTTCTGGGAATGTTTAATTTTACCTTTAAGTTAAAAACCAAACAGATGTTCTACAGCACAGCGAGACCAACGGGAAAATATAAATATTAACACTGGATTTATACTTGATGTTCTTTACACAGCAGAACGTATGAAGAAGTACACTGATGGAGAACTGACAGGGAGGAAAGAAACACATTCATCACGAGACTGAAAATCTGATCAACGCAAAGAACTAACAGGAACGTGGACGCAAACAGTGGAGCGAATAACAGACGGTTCACAGGAAGTGTAGTTAGAACCCAAAGAAGAAAAGAAGAGCTGGTTTGTGAGTGAGTCAAAGTTCAAACAGGGACCTGATGATGGAACCGTAGGAACGTGTCACTGCTCTATGAATCAGACTCAGAGATAAACTGTGAGAACGTTCAGGATCTAAAGGTGACGTCAGCTACAGATCCTTCACTAACCTTAAGAACTATTTATGATATAAAGCAGTGCTTCTTTACTGTCTTAGATTCTTTTGGATCAAAGGGGTTCTTAAAGGAACTCTTATCTTATAAAGAACAATTGAAGAACCCCTTCTTCAAAGCAGGATCACTTTAATGAAAAGGGTTCTTAATGAAACACTTAAAGTTTCTTTATGGACAAAAAGGGTTCTTAATAGAACCCTTAGTCTTATATTCACATGAAACAAGACGCAAAACAAGCAACAGTTTAAAACTGTTAAAACTCGTTGTGATATCAACACACGTGGTTCAAAGTAAAAGTTCTAACACCACACAGTAAAAACAGTAAATCACAGTTATTAATTAACATCAACATGATATAAAGTAAAATCAGACTCGATTAATCGCCTATCAATCGATTACTTGATTAATCGATTGAACTCTTGTTGTGTTCTGTGTAAAAATCTGCATTTATAAAGTAACTAAAGCTGTCAGAGAAATGTAATAGATTACAAGTACAGAGAACAGACTCAGATAAAGGACACGTACCTCAGATGTGGACTGAAGCAGTGTGAGCACACATTAAAAAAGAAGAATATAAAAATGTGGCGGGTTCATTCTGGTGTGGCTGTAAGAGTGTGTGTGTGTGTGTGTGTGTGTGTGTGTGTGTGTGTGATATGAGGCTAGTGTATTTTTAGCGGAGCGACAGCTGCGTCAGAGCTCTGACAGGCCTCACAGCTCCAGCCTCACACTACTACACAACAACTACACAACAACTACACAACAACTACACACAAAGTCTCCGAAATTTAAACTATATCTTTATCTTTATATAAAACACCTCATCTGTGTGTGTGTGTGTGTGTGTGTGTGTGTGTTCTTACCTCAGCCGCTCACAGTGTCTGAAGCTGACGGTGGTCAGAGTGACAGTGAAGTCACACAGCGTCCTCCCCCCTCTGCAGAGACCCCGACACCCGACACCACAGCTGCTGTAACTGAGTACTGTTACTGCAGTACTCTCATTACTGTACGCAGTTACTATACTGCAGTAGTCTGATTACTGTACGCAGTTACTTTACTGCAGTACACAGAGACGTTCTCAGTATGATGTTTGTTTCCTTCACTGTGTGTCAGACTAAAATATTTCATGTTTAAATCCTCTGTCCTTGTTTCCTTATTTATCTTTCCTTCTTCCTTCTGCCCTTCTTTCCATATTTATCTTTCCTTCTTCCTTCTGCCCTTCTTTCCATATTTATCTTTCCTTCTTCCTTCTGCCCTTCTTTCCATATTTATCTTTCCTTCTTCCCTCTGTCCTTGTTTCTTTATTTATCTTTCCTTCTTCCCTCTGTCCTTGTTTCCTTATTTATCTTTCCTTCTTCCCTCTGTCCTTGTTTCCTTATTTATCTTTCCTTCTTCCCTCTGTCCTTGTATCCTTATTTATCCCTTTTCCTTCTGCCCTTGTTTCCTTATTTATCCTTCCTTCTTCCTCTCTCCCATCTCTCCTTCTCTTTTTCCTTTTTTAACTTTCATTTTCTCTCCTCTTTTCATTTCACTTTGTTTTCTTTGTCCTTCCCTTTTTACTTTATTCTCTTTCTTTCCTTTCTTTCTCTAATTTCTTTCCCTCCATCTTTACTTTCGTTCTCTTTCTTACTTTCTGTTCTTCCTTCCTTTTTACTTCAGTCATTCACCCTTTTCCCCTCTTTCTTTCCTTCTTTTTCCTCCCTTCTTTCTGTCCTTCCTTCCCTTTTTACTTCATTCACTCTAACTTTTCTCTTTCTTTCCCTTCTTTCTCCTGTTTCTCTTTCCCTCCTTCCTTACTTTCCTTATTTCTTTCCCTCATTTGTTCTTTCTGTTCCATTCTTTTTTTCCTCCCTTGTTTCTGTCCTTCCTTCCTTCCTTTTTTTTTACTTTATTCACTCATCCTTTTCCTTTCTTTAACTTTCATTCTTACTTTCTTTTTTCCTTATTTCATTCTTTGCCTTTTTTCTTTCAGTCTTCCTCCCCCTTTCCTTCATTCATTCCTTCTCTCTCTCCCTTCCTTCTTTTGGTTTCTCTCTTTCCGTCCCTCCTTCTTTTCTATTTTCTTTCTGCTCACCCTTTTTCTGTCCTTCCTTTTTTCTTTCCTTTGTTTTTTCACCCTCTTTCCTTCTTTTCTTCCTTTCGTTTATCTCATTCGTTTATGCTTTCCTTACTTTTTCTTTTCCACTCTAGTTGTTTGAATTCTAGTTAAATGGCAGAAAAATCTAATTTTGACAAACAGAACTTTTCTCACAATTCTCAGAAGAACAACTTTTTCTCCTGAGCTTGAACACATCTCGTGTGTTTATCTAAAGTCAGCTGACAATCGGCGCTATTTATAACCTCAGAATGCAGCTAATTTAAGTCACACGGTCTCTCTCACACACACACACACACACACACACACACACACACACACACACACACACACACACACACGACCTCACTATTATTTATCAGTGATCCCAGACTTCGGTGATTTTTGGCTGATGAGCTTTTCAGAGTGACATTTTTTATACGCCACGTGAATTTCTTTCACGTGTGAGCGTTTAAATTCCAAGAATCTCAACTGATTGAATATTTGCAGAAGCAACATCCGCTTCGTAATCAGTTATTAAACCACATTCAAGTCATTTTCTTGTTTCCTTTCTTCCAGGAACATTTTTATTTCAAGATTCTCGAGACATGGAGCGCATAAAGACGAGTATTTTTTATTCTTCCATAGAGTTAATTTAAAACTAGCTTTCATTAATCATAACTCTTGGTTGGTTACGTCTTCTCATCTGGTCAAATTGTGGTAAATATTTCTCGACAAAATGCAAATATTGTGCTCAATGCTGCAAAATTGACATGTATGTCTTTTAACCAGGGAACTCTTGCTGTGACTGGTTCGCTACACGTGGCTAACCTCAAGCTGAAGAGTCCGACAGAATCAACAGACAGAAAACAAGTTGAAACATTTCATAGCAGCCTGATTCCTGGGATCACGCATGAGGGGTACTGTTCTGAAGTGGTTTGGATCCTACCTCTCAGGTAGAAGCTTTTCTGTCCAGCTGGGCCAGTATTCTTCGGCCACTTCCCCCCTGAGCTGTGGGGTGCCTCAGGGTTCCATTTTGGGCCCTCCTCTTTTCTTAATATACGTCCTACCTTTAGGAACTGTTTTTAGAAAGCACAATGTCTCGTTTCATTGTTTTGCAGATGATGTACAAATCTATCTGCCTCTGTCCAGGTTTTATTAGATTGCCTCAATGACATCCGGTCCTGGATGGAAGTAAACACTCTCTCCTTGAACAAAAATAAAACTTAGATAATTTTATTTGGCCAACAAAACCTCTTGGATGGCTATGACAGTGCCATTGGGACCCTTAAGTCTCACTGTCATCCTTTTGCAAGGAACCTTCGTTTTATTTTAGACAGTGATTTTAGATTTGACAAACAAATAAGCTCTACAGTCAAAACATTGTACAGCACTTTGGTCAACTGAGGCTGTTTTTTAAATGTGCTTTATAAATAAACTTTGACTGTGACGTTAAAACATGATGATGTCACAGTCAAGCTGACCTTTGACCTTCGCTATTTTATCCTGCTGGTCAAGTTTTGTCACAATAAGAGTATGAATTCTTAAGTTATGGCCAAAAGCAATGTCTTGTGAGGTCACACTGACCTTTGACCACCAAATTCTAAGCAGTTCAGATATTGCATTCATGACAATGAGAAGGATGCAAGGTTACAGTGACCTTGATCTTTGTGAAGTTGACCCCTGACCTTTTGGATAAAATATCATCACTTCATTATTTCATTTCATGAGACATTTGTGTGAAATTTTGTCGTACTTAGGGTATCAAGTCTTGAGCTACAGCCAAAAAAATGTTTTGTGAGGTCACAGTGACCTTTGACCACAAAATTCTTATCAGCTAATTCTTACGTTAATTCCAAGAACACGTTTGGGCCAAATGCCAAACGATGGTACATTCACGAGAATGGATGCAAAGTCACAGCAACCTTGACCTTGGAGAATCAAAATCGATCAATTCATCATCAAGTCCAAGTGGACATTTGTGCCAAAATTTAAAAAAAAAATCCCTTGATACGTTCTTGAGATATTGCATTCATAAGAATGAGATGTATGCAAGGTCACAATGGGCGTTGACCTATGACCACCAAAATCTAATTTGTTCACCCTTGGTTCCAAGCGGACGTTTGTGCTGAATTTTAAGAAATTCAAAATAATGAGATAGACCAGGTCACAGTGATCTTTGGCCACCAAATTCTAGTCAGTCTAGTCATCCAAGTTCCCTCAAGGTATTCTTGAGATATCACATTCACAAGAATGAGACAGACAAGGTCACGGTGACCTTGACCTTTGACTTTTGACCACCAAAATCTGATCAGGTCATTATTGAGTCCAAGTGAACATTTGTGCCAAATTTGAATTAATTCTCCCAAGCTTGCGTTCACGAGAATGAGATGGATGCAAGGTCACAGCAACCTTGACCTTTGACCGACGACTACCAAAATCTACTCAGTTCATTGTTGAGGCCAAGTGAATGTTTGTGCCAAATTTGAAGAAATTCTTGAGGTGTTTTTGGGATGAAAACATAGTACCTCCGCCCACTGCTATAACTGGTGCGGAGGCATAAAAACAGAAGTAGTTTTGTTGCCTAAACCTGCGTCACATTGAGACGCTAATTGGCGCCCTGCGCATCGCTATGAGACGGCAGGTACCAAAACCTGCAGGTTAAAGTGAAAGTAAAGTGTGTGTGTGTGTAAATGAAGAAGCGTGCACACCTTTCAGCTGCCTTTTCACTTTTTATTGCATCGAATTCCAAAGTGCTTTTGTCTGACGAGAAGAAAAGTGGTCTTGGTGGCTTCAGTCACAATAAAAGGTGAAAAACACTGAGCGGGTCTTTACAGAGTACATGCTCAACACAGCACACCTGTGCACATATTTCATTTTATATATTTATATCAAGTGTCGTTCACTGTTTAACCCTCACATGGAGACACTTCCAGGCGTGTAGGAGTGGAAACAAATACTGCTGTGTGAAAAACAAAAAGGCACGTACAGGCACGAGAATAAACAGCATGACATCCAACAGCGACATCAGTGAGAGGAGGACAGTGACGGCTGTGTCAGAGCGCAGGGACCAGTGCTGTGGACCGACAATAACCAGTGTTTCATAGCTTCTTTAAGACGCATCAGGGTCAATGTTGCTTTAGATTGATCCCCAGTTAGCACCTCAACCCGCCGCTGAGCAACTTCATCGACATGACAGAATACTGCAGGGAGTGAACACACTGGAGGTGAATTGACACTGTGGTCACAGCAATGTCCCACTGCTGATGTTAAAACACCATCAGTAGCTGAAAATGTTCAAGTTTCCCACCTCATTTTTATTAAAGGAATAGTTCAGATCTTTTGAAGGAGGGTTGTACGAGTCACTTATCCATAGTCAGCGTGTTACCTACAGTAGATGACAGTCGGCACGCTCCCCATACAGTCAACGTATGCTCATACAACAGTTTTCTAACAAATAAGTGCCCCCTCGGATTGGTTAGGTGAAGAATCATAGACGGGCATCGTCATGTTACGTACTTTACATAAAGTTACGTAGATTAGGTTTAGGAAAAGAACTATGGTTGGGCATAGTCACGTTTTGAGCTTAATGTAAAGTAACATATTTAACTCAAAGTCACGTAGGTTACATTTAGGAAAATAATTATGATTGGGTGTAGTCATGTTATGCACTTAACATATAGTTACGTACTTAATTTATGCTGGTTAGCTTAAGGTACGTCAGGTTAAGTAGGTTAGGTTTAAGAAACTAAAGTTAAATAAGTTAGGTTTAGGAAAGATTAGGTATAGTCATGTTACGTAATTAACATAAAGTTACGTAGTTAATGTAGTGTTATGTAGGTTAGGTTACATAAGTGAAGACAAGTTACGTAGGTTAGGTTTAGGAAAAGAATTATGATTAGGTATAGTCACATTAGGCACATAACATATAGTTATGTACTTAACGTTAAGTTATGCTGGTTAGCTTTAAGTACGTCAAGTTAGGTAGGTTAGGTTTAAGAAACTAAAGTTACATAGGTTAATTAAGGAAAAGATTGGGTATAGTCATGTTACGTGATTAACATACTGTAAAGTTACATACTTAATGTAGCGTTATGTAGGTTAGGATTAGTCCAGTAAAGTTAGGTAAGTTAGGTGAAGGAAAGATTGGTTGTAGTCATGTTAGGTGGTGAACATAAAGTTACGTAGTTAATGTAACTTTATGTAGGTTAGGTAACTTAAGTGAAGTAAAGTTACGTAGGTTAGGTTTAGGAAAAGAATTATGATTACGTGTAGTCAAGTTAAGTGTTTATAATAAAGTTACGTACTTAACGTAATATTATGTAGGTTAACTTTAGGCAAGTACAGTTATGTAGGTTAGGTTTAGATAAGTACAGTTACGCAAGTTAAGTTTAGAAAATCAAAATAACATAGGTTAGGGTTAAGATAAGGATAAAGATAATGGTTGGTCGTTGTTTGGCTACATACTTAACATAAAGTTAAATACTTAACGTAAACGTACGTAGGTAAGGTTTAGGAAAGTAAAGTTATGTAGGTTAGGTCTAGGAACAGAATTATGATTGGGTGTAGTCAGGTGATGCACTTAACATAAAGTCATGTAGGTTAGTTACTACAGTTGCACAGTTACTACAGTTAAGTTTACAAAAGTAAAATTATGTAGGTTGAGTTTAGGAAAGTACAGTTACGTAGGTTAGTTTTAGGAAAAGAATTATGGTTGGGTGTAGTCATGTTACATACATAACTTAAAGTTACTTAGGTTAGCTTTAGGCAAGTACATTTATGTAAGTGAGATGGAGGCAAGTAAAGTTATGTAGGTTAGGTTTGGGAAAAGTTTATGGTTGGTCGTTGTTAGGCTACGCACTTAACAAAAAGTCACATACTTAACCTAAACGTACGTAGGTAAGGTTTGGGAAAAAAGAGTTACTTAGGTTAGGTTTCGGAAAAGAATTATGATTGGGCGTAGTCAGGTGATGCACTTAACATGTTACATAGGTTAGTTTTAGGAAAGAATTATGGTTGGGTGTAGTCATGTTACTTAGCGTAAAGTTACTTCGGTTAGGTTTAGGGAAGTAAAGTTACGTAAGTGAGGTGTACGCAAGTAAAGTTACGTAGGTTAAGTTTTATGTTACGTTTAAGAATAATGGTTGGGTATATTTACATTACATAAAGTTAAGGAGGTTAGGTTCAGGCAAGTAAAGTTACAAAGATGAGGTTTAAGAAATTAGTGTTCTGTCGGTTAGGGTTAGGGGGGTAGAATTACGTAGGTTAGGTTTAAGAAATTAAATGTGGTTGGCTATTGTTAGGATACGTACCTTACATACAGTTACGTACTTAACATAGTGTGACTATGTACCTTAAAATAAGTTAAAATGGTTTCACAAACATTGGTCTGCTGGGTTAAAGTCCTGTGTGTGTTTGACCCACCCACCCCAACCTGCCTCCATATGTGGACTGTCACTCTTAATACTACTTCCTTCTTTACTAGCCTTCAGTATTACGTCACTTTTCATGTGTAGGTAATATACTGACCATAAATAAATACCTCAAACAACCCCACGTTAAAAAATCACAACTGTCCTTTTAACGGACAGGAGGAGAAATCTACTACAACAGTGTTTCACAGGCGTCTGAATGTAACCCATAATACTTTCACTTGTAGAAAAAGAGAAAACACTACCTGAGGTTCAGCATCTCTATAATATACAAAATATTCTGTGTTAATAATGCTAAATTTGTTCATTATAGAAAATAACATCCGAGAGGGGCCTGCTTCTTCCGAAGTCTTCTCTGGAAAATGACGCTCAGAAAACACCGCAGTGAGAGCAGTGTCGGAGAGGTTCGTTTCAGCGTGACGAACAGAATCCAGCTGAGTAAGATTGACAGCGGACGTCTTCCTGAGGGTGTGAAACATATCTCTGTTTGCTCCCGACCTCTTTGAACAAGTCTTCAGAATAAATCACCACGTTTTTAAGACTCTGCAGAGCTCTGCGAGACAAGAGATGGATAATGAGACAGACTCAGAGTGAGACACGGAGCCCTTCACATCTTCAGGATGAGCAAATATCCCCTTAATAAGCACCGCTGCGTGGAGACTAAAGGAACACGAATACATCCTGAATATGAAAATCACATGGAAACTATGATATCTGAGGGAAATTAAAGAATGTGCAAAGATTGTCTCGATGGGCTAAGGCTAATACCTGGAGCATTACAGCATGTAAACACTAACAGAGTAAAGACGAAAGAGGATGCTGAGTAAATAATGAAAAGAAATCTCTGTCACTGCTGTTTCTTTTTCCTGAAAGAGAAATCCTGAATGTGACAGTTTGAGAGAAGCAGCATGTGGTGTGTTCATGTTTGTTTTTTCTTTGCACGAGGCAACGTCCTACTCTGTGGAGATAGATTTGTCTTAATACTGTATAAACCTGTATGTTTTTATTGTTCTTTGTAGTGTTAGAAGACTCTCGACACCGTAAGTCCTGTGTGTGATTTATCCTGGCTTCATATGAGCAGAGGAAATCTCTGCTTGTCGCTAGGCTAATTTATACAATGTAAAATGCCATAGGCTTGTGCTAATAACGTTAGCATGTTGTATTTGTTTGGAAAATGTGTTTAGTATAAGACAGTTGTTTTGTCAGTGAACCTTGTGAGCTGTAATAGAGCCGAATTTTGTGGTTTATTCTGAAGCCTTGAGGTTGGCTGCTATTTTGGCCGTCGCCATCTTGATTTTTTGGAGCCAGAAATAACCAGAGGAACTTTTACAAACGTCTCTGTTGCTAAACACAACGCTGCGCCACAAACAGTGTTTCATACAGTCTGCATTGTTGTTTAGCTGCCGATGTCCTGCGGGTGCACTTCCTGTCTTAAGGTCAATGTGGTGCTCTTCTCGAGTCTCGCATCAAACCGGCAGGTCACATTAGATCCCCGCTCTGAACATGGCAACAGTTTTCACAGTATCTGTATTTTCGTGGCTCAGCCTTTGTTATCGACAGTGACGGGCAGCAGAGGGACCGCTGCCTCGCTCCTCTCAGCCTCGCCGCCATCTTTCATCGCATTTGTCCTGGCTTGGCAGTCGGCCAGCTTCTTCTTCTTCTCCTCTTCCTTCTTCTTCTCCCCCGCTTCCGAGTTTGCCCTTGGGGGAGGCGGGAACTCCCGGCAGTACGGCGGCGGCAGGCACGGCACCAGGTGCACCTCGCCGATTTCATTCATGAGCTGCACGCAGGTGTAGAAATCCTGCGGCGAGCGGCTGGTGGCAACGGGAGCGGGGACGGTGTTGGGAAGGCCTGGATGTCCCATAACGCTGTACTCTGTCCCCGGCAGAGACACGATCTCTGGTCGTGGCCACGAGGAAGGCGGGTCCAGTGAAGGAGCAAAGGCTTCGGGAGGCGAGGAGCAGTAGGGCGACAGGCCCTGCACGTACGATGACGGATGTTGGGTTGTGAGGTGGTGATGGGCCGCCACGGGCGTCAGGTCGCACGGAACCATCAAGGCATCCTTCTGCCGGTCCGTCTGGTCGGCCGTGACGCTGCAGTCGTTCAGCGTGGTGAGATAGACGTCGTTGGTGCTGACGTGGTCCCAAACCTCCTCCGTGTAGCTCGGAGGCCTGTAGCTGTGGAAGTTACTGAAGTGACGGTTGATTTCATCCAAGTTCCCCTTCTGAGGACGGAGGTGAGAGGAAGGAGAGAGGAAGAGGACGAAGACAACAGGAAAAGAAATGGAGGGAGAAAAATAAAGAAAAAAACATGTTAAAGGACAGAGCATAAAAAGGCAAAGAAATAAAAGACAAATGAAACCAACAATGAACAGAAGGGAGGAAAAAGGAAACGTAGGAAGGAAGAGGAGGAGGAAAAAGGTGGTGAAAAGGAGGGAAAACAAATTAAAGAAGGAGAAAAAGGGAAAGAAAAGAGGGATGTGAGTACAGGGGTTGATAGGTATGGAGAGAAAAATGAAGAGGAGGAGGAGGAGCGATAAAATATATAAAAAGAAGAAAAGATATTAAATTAAAAAATGAAAAGTGCGTAGCAGTGTTACCTTCAGCAGCAGCGGGTCAATGCCGATGATCCGCGGCTTTGGAATGGGCGGCAGGAAGTAGTCTTTTATTCTGAAGGTTAAAACATAAAGAGAGGAAGTTTGAAAAGGTAAAAAAGGTCACCTGTGACTGTTCAACCCAGTCGCCAGAATTAATGTTAGCATTGTACGATATGTTGAGCCTTTCTTTACGTTTCAACAACCCTGTGGTTACGCTAAGGCACAAAACCCACTTGGTTATGTTTAGGGAAAGATGATTTGGCACAAACGCTGCTGAAAACATGGCCACAGGTTTGGTTTGGTGGCAAAAACGCCACTGGATCTGCAGTGTGAGCTCCCTAAAAAAACACAAGCATTATGTGGCACAAATGGCGCTGAAAATGCAGCCACGGGTCACTTAACAACACCCACCTTTAATGGCACAAACACCACTGGAAATGCAGCATAAAAAACACCAGCATTATGTCGTACAAATGTTGCTAGAAATGTGGCGACAGGTTGCTAAAAAAACCCGTGTTTAGTGGCACAAACGGCGCTGTGCCTAATTATGCTCATTTGAATCTGTGAATGTTTTATTTCCCTCACTTGTATCGATCCTTGAACACATTTCCTTTAATGTGGATCGGTGTAAAGTGCAGTTTCAGCTGCAGAGCGAGGCGTCCTTATTATTTCTGCAGCTGTAATGTTGATAATGTTGCATGAAATATGAAATGCAGTGAAACTCGTCTCTCACCTCCTGCTCTGTGGAATGACTCCGAAGGCGATGACCAGCAGAGCCACGACACCGACTCCTGTCACCAGGATCAGCACCAGGAGTTTACCTGCACAGGTTCAACCAGAGACACTTCATTAGAGTCACACCGCAGCTTCTCTGTCCCTCCCCCCCACCGTTCCTCCCCTTCAGCTTCAGGGCTGCACGTTTACTTGGAAAAGAAAATAGTGACAGCAGGGTTCCCTCGGACCGCAGGATAATCCCTGACTGCAGATCAGCACACATGTGAGTCAAACCCTCTTAATACAGTTAAAACCGACAGCTTCGCCCCTTTAAATCTATCCTGAGAGGCTGAAACTACAGCACAGCCTGAAGCTCTGACGCTGTGCTGTAAAATGGTTTGTTCTACTATAACTGTCCTTAAAAAAGTTAATGGCAGACGCAGCTGCAGAGATGAAACAAAACACAACAAAACAATAAATGAAAATTAAAAAAAATTCAGTATCTGATCAAATGTCTCCCCTTCTGGTCCTGAGATATGAGACCGGTGCAGTGACCATTAAATGACCTTAAATCACTGTGACTTAAAGTAAACGTTTGTGCCAAACTTGAAGAAACTCCCTCAAGGTGTTCTTAAGATAAATCACGTTCACGGGATTTAGACAGACACAAGGTCACTGTGACCTTGACCTTCGACAACCAAAATCTAATCGGTTCAGTGTTGAGTCCATGTGGACATTTGTGTCAAATTTGAAAGACATTCCCTTTAGGTGTTCTTACGACATATGACACTCACAGGATTTAGACGGACACAAGGTCACAGTGACCTTGGCCTCTAGTAATCAAAATCTAATCAGATCATTGTCGAGTCCAAGTGGACATTTGTGTCAAATTTGAAAAACATTACCATTAGGTGAGATATTGTGTTCAGGAGAATGAGACAGATGCAAGGTCACAGTGCCCTTGACCATTGAGCTTCGACCTTTGACCACCAAATTCTAATCAGTTCATCCTTGACTCAAAGTGAATGTTTGTGCCAAATTTGAAGAAATTCCCTCACCGTGTTCTTGAGATATCACATTCACAAGATTCAGATGGACACAAGGTCACAGTGACCTTGGCCTCTAATAATCAAAATTCAATCAGTTCATTGTTGAGTCCAAGTGGACATTTGTGTCAAATTTGAAAACATTCCCTTTAGGGGTTTCATATATCAATTCATGAGAATGAGCCAGTTAAGGTCACAGTGACCTTGACCTTTGAGCTACGACCACCAAAATCTCATCAGTTCATCCATATCTTAAAGTGGATGTTTGTGCCAAATTTTAAAACACGTTTCCTCAAGGCGCTCTTGAGATATAGGTCAATAAAATAAAAGCCAAAGCCAGCTGTTATATTTCAAACCATCATAAACATCAAATTAAAAAAACTCGGCTGCCTATAGTGTAATAAACCTGCGTTTATCACTGTTGCCATGGAAACCCTCCCAGCCCTTGGTACCTGCGGGCGGCCTGGCGGGGATGCTCATCAGCAGCGCGGGGCTCCATTTGCTCCACAGGCCGTAGTTGTGCGAGCGGCAGCGAACTCGGACCACAAAGTCGCCGACGGGGAGGCCGAGCAGCTCGACGTGAGGCTCCCGCAGAGGATGCTTCACCTGCGTCACATCACACGTTTATTATATACAGAACATTAAACTGTTCTCATCGGTCGAACCAGAAGTGGATCGTGTTGCTCTGTGTGTGTACGCGAACATTTATTCTGTGTACCTTCCAGTTGTCGGGCTCAGTGACACGTCTGTACTGCAGCTCATACACCAGCGTGATCCAGCCATACTGCAGGTCGGAGGGCACCGGGTACGTCCAGGACAGCAGCGCATTGTGACCCATCTCATCCCCACCAGCATCCGTCAGCACGTAGGTCAGATTCACCGGAGCTTCGGTCTGAACTGTGGACAACAGGAACACACACAGCAACATGATGTGACGTGTTAAGAAAGGAGAAAGAAAAACGTTGCTAGATTATAAAAGACAGTTTTTT
The DNA here is from genome assembly GCA_035609425.1 of Epinephelus awoara. NCBI lineage: Eukaryota > Metazoa > Chordata > Actinopteri > Perciformes > Serranidae > Epinephelus > Epinephelus awoara. The sequence continues at coordinate 20,586,393 of CM069317.1, forward strand.
AAATGCTTCTTCTGGTTGTCACGATTCTGCAAACCACAGATATGTTACATCTGCATGTTCTTATGTAGCAGACGCATTAAAATGTGACACAACGTTGTGGTTAACGTGCGGTTAGGTTAAGGCAACAAAAACCACAGATGTCTTGAAAAAAAAACGCCAGTGTTTGAGGACTAGACAGCCGCTGGAAAAACAGTGACAGTCGGTAAAAAAGACAGCCACGTTTTGAGGTAAAAAAAAAAAAAAAAAAATCACTGGAAGAATAATGATGGATCACTAGAAAATTGGGGCAAAAGCAGCTGGATAAACAGCCATGATTGGGTGCTGAAAAGCTGCAGGAAAAATTAATCCTAAAAACCACGTTTGAGGGCGACAATTCCGCTGGAAAAACTGCCATGGCTGCTAAAAAACACTCATGTTTGGTGCCTAAAAAGCTGCAAGATAAACAGCGATGGGTCGCTAAGACACATCCTCACTTGGGGGCTGAAGAAACACTCAAAAAGCAGCTACAACCCATCATTCAATCACAACCAGTTCAGTAGTGTGTTGGTCTCATTAGTGGGCTGCAGCTTGGTCGCAGGTGCCGCGGTGACACACCTTCCACCATCCCCTCCACCTCCTGATGAAGTCAGCTCACACACTACACCATTTTCTTCACTGGCCCACAATGCACTGTGACTAATCCCCTGGTCATATATATGTGTGTATAATTAAAAATAGATGTAGTGAATCAAGGCCTTCATGTATGGAGCATGTTGCTGTAAATCTTTCAGAGCTGGATGTTATAATGAGATGATATCCTCTATTATTCATGCAGCATGGACACATTAGTTATCCCACATTTATGACCTCATTGAGTTCATTTGTGATTCATATTGTGCACATTTTTATTTATAGATATCCATTTTTCAAAAACTTTAGAACAACTGATGCATGCTCACGCTAAAGTGAATCCATCACGTTCTTGCTTAAAAAACAGCCACGTATTGGAGCTGAAAAGCTGCAGGAAAAAAGCAACAGTTTCTTGATAAACATCAATGTTTGGGGGCTAAAAAACACAGGTGGAAATCACTTTAGTTTGGTGGCTCAAAAGCTGCATGAAGAACAGCCACGTGTCCCTAAAAAACAGCCACATATTTGGGCTGAAAAGCTGCAGTAATAACAGAGACATAAACTGTAGTGTTAATTAGTGACATGATTATTTGCGGTTATGTTCCATCAACACGTGAGGAATGACCTTTCAGTAACACAGCAGAGCGACAGAGTCGAGGCTGTGTGCTGCGTGTCTGCAGGCCTGGGCTGAATTCCCTGCAGGGCCGTGATAAGAGAGCCGTCCCTGACGTCCTCCGCACAAAAGATCACACAGATGCACACACACACATGTAAGCTCTGATGAATCACACACATCCCATGTGCTTCTTCTTCTTCACACATATATGACACACAGCAGACCTCCATCTCTGCTGCACCTCACACCAGCTGAGGTGACAGGGCCTGGGTCTGCAGCGAAGATGAGTCTGGGTAATAACCCGCTGGATAAATGAGATTAAGTGCTGGCAGAGGATTCATGCTGTTCTCACACAGAGGGAAGAGCTGCGTTTAAGTGTTTTTCATTCCAGGCTTTCATTACATGGGTTTTTAGAAACCACCACTCACTGAAGGAACGATCCTGTAAGTGCTGAATTTCAGTATGAAAGAGTGGGAAAAACGCTGCTAAAAATAAACCTATCCCTGCTGTGTGTGATGTAACGTTTAAACAGTTTTATTACTGTTATGTAAATGTGTTTATATAAATCAGCAGTAGCTGTCTAAGTGTTTTAAGGAGAGAAGATCATAAACTATAAAGCTGCAATTTCACTGTTGTTTGACTGACTTAAAGCGCTGTTGTATCCTCTGAAGCAGTGCATATGAATATCAAAAAATATATGAAAAATAGGATTTAACCCGTCGCAATACAAACGATCCACCAGTGCCTGTACTGGCGATTTTGATTAGTGTGATGTCAGATCTCGGAGTATCTTTAAATGCCTCATATCCCTAAAGTCTGTACAAGCAGAGCTAAAAGATTATGTAACTCAATGAAACATAATAATTGATAAAAATATAAATATAAAATCTGCTTGAAAAACAGCCACGTTTGGGGGCTGAAAAGCTGCAGAAAAAACAGCAATAGTTCCTCAATAAACCACCAATGTTTGGGGGCTAACAAGCAGCTACGTTTGGTGCCTCAAAAGCTGCAGGAAAAACAGCCACAGTCGCAAAAAACCACCCATGTTTTGAGGCTAAAAAAATGCTGGAAAAACAGTGATGGATCACAAACAAACAGCCACATTTAGGGGCTGAAAAGCATCTGTAAGAACAGCAACAGTTCCTTAATAAACCACCAATGTTTGGGGGCTGGAAAGCTGCAGGAAAAATGATGATGAATCCCTAAAAACCACATGATTGAGGGCTACAAATCCGCTGGAGAAACTGCAATGAATGCTAAAAATACATCCACGTTTGGTATCTAAAAAGCCGCTGGAAAAACAAAATGCTTTTGCATGGTTTTGCACTAGACATAAGGCAAGGTAACACAAGGAAATGACACGAATGAAAAGAATGAATGAATCTTATTTTATATATATATATAATAATTGGGGTTATGCAAATACTTTCTGCTACTTTCTGCTGCAGACAGAATAAATTCTACTTCTACAGTCTATCTGCTCTTTTCACACAGAGTCTCCTCTGAAAGACGAGCAGGGTTTAAGTTCTTCTCATTTCAAGCATTCGTCCTTGAGATGGGCTTCTATCACTTCTGTCACTCACTGAAGGAATGACCCTGTATATGCTGAATTTAAGGATGACGAAGTGTCAAAAACTCTGCTTAAAATAAAAAAGGATTTGTTCATCAGAGGCCAAAATGTACAGACATGATGGCAGCTGGGAGGAATGTGTTTAAATGGGGGATGTAAGAGTGAAATAGCAACTAACACATTAATCTTACTTCAACTTTAGCTGGTAATAAACCTAAAATGACTTTGACTTGAAGTGCTTAGTGTGATGTCAGTTCTCTGAGTATCTTTAAATGCTTCATGTCCCTAAAATCTGTCCAACCTGAGCTAAAAGATTATGTAAGTTGATGAACCATATTAATTAATAAAAACATTCAAATAAAATCTGCTAGAAAAACAGCCATGTGGGGGCTGAAAAGCAACAGTTCCTTAATTAACCACAAATGTTTGGGGGCTAACAATCCGCTGGAAAAACAGTGACGGATTACTAAAAAACAGCCACATACTGGGGCTACAAACCCACAGGAAAAACATCGACAGTTGCTAAGAAACAGCCATGTTTGGGGGCTCAAAACCTGCTGGAAAAACAGCCATGTTTAAAGGCTAAACTGCCGCTGGAAAAACCAGTGATCTTTTCTTTTAATCTATCTGCGCCTGTACACTACTGTCTCATATAAAGCTACAGCCCAGCCTGTGGAGCACTCTGCAGCTTACCTATCTCTGCCACATCCAGGCAGTGTTCCTCTGAGGTGTAATTCCTGCGGGCGGTGACGGCGGTCACGTTCAAACAGTAGATCTTCCATATGGATGTGTGGCTGCTGTCGAAGTGGCAGCTGTTGGGGCCTGAGGTCACGTAGTCCGGACACTCGTGTTTGGGTCCCTTACTGTGAACGTCAGAGGAAAGTTTTTAATTTACAGATTTTTAATTTGAGATCCAAATATTAAAATTTAAAAATTTAAAAAGAAAAAAAAATTGATTGGTTGAATTCAGATCTAATAATTCAAGTTGAAAAAATTTCAAATGGAACATAAGTCAGATTTGAGCAAATCACTTTTTTCTTTGAATTTTTATGTGTATATATATATATATATATATATATTATATTTTTTTTAAATTTAGTTTTTAAGCTGCAAATCAAGAAATTTTATATAATTCAGCTACATGGATTTCAAAGTATATTTCAGTGTTATAAATGAGTGGTGTTAAATTTTCAATATTTATGTCCGTTTTAAGCTGCCATAGACTGCCTTTATCATCCTAGGTAGTTTGGTCGTTGAATTTTTAGATCTAAATTTGATTAAGTGAATTCGAATCAAATCCATTTTTTTTTTTTTTTACATTTTTAGTATATGGTTTTTTTTATTATGAAACTTGAATTTTTGGATCTCACTTTGTGAACATTGAAAAGGAATATTTTAAATTTTATTTTTAGATCCAAATTTGACCAGTTGAATTTGAGCTACTTGAATTTTATTTATTTACTCTGGGTTTTTAAAAAAAATGGGGTTTCTTTATTATGAAACTGGAATTTTTGGATGTGAATTTGTTAACACTGAAAAAATATTTTTATATATTTAAATTAAGCTTTTAAAATTGTAAATCAAGCAATTTCATATTTTTATTTCAAAGAAGTGAAATAATTCAATTGTATGAATTCCGTGGCTGTTAAATTGAAAATACTTATGTTTCTCATTTCCTTCCATCGCTTTCCTATCCTGTCCTGGGTAGCCTGGATGTTGTATTTGAATTTTTTCAACTTGAATTTTTAGATCTGAATTTGAGCAACCCAATTTGAGCAACGTGAATATTTCTTTCTTTTTTTTTTTTAAACATAAATAAGAATAAATGAAATACAGTGGTGTTTAAAGGTGTTTAATATATATTTTTTTATACATATAGAAATGTTTACAGGATTATTTTAGTGTCAAATTCTACTTTTAAAACTCCAGTTTTGTGCTTAAGTGTTGATCACTCCTCAGATTAACAGATTATTCATATTACACAGCAGATCTGGGATCAGGTTGTTTCCTTCAAAAGAAAAAAGTTGAACAAAGAGCCTGAAGAATGTGACCTCATTTCATTCACTTTATTAAACTCTGTATTTTCTGTAAATTTAATCCCAGCACCACCCGTTATGATCTAAATACCGTAGAAAACACTGATCTGATCTGATTTCTGATCTGAAATCTGATCAAGTGAACAGTCACTTTTCAAAATGTTGAGTTGCCTTTTCTTCCCACATAATCCCAGATCTACATCCGCAGCTGAGGGAGAACGAGACGACAATCGATGCCTAGTCGGGTCAATCCAATTTGTCCTGATTACTGCGAGTGGTTTCTCTGCGAGCGGTTTGTGTGCCATGTGGGCAGGCTTGCATCGGGCAGAAGCCACGTGAGGCGGCGATCAGGAGGTCAGGGCTGCTCCGGAATATCGACGTGTTAAAAGCTTCATGGTGACGTGGAGCACGACGAATCCAACTGGATTTAAGTGACCCAGAAAGTTTAGTCTGCTTTTGATTCATTTTTCCTTGTTTGAGCTCCTTAGTGTGAATGGAGGGACTTCTTAAAGCTGCAGAAAACAATTTTATTTTGCTCTAATAATTTTGTGTCAGCAGTTTGTGTTCTCACTGAAACTTAAGGACCTTTAAGGAGACTTTATTAGAAGAGAAGTGTGAGGCTGCAACAATAAATCAATCAAAAGAAAATTTAATGACATCTATTTTGAGACAGTTTTCAACCTTTGACCACCAAAATCAAATCAGTTTATTGTTAAGTCCAAGTGGATATTTGTGCCATTTTTGAAAAAAGAAAAAAAAAAATCCTCAAGGCGTTCTTGGGATATTGCACTCGCGAGCAAGAGATGGATCTAACGTCACAGTGACCTTTACCTTTGAGCACCAAAATCTAATCACTTTAACGCTGAGTCCAAGTGGACGTTTGTGCCAAATTTGAGAAGAAATTTTTCTCAATGTATTCTTAAGATACAGCATTTAGAAGAATTTTGATAGATCCAAGGTCACAGTGACCTTTGACACCACCTGAAGACACTACGGCATAAAGTCTACACCTGAAATAAATAATCAACAAAGCAAATACTCAGGTAACGTACAGGTACGTCAGAGCTGCACTCAGTGCTGTACCTGACTCTGTGTGTTGTGTGTGTGTGTGTGTGTGTGTACACGTACTCTTTGGAGTAGGTGAGGACGTATCTGACCGGCTCTCCATCCGTCAGGTTGTCGAGCGGATGCCACCAGCAGCTGAAGTCCTCCATGTTGGGCGAGCGGCAGAAATAGATGTGAGGCCTCTTCATCACGGCATCCTCCTCTGCAGAAAATAAAAAATCACAAAGTTGAGTCAGAGTGAGCCCGTTGCCACGGACATCACAGACTCCTGTTTGTTATTTCAATCCCTTTTTTATTCATTGTTCAGACTTCCTGAGCTGCCGACTCACACACTATATTTGAAATCACAAAGACGTTGTCAGCTTTAAAAAGTTTAAGTTTTAAAAAACATAAAATAAACAACAGAAACAGTTTGTTGTCTTTCTACTTTCTGCCGAGTCAAAGCACAAAGACAACAGGTCTGATTTAAGTAGGATGAAGTATAAAGTGCAGTAAAGCCAAAATATGACGTCCACATATGAGGACGCAGGGTCTCAGGAGGATATGAGGAAGTTTCCAAACAAGCCGCCATGTTGGTTTTGGTTTTGAGTCTAGAAGCCAATCTGGTGTCACTCTGAAATCGCAGAATACTGGCGCTTGGTCAGTGACGTGTGGCGTCAGACACCGACGAAATAAAGCATCCTGTCACGTCAGCATGATGTGCTTCGTTAGGCAACGTTGTTAGGTTTAACCAACATACGCACGTCATCAGGTTTAAGAAACATACGCACTTTGTTTTTCGCCAACACACACATGTGGTTGGGTTTAGGACAAAGGAACAGGGTTTGGCTTAACAATCACACAGGAAATGAACACCGGCCTTGCGGGTGAAAGTCGGTGGTTGTTGGACTTCCGCCTCCTTCCGTCTCCCCCTGACGCTACCAAGCACCGTTAAACAGTAACGTGACCAGCTGTGTATCATACCGACATTTAAGGACATTTTTTTGTAAGTGTCTGTAAGTCACTGACCAAGCGCTGGATTTCAACGACTTCGGAGTCAGACCAGGTTTCCTCATTGCCTCTGCTTACAGTGACATTTCTAAATAATATCTCTTGTAGGTGCTGATGGTTTTATCGTCCAATCACAGTCTGCACACACATGCACGCTGTTGTCATGTCTTCACATCTAAACAACTGTTGGTCAACCTGAGCTAACTGGACTCAACTTTTCAAAGGACGATCATATTCAAGCAAGCTTAAAGGGACAGTTCACCCTAAAATCAAACATACATAGTGTTCCTCTCACCTGTAGAGCTGTTTATCAGCCTGGATAGTTTTGGTGTGAGTTGCCGAGCGTTGGAGCTATCAGCAGTGAAATGTCTGCCTTCTCTCAAATATAACGGAACTAGACAATAGTGACCGATATTTGACGATTAAAGGTCGATTTAATAATGATAGTTTGGAACTTGCAAAAGGTGATATCCGCTCACTCGGTAATTTAGGTAATAAATTCCTGTGGTGATCCATCTTTCAAACCGGTAAATTATTCAACCTCTGCTGTCAACCACCTCATGTAGTCGTGAGGTTTGTTCAGTCGTAGATCTGTAGACGTTAAAACAAAATTTGTGTTTGGACACTTCACTGTTTGGACTTCTCGTCAATGTCGTCCATGACAACTGGGCAAACTCTCTGATGAAGGCTGTGGTACAGGTGAACGGTCCGGAGGAAATATTAGGTGGACCTTGAGCTGAGATTGTTCTGTCAAACACCACCGCGGAGACTTTGTGTGTCATGTAAAAGAAAAAGTCCTTGAGAGTCCACTAAAGCAGCAAGACATCATGTGCCCCCGATAGATGAGAGCAGCGGGAGGCGAGCGGTAATCCATGAGAGAATGCATGGATCTGCAGTCTGAGGGCAGCGGGGAAACAAAAGCCTGTTGTGTTTGCTGTAAGGAGCTCACAGAGTCTTTCTAATCAACAACCCCCACTTCTCAGAAAGAAAGAAAGGACACACGCTGGGCACCGATAAAACTGGACTAATTCACACCTGCTGCAAATCTGACGGCCCCAGATTTTACTGTACAGGCCGAGCAGCGTCTGTAACATCAGGTTTATTTATACCAATGTCAGGGTTTGTTGCATCGAGGCGCCAGGTGGACAGAAAGCTACATACCAAACATTTAAGATGAATATTTGTCATTGCAGGAGATCAAAGCCCCTCACAGCTGCTGGTGCATGTTTAACCCTTCAGGTAGTTTTCAGCACCACCAACGTTTTTATAAAAGTAAACCGACATTTAACTTTATTTATTTCAGACATTCAGTTCCATTTCATAGGAGTCAGCTTTAAACCATCAAAGGGAACATTAGGTCGTCTTTATTTCTTTGTTCGATACTTCTTTGTGGATACTTTTAAAATAGTAAACAAGGTGTTGAAAATGACATTTCCTGATGGAACATCAATAAAGAGATGCACGAAGACCTCAAGACACAAGATGACTATGAAGAAATGCAAAACAATCACAAACGACAAAGAAATGACAACAAAGAAATGCAAAAGGACTAAAGAAACAAAACGACCACAAAGAGAAGCAAAATGACTACATAAAGAGATGCAATGGACTACTAACTGACTCACAATGACCCAAAGAAGATGCAAAATAACCACAAAGTAACACGATGGATTACAAACTGACCCAAAATGACCACAAATTGACAAAAAACAACCACAAACTGATGCAAAATAACCACGGAGACTCAAAATGACTACAAAGAGACGCAAAATAGCCCTAAAGAGACACAAAATGACCACAAAGAGACAGAAAACGACCACAAAGGGTCCCAAAATGAGCACAAAGAGACACAAAACAACCATAAACTGATGCAAAATGACCACAAGGGAACTCAAAACGACCACAGAGACTCGAAACGACCCTAAAGAGACACAAAATGACCACAAAGAGACGCAAAATAGCCCTAAAGAGACACAAAATGACCACAAAGAGACTCAAAATGACCACAAAGAGACTCAAAACGACCACAGAGACACAAAATGACCATAAAGAGACGCAAAATGAGCACAAAGAGACAGAAAACGACCATAAACATGCAAAATGACCACAGAGACTCAAAACAACTACAAAGAGACACAAAACGACCACAAAGATACACAACATGACCACACAGACTCAAGGCAATCACAAAGAGATGCAAAATGACCACAAACTACCGGCCGGTTAAGAGGCGTGAGGAGTCAGCAGTCAGTGACGGAATAAAACAGTCAATAAAACAGCTTTCCAAGTATTGTGAATCAGCGCAACCATGAGAAATGGTGCTTGAGCAAACAGTCACACGTGAGCACCAAATATTAGGCTGATTGTTCCAGTAGTTTGTGAGATTAGCTGAGGACAGACAGACACACACAAACACACACAAATGATCCCCTCTGGACTAACAGCTGGCGGAGATAAATATGAAGTCATGCAATGTGTATCAGAAGACTGATTTGTGACAGGGTAACTCCAGCTGCTGCGTGGGTCACACAGTCGCAGCTCTGTGTGGAGTTCGGAGAACGAGTGTTGAGGACACGTAGATCTATAAAAATAATGCGCCAGGCAGCGACCACTAAAGGTCCCGTCACAACGTCTGACAGGAGGCTGATCACACCAACAGAAGCAGGCAGAGCTCATTCCTCGTGACATCTGGTTGAACAGTTTTCTTTGTGAGAAGCATGAAGAACTTTTCATGTGGAACAAATCTCACGAAGGTTGAGACCAAATAATAAGCGTGACAGATCGATGCAGAGTGTGCTGAAATCTGTATTTCCCCCGAGATGTTTACAGCAGCAGCAACAGACTCAACAACATTCAAACGGCCCAAATGAGCATTTGGGAATTTTTCACTTTTTTTTTTTTTTCATTTATTGCCATCATCTTTTAAAATCTTTTTTAATTAAATTTTGGGTCTCCATGCTTCTCTCTATCTTAAACGATTGTGCACCACACTTACAGCTCCACTGTGTCCGATTTAGGGAGAAATATTGGCGGAAATGTAATACAATAGTATAATCACCTGAAAATAAGAATAATTCTGTTTTCGTTACCTTAGCATGAGACGTTTATATCTACATAAGGAGCAGGTCTTCGTCTACGGCGATCGTCCTGTAGTACCAACTACAGTAGCCCAGAACAGACAAACCAAACACTGGCTCTAGGCAGGGACATTTACGTTTTTGTGTGGGCCATTAGAGTTTGCAGCCCCTCTGCAACGAGCCCAAAAGCTTCAGAAAAACACCAATTTTTAAATTAAAAAAGCTTCATTTAATGTTTTTACTGGTTCAAATCAGCTGGTCTGTTTGTTTCAGAGAGGGAGACCTCTGTGGATCAGCTCCTGGTAAAAACCTCCTGGTCAATGAACACTGCAGGAAATCTAACCAGGAGGAGTTTCAGCTGGTTATGTGCAATCCTCACCACTAGATGTCACTGAAGCCGACACACTGCTCCTTTAATGTTATCAAATTAGACAAGATACTGATGGAAAATGGCCACCATGAGACACAAAATGACTACAATGAAATGCAAAAGGACTACTAAGACACAAAAGACAACGAGACAAAAAATGACCACACAGAGACACAACAACCAAAAACTGACACAAAACAACCACAAACTGACACAAAACAACCACAAACTGATGCAAAACAATTGCGAAATCACGGAAAACAACCACAAAGGGACAGAAAACAACCACAAACTGATGCAAAACAACCACAAACTGTTGCAAAACAACCTCAAACTTATGCAAAACAATCACAAACTGGTGCAAAACAACCACAAACTGGTGCAAAACAACCACAAACTGGTGCAAAACAATCACAAACTGACGCAAAACAATCACAAACTGACGCAAAACAACCTCAAACTTATGCAAAACAACCACAAACTGATGCAAAACAACCACAAACTGGTGCAAAACAATCTCAAACTTATGCAAAACAATCACAAACTGACGCAAAACAACCTCAAACTGACTCAAAACAACCACAAACTGATGCAAAACAACCACAAACTGGTGCAAAACAACCACAAACTGGTGCAAAACAATCTCAAACTTATGCAAAACAATCACAAACTGACGCAAAACAACCTCAAACTTATGCAAAACAACCTCAAACTTATGCAAAACAACCACAAACTGGTGCAAAACAACCTCAAACTTATGCAAAACAACCACAAACTGGTGCAAAACAACCTCAAACTTATGCAAAACAACCACAAACTGGTGCAAAACAACCACAAACTTATGCAAAACAATCACAAACTGATGCAAAACGGCAAACTGACGCAAAACAACCACAAACTGGTGCAAAACAACCACAAACTTATGCAAAACAACCTCAAACTTATGCAAAACAATCACAAACTTATGCAAAACAACCTCAAACTTATGCAAAACAATCACAAACTGATGCAAAACAACCACAAACTGTTGCAAAACAACCACAAACTGATGCAAAACAATCACAAACTGTTGCAAAACAACCACAAACTGATGCAAAACAACCACAAACTGGTGCAAAACAATCACAAACTGTTGCAAAACAACCACAAACTTATGCAAAACAATCACAAACTGTTGCAAAACAACCACAAACTGATGCAAAACAACCACAAACTGGTGCAAAACAACCACAAACTGATGCAAAACAATCACAAACTGTTGCAAAACAACCACAAACTGATGCAAAACAACCACAAACTGATGCAAAACAACCACAAACTGATGCAAAACAACCACAAACTGATGCAAAACAACATCAAACTTATGCAAAACAACCACAAACTGATGCAAAACAACCACAAACTGGTGCAAAACAACATCAAACTTATGCAAAACAATCACAAACTGATGCAAAACAACCACAAACTGGTGCAAAACAATCACAAACTGTTGCAAAACAACCACAAACTGATGCAAAACAATCACAAACTGTTGCAAAACAACCACAAACTGATGCAAAACAACCACAAACTGGTGCAAAACAACCACAAACTGATGCAAAACAATCACAAACTGTTGCAAAACAACCACAAACTGATGCAAAACAACCACAAACTGATGCAAAACAACCACAAACTGATGCAAAACAACCACAAACTGGTGCAAAACAACCACAAACTGATGCAAAACAACATCAAACTTATGCAAAACAACCACAAACTGATGCAAAACAACCACAAACTGGTGCAAAACAACATCAAACTTATGCAAAACAATCACAAAGAGACATGAAAGGACTAAACTAAGAGGACATCTAAGAGAAATGTGAAGACTCTTTCGCCATCTTACAAACTATCGCTCCACTGCAGTGTTGTTGTCTGTGATCACCATGACGAGGACAAAGCTTCTGTTTAGAAGCAGAGAAAGAATGGACGCAGACGTTGTGCACAGAAACAAGTCAGGTCTCACAAATCAACATAAACCAAAGATTTTAAAATGATCTTTTTATTTTGTCTGCACATTCATGTCCAAATCGAGGGCATGAAATCGAGGGCATGAAATCGAGGGCATGAAATCGAGGGCATGTGTGCAGCTCAAAACTATCTGAAAAAGAGAAATTCACAAAAGTCATGAGTGATGCTCTGAACTCGTCGATACCTCCCCACTGAGGCATCGAAGAGCTGCCAACACGTCCAGCTGAGCGGAAATAAAATGGCCGACACTGCTGCCTGCCGCCCGATAATCTCCTGTTCACAGACTCTTCCAAAAAGGTCACTGCATGAGCTTCTCAAAGTGTGATTTAGTCAGTATTAAATAAATACACAAATAAATACGTGAATAGGGCTGTGAAATAAATCTTGAAATAAACAAATGAGGCAAAACAAAACCATAAATAAATGTATATATAAATTTATAAATGAGTCAATATTGTAAAAAAATTCAACAAGTAGGTTTTTATTTTTTATTTTTTTAAGAAAGAGAATTATTTATGGGGATTTTTTTTATTATTTATAATTATTCCACATTTATCTATTTCAGGGGACTTTAAATAAAAAATAGTACAACTAATCATAATAATACATTTTATTTATGAGTGCCTTTCAAGTCACCAATTACACTTAAAAAAAGAGAGAGATAGGATGGTCACTACATGAAAAAAGGTAATGACAAGCAATAATCAAAATAAAAAGAACAACAACATTGAAATGCAAATACAGATAAAAAATATATTCATAAAAAGATTTTATTGCATTTCATAACTCCACATTTATTTATTTCAGGGAACTTTTATTTCCAATACCATATTTGATTATTTAAGGGAACTTTAATTTTCAAATGCCATTTTTTGTTTAATTTATTTATTTTGTGATACCACATTTATTCATTCCAGGGATCTTACATTTCACAATTCCACAATTATTTATTTCAGGGAAGTTTTATTTTATAACTTCACATTTATTTCAGGGAGCTTTTATTTTTTTTCTCTATTAAAATAAACTTTTGCCACATTTATTTATTTCAGGGAACTTTTATTTCCCAGTATCATATTTATTTATCTTCAGGATCTTGTATTTTCCTTTGATAATTCCTACACACATCCATAATTTACATCAAAGCAACAGCATAAGAATCACCCAAAGTTGTCAATTAAAAAACGTCCTTTTTGAAACAAAATGTAAATTATTGAACTACGCTGACTCCTTTATATATTTATATTTACATGTATTTATATATTTATTGCCTTGTTTAATTATTTAGGAATGATATCATAGCCATATTATTTCACAGGCACATTTATTTATATTTTTATGACTTTATTTATTTATTCAACATCGAATAAAGTGGTATTCCATAGATTCTGAGTTCAGCAACAACATATGGATTTAAAGCTTCGTGAAGACATAAACACCTGCAATGATTAACAGCTGATCTAATCAAGTAGATAATTAAAGGCAAACTTCAAAGACTGAAGGATGAAGATGATATATGAATAATAAAAGCAGCTTTGACGCACTGGACTCACCGTGGCTGTGTTTTTCTTTATAATCGACGTCCTGGGCAATGATCCTGCTGCTGCCCACAGGAGGAAGCAGACAGAGCAGCAGCCACAGCATCCTGAAACCTTCTGTCCACCTGTCACAAAGAAAACAAACACACAAGCTCAGGCCAGAGAAAAAACTCCAACAGCAAATCCAGATCCTGTTTAACTCACTCAGTTTCCAGCAGAAACTTGTGCTCAAACATGAGCAGCAGCGACTCTGGAGAAGCATCACTTCCTCCAGTCATGAGACGCATCAACCCCCCCAACTCTTTCCATCTCCCAGCAAACCAGTCCTCCGCTGGGGCGCCAAAGACAACAACAAACATCCTTTAAAGAGCGCTCACATTCCCAAAAATTAGACTCAGCACAGAGTAAAGAATAGAAAGACTAATTTAGGTTTACTGGTGGGAATTCCTCCCACGTGAGTCCCAGAGTTGTAGCAGTGAAGAGTCCAAGAGTCGGTCATTCGTCAAAAAACAAACAAAAAAAAACTGTTAGGAGCTGTGCCTTGTCGGAATTAACCCATCTTGAAAATGTAACTGAGTAATTTAATGATCCACATTTCAACATGGAGGTCTATGGGGACAGCCTCAAGTAATCATTAGAGGAACTCCAACATTTTGGCACTTCAACATTGACTTCATTTTTCAGCCTTTAGTTTACCACTTGTGATGAACATTTTATTCAGTCTGACATTGTTTCTGTGACTCCCTGTCTACAGTATACCCCCTAATACAACAGTCCGCCATGACAGAGAGATTATTAGGCCTTTAAGATTCTGATGAAAGCTTATTACTCTAATCAGCTTAGTCAAGTGAACCGCTCCTTCAGAAACTACTGAGCAAATGTGGCATTTGAGGTCAGACTGGCATGGAAACCAACACTCGTTGAGGCTTGGTCATGGACTTGAAGTTGACATATGATGTCCAAGGTACCCTGGGTGTGTTGTTGTTCCATGTCCTGGGACACTGTGTCAATTTCAGCCTGTTACATGCATTGTCTGTTTTCAAATTCTGTTTTCACAGGAAATGTACAGTTTGCATACAGTCTCTGTCAAAATAAAATTGATGTTTTTTTTCCTTCAACAACTAAAGCAAGTTGTTGAGTTTAAAAAAAAAAGAAAGAACAGGGTTTGGCATTACAATCACATCATTCAGAGGAAGTGAACGCCAGTCCCTGGGTCAAAGTTGGTGGTTGTTGGCCCCATCTACCACCCCTACTGCCCACCCTATTCAGACTTTCTGTCCCCTTAACTTATGTTGTTGTCCAGCAGCGTTTCCCCCTGACACCGCCAGGCCTGGCTGTGTATCATGCTGACCTGAAAGGACGGCTTTTTCTGGCGGTGTCTAACACTGGAAGTCACTGCCAAAGCGCAGGTATTTGATGACGTCAGAATGAGACTGGGTTGTGGAAACATCATAATTTTGTTGTTGTTTGTTAATTCCCTCCTTAAAGGTATAGTTTGGATCTTTTGAAGTGGGGTTGTATGAGGTGCTTATCCATAGTCAGTAGCCCTTTTTAAATAGGAACTGTGCAAATGTGCAGGAAAGCCCAATCAGTCTTTTTTCAGCATTGGCAGTATAAAAACAAAATCGGGGAGTGCAGCAAAATGGCACCTACCTACTTTTGTTTATACAGAATGTGCCTTTTTCGGGGCAATGGGGGGCGTGAGCAAGTAACAAAACGTGTAGCTCAGCGTGTGACGTAAACAGTGACGTGGGAGGGAAGCCGCGGCTGGTCAGTCCTTCGGTGATTCTCCCGTAAGTCGGCCCGTCCTTCACCGTCCCCGTCATCTGACGGTTAATGGCCTCTTCGTTTGCGAGGACAAGGAGGGCGCGCAATTCCTTGTCTCCCCAGTTGCTCATCTTTACAGTGTCTGTCAGGTTTGTGTTTCCCTCTTGCTACTAGCTGCTCGCTAATTCCTGCTATCAGCTGTTTCCTGTTTATCCACCGCCAGTGGCTCGCACGTGTGGCGTCATCAACAGCTCCTCCCACAAGTCATCAACAGCTCCTCCCGTTGCAGAAGGCCACCTTGTTCTGTTTAAACTGAAAGGGTTCCGCCAATATAATATAATATAATATCCGCCAATATAAATTGGGCACCTCGGATCAACTCGCCAATCCGGCTCTGTGTGTCTAGACGCTCGCAGCTTGCCGGCAAAACGGCCCAACATTCATTGAAAATCTGGCAGTGTAAAATGGGCTAGTGTAAACCATACAGTAGACGTCAATCAACATGCCCGCAGTTTGGAGAAGTGGCAGGAGTCTGACATGGAAGCTATAAAATGTACCTGCTGTGGACAGAGGTAACAGCAAAACATATTTTAGCCACCTACTGAATTAAAATCAGATTATAAACGTAAGCACTGTGATTCAGTGCTAGCTCTTGAGGCAAAATTGATGCAATATAAAAGGACATACAATTTTTAATAGCTCTAGAGGCAGTAGAGACATACAGTATTTCCATATAAAAAACAACACTGCAACACTAGCAGGATATACTATAAACAGATGAATTTACGTGCACACAGTGTGGCTCTTTACAGCTCGCTTTAACCTTACAGCCTAAATGTTTCCATACCCGAGCTTTTAAACCAGTCGAATTGTACCCATCTGTGGTTGCACACACTCATCTTCTGTGGGATATTTATGTCAGTGATTGCACACTGTCATATTTCACCAGAAATACTTAACTGCATTAATTAATGAATTACTTGTGCAGCACCTTACACTCTCCTGCCTTTATGAGAATAGAACAATAAGGGGGAGGCGGAGCTCTCTGCTGTGTTATTTTCACGTCTCCAGCATCTGCTTCAACCAATAAGTTAGTCTGTGTTACTGTGTGACTTTGCTGCGTCAAAGAGTTAGTTCAGATTCAACAAAGTCACACAATGACACAAGAAACAAAGTGATCGAGGCAACAGCAGACCAGCAGCTCCCGTCTTCCACCAGCTAAAATGACTGTTTTTCCTCAATGGAGTCTGGCTTTGAAGAGAGCAATGTAACAAGTTCAGTTCCACGTCAGAAATTGTGACCTATCAGCAAGATAAAAATATGAAAATGCTGTAAATAAAGCCTGCAGTTAAATGGATAGAGATATTTTTTGGTGGCTAAAAGGCGTTTTGTTGCTGACCCTGTCCACACAGCAGGACATTGCTTAGCTTTCATGTCAGACTCCAGCCTGCTTCTCCAAACTGGAGCTGTGTCGACTGACAACCACTGTAGGTAATACACTGACTATGGATAAGTGACTCATGTCATCCTGTTAAAGAGGTCTTTTGAAAGGCAAAACACAAGTCTGTTGTCACACATCCATTATAAACTAAACGTTGTACCTCATGGTTTGTAAAATGACTGGAGGAAACATAAATTACGTTTCGCAATCCTTCAATCAGAACGTCACAATCAAGAAATTGTTTGAGGACGATCTGCCATGAAACAATTTCCCAGCGTGAACAGACATCCTTTCCACTGCAGCAACTTTTCTTGGAAGAACACAGGAACCCTTTTAAGGACACGCTGAGCTCTTACTCTCGTATTGACCAGGAGGACAAGGATCTAAATTTACATCCTGCCTCCCAAAAAAAATGTGTCCTCAGGGCAGGGAGGGGCTTTGTGATGGCTCAATCAGGGACAGCTCACCTGCAACAAGTTTGCCAAAGCAACTATAAATAGGACTAATCTTTTTCAGCACAGTAACGATCTCAGGAATTGATCCTGAGTGTGGACCTGAAGAGTGCGGCTCTAAATTCAGTTCCTCCATTTTAAATAGCTCATCAATACTTTTACTTTGGATGCTTTGAAACTTTGAGTATTTCTGCTCCTCTCACTCGAGTACAGGATTAGAGGAGGGTCTGCTGCCATCATCCAGCCACTGAGGTCAGCCGAGGTCTGGAACACCAGCCATAAAATAAAACGTCCTCCGTGTGGAAACCAACATCAAGACTGTGGTGAGAGTGATGAGTCACATGTCGTCACGTCTGCTCTTGTAGGAGCAGCAGCACTGACATGCGAACAGCAGCGATCCTCGAGTGCTAAGACAACAATCATTGTGAATAATCCCCGCCTTGATCTTGCAGGAGGGGGGGATTAAAAAGGAGGCCTTGTTGGATTTTATCTGGAGGCCTCAGCTGACCCCAACACAGAATACCATGACACAAGACAACCTCCATGAAAAGTGCACCAAAAAAAAGAATGAACTGTAGCTGCTTGTTTTTAATCCCTCAGCGTCTGCCGTCTGTCCATCACTCCCAAACCAACACCTCTGTCCAGAAACAGCCGGGCACTCATTTTTATTTGTTTTAAAGGCAACAGCTTTGATTTTTATTGGAGAGTGGAGCTTAGATTTAACTCAAAATCATGACCCATGCATGCTATTAAAAGGATTGACTGGTCGCATGAGGCCAAAGAAGCTCATTTTGCTCTTTGGGTTCGCAGAGCTGAGGCTGAGGTCAAAACAAACACTATTCATTTCCCCACCCTGCCAGAGACTGCAGCAAAATCTCCATAAAAACAAACGGGATTTCATGGCAGGAAACCCACTAATGTCACAGTAAAAAATGACCACTTTTACCCGTCAAAATCCCGGCAGGAAATGCAACGATGTGTCTGTGAAAAATACCTGCTTATGTGGCACTGACTGCTTTTCGCGCCTCTAACCTGGCAGGAAACTCAACAATGACTCTGTAAAAAGTAACCGTTTATCTTGGCACAATCCCTGCAGGACACGCAGCAATGTCTCGTTAAAATAACTGCTTTTCGTGCCACTAACCTAGCAGGAAGCTTTTTGTGTCCAAATCCTGGCTGGAAAAGCAGCAATGTCTCATTAAAAAAAACACCCACTTTTGTGCCACTATCCTCGTAGGAAATGCAGTGATGTCTCGGTAAATGCAAAGTGAACTGCTTTTCATG
Organism: Epinephelus awoara; assembly: GCA_035609425.1. Taxonomy (NCBI): domain Eukaryota; kingdom Metazoa; phylum Chordata; class Actinopteri; order Perciformes; family Serranidae; genus Epinephelus; species Epinephelus awoara. Next base: position 20,605,218 of record CM069317.1, read on the forward strand.
CCACTAACCTGGAAGGAAACACAGCAATGTTGCTGTAAAAAATAAGTGCATTTCGTGGCTCTAAAAACGAGCACTTTTCGTTGCAAATCCCGGCAGGAAATGCAGCGCCGCTATGCTGACAGGAAACATGGTGATGTCTTTGTAAAAAAACAACCGATTCATCCACCAACCTGGCAGGAAACGCAGTAATGTTTCGGTAAAACAATGAACAGTTTTCATGCCACTATCCCAGCAGAAAAATGACGCAATGACTCCCTAAATCACAACCTTTTTGTGGTATCTTGGTCTTCAGTGGTCTGCAGCGCGACGAACGTCTAACACCGACTCCCTCCAAGATGTGATGGACCTGAACAGCCTCAGACAGACAGCTTAACTAACAGCAGTATGTGTTACAGACCACACTCCTGTGAGCACGCACCACACGATCACAGCTGATAGAGTCACCTTGGATGCACTCTGCTGAGAAGGACCTGCAGCCAGAATAGAAAGACCAAACCAGACCTGATCTGACTCAGAATACCGTGGATTTATGATTTGTTTTCTTTTATTCCTCCTGTTCCTCTTTACTTCACCTCCAGGTTACGGGTCCATTCACAATTTCCTGTCTCACAATACCAAAGTCCAACCGGAATGGGATGCCCTGAGCTGTTGGAGCCTCGTGCATGTGACTTTTCGGACTAAGAGAAAGCCATACATTCATTACACAACCATTACTTTACATAACCTCTTAGATGCTGCACATGAAAAGCAGGGTTTACAGTTTAATGTGCCTGTAAAGCTAATTACCTGAGGTGTAACTTAACATGCAGCTGGATAATTGTTAATGAATCGACTGGGATTGTTTTATTGGCCTGTAAATCCACAGTGAATGTGATCAAATCACTCCAGCACCTGATGGCTTTCAGAGATATGCAGATGACCGCGTGTCAAAGTCCTTGAGCTGTGATAATATCAACGGTTAGTCACAGAACATCACGTATTACAGAGCACACATCTTCAAAAGCTGAATAAACTCCAGCAGTGCTGTATGAAGACCTTGAGTACTGATAGAAAGTCTCAGGAAAAAAACCTCGTTGACATTATCAGAAATACGTGCCTCTTACAAGACTCAAGGTAAAAGTTTTAGGACTTCCACATTGTGGGTTTGAGAAACAACACGAGGAGTCTGCAGCCACAGAGACGCAGCGCAAACCACGCCCACTGGAGAGGAATACCAACCCGGGTTCACTCTAAAGTCATCGAAACCTGTTGCGTGGGCAGCGTGCTCCAGCATCAGAAATGTGACAGGACAACAACGAAAGATAAGGGGGCGGAAGTCCAAGTAGGATGGGTCCAACAACCACCGACTTTCACCCTGGAGGCCGGTGTGCACTTCCTGTAAGACTGTAAAGCCAAACCCGGTTCTTTTTACCTAAACCCAGCTATGTGTGTTTGTTGCTGAAGGAAATAATTTTTTTCCAGGGCTGGTACCTGCGGTTATTCCACAGGCTAGTTAATAACATGTCAGGCAAGAAACCAAAAGTGTGGGATCATTTTGAGAAGGTGAAGGACGAACCCAAGGTGATATGTAAACTCATCTTCATTGGTCGACTACAAACATGACGTATCATCTGAAACATGGAAGTAGCTACATGCCCATTAGCCCACAGCGTCATTATCAGGCGGCTCGCTCAGTGTGTGACGTGCACTTGGAGATAAAATATAGGCCTATATTAATGAAGGTTCATTAGTACGGGTTTGTGTTTCTGTCATGAGAAAAGCTCAAGTATCGTGTCGAATGTTTCACTGAGCTGCTGCAGCTGTTTGAACTGTGCGCACAGAAACAGAACCATGAACCATGCTGTCACACTGATCTCTCCAAAGGTCCATCTGATACCTGAATGCAGCATCCCCTCACTATCTGATCCTCACAGCCAGTCACAGCACTCCGCTTTACTTGTTGCCGTGACAACTGCCCCCCCCCAATTTACAGCAGCTGATCGATTCTCTGCGCCGTTTGACAGCAGCGAGGTCATGCTGGAGATGTTTCTGACAGGTAAATCTATGTGGATGACAGGTGTGTGTCGGCCCGCTGCAGGAAGTCCACCCCAGTCAATCTGTCAGAGTCCATCTAATGAATCACTGTGTAACCACTTTATTAATTTGCAGGTGAACGGGCAGCTGACTGACATCCCCTTTCATGGGTTATTTCATTATGTCACAGCTGTAAAGAACAATTAAAGTCACTGAGCAGCTTTTTTTAACCTCCGCTGGATGTGCACACATTCTCATTTCTTCACTCAACTAACGTCCACCGTACAGGAGAGCAGAGGATTTTGCAAAGATATTTAAAAGACTAAAGTCTTAAGACAATGTGAGTTTGCAAGACTACAGATTATTTCCCATCCTGCTCCTGGTGGAAAATATCACATCAAAGTCCCTTTGAGAAATACAACATTCTAACATTTCCTTACGTTTCTGCAAAAACACATAACTCTAGAAACACGAGATAAAAGGTGTCACATGTCGACAGTATTCTTGTCATTCGGATCGGATCAATTCGAGGATAGGATACAAATTAAACACGGACTCCACAGCTCCATCAGATTCTCCCCCTTCTCCAAAGTCGTTTGGTTTAAGGCCAACATATGCTAAAAAGGCAGCTATGCACTTCTGAAGAACAGAAAACCACCCACTTCTAATGTTATCAGCCCATTGAATGGCCGTTATCACTACAATTCTAATGCTTCAGATGGGGCAAACTGCACCTACCAGGAAACTAAATTGCAGTTTGGTTATGGTTAGGCGCTGAAACTATTTGCTAAAGTTTCAGAAAAGATCATTCATTCATTTTCCATTCGCGCTTGTCCTGTTAGGAGTCGTGGGAGGCCTGGAGCCTTTCCCAGAGGGATGCAGAGAGGCAGGGTTCACCCTGGACAGGTCACCAGACTATCACAGGGCTGACACATAGAGACAGACAACCATTCACACTCACATTCACACCTACGGACAATTTAGAGTCACCAGTTAACCTGCGTGTCTTTGGACTGTGGGAGGAAGCTGGAGCACCTGGAGGAAACCCACGCTGACACAGGGAGAACATGCAGACTCTGCACAGAGGGCTCCTCCACCCTGGGTTCGGCGACAATGTTAACCACTGCATCACCAAGCTGCCTGACGAAGGTCATGGTTTGGTTTACAGTCAGATTGTTATGCAACTTCAGACATGAAGTAATTTTTGTAAGTGATGTAAGTAAATTCGTAAAACTGACTTAGGCCCAATCCCATTACCCCCCCTTGTCCACTACTCCTTGGCCCTTGAAATGTTCAACGAGGGGTTGAAATCTTTCCCTAGGAATTGGGACCCGCGTCACCGCGTCGGTTACGTTCACGCATACGTAACTATTTTAAACAGGAAGCAAAGTCACCTGACTTTGTCATTTGTCGATGATTTCACAGCAATATAAAAGAGATATTAGAGACGGAATTATGATGTATCACGTATAGTAAAAAAGCTTTTAAAGCAGTTATTCATATGAAATAAAGGTTATTTTAAAGGTTATTTCATAAATTTGTATCACTGAATTTGTGCTAATTCAAAGCCAGTGTAACGAAGGGCTGAATGACTTCAATTTCTTTGTTTCCCTGGCAGGAGAAGGAGAATAAATAACAACAAAAACAAAATAAAAGGCAGTACTGACCCAAAATTTCACAATCAGTGTATCCCCAATGTCAATGTTATGTTCTGGTGATTTCTGAGAACATTGTAAATGATTTACAAAAGTGAGGAGCCTTTAAATTTTAACATCATAAATGCAGTTATATATATTGAATGCAACACTCTGACATCAGAGTGTACACCTACATAAAGAAGTACAAGTTGTTCCTGTTCGCACTGCTCTGATTGATCTACTCCAAAACAATCAGTCATTCCTTCTGTCTTTTGTCTGCAAAACTCTATTTAATATAATTGTTTGTCAACATTTAAGGGTCGCCAGGGTCCCCAAAATAAATGAGGTATTCACCCTGAGAGCGCAGACATTTAAAAAGCCATTTAAAATAAGAGATAAGGTTTATTTAAAAAAGTGGAGCGCTGGTTGCTTTATCACAGTGCCGTCCCCAGAGGCGAGGCTCCGACCTTTAACAACAAAGACTCTAATTAAGTCCCCGCACACAAACAGCAACGACAGGCTTAATGGAAACGCAGCCGTCTAAAAAAAGAAAAAGGGAGGACAACTTATGGATCTCAATGACATTCATTCGAATTAATTACTGCATTCACTCCGTCACTGTCACAGTGACAGCAACACAAAACATGCCATCTGAGAGCTGACGAAACACTCAAGAATGAAAAGACAGTTTGAAATGTGTTGAATAGGATCAAAAAATAACTTCGTTGAGTCATATGAGTCCGCAGAACACACTGTCACGGTCCCAGATTTCAAAAGCAGAAAAGATAAAAACATTCTGTTGGGTTGTCAATCAACAGAAAATTGAACTCTGGGCAATTGTGATGGCCATTTTGAAAGTTGCTATTCCAGCGTTGGCAACGACTGCCTACACTGCAAAGCAACCAAAAAAAGGAAGACGGGCTGATCAAAAAGAGCGTCTGGCAGTAAACAAAGTAAAACATGTGTCAATAGCAGCAAAGATTTTAAGACACGGAGAGAAAAAGTTGCTAATATACCTCTTTTTCCATTGTCACGCTTGGCCGCACCCAGTTCAGTCATGACACGCCGATCTGTGTTTGCACAAACTCAGCAACATGTTGACATAAAACATTTGGTCACACAAACGCCACTAGAAATGCAGCAACTGGTCACTAACAGACACACGTTTTGTGGCACGAATGCCACGACGACCAATGAAACTGGTTGCTAAACCATATCCACCCCTCTAGACATGTAGCAACCATTCATTAAAAACCACTCACATTTTGTGGCACAAATGTCTGAATAGGTCGCTGACAAACACCTATGTTTGGTGGCACAAACACAGCTAGAAATGCAACAACTGGTCACTAAAAAACACCCATGTTGAAGGCACAGACACCACTGAAAACGCAGCAAAGGTTGCTAAAAAAAAACATGCACGTTTGGTGGCATAAACGCCGCTAGAAATGCCGCAACTGGTCGATGAGAAACACACATTTTGTGGCACAAATGCCACAATGAACGACGAAACTGGTTGCCAAAACATACCCACATTTGGTGGCACAGACACCTCTAGAAATGTAGCAACCATTCACTGAAAACCGCTCACATTTGGTGGCACAAACGTATGAATGGGTTGCTAAACACCACCTATGTTTGGTGGCACAAACACAGCTAGAAATGCAAAAACTGGTCACTACAAAACACACAAACACCACTGAAAATGCAGCAAAGGTCGCTAAAAAAACATACATGTTTGGTGGCACAACCGCTGTTGGAAACTCAGACATTTAGTAGCACAAACACCACTAGAAATGCAGCAGCCAATGCAACGCAGCAACAGTTCACTAAGTAACACCCACATTTGGTTGCACAAGCAATGCTAGCAACACAGCAGCTGGTCACTGAAAAACACCTTCGTCTGGCACCGCTGGAAATGCCGCATTTGGTCACCTACCCTAACCCACTAATCTCCGTAACTTTACTTGAAATAATATAGAATAATTTATAATAATAATAACACTGCTATCTTTAGCCTTTTTATTTCTCGGATTTCTGCCGACCCCAGCTTTAGTGACTGAATCCAGAACACAATCAGGAGATTATCTGTCAGAGAAATGACTTGCTGGTTGCTGCCCTACTGCAAGTTTATTATGAGATTTGCAGCTGGATTAAAGAACTCAAACACATTTCAAGGGTCAGTCGTCAAAGTGACACTGCCTGGTGCATCTATCTGCAGTTTGTCAAACACTTCCATGACTGTTACAAAGATCCTGAACATGGTTGAAACCAGCACTGACAGTCAGGAGAACACGTGAAGAAACCAACACACACACACACACACACACACACACACACACACACACACACACACACACACACACACACACACACACACACACACACACTAGCAGTACTGACAGCAGCAAGAATCACGCAGCAACAAGACGTCTCTGTCAGACACACTGTTGGACTTTGTGGCCAGGACCTCAACCGTCATGTGCAGATCCAGCAGTGATAAGTCTTATCTGAAGGATGTGCCCCGCTGCGCTCCATACCAGGCGGCGGTCGGAGCATCCACCCATCACAGCTCACACTCACACACACAGACCACCTCGGGCAACACAGACAGGAAACACAGATCTGAACTGACAGCGTTCGATCCACAGGGAGTCACATGCACTCAATCACACACACACACACACACACATACACTGACGCCAGCCGAGGTCTGTGTTTGGCATAAACACTGCAGCATTATATAATCCTTTGTGTTACTAATTAACAGACAGACATCTGTCACATCAGGAACATGCTGACACACAGAAACATCATGAACACTGTGGCTGCTAATTCAACAACCAACACATAACGATCATCATAACGATGTTCCATTCCAAACGATAAACCATATTTCCACACAGTTTATGGTCAGTTATTTATAGCAAGAGTCATTCAGCGTATTGTGTTTGTCTTAAAATACTCACATGGTGGCAAAACGCTGCTGAAAACACAGCACGAGCTCATAAAAAACACACCCACATGTGGTGGCACAAACGCTGATAAAATGGATCAACTGGTTACCAAGAAACAAGCACGTTTTTTGGCACAAATGCTGCAAGCAACAAAGCAATTGGTCGCTATAAAATACCCACATTTGATGGCGAATACGCCACTAGAAGTGTAGCAACCAGTCACTAAAAACACTCATGTTATGTGGAACACATGTTGCTAGAAACACAGCAACTGGTCTCTAAAAACATTCACGTTTGGTTGCACAAACACCACTTGAAATGCAGCAATCATTCATTAAAAAATATTCATATGTGATGCTACAACGCAGCTAAAAAAAAAACAATATTTTGTGGTACAACCGCTGTTGGAAACTCAGCAACATGTCGCTATAAAACACATACATTTAGGAGCACAAATGCCGCTAGAAATGCAGCGACCAATGCAACGTGGTGACAGTTCGCTAAATAATACCCACATTTAGTAGCGCAAGTACCGCTAGAAACGCAGCAACTGGTCACTGAAAAACATCAATGTTGATGTAACAAATTCCACTGGAAACACAGCAAAGGTTGCTAAAAAACACTCACGTTTGGTGGCATGAACACTGCTAGAAATGCAGCAGCCAGTCACTTTTAAACACCCATGTTTGTTTGTGCAGATGCAGCTAGACATACAGTATACCAGGCTGCTAAAAACACCTTTGTTTGGTGGCACAAATACCATTCGAAAAACACCTAGTCACTAAAAAAACAGCCACGTTTGGTGACATGAATGCAGCTACAAATGCAGCAACTGGTTGCTAAAAAAAAACCTCCATTTGTTGGCACAACCGCTGCTGAAAACCCAGCAACATGTCGCTATAAAACAGACATCTAGTAGCACAACACCGCTAGAAATGCAGCAACCAATGCAACGCGGTGACAGTTTGCTAAATAACACCCACATTTGGTGCTGCAAAAACTACAAGAAACGCAGCAACTGATCACTAAAAAACACCCACATTCGATGGCACTAAAGCAGCTGGAAACACAGTGAAAGGTCACTGGAAACTACCAGTGTTATTGTTATTTGGTCTCGAACAGTGGTCTGCCCGTCAGCTCAGATACATGTAATCACAACTTTGTCACTACAGAAATGTTGATTTAAGTATGACCCCTACAAAGAAAACATATTTGTGGTTTGCAGATATGCAACCATTTTCTTCCCGTGACACGGCTGAGAAAAATCAGGACTAAAATCTGGAGGATAAAACAGATTAAAAGTTGTTATGCGCAGTATCAGTATTCAGTATCCTGTGTCTTGTGTGTGACCTCTAACATGAAGCTAACTGAATTATCAGTGATATCAACATAAGCCAGTAAAGAAGAAAAACGAGATGCCTGCAGCTCACTGTGGGCTGTTCATATCATGAACATATGATGTTAAAGGTCATCTGACACATGATGAGCCATACCATACTAAATGTTTATATTTAAACGGATTTTCCACTCCAGTGCACAGCAGACAGGAAGTACTGCACAGTGCTAATAATGTTTAATGCTACAGCACAGTACAGTACAGTAAATGGAAACTCCCTGCAGCTTCTCCCGTTCAATCTTGAGTCCATACTTTCATAAACTGGATTCAGAAGAGATGACACTGAAGTAAACCTCAGTCTGTCAGAATTAAACGCTGTCCTGGAGCTGTATTGTCTCTATCTCTATTAGCTGTGATAATTACTGCTAATTCAGATCCTGCTGCTTTAGTTTGACATTAAAAGCTCCGTAGGAACATCAGTGTGCATTAAAACTACTCAGAGCTTTTATTTATGGTATAATCACTATAACTGAGCTTTCAGGCTGCAAAAACTACTGAAAATCACTACTTTGTGCCTCAGGTTTGGCCCAGTCTCATTAGTTTGTCATCATACAAACATCTGCAGCCACTTAGAATAATTACAGCAGCACACGTCGATGCTTTATGTCCAGAATGACACTAACGATCATTTATCTGCTGATTATTTCCTGTACAAAACATTAGAAGACAATTAAAGTCCCAAGTGACGTCTCTGAATGTTTTGCTTTGTTCAATCGACAGTTCCAAACTCAAAATATGTTTAGGCTACAACAATGTTAAGACACCAAGAAGCAACAAATTCTCCCATTACTTTAAATTCAGGTCTCTAAAAAAGCACCCACATTTGGGAGCTAAAAAGCAGCTGGAAAACCAGTCGAAGTTTGCTTAAAAACAACACCTTTCGGGGGCTGAAAGCTGCTTCAAAAACAGCTGTAGGTCGCAACAAATACAGACACTTTTAGGGCCTGTAAAGGTCCTAGAAAAACACATTAAGGTCGTTAGAAAACACTTTTGGGGGCTAAAAGTTCAAAAAAGAAAAATCCTGACAGGTTGTCAAAAATCACCCACCTTTGGGCTAAAAAAGCTGCTTTAAAAAATGTCATGTGTCGCTACAAAAACACCAACTTTTGCAGGTTAAAAAGCATCTGGAAAAGTGCCAACAGGCTGCCCAAAATCCCCCCAGTTTGGGGGCTAAAAAGCCACTGGAAACACACTGACAGGTCCCCAAAAACACACCCAAGTTCGGGGGCTAGAAAGCCACAGGAAAAGTACTGACAGGTTGCCAAAAATTACTTACTTTTTGGAGTTATAAAGCTGCTGGAAAAACAGCTGCAGGTTGCTACAAAAAAAAAATCGGGGGGGGGGCTAAAAAAGCAGCTGGAAAAGTACTGACACTGCCAAAAATCCTCCACATTTAGGCTAAAAAACTGCTTAAAATAGCCACAAGTCGCTAAAACACACCAACATTTGCAGGTTAAAAAGCAGCTGGAAAAGTACTGACATGTTGCCAAAAATCCCCCACATTTGGCCTAAAAAACTACTTAAAAAATAGCCACGAGTCGCTAAAAAACACCAACGTTTTCAGGTTAAAAAGCAGCTGGAAAAGTGCCAATAGGCTGGCCAAAATCACCCAGGTTTGGGGGCTAAAAAGCCACTGGAAACACACTGAGAGGCTGCCCAAAAAACACCCACGTTCAAGGGTTATAAAGCTGCTGGAAAAACAGCTGTGGGGCACTAAAAAACACCAACTTTGGGGGGCCAGAAAGCCGCTGGAAAAGTGCCAATAGGTTGATAAAAATTATCTACTTTTGGGAGTTATAAAGCTGCTGGAAAAACAGCTGCGAGTTGCTACAAAAAAAACCAAAACAATTTGGGGGCCAAAAAAGCTGCTGGAAAAGTACTGACAGGTTGCAAAATATCCCCACATTTGGGCTGAAAAACTGCTTAAAAAAATAGCCACGAGTCGCTAAAAACACCAACTTTGAGGGCTAAAAAGCAGCTGGAAAAACACTGACAGGTCTTAAAACACACCCACCTTTGCAGATTATGATGCTGCTGGAAAAACAGTCACAGGTCTCCAAAACAAAACAAACAAAAAAGCTGCTAGAAAAACAGTTGCAGGTTTTTGAAAAAAAAATAAAAAATTTCAGGGCTATAAAATCTGGAAAAGTACTGACTGGATGCTAAAAATCACCCAGGTTTGGGGGCTAAAGAGCTGCTGGGAAAACTGCCATGACTCACTATCATCACGACCAGATCTGTTTATTGGTTTTGAACAGTGCTCTGCAGCTTGTCAGGCGTCTCTCCTAGGTGACACGCCATCCACCATCCCCTCAAGATGACAAAGTCAGCTCATACACAACATCATAAAGTGAGCAGCTTCAGGATTGAGCACGTGGCTCAAACTTCACGTGCCTTTATTTTCACAAAACATTGTCTTCTTTCAGTCCAGTGATGCTTCGCGAGCTTTAATCCAGTTTGCAGACACAAAGCAGAACCTCATAACATCCTGTGCACATGGAGCTACTTCAGCAACAGATTGGTACCAATCAGAAAGGCTATATTTATTTATGTCAGCCTGAAAGGTCAGAGTTCACAGCAAATGCTTCATTGAGGTGCTTTATTTTATGACTTGATGCACTCTGAAGGCTGGAGCTTTAACTGTGAGGGCTGCGAGTTTCATCTGTGTCAGATGAAGACGACGGAGAAAGAAGAAACAGTCCTCTGCTGGGATAATGACTCATCTGCATCGCCTGACTTCAAATGATCAACTGTGCTTTGAAAATCTGAGTTAGTGCTGCACATCGCTCAGACAGAAGAAACAGAAAACCAGTGAGTCCAGTGAGATGTGACTGAACGCCTACGAGATGCACAACAAAATTCTTCAAGCAGAACAACCCAAACCTCGCTTTCATGACTCTGACATGTCATTTGTTCTCCTACAAGCTCAACACGTGGTTTGATTTTTATGTTTCGACATGAGGGCACTGAAAATATTGGCGTTGTACATTTCTGCGAACCACGGATACGTCACATTTGTAGGTTTCACATGAATCATATCAGCGTTTTTAAAGTGAAGTAGTAGATGAGCTGACTTTGTTGTTTCTAGCGATGCTTGTGCCACCAAAGGTAGTTTCTTATGGGCCACCTGTTACTGGCTTTCTAGCTGCCTTTGCACCAACACACTTGGATGTTTTTAGCAACCCACTGCTACAGTATTTGCAGCTTTTGTGCCACCTAACGTAGATGTTTTTTAGTGACCAGTTGCTGCATTTCTGTCACTGTGTCCACCAGCAAACATGGCTGTCTTTCAGCAACAAGTTGCTATGTTTCCAGCAATGTTGGTGCCACCAAACGTAGCTGTCTTTTAGCAGCCTGTTGCTAAATTTCTAGTCAAGTCAAGTTGGACGGGAAGGTGGATTGCAAGACGCCTGCCAAGCTGCAGACCACTGTTCAGTACAAACAAACAACAACACCAATTAGCATTTAGCGAGTCACTGCTGCGTTCTCACCAAACATGGATGTTCCTTAACAACCAAGCACTGTTTTTCCAGCGAGAATAGTGCCATGAAAAGCAGTTGTTTCTTACTGACACATCACTGTGGCTCCTGCTGGGATAGTGCCACGAAAAGCTGCCATTTTTTTCTGCGACATCGCTGCAAATTGCCACAATAAGTGGTTGTTTAAACTGAGCAATCACAGTTCCACGAAAATTAGGTATTTTAAGCCAAAGCATAATAGTTTCCAAACTATAACCAAGTTGCTGAAACATATTTGCAACACAACTTGTAAACGTAGCGTATCTGAGGTTTGCAGAAACATATAATACCATTATTTATCCTGGCGACAGATTAAATAAATCACTTAAAGCAAATCAGACACACGTGACATTTAAAAAGTGGAGTCAGCCAGAAAACAGACAAAAAAATGATGATTCAATAAAGGTTATTGTTGGAGTGGCTGATAACAGAACAGTGTGTCCCAAACCTTTTTGGATTGTGAGTCCTTGAAATACAGCACTGTCCGCTCATCACAGGCTGCTTTTCTGCTGTTGTTTTCCCTTGTTTTGTTTGGACTACATCTTAGGGACTGTTCGTTACTTACGAAGGGTTAGGGGTGGTGCAAAAAGGGGGAGGCATGTCAAAAAAATTTAAGCTCTGGGGAGGAAATAATGTGTTTTAGTTTGTCTTAAGGAAGGGGCATTTTGTATTTATTTTATTATTATTATTATTATTATTATTTATTATGCTATTATATTTATTATTTTATTTTCCTTTTTAATATAAATTGCCAAAATCACACCATTTATTATGGCCAAAACTGTAAAAACAGATATCCTTGGATTTTCAAAAAACGAGGGTCAGGAATTTTCAGGAAAAATATCTGTAGTCTCGAGGAGGGTCAAAATAAAAAAAAAAAAAAAAAAAAAGACACCTGAGCTACCCCCCTCCTCCCCTGACAAGTAGAGAACAGTCCCTTATCAAAGAAATTACTATAAAAATGCAAAGATTAGAGGGAAGTCTGAATTTAAATGCTCAAGATGAGCAAATACACTTAAAAATATGAGTTTGTATTTCATAATCCAGGTGTGAAGTGAAGAAGTTAAAACATAAATGTATAATATGTCAATATACTAAAGCTTATTTAAATTATCCTTGAACAGGTGACACAGTACAAACCACAGGTACACTGACTTAATGTGTGCACTTAGTTTTAACTGAGCATTTAAGGCATTTATTAGGTTAAAAAAACATATTTAAAGTTATCTCTCTTTTAAAGCTGAGGATTTACTTTAATTTTTCTTGAATCAGACAGAAATGGCAAAGTAAAGATTTATTTGGAAACATTTGAAGCTCATTTGTGGATCTTTTTTGGCATTATTTACTCATTCATCTCTAAATATAACTGTTAAACATTATATAAAAGTCCAAAGCTGAAAAAAAGCTTAATTATTATTACTTTTGCACATTTGTGCACTCCATGTTCCGCATTGACCGCCTTCTTCTGAACTTTTAATTCATGATGGCACACCTGTGCACGAGCGTCAGCCGCAGATTAGTCAGCAGGAATCCGTCTTACCTCTCAAGTCAATAAACCGCTTGCAGGTCCGCCTGCAGCTGATCTAAATCCTCCTGCAGGAAGACTCCTGGAGCATAGACCCCACACCGGGAGCAGGGTCGGCCGGGAGCCGCTCGATGCAGCCGGTAGTCCGGGTGAGCTCCGTGTGAAGGGGCCGGTGATGAAGCTGATGTTTGTCGGTGCGCTGACAGCGGAGTGTTGCGTTCACTGCCGTCGCTGTGTATTTCTACCGCTCCTCCTCCTCCTCCTCCTCCTCCTCCTCCTCTGAAAGGAGATTTTCCTCCACCTGGTGTCGCGTCATCAGCCAGACACCAGCTGGGCCGGGCCTCCCCTCTGAGGGCTGGACCTGCCTCCTCCTGTCCGCTGCTCCTCCAGCTGGAGGACGGAGGTATGGAGAACCAATACTGCCTGGAAAATAATTACCTGAGACCTGACAAACTCCTTCTGCCTTAAAATATATAGATATGAGTCAGTGTCATTTCTTACTTTTCTAAAATCAAATATATTAAAAATAGAATCACTGATAGTATTTATTTAACTTTTATTTACCAGAAAAACCTCCAGAGATTAAAAATCTGAGGCTCTCAGGCAGCAGCCGAAGTTACAGACAGACAACACAGAACACAGATAAAAGACATACAGCTCCAAAATGTAAAACACAAAATAAGATTACCACAAAAAAAGCCGAAAAGTATGTTGATATACTAAAAATGCACCATAAAAACACAAAAAAACGGCAACTACACGTGATTACTAAGACCAGCTAATGTGACATTGGCATATCGATGACTGTGTCTATGTACGCCATTGGTTCAACGCAGAAGTATAAATCCTGCGTAAAATTTGTCAGATTTGACGTGAGTTGCACTTTGCCTTGTCGTCTTTTTCTTCTACAAAGTGAAGCCACACTTTTGACTGTTATCCGCCGCCTATCTTTGGGCTGTGACAGCTACTGTGACATGATACTTGTGCACGCGAGCTCTCCGGCTATTAGGTACACCTGTTCAGGTGCTCATTAACACAGAGCATCCAAAAACACTAATTTTTCACATAAAACTGTTTGGCATTGTAAGTTTCTGCAGACCAAAGATGCATTACATTCTTATATTATAATGTAGAGGATAGGTTTAGGCTTTATGTTTCAATGTTTATGTTTTTAGGCACAAAAAACACTTGGTTAATAAGATATCTGCAGGAAAGGCATCCATGTCTCAGTAAAAACACAACCACGTTTTGTGGCACTATCTCAACAGGAAATGCAGCAATGTCTTGGTAAAAAAACGTGCAACTATATTGTTAGGAAATGCAATGATGTCTCTGTGAAAAACAACTGCTTTTTATAGGACTATCCCAGCAGCAAACACACCAATGTCCTGGCAACAAAACCCATTTCATGGCAATATCTTGACAGGAAATACAGAAATGTCTCAGTAAAAACAACTGCTTTTTGTTGCACTATCCCTGCAGGAACCCAGCCAATTCTTGGTAAAAAGAAGACTGCTATTCATGGCAATATCTCAGTAAAAGAACAATCACTTTTCATGGCACTATCTTGACAGGAAATGCAGAAAATTCTTAGTAATAACAAGACAGATTTTCGTGGCACTATCCAACAGGAAATGCAAGATGTGTCAGCAGGATTAAGCAGGAAACATAGTGATGTCTTGGTCAAAAACAACCGCTTTACATGCAACTATCCAGTTAGGAAATAAAAAAAACAACACTTGTTCGTGGCACTATCCCAGCAGGAAACGCAGCAATGTCTCTGTAAAAGCAACTGCTTTTTGTTGCACTATCTTGGCAGGAAATGCAGCCAATTCTTGGTAAAAACAATTATTTTTCGTGGCATAATCTCGGCAGGAAATGCCGTGCCACTATTCAGGAGGAAACACAGTGATGTCTTGGTTGAAATTAACGCTTTTTATAGCACTATCCCAGCACGAAACAGCAATGTCTTGGTAAAAATAATACCTTTCATGCCACTTTTTAGCAGGAAACATAGTGATGTCCTGGCCAAAAACCACCACTTTTCATTCAACTATCTCAGAGGGAAATGCAGCAACATCTCTGTAAAACAACAACCACTTTCTTGCTGCCATCCCGGCAGAAAATGCAAACATGTCAGATGCTTTTCGTGTTACTATTCCTGCTGGAAAAACAGCAACATGTAGCAACAAAAACACAACTGTTTGGTGGCTATAAAGTTGCTTGAAGCACAACTGGTTATGTTTTTTGTTGGTCTTGTACAGTGGTCTGCAGTTTGGCAGGCGACTCTCCAAGGTGACCCATCGTCCACCATCCCCTCCACCTCCAGATGACAAAGTCAGCTCATTTACTATGTCACTTAAAAAATGTTGATATGATGCACACATGCACATGTAACATATTCATGGTTTGCAGGGTTGTGTATTTTATTTTGATTCTTAATTTGCTGATACAACTACAGACGAATGGTGCAAAGTATAGTGAACATAGTAATTCTTCTCCATGACTCCCGACATGCTGCGTTGGTTTTCAGGAAAACCTGGATCCTGCAGCAGCACCGCCAGCCTTGCAGAATGTGTGAAAGAGCAGTCAGCTTAGATCAGTATTAGCTCTGCCCCACAGAGACCAAAATAATCAGATTACGCTCCAGAGCAGCTTGTTTGTCGGAAGGCCTGAGAGTGCATGTTGCTGTGCATGTTTGCTGATGTGTCCCCTCGCTGATGTTTAACCAATGAGAACAGCATGACTGCTCAGCGCCCTGCAGCTCAGACGCATGACTCAAATTAGCAAGAGAGCATCGTCCTCTGAATGATTCATCAAACAGATCCCGCGATGCAGGCGCTGAGGTGACAAGGAAGCTAAATACAAGCTGATGTGAAGGGGTAGAAGGAGGGAGAGGAATGGTGTGTTTAATGTTTTTCCATCAGCTGAAACGTTAACATGTCAGTTATAGAGCTACATATTAAAACACTTGTGGTTGTACTGTAAACCTGTGTCACATCAACCAGGACCAGAGGCAGGAGACAGACTTTGGCCAACATGAATAACTCACATGAAATCCCCAGAGAACATTCTCACAATGGCAACTCCAACATGCAGATGTTTAGCTGGTAAAATGCTCATCATGTTCACCATCTTCAGCCCTTTTTAAACAGGAGTTGTGCAAATTTGCAGGAAAGCCCAATCAGTCTTTTTTCAGCATTGGCAGTATAAAAACAAAATCGGGGAGTGCAGCAAAATGCCGCCTACCTACTTTTGTTTATACAGAATGTGCCTTTTTCGGGGCAATGGGGGGCGTGAGCAAGTAACAAAACGTGTAGCTCAGCGTGTGACGTAAACAGTGACGTGGGAGGGAAGCCGCGGCTGGTCAGTCCTTCGGTGATTCTCTCATAAGTCGGCCCGTCCTTCACCGTCCCCGTCATCTGACGGTTAATGGCCTCTTTGTTTGCGAGGACAAGGA
The DNA here is from genome assembly GCA_035609425.1 of Epinephelus awoara. Lineage (NCBI taxonomy): Eukaryota > Metazoa > Chordata > Actinopteri > Perciformes > Serranidae > Epinephelus > Epinephelus awoara. The sequence goes on from CM069317.1 coordinate 20,621,724, forward strand.
GGGCGCGCAATTCCTTGTCTCCTCAGTTGCTCATCTTCACAGTGTCTGTCAGGTTTGTGTTTCCCTCTTGCTACTAGCTGCTCGCTAATTCCTGCTATCAGCTGTTTCCTGTTTATCCACCGCCAGTGGCTCGCACGTGCGGCGTCATCAACAGCTCCTCCCACAAGTCTTCAACAGCCCCTCCTGTTGCAGAAGGCCGCCTCGATCTGTTTAAGCTAAAAGGGCTCCGCCAATATGTCTACCCTATGAGGCGGAAAATTGGGCACCCCGGATCAACTCGCCAATCCGGCTCTGTGTGTCTAAACGCTTGCAGTTTGCCGGCAAAACGGCCCAACATTCGCGGTAAATCTGGCAGTGTAAAAGGGGCTTTCGTTAAGCATGTCAACATTTGCTGATTAGTAATAAACACAAAAGTTGCGTTGCGACGGTCTTATAGTTCTCTGCGAAGTAGACCCCACATGGTATTCAGCAACATTAGAGTCTCCATGACGCGGAAGTTATCGTGTCTTTAGCGTCATATTTACCAGTGAAACTGATTATTTGTGCGGTGTACAGTTACGTGTACATGCCAAGAGGCTGGAGTTCCTCAAATGACCCCTTGAGGCTGGCTCCAGAAGTGACCCCATCTTAAAATGCCCGGGTCTTTAGTTTGGGATTTTTCAGTGAAACAGAATATTTGAGCCGTGTAGTTAGAAGTGGTATTTGAATCAAATCCGTCGCATTTGATTAGATTGCTAAAAAGTGGGCAGGCTTAGACCCTGCTGGTGAACACACTGTTGGCTCCACAACAAGACACAACCTTTGGCACTGAAAATGAGGACAGCATGGAAGTGCCAAAAAGCTTGAGTTCCTCAAATGACAACTTGAGGCTGGCTCCAGAGGTGACCCCCATGTTTTATAGCAGAAATAAATATATTTACAGCCTGGTACAAAAACCAGTTGTGGTCTCTTGAACTAATCTCCTCCTTCATGACAACTGCACAAGAGGGAATTCTTATATATCTCACCTGTTCAAATGTTAATAAGGTTTGTCATTTGGGTCACTTCTAGCTCTAAAGATCCAAGGTGGCGACATCTGAAAAACTGAACTTCAGGCTTTAACATTGGAGTCCACAAACCAAAAAGTCACGTCACGGTGCCCATGTCAGAAATAAGAGTGTCTTTAGTTTTGTATTTGTCAGTGGAACAGAATATTCGAGCAGTGTAGTTAGAAGTAAATCTGTTGCATTTGATTGGGTTGCAAAAAAGGGGGCAGGCTGAGAGTTTAGCATGATGTAAAGCTACAGCTGAGTCTGCTGCTGATTAATCTGTTGGCTCCAAACCAAACGACTACCTTCGGAGCTAATGAGGGCAGCGTGCAGGTGCCAAACAGCTGGAGTTCCTCTAATGACCACTTGAGGCTTTATAGCAGAATTTGAGCAGAAATAAACACGTTACAGCCAGGGAGAAAAAACTGTTTTGGTCTCTGTGGCTAATCTCCTCCTTGACTTGCTGATTTGCATATTTGTGGAGGTATTTTTAGGGTTTGATATAACTTATTAAACATTACAAGTAGCCTACTAAGGTGAAACAACCTTTTTGTAATTTTTCCAAGGTAACAAAATAAAATAACCTTTTGACATTATATTACCCACCCCTGGAACAAAAGGCAACACAATGCAGCCACAGGAAAACAGGAACCACAGACGCTGAGACAGAACTCGTAGTCAGGGACAGAAGGCTGCTGTGTTTACGGGGAGTCAGACGAGGAAGGCTGGTCTGAGGCAGGGAGAGCCAGCAACAGAAAATCAGGGAGGCACAGAGCGCTAAAACGTCTTGGTGACGGTGCAGAGGAGAGGCTGGAGAGGCTTATATACTGGGCTGATTGGATATGAGCTGCAGCTTGTAGATGAGTGGAATTGAGCTGATGAGGCAGGTAGAGCAGAGCTGTGACACAAACGTATGTTTTTTAAATTCACAGGGATCTGTAAAGACACGTTATAGGTCATGGAAACTTTTAGTGCTCTTTCGTAGAAGGTGGGTACGATTCCTGGTCCGGGGCATCAGACAGTCCACAGACACCCACGCCCTGGTTGTGTTTTGGAGGCACAAAGGTCTCGGCTGCAGCGTTCTCAGTGGCTCAGACACATGAAGCAGAAACCACAGCACGGCGCAGCGCTTTGTGATTATGCATTGTGAAATGGGTCGGTGGTGATGTCACAGTCTCTATGCAACAGATTTAGTCTAATCCCCTTCCCACAGATTAGGAGGGAAAATGACCAGAAGGCCTTTCGTCTAAATTACAACCCATGTGAGTGTTGCTTTAACCTTCACCCCCCTGCACCGCGCTTCATCATTTACAATATGCTGCAACGCTTTTCCCTGTTAACTTCTGACATTTTACATAAGGTGCTTCACTGCTGCCTGCTGCAGGGCGGGGGAGTGGGGGCGCACTGTCATATTATCATTACAGCTACAGAAAGTATCCATCAAACCAAGAGCACTGTACTTTGAAAGAACTATTAAGACACTAACGTTTATGAGTTAAATTTCACTGAGACATCCCTGACACTGTGATGACACGGACAGAGTGTGATTTTGAATCAGGCTGCATGCTTAGGGACATCGTTCCTACTTTCTGCAGACTTTCAGAGGATCTGTTTGGGGTGTAGACTTCATAGCCATATTGTTATGATTCAGCAGGAATATAATTCTGTCAACTCATACACAATTTGTGTATGCATTAATTTTTCAATACATTTGGCATTTAAAGGTTTAACTGATGGACATTGCACACAAAAAAGAATATTACTTCAAGGGATGTAATCTTCCAACACAACACAAAAAACATGTTGGCAGTGTACGTTTCTGCAAACAGTGGATACATTACATTTGCACGTTATTGTGCAGCGGAAGTGTTGAAACATTTCTGTAATGGTGTGGCTAAACATGTGGTTAGGTTTAGGCACGAAAAACACTTGGATACAGTTCAGAAAAGACCAGCCCAGTTTGGGGGATACAATCGCCGCTGGAAATGCAGCAATGTCTGGGTAAAAAACAATTGCTTCTTGTGGCACTATCGATGTTTCGGCAAGAAACAAAAAGGTTTTGTGAAGCTATTCCAGCAGCAAAAGCAATAATGTCTCAGTAAAAACAACTGCTTCTTGCTCCGGTCCCTGGTGACCCTCCTTACACAATGCCAGCTGACACCCATCTCTCTTAGGTCTTCCCTTAAACGTCTGTCTCCACATCTTTCTTGGCCTCCCTCTCTTCATCTTGCCGCCCTCAGGCACCCAATCCATTGCCACACTTGCTGGTCTCTCTCTTGGCAGTCGAAGTACATGTCCAGTCATTCTTCTTCTCCTGTCAGAGACCATGTCAGACAGTAGCGCCACCCCTGCCCCTCTCATCACCCCATCATTGGTGATGTGGTTCTGAGGCATCATCGGTGGAAAACATCCAACGTGTTGGTAAGGCTGGCAGTCCTCTCAGGCGTAGGGAGCTGTTGGAATGACCACTGACATATACAGGCGTAGCTTGATGGCCGAAGTGATAGCTTTGGACGACCATACGTTGTGAAGCCGTTGGAACACTCCTGCAGCTTTGCTGATTCTTGTTGTACTCGAGATGTTACTGCCAAGATACGTGAAGTTCTTGACGCACTCGATGTCATACTCGCCTAGAGTGAGTTGTGGGTGGTGTCGATCCTGTCCGACGATCATGGCCTTGGTCTTCTCATGGCTGATCCGTAGACCAACCTTTGCTCCGTGCTCTTGGAGATTGCTGGTGATCTCCTGGAGTGCAACATGGGTGTGACTAATCAGAGCCAGGTCATCCGCAAAGTCCAGGTCATGCAGTCTGCCCTGTCCCCACTTGATGCCGAAGTTCGTTCCAGCGAGGGTCTTCCTCATCGCAAAATCAATAACAATAAGGAAGAGCAAGGGTGACAGGATGAAACCCTGTCTTAGACCAGTGGCACTATCACGGCAGCAAATGCAGCGATGTTTGCAGAAATGTATAATGCCCCCTTTTTTTTCTGTGACTGAGCTGGATTCAGGAGTTTAAATAAATATAACTTCAGAAGCAAAGCAGAAAAGGAAGCATTGCGATTATGGTCACTGTCTTTATTGGCATGTCATGCTGGGTTTTCATTTACCTTTTTTCAAAAGTTCATCTGTGTGTGTGTGTGTGTGTGTGTGTGTGTGCGCAGTATTGGACCCATTCTGTCACATCTCGTGTTTGTCTCTCTGCAATCAAACTTCAACCCTGTTCAGTCTGAATAATGCATTTTCCCCACTCGCCGCCACGACCATCTGTCTGCTCGCTCCACACCACTAACTGACACTCACACACATGCACACACACACTTGTCTTTACATGTGCATCTAAAATGAATTTATTTTTTCTTCATAAGCATTGTTCTGCATCATAAATCAAATGTTTACAGACGTTTTGTGTCTCTTTGTAGTTTTTGTGTCTTTTTAGTCATTTTTTGTATCCTTGTAGTTTCTTTGTATCTCTTTGGTGGCTGCTCTATCTCTCCTTTGTTTTTTTGTCTCTTTTTAGTTTATTGTCCCTCTGTAGTTGTTATTAGGGGTGTAAATCACCAGCTTCATCACGATACGATATAATATCGATTTGTTTGGATGACGATGCGATGTTTGCCGATATCACAAAGTCTGTCACGATTGTGGGCATTTAGTGTCTCTTTGAGGTAATCTTGCAGTCTTATGAGGTCATTTTGTGTCATTTTTTCTCTTTCTTGTAGTCGTTTTGTGTTTCTTTGAGGTATATTTGTGTTTCTTTCAGTCATTTTTTGTCTAATGATAGCTCCTTTGCATCTCTTTGTAGTTGTTTGGTGTTTCTTTGATGTAATTTTGCGTATCTTTATGGCATATTTGTCTTTTTGTTAATTTTGTTTCCCTTTGAGGTACATTTGTGTCCTTTTTTGGTTGTTTTGTGACTGTAGTCTTTTTTGTGTCTGTTTGTAGTTGTTATGCATCCTTCTGTGGTTTTGTTTCTCTTTCTGGTAAGTGTGTGAGCCCTTTGAGGTCACTTTGTGTCTGTTAAAGGTATATTTGTGTCTTTTTTAATCACTGTGTGTCCCTTCGTAGTGCTTTTGAGCCCTTTTGTGTCTCTTTGAGATATATTTGTGGGGTTTATTTGTTGTTTGGTGTCTGTTTGCAGTTCATTTGCAGCATCTCTTTCTGGTTGTTTTGTGTCTCTTCCTAGTCAGTGAGTGTTCATTTGAGTGACATTCAGCAGGTGAAGGTCAGGGGGCCACTTTGGGCCGCTGGCTCTGAGCCCTGTTGGGCTGTTCATTAATCCGCCCTTACAGAGCTAAAACATTTCATCAGCACCTCTGTGAGAGTTCCTGCTAGGTGGCACTAACACTCTAACACTGTTTCACATTTGCATGAGGACACATTCATCTTTATGTCGTCATTTGTGTGAGACTTTATAACTTCATCAGTAAAAACACCTCTCAGCTGTGAAGAGAAACAGACAAACTACCAAACTGCAGACAGATAGAGGGCAAAGATGGGAAAGACGAGGGCTTTCTCCAGAATTGTATGTACATGTCCTGTAATGCTCATCATGTTTGCCCCAGTTGGTGTGATGTAATCACTGGTGTTTAATCCCCCTGGACAATCAGCAGTGATCTGATCACCAATAATCCAGAGTGCAAGGGGAATTTTCTTTCATGCAATTGTGCTGAAAGCATCAGCGCTATAGTGCTGTGGGCGTACTTTCTCAATACTGTTCATTACATTCTTTAGCTGCACCAGAAGGGATGGAAACCACGCTCTCTGGTGTCGGCTCATGTCAGGTATTTCCAGATAAGTAGATTTCAAATGGGGTTCAGGGTTGAGGACGGTGAACTGCCGCCTTTGTCTCAAAACCTATAAAGTCTCAGTGCAACACATCCGTCTCATACTGGATACATACTGGAACTATGTCTAACTGCATCGTTCCTATCGGATAAAATGAAGAACAATTAAACCACAGAATGCGTTGAGTGAACCAACGTTCAACACAATAGTGAGATCAGACGCCAAAAACCCTGGCGCCCTCTCACAAGCCTTGAATGATTTGATCTGGACCGCTTGTAAATGCTGCAGTGAGAATACGAACGAAAAAAATTTAATAAAATGTCCGACAAATATTAATAAAGTATCCATAAAAATATTAATGAATTGACCAAAAAAAAGATAAAATACGTGAAAAATTATTAATAAAAAGTCCGACATATATTAATAAAACATCTGAAAAAAAATCAACAAAATGTTAGAAAAAAAATAATAAAATGTCCAACAAATATTAATAAAATGTCTGAAAAATTATTAATAAAATGTCCAACAAATATTAATAAATTATACATAAAAATATTAATAGATTGTCAGAAAAATATGAATAAAACATCTGAAAAAATTATCAACAAAATGTTAGAAAAAATGATAATAAAATGCCTGAAAAAAATTAATAAAATATCCGACAAACATTAATAAATTGTCCATAAAAATATTAATAGATTGTCAGAAAAAAATAATAAAATGATCGAAAAATGTTGATAAAATATGTGAAAAATTATTAATAAAAAGTCAGACAAATATTAATAAAACGTCTGAAAAAAAATATCAACAAAAAGTTAGAAAAAAAATTAATAAAATGTCTGAAAAATATTAATAAATTATTCATAAAAATATTCATAGATTGACAGAAAAAAAAAGAAAATGACTGAAAAAATATTGATAAAATGTGTGAAAAATCATTAATAAAAAGTCTGACAAATATTAATAAAATCTCTGTGACCACCTGGCTCTTTGCTCCTGTCATAATGATTATGGCCACAAGAGGTCGCCGCCCAACAATACACCGAAGCGGCCATTTCTAATTGTAACAGTAGGTGTAGCAGGCCCCTTCTCATCATATGTATGACACTTATATCCACTGATAATGTGGAAAATCAGCCAACACATTTTAATATTCATGCTGTTAAGAGTCGTGGATGTGTTCACTCTCAGAGCCAGGTGACCGTTGAGGAGGAAGTTGACATGCGATGGTGACATCGTGAGTTTTATGCAGAGGAAGTGGCAGATTTCTAAACATGAAGTAAAACAGAAGATTAATTGCCACATGCTTCCTGTTTCAAGCTAAACTACAGAAAGGGAAACACCTGAACCCAAATCTAAATTAGCAGCAGAGAAGAAGAGCTGTTAACCCTTTGGTTCAGAGCAGAGCTACAGCCTCTGTGTGATGAAGCGAGCTCTCAGCAGAGACACAGTCGCATCTCATTTCCTGCTGTATTTCAATTCCTCTCCTGTGAGCCTCTCTAAAGCTTTTCTCTGCTGCTGATGATAAAGGGATCCACGAGTCCTTGACCGGTTTCAGAGCCCTCGAGAGCGGTTCACACGTCTTTAAACATATCTACAGATTGTCAAGGTAACTCAAGGAGTACTTCAGAGGGCTGTTGAGGTTTCAGAAAGAGCCTCTAGATTTTCCTCAGATCTGAGGGTCCTTACAGACGTTCATCAACCCCTGCTTCAGTTCCAGGGGGCAGTGATACTTTTCCCTTATTATGTTTTCTTGTATCAGTGTTGAAACTGAATTCTGGGCTTCAGGTTTGTTCCTAAAATGCACACAGATACATTAACACACTCGGTCCACCCCTGCTGACATCAGGGCCTGTGTCCACATGTTGTTCGTCTTTCTTCCCAGTGCTTCATCAAAATGTGCTCCCAGCGTGTGAGTTTTGTTTCTGCGACAACAGTATCTTAAAGTAAATGACCACTTTAGATTAAAAACACAGACAGTACTTACTGACCCTCACCCCGACAAGAAGTCCAGTGTAGTATTTTTAATCCACAAAACCCGTTCAGGGTATCGAAGGATAACAGCTAGCAGGATTTCAGAAACGTCAGAACGGCTCGTCCGTTGTAATCCAAGTGCCCTGAAGCCACGGCATGCAAAACTGACTTTCATCATTTCGTGCTGTGTTTACATGGCAACTCACAAACTCGAGAACATGCAGAGACATTCTTGTTCTCGAGTCTTTTCAAGTCAGTTTTGCATGCCGTGGCTTCAGGGCACTTGGATTACAACGGACGAGCCGTTCTGATGTTTCTGAAATGCATTAGCGGAGTTTTATTACATTTTCAAAATGATTGTGGACGTGGGTCCCATGCACTTCAAGTGTATGGAAAATTCCGGCTAGCTGTTATCCTCGAACCCTGAAGGGTTTTGTGGATTAAAAACTACACTGGACTTCTTGTCGGCATGAGGGTCAGTAAGTACTGTCTGTGTTTTCATTTTAAAGTGGCCATTTCCTTTAACAGTAAAGTTAGCTACGATAAGGCAAGACCAAAGCGCTAGAACGATAAGTGTTGCTGGTGAGAGGGACGTCTGCGGTGCAGTGCTTGGCCTGCTGCTGGGTTTGGGGGATGCCGGGAGAACGTTACCTGCCTGACTGCATTGTGCCAACTGTGAAGTTCGGTGGGGGAGGGATGAAGGTATGGGGCTGTTTCGTAGGGTCTGGGCTCGGCCCCTTATTTCCAGTTAAGGGCAATCTTAATGCTTCAAGACATTTTGGACGATGCTGTGCTTCCAACTGTTCCAACTGGCAGCAGTTTGGGGACACAAGGGCTATAAGTTTGATGAGCTCGGCGTGTCCATATAGTGTATTTAATTTGATATTTGACTTTAAAAATACGCTGGCCTCAGGCGAAAACACTTTGGCCCCTAAGGAGTGTTTGCCTGTAAGGAAATGATTTTTAAAATGTGTAATCATATCTGTACGTGACGTAAACAGACGAATATCTTAAAATGTGACGCCCTGAACTCTTTTACATCCACTCAGAAACTCTAACATTGTTTTTATTCTCTTTATCGTCAGATCAGCTTTTGTTTGCTCGAACTTTGTTTAAACATCTGAGTCAGATTATAATCTCAGACTTGATAAGAAAGCTTTCAGTACCTACATATTTATTTATGGAGGAATAATGACGAGATAACGTGCTGCTGCTGCTGCTGCTGGTAAAAAAAACCTGTGAGGGGTCACTTCCTTATTTGCTCCTGACAAAGGTTATAAAGTGAGTAATCAGTCGGCTGCATTCTTCACTCTCCTCCTTCACTGTTTCCTGCTTCCTTCTCTAATATTACTGTAACACACACATCTACACACACACACTTGTTGAGAGGCGCTCATCATGGGGAACTTCGCTGTCAACGAGGGACTCTCCGTCTTTGTTATTGTGAGTATATTTGATTTTTCTCCTGTGAAATATCTGCCTAAAGTGTGTGGATTTGGTTTTGTCTTTAAAAAGTTCAGGATGTTTCAGAGTTAGGATATATCATATCTGGTTTGAAGCATCTGTGTGAGAAGGGTTATAGACCACAATATTTTTCTGTTATTGCATGATTTGCATGTGTGGCCACAACGTAGAGTTTAAAAAGTGCCAAAAATTAGCATCAAATGTCTGATTGGATCCAAAAATTGGTAACTTAAATAGTTCTTGATTTAAATTAACTTTTCTATTGTATTCCATTAAGAAAAATTACATTTTAAGGGCCGCGAGATGAAGATAAGGGAGGAAAAAGATGTTTCAACTACAGGTTTTATCTAATCTTTGCTTTTCTTGTGAATTATTGAATCATTTTAGGAATTTGAAAAATGATTCAATGATTCAACCAGTGACAGGAAGGCGTCACAAGACGACAAAACTTTGAACTAAACCCAAAATAGTTGAGAATCGCTGCTGTTTATGAAATTTAAAAGCTCGTCTCTACTTCGCCTGGAGAATAAAATCTGTTGGACATTTTTCAAAAAGTGTGCACAATAGGTTTTTTTCTTGATCTAAACACTTTAAAAATTCAGGGGGAAAATAATAAAATAAAATCTATCTATCTATCTATCTATCTATCTATCTATCTATCTATCTATCTATCTATCTATATATATATATATATATATATATGTATATATATATATATATATATATATATATATATATATATATATATATATATATATACATATATACATATATAAAATACAATTAAAAAACAACAACAATTGAATTATATTCTAAAATGCAACATAACATTCCCAAATTGCTGAAAACAACTATTTTTTGTGGCAATTTGCCAGCACGATAAGTTTTGCTACTCTGCCTAGAGGGGAAAAATGGTTGAAAATAAAACAATTGTGCGCAACATTTTTGCTTTTTTCTCAACCTAAACATTTTTCAAATTACAGGCCAATATATTCAAAAAATAATAATTAAATTACATTTGAAAATTAGACTTAACATTCCCAAATTGCTCGAAAAAATGCAAAAAACAAAAACATATATTTCCTAAATTAGGTCAAATTGTTTTCTTGGTTGCACTGCTGAAACTCACGTATGTACCCGAATTATATCTGTGGAAAAATTAAACTGTAAAACTGAAACTTTATTCAACCATATCGCCTGACAAAAACATCAGCATCGTACATTTTTGCAAACCACAGATACATTTGTAAATTACTATGTAGCTGATACGTTGAAGCTTTATGTTTCAACAATGCTGTGGTTAACGTGTTAGGTTTCTGCAAAAAACGCACCTAGTTATGCTGAAAAAAAGATTATTATAGCTATTATTATAGCTTAAAATACTTAGTTTTGGTGACACTATCTTGGCAGCAAACGCAGCGATGTTTCGTTATATCACAACCAGTTTTGTTGTTTTTTAATCTTGAGCAGTTGTCAGCAGTTTGGCAGGTGTCTCACCTCTAGATGACAGAGTCAGCTCATACACTGCGCCATTATAGAAACGCTGATATTTCGTTGATAAAGACTAGGACGAAATTCTTTGTTAACAATGTTTTTTCCATGACGAAATCGAGACAATGACGAGCTAAAAATAGATATTATTAAGAAAAAGTAAGACAAAATCTATGTTTCATTTTCACTGACGAGACGTGAAGAAAATGTAAAGCCAAGAACAGCCGTGCTTGTAACGATCTTCAGATGCCTGATGAGCGACAGGCTGTAAACTCCAGTAAATAGTCTGCACCAGGATGTTTGGGTTGGTGCGAGTTGTGAGCTGTAATTCAGCAGTAAATAATCAGCCGTGTGTGTCTGACTGTGGATGGTGGAGCTGCTGAATGGATTTGTGGAGTTTGTTAGTTGCAGCGGTGGCTGTTAGCAGCTAGCTCCACTTGTTTGCAGCTGAATGGCAGCAGAGCAAGCGGCCGCTAGCTGACTGCCTGACAGGAGAAGGTTTGTGGGTTGATGGTGTTTGACAGGCAGGTAGGAGGCTCAGTTATCTGTGAGTGTAGCTGTGCTGTAAGTAAACAGTCTGAACTCAGATCAGTTTTCTCTGACAGAGATGAAAGTTTAGTTTGAATCACCAACTCTGTGAGAGGACACACGAAATGTTTCTACAACCTGTCACCTTGATTCTAATTTGCGATACCTCTGCTAGCTTAATTGGATCAGTTTAAAGATAAAAACATATAGAAAACATCATGACTAAAAGCTGACTAAAATGTCAACTAAAACTATGACACATAAGAAGCATTTTCATCTCAAGACTAAGATTAAATCAAAAATAGCTGTCAAAATTCTCCTTGCGACTGGGCTGGGTTTATTATACTCCTTGATTCAGATGTTTCATCCAAGGATTCTGATTTATTGGGATTTTGGTTTTTATTGGGAGTGAAACTTTTGTTTTAACCAACCGTGTGTTTGCATGTGTGTCACAGTTGGTATGGCTCGGGATCAACGCCTACCTGTTTGTGGAATTCTACATGCGCTTCCTGGTGGAGAGATGGTTTTACACCAGGGTCCTGCTCGGGGTGAGTCTGATTTACACATGCTGATTTTTGATTCATTAATTTAATTAATCATTTTTGGTCTTTTCTGAGCTGATGCTGCACCTTTAGTAGCTCTGTCTGACTTAGACTTAGACTTCTTTAATGTCTATCAAACTTTACATAAAATGGAAATTTGTCTTTGACAGTGGCATGAAAAAACCCACAAACACAGACGACACTATGCACAGTAAATACATATAAATGAGAATAAATATAAGTAAAATAGACTATGAAATCATTCCAGTTTGCTCCAGAGAGGAGTTAAAAGATAGATGGGCATGAATAAAAATGCATAAAGTGCCTATACGAAACTAACTGCATTTGCCATGCATCAAAATAACTGCACATTTGCGTCAAGCTTCAGAGAGACGGAAAAGCTTCAAGCAAACAAATCAAACAACTCATGAAAGTTGAATGAAATGATCCATTTCCAAAAACAGGACCTGACCCTTTTCACTTCCTCAAACTGCTGTCCTAAAATGTTCCAGATTAACATCATCAAGCTGCTTTAATAGCAGACACTGCAGCCCACTCTTCTTTACATCTTCTTCTCTTTTCTTTTACTGCACGTCCTGCAAAAGAATGCAGCGTGCATAGCTGGAATCATAATTTAAAGAGTAACTTTGGTAGTTTTCACCTTCCTACACCTTATTTCCTTTTTTTTAATGTCTAAGTGACAACAATATTTTTTTAAAATCGGTCCAGTATTTCATAAATGTATTGTCAATCTACGTCCCCTTAAGTGTCTGTTTGCCAAAAAAATGCCATAGGCTTGTGCTAATAACGTTAGCATGTTGTATTTGTGGGGAAAATGTGTCCAGATAAAGACAAGTGTGTGTCTGTGAATGCTGCGAGTTATAGTGAAGCTGATTTGTGTACTTGTGTTTGAAACTGTCTCTGTTAAGCCATGTTTAATGTGTGTTTAATGTGTGTTTAATGTGTGTTTTGAATCAACTAAACATTACAGCACTTAACATTTAAACGAAACACATGCTGTAAAATATTTGACTGTAAATCACTGGCCACTAGCTGCATCGCTTTGGATCTTTATTAGAGCTTAAATAAAGTTGTGAGTGTCTGAATGGTGCTGTCCAGCAGGACTGAAGTCAAACCATCCTCGATGCCACAGAAAGACAGATTAAATTTCAGCAGGTGAGTCATTTATCTTCCAGTAACGCAGTCCGGCAATATAAAACCCTCAACACTTCCTGAAGGCCTCACTATTCAGTCCAGGCAGCCAAAAACATCCACACTCGCGCTAATCGCAGCTTATCACCACCACCTTCTAGCCACGCCTCGCAGTGAGGGGAAGCAGGTCTGACGCGAGGGTTAAAGTTTGCTCTGCGGTCACAGCTGGCTTCACATTACACTGAGTCAACACCGGCGGCTGCACAGCTGCATCCACCTGAGCAGAACTGAAACAAACTGTCATGCTCATTCACTTTCTTATGAACATCAAGTATCGAAAGACAGCAAACAGTACTCAAAGTCGCAGCTTTACACTCATTCACAGGATCAAATGAGCAGTATAAAGTAATCTGATAACACTTTAAAGTAACCCAACATTGTGTGTGTCCCATCAGCAAGCTCTGCCCTGGGCCCGAGCTCCGGCTGCCTGCCTCAACTTCAACTGCATGCTCATCCTGCTGCCGGTTTGCAGAAACCTCCTGTCCTTCCTCCGAGGCACCATCCAGGTAAAAACACCAAACAGCAGAGGCGTGGACTCGAGTCACATGACCTGGACTCGAGTCAGACTAGAGTCACAGATTTGATGACTTTAGACCTGATAAAATCCAAAGTACCAAGTCTTGATGAAGATGTGGATCGTCCAATAGAAGCGCCTGCTTTGTTCTTTAGGTGAATTACTGTGAAGATTTTCGACAAATGCACAACTTTCGAAATGTCTCCTGAATTCAATCCTTACTCATGACTCTCAAAACAACGTGTTGGTCCCACCTCTGCCAAACCAACGCACCCTCACTGTGACCTCGTCACATGTCCACGTTTGGTCATGGACTTTCCACGTCCACATATGGCGTCCAAGGTACCCTGGGTGTGTTGGTTGTTGACGTTCTGGGACGCCGTGTCAACTTCAGCCTGTTACATGCATTGTCTGTTTTCAAAATACACTTCTGTTTTCACAGGAAATGCACAGTTTGATACAGTCTCTTTCAAAATAAAAGCACTACGTCGGTACACCTCAACAACAAAGCACGTGGCTGGTTTATGAAAAAAAGTGAAAACCGGCCTCCCGGGTGAAAGTCGGTGGTTATTGGACCCATCCACCACCTTTCCCAGCCACCCTAGTCAGCCTTCTCTGACGCCCTTAAAGGGATAGTGCACCCAAAAATGAAAATTCAGCCGACATAAAAAGTTGTTTGGAAAAACGTCATTTGAACTCTGTTTTTAGCCTCATTGTAGCCTGTAGCTCTGACTGCCTCTCTGGGCACCGCGCTCACGTGTGTGCAGCGTTTTATGTCGGGGCTTCAGGACACTTGGATCACTACGGACGAGCAGTATGGAGATATTTTGTGGTTTCAATTATGTGTTTTTGGACGTTTGAATCTGGGGCGCCGTCAGCCTCCATTAGGTGGAGTTGTGTTGCTACCTCCTCTCCCCTTGGATCTCTGCAAGTGATGTGAGGACTCTAAAACTTCACCTGAGCCTCCCTCGGCATATGGGTGAGTAGATAATGGCTGAATTTTCATTTTTGGGTGCACTGTCCCTTTAAGTTATGTCATTGTCCCACCTTACACTGCCGGGTGCCGTTAAACAACAATGGCAACCGGCTGCATATCAAGCCAACGTAAAGCAACGTTTGGTTCGTTGGTGTCTGGCACAGGAAGTCACTGAGCAAAAGGACATGGAAAGTCTTGAACAAGCGTTGATATGCAACGTCGTCGGAGTGAGGTTGTTTTATCAGTGGAAACTGTGTATTTTAAGCCAAACATGATCTTTTCTGAACAGCAACAGTTGTTTTTCGTGCCTAAACCGAACCACACGTTACCCACAGCATTGTCGAAGTGTTAAGTTTCCATATATCCACTAAATAACGTACAATGTATCTATGGTTTGCAGACGTATGACGCTTGTATCCACTGATAACGAACATTTAAAGCTGATAACAGCTGAACTGTTTAGTCAGGCGACAGTTTAGGAGGAACACTCACTCTACTCGGACTTTCATCGCCTTAACTTTCGTTTGTGTCCCGCCGCGTTTCCCCCTGACGCTGCCAAGAATCACTGAACTGTAACAGGGACCAGCCGCTTATCAAGCTGACGTTAAAGGACGGAGTGGAACTGGGTTGGCTATACAGCATTAAAATATTCAGGGATCTAGTCCGGGACTGAATTTATCTGCTAACACAATTTTTGTTGTTGTTGAGGTTTATTTTTAACATTGCAATATTTGTCTGTCTTGTTTGCATTCAGTGCTGCAGCCGCACAGCTGCTCGCCAACTGGATCGTAACCTGACTTTCCACAAGCTGGTGGCGTACATGATCGCCTTCCATACAGGTAATGTTTTTACAGAGGGCGTTAGCGAGTGTTGAGAGATAATAAAATGATGTCAGATATTTCTTCACTGATTCAGAGGAAGTTATACGACAGTTTCCAATGAAGCACGACTTAAAATATGTTCATTGAGGGGTCTTTAATTAAGAATCAAACGGAAAGTAACAAAAAACAAATGTCCTTATTAGACCCACACTTTTGTTTGGTATGCATTTTTAATTTCTCTTAGCTATTTGGGATCAGTGGCACCTGATAGGTATAAAATCTAAACATTGTCAATGATCTTAATCTCAAGTCTTAATGTCCTAAAACAAGTACTTCCTAATTGACAGTGTCTTATCTTGTCTCTCTTCTTCCTCGCGCCCTCACAGCCGTGCACATCGTCGCCCACTTGTTCAACTTCGAGTTTTTCATGGACGCCCAGCTGAATCGAAACAGCAGCTGGCTACCCTTCGTCCTGTCCAAAATCGGCACCGATGACAACGCCGCCTTCCTGAACCCCATCAGGACCAACAAGACGGTGAGTCGAGGTTACAGCAGAGTTCAAACATGTAGTCGGACGCTTCTTCTCGAGTTGCTCAAATCTGTGAAATCCAGCAGCTTGTTGCCAAATTTGGTTTCAGAGTGAGAAAAAAAAGAGTATTCATGTTACAAAGTTCCTCTTTGGAGGTATCTGTCCTCAGAGATTGGGTCATTCAGAGAAACTTCCTCTTTGCAGTATTGAGTGTTTCTTTGAAAGATATTTTGTGTCATCACAATATAAAACACAAAGCCTCTTGTGGGCTTTTCTCGTGTGATATCTGGAGGAAGTGTGGCAAAACAGACGGCGATAGATGAGGAAGTTAGCCAACGAACACGACCTGCCGGGGTGTCGTGGAAACAAATGTTTGAGGTGACGACCCTGTGAGCACGACCCACGCCATGACTAATGCGTGCTATTTGTGTGTTCGATGCAGAACCCTACCATCGTCATGTTCACCACCATTGCCGGGCTGACGGGTGTGGCCATCACGCTGGCCCTCATCCTCATCATCACTTCATCCATGGAGGTCATTCGCAGGTCCTACTTCGAGGTGTTCTGGTACACCCACCATCTCTTCGTCATCTTCTTCATCGGGCTGGTGTTTCACGGGGCTGGGTAAGAAATCTGCATTTATGTACTGCCAGCCTTGAACGCTACGAGCTCCACCTACAATAACCATAATCATTCCTCCTCTGCAGGCGGATTGTGCGAGGACAGACGCCCACTAGCCTGAAGACAAACGACCCTAAGGTTTGCGCCAACCAGTTTGACAACTGGGGAAAGAACGGGTCCAGCTGTGCCGTCCCAGAGTTTGCTGGAAACCCACCAGGGGTGAGCTTGTAGAGACCGTGGGGTGTTCATGGGAAACACTAATCACAGTCCAATACTTTAAGTATGTTACGTCTTAAATTCATGTCTGCATACTTTTTCCAACTTTTACCTTTTCTCCAGACGTGGAAGTGGGTGGTGGCCCCGATGTTCCTCTATGTGTGTGAGAGGATCGTCCGCATCTATCGATCCCACCAGAAAGTGGTCATCACCAAGGTGTGTATGCTGTAAGAAACAGTCATGGAAAGGTGAAGGTGCTTCAACTACAGGGAGACATAAAGGTTCTGTATGTTGCTTTTGACCAGTATCGATTGGTTTCATTGCCAGTGGGCGAACAGATTGTAACATTAAAAACTGAGACCTTCCCCGACGTTCTCAGTTGCCTCTGTAACACCCTGTGGACTGAATGCAGGGCCGAATTTTCCGAGAAAGTCCAAAGGATGTCACGCAATGCGTCTTCCCAAGTGTCTTGTCTCTCTTACAGTGCGCAACAATAGCTAACATTAGCTAAGACATGGAGTCTGCTAATGTCCACAAAAGACCGAAATGGATCTTTACCGTGCACCCAACTCCCCCCGATTACCAAACTTTCTGTTACTGCCATTACATAGATTTGACCCTGAGCTGCTGGCCATCAGTGCACTCTGAACCCTAGGGTTGGGTTTTCTGCTGGCTGAATTCAAGTTGCTACAGCAGCTACGATCCAAGCTCACGTCCACTGGCCTCCCGGGGATGTGGTGTCCTAGCAGCACGCGAGCTGATACTGCTAACATTACAAAGCAACCAACACCAGATCAATGCCACATAGCTTAGTTAAAGCTAGCTCGCTACCTCAGCCTACTCACTCACTAATATTATCACTAGCATGTAGGTGGAGATGTGTGGACATCACATTTTGAGTTTACTTGCCCTCATAGTTCATCCTACTGAACTGTTGACCTGTTGTCCTCGTTTGTGGGCACTTTAGTGCCATCTAGTGGCAGTAAGAGCACAACACACTAATCCATGTAAAAACAAGATGGCAGCCATCTCTGCCAAGTCAGTCTGCAGCCGATCCCGACACAAAAGTGGACAAGGTGATCACATGTTATGCTTGGAACTTGTTTATGTATGATTAATAATGTTTGAAGTTTGATGTGGCAACAAAGTTGACCACTTTTAGCAGCAGGAACAAGATAAGACACTGTTAATTAGGAAGTACTCATTTGAGGACACTGGGACCTTATTATCATTGACATTGTGTAGTTTTTCATACTTATCAGGTGCCACTGATCCCAAATAGCGAGGAGAAGTTAAAAATGCATACAAAACAAAAGTTCAGGTCTCAAGACTTTAAGGTTCACTCGTTCAAACTTTCATCCATGTTTAAGTGTCTGCAAAACTGTATATTTGTCCCACTCCTCCAACACATTGGTATACAAGAAACACCAAATCTAGATGACTCTTAAAACGTCAGTTTGGGCTCTGGGAAGTTGTGATCGACACTTTCTTGAGCAATTACAAAGAAACAAAGACAAATCAATAACGTAAAGGGCCTAATTATAACTAATAACTGCGTACCTGTCCCTCAGGTGGTGATGCACCCCTCCAAGACTCTGGAGCTGCAGATGAAGAAGAAAGGTTTCCACATGGAGGTGGGTCAGTACGTCTTCATCCAGTGTCCGTCCGTCTCCAGGCTGGAGTGGCACCCCTTCACCCTGACCTCCGCGCCCGAGGAGGACTACTTCAGCGCCCACATCCGTATCGTCGGAGACTGGACCCAGGAGCTGTACGAGGCCTGTGGAGGAGACAAAAAGGAGCCTCAGGAGGCCTGGGAAATGCCCAAGTATGACAACAGGGCAAGGGGGTGATAAAAAAGGCCTGAAATTGCTCATGATTACATGATTGCACCCTGCGCCTGCTCAATGCAGCACTCCTTAGAAGAGCTGCCAACGGGGGTCACATTTACAGCCCTGAGGGGTTCATTGTCAGTGCTGGTGACGGTTGGCTGAGTGGAACTCATACAATACTGTCCGCCAATATCAGATCAGATTGCCCACAGTGGTCCTGCTGAGTAAGCAGGAGCATTTTCCAGTTCTGCTTTCAGACAAGAAAAGGAAAGAACGAGGCTTTTATTAAGAGCTGCAGGGATATACTTTGTACCTGCTAAACAACTATCAGGTTTTCACACATGCTTAAAAAAACATTTTTGGCTTGTCACATCGTTCAAAAAGCCGATGTCTCGATGTTTTCTGTCGTCATGTTTTTGGTGTTTGAGTTGTTAAAGGGTAACTTTGGTATTTTTCAACTACGAGCCAAATGTTTAATGGTTTTGTGTCAAAGTTTCTAATGGAGACACATTTTTAAAATCTGTCCAGTATTGACAAACAGCGCTGCAAAACAAGCTGCAATGTAACCACATGTTCAAAACATCAATGCGCGTCCACCTGAGTGTTCTTGTCACTGACAGGCTCAGACTGTTCCCCTCGAAATACTGGACAAATTTAAAAAATGATGCGCAGAGACTTGTAGACACGCTGATGGATAAAATGTTTGTGTCTCCGTCATGACCAGTTTCTCTCGTGATGTTCCCCAGGGTGGCCATAGACGGGCCGTTTGGTACGGCCAGTGAGGACGTGTTTCGTTACGAGGTGGTGATGCTGGTGGGCGCGGGAATCGGCGTGACTCCCTTCGCCTCCATCCTCAAGTCTGTGTGGTACAAACGCATCCAGAACAACCAGGACGTCTTCACCAAGAAGGTGAGGGAGACCCGAACGCCGCCAAAAGACCTCTTACGAGCTTTTGGCGTGGTCCTCACTCAGGAAGAATTTGGACCCTAAAGTAACCCTCTAAAGTCTTGGATACATCCCTGATATTAGCTCCAGCCTATCACAGTAAGTGAAGTGACCCTTGTGTGTTGCCGTCCTCCAGATCTACTTCTACTGGCTGTGCCCGGAGACGCAGGCCTTCGAGTGGTTCGCCGACCTGCTGCAGTCTCTGGAGGGTCAGATGGCGGAGAAGGGCGTGACCGACTTCCTCAGCTACAACATCTACCTCACCCGCTGGAAGGAGACCGAGGTGCGGCTGGCACGCTGGAAACATCTGCTAAACTTGAAACTGCAACTGCCCGTGGTGCAGCGTTTTTTAAACTCTGTGTTTTCCTTTGTCAGGCGGCGCACTTCCGTGTTCACCACGAGGCTGAGAACGACCCAATCACAGGGCTCAAACAGAAGACGCTGTACGGGAAACCCAACTGGGACAACGAGTTCACCAACATCTCTTCAAAGCACCCGGGGTGAGGACACTGCGTACACACACACAGACACACACACACACACACACACACACACACACACACACTGCATACACACTGCACACACACTGCACACACTTCACACACACTGCATACACACTGCGCACACTACACACACACACTGCACACACTTCACACACACTGCATACACACTGCACACACTACACACACACACACACACACACTGCATACACACTGCACACACTACACACACTGCCTACAAACTACCAACACACTGCACACACACACTGCACACACATTGCACACACTGCACACACACTGCACACACACTGTACACACACACTGCATACACACTGCACACACTGCACACACACTGCACACTGCACACACTGCCTACACACTGCACACACACTGTACAGCTGTGTATAAAGCTGTGTTTTCTGTCCTCAGGACCAAAGTGGGCGTGTTCCTGTGCGGCCCGCCTCAGCTGGGGAAATCTCTGGAGAAACAGTGTCTGTCTCACTCTGAGGCCGACGTCAAGTTCATCTTCAATAAGGAAAACTTCTAACGGCGCCCGGCGGAGACAGAGGAAACATCCAAGTACTGAGAGCAGCAGCAGCAGCAGCAGTGTTCACGTCAGAGCTCGTGACACACGTCTGTTATTTTAAACATTTACAGCCGTAACCATGGCGGCCCATCACCAGCCTGCGCTCTGCTTCTCAGCACGCTCGTTTTGCAAAGACCCCGCTGTTGCTCAAAAATGGAGGATGTGGTATTTTCCACTTTGCCCTCTTCTCCTTTTGTGTTACAGCAATTAGTGAAACTGTTGCTTTCAAAACTTTTCTTCCTATTTCTGTTTGTTGATGCCGAAAGTTTTGTGTTTTGCAGTGGAGCTGATGAGAAGCTTTAATGTGCGAAAAACAAGTATCAAAAACAAACTCAAGCTTTCTAGGTTCTCTGTGCTTTGCTTGTAAAAAAAAATGCTTGCTGCACCTTTTTATTGTTGCCAAGCAACCACGCCATCACCTCCTTACCCTGACCTTCCTGTGTCATCTACTGTTACATTTATTGTGTGTATCCTGCAGTAATCAGTGTGTAGCTGCTGCCATGTTGAGGCAGAGGGTGCTGTCTGTAGCTCTGGTTGAGGGTGAGAGGCTGTCAGCAGATAAACAGAGATGTGTGTGGGTACATGAGACCCTAACAAAGAGGCTGGATCATGGGGAGAACCACCAGTTGGTCCAGGAGCTTCTCCTCCATCATGGACGTTTACAGGCAGATTTTAGGATGACTCAGGGGCAGTTTGACAACCTGCTGTCTATTGTTGGGCCGTATAACTCTGGGTATCCAGCAACCACTACCACCAGTCAACCCGAGGAGTTCAAAGCGCTCCGGCAAAAACACCAGGTGCCTAGAGCAAAGAAATGCTCTGCGCATAAAACAGCGAGCAAAAAGCATCATTCTCATTAAACTATCTATCGGCCAGTGGAAGTATATAACGTGTGGATAACCAAACTTACACTCAAATAAACCCCTTTTACAACAGAAAGAAACACCAGGACGACTCCTTGTGGCACACCACGCCCATGTCAAGTTAAAGTCATTATTAAGCTGCAGCTTCTCTGCGTGAAGGTTTTGTTTTGCATCACTGTAACCTGAACATCTTTTGGTTTCAGACACCGTTTAGACGTCACCTCGGACTCCTGTCGAACCAGTGATGTGTATTTCTGTCACCACTCACACTGTGTTGTGTCTAATTATTGTTTTGCACCCAGCTCCAAGTGAAATCCCTGATAATAAACTTGAATTTTCAGAGAAGTTTTGTCGCAGTTTTATTTTCAGCTTAAATGATTCTTCTTCAGCCAAATAAACTCTTTAAAAACCCTCTTAGATCAGCTGGGTAATGCATCGTCACAGGACAGCCACGCTTCAAACATGTGATGACCTTATAGACCATGATGCATTGCTGTAGATGAAGGAGTTAAAATGAGCTCCACCTGAAACATCTACAGCAGGAAACTCCTTCTTTTTTGGTTTCTGTTTTGGTTCTTTGTTGGTTTTAACCTTTAACACTTTGTTAAAATGAAATAAAATGTAGATAGATAGATAGATAGATAGATAGATAGATAGATAGATAGATAGATAGATAGATGGACAGATAGATGTTGCTTTGTTTTGTTTTGGTTGTTCGTGAGACTATATTGTGTATCATCATTTGCCTATGGTTAAGTAAAAAAATAAATAAAACAGAATTAATTATTCTTAATATTATAATTATTATTGTGGGAAATAGAAAATGCTGTTGAAAATAAAATATAAAATAAATAATTATTAAATATAATTATATATTTTGGTTTTTTTTTTGTGAGACCATATTGTATGCTATTACTTGCCTGTAATTTAAAAAAAAAATTGTTTTTAATTAAATGTGTGTATTATTATTAGCCTGTAATTAAAGGATAAAATAAATTAAATAAAAATTATTTGCCTGTAATTAGTTTAAAAAAATAAAATAAGAATTTTTGATTGTTTTTAATATTAAAATTACTATTGTGTGACTATATTGTGTATTATTATTTGCCTGTGATTAAATAGAAAATACTACTAAATACAAAATATAAAATAAATAATTATTTAAAATTACTAATTATTATTTGCCTATGGTTAATTAAAATAAATAAATAAAACAAACTTACTTACATGATAATAATTATTACTGTGGGACTATATTGTGTATTATTTGCCTGAAATTAATTTTAAAAACATGCAATGAAAATAAATATAAAATAAGTAATTATTTTTAATATTATTTGCTTGTTTTTCTTTGTGAGACCATATTGTATGCTATTACTTGCCTGTAATTAATGAAAACAATTAGATAAAATAATTGTTTTTAATCTAATATTATTTTTTGTTTTTGTGTGTATTATTATTAGCCTGTAATTAGTTAAAAAATAAAATAAATAAAAAACAATTATTTGCCAGTAATTAGTTAAAAAAAAATTTTTTTTTTTAAATTGTGTTTCTGAGACTATATTGTGTATTATTATTATTTGCCTGTAACTCATTAAAACCCCCCAGAATATTTTAATTTTATTTTGCTTTATCTTTTTGTGACACTATGTTGTGTATTATTTTTATTATATTATTAATTATTTTTGTTTTGTTTTATTTCTTTGTGAGACTGTACTGTGCCTGTTAAAAATAATACAATAAAGTAGAAGTACTGATTGTGACCCATGTCATTAAACATGTTGAGCTGTGTGAGAACATCAGTGTGATAAATAAACATGTTAAAGAAATGACTGGACACTGTTTGCTCATACATGTCTTCATGTTTATTTTCCTGCAGCTGAGTACAAAAATCCTCTCTGTCTGTCTCGTGTTGACATGATGCACATAATAACCACAGAAGAAGAAGAAGAAGAAGAGGGTGAGCAACTGCTGCATGCTGCCAGGCGTCAGCGACACACACAGCTCACTGTGACACATGAAAGCACTGCAGTGATGGCGGCAGATAAAGAGAAACACATGAGGTCATGCATCTGAAGGCTGAAGAGTTTCTGTCGGGCAGCTTTTCCTCAGAGGTCAAAGGTCAAGCTTCCATCTATATGGCACACTGCGGCCCCCTGCTGTCCACAGGGACACACTGCACCGCTGCTCCACTGGTCCTCATCCTCGTTTATATATATATATATATATGTGTGTGTGTGTGTCCTATGCAATGGCCACAGCAAACACACTGACCACACAGTACATGGTGCGGTTCTCCCATCTCACCGTGCAGCTTCCTGTAAACACAAACAAACAAACAAACAAACAAACAAACAGGTGAGCTGAAGGTGGAGCGTTAACTTGTAACACTCATCAGGTGGGAGCTCCTCGTACCGTCCATGGCCGTGTCCCAGTAGCAGGAGTTAGCTGTGTGGAGGCCGGCTCCTGTTTTCTGCATCACAGCACACGTCACTGTGACAGAGACACACAGCAACAACTTAGCTCCGTGTTACACTCAGACGCTGTCACGTCTGTCACGTGTCATTTCACACACCACACGTACCGATGTACTTGTAGGGTTTGCCCTGTTTGACCAGCTGTGTGAGGCAGCGCTCCACCACGCTCGCCGTCCACTTGTTCACCTGGGCCTGGCTGTAGTCGTCGCCGCCCACCACGTTCTCGATACACTGAAACACACACACACACACACACACACACACACACACAGAGTCATGAGACAACAGCTG
Source organism: Epinephelus awoara (assembly GCA_035609425.1). Taxonomy (NCBI): domain Eukaryota; kingdom Metazoa; phylum Chordata; class Actinopteri; order Perciformes; family Serranidae; genus Epinephelus; species Epinephelus awoara. Next base: position 20,645,916 of record CM069317.1, read on the forward strand.
AGTGGTCACAGTCATGTGGGAGTCACCGGGTGCTGTTTCACCCTGAGGAGAAAACAACACTGTTACAAAACTGAGCAGCACAAACATCAGATTATTTGGACCTTTAAAGCTGCTGGAACAAAAGAGAACTTGATGTTAAAGGCTTAACTTCACCTCTTTGACGATGGTCTCAGCTTCTTCAGAGTTGAAGGAGCCCTGAAAAGTCATTGACACACAAATATGAGTCGATACACAGTTTATACGTTTAAAAACTACTGGAAAAACTTTAACTACAGTATCACTGGACAGTATCATGTAATCATGTGATCTGTAAATATAAAAAACACCTTCCATAAACACAAAGAAAATTGTAAACTCACAAAAATATTTTGCAAATTTAAAACTGCAAATGAAGTTGTGTTTTCTGCAGCTCAGTTTTATTTTTGCAAATAAAAACTGGATTCCCAAATATCTTTTTTAAAAGTTGTAAATGTTTGAAAGATATTAATTTGTAAGTTAATTAACTGTTTTCAAAGATATTCTTTTTATTTATGGCTTTTGTGAATTGCACATCTGTTTATTTGCAAGATATTTTTTACATTTAATGTTTCATTTTTGCAAAATATTTTGGTTTACATGTTTTATATTTTATATTTCTATATTTTATGTTTGCAACATATTTGTTTTTTATATGTTTTAGAGTTTATATTTTATGTTTTATATTTAGAAATTATTTTGTTTTTTTTATATTTTTTTATTTTTATATTTGCAAATTAATTTGTTTTTGTTTCATATTTTTATATTTCCAAATTTTCTTTGTTTTATATTTTCCAAATTATTTTAATTTTTGTTTTATTTTTATATTTACAAATTATTTTCTTTTTTATGTTTTATAGTTTTATATTAGCACATTTTTGTTTTTTTATGTTTTATATTTTTATATTTCCAAATTATTTTGTTTTTTATGTGTTTTATATTTCTATATTTACAAAGTATTTTGTTTTTTATGTTTTATATTTGCAAATTATTGTTTTTTTATGTTTTATATTTTCATATTTGCAAATTATTTTGATATTTATGTTTTATATTTTTATATTTGCAAATTTTGTTTTTTGTTTTATATTTTCCAAACCATTTTGTGTTTTATATTTTTCTATTTACAAATTTTTGTTTTTTGTTTTTGTATTAGCAAATTATTGTTTTTATATGTGTTATACTTTAATATTTGCAAAAATATTTTGATATTTATGTTTTATATTTTTATATTTACAAATTATTTTGCTTTTTATGTTTTCTATTTGAAAAATATTTAGATTTTTATGTTATATATTTTTTTATTTGCAAAGTATTTTTTTGAAGTTGTCAGTGTTAAAAGACATTAATTTGTAAGTTAAGAAATGTTATGTTAAGATATTAGTTTTTATTTGTGTAATTTGTGAATTGCTGATCTGTTTTTTATTTGCAAAATATATTTTTTTAATTTTCGTAATTTTTTTTTGTCCTTGTGGAAATGGTTTTGCATATTTACAGACTGCACATTCACACACAGACTGTTCTCAGATATAATACACACACAGATGTATCTCCACAGACAGAAGGCTGTGACGGTCACAGGGAACAAATATAACACATCTCCTGCTTTAACTACATTTTCCTACAGTAACAGTTGTAATGCGGGCCTTTTGCGTGTAACGGAGTATTTATACTGTGAGGTATTTGTACTTTAACTCCAGTAACGGCTCTGAACACCTGACATTACAATCACTGTGAGCTCAGGTTTTAGCACAACAATCACAGTTTATCATTAACTTCACGGGTTATTACAGTAACAGTGTCACTTTCACACCTCAGTAAACACCACAATAAGGCAGGTGGCTAACTCGAAACATAATGCGCAATATTATATAATAGAAAAATCACGGTTAGCGTCAGAACTCCTTCAGGACATAACGTTAGGAGTGGCTAGCTAACGCAGCTAGCCGCTGTAAGCTAGCTCCTGTCTCCCGTGATTGACCCCAAAATAAGTGGATTCATGGACAAACCTCGCTGCCGTTATGATATTCCTCCATCGTGTCACCCGCCGCCGACACCAAGTGTCCTCACTCTTCGTTTTACCGTTAAAAACAGAGGAAGACGTGAATTTTCCAGCGGAACAAAGCGGAGCCGGTCGGGACTTCCGGTGAGCTGTCAACACTGCAGTCAACGACCACCACAATAAAGAGCGTCGAAGAAGAAGAAGAGGCGGTGCGCTCACTGCTGCCACCTGCTGTTAGCAGCGGCACATAGCGGCGGGTTTTACGGTAATTTACCGCATTTTTAACGTGAATTTGGCTTAAACTCACCGCTGAGGCTGAAATGTGACGTCAGCTATAGTTTCCTCCTCCAGGTGTGATTAACAGCAGGTGTGTCTGCTTCCCCTCTTCTTCTTCTTCTTCTCTGCTTTTTAATGACGGTTGGTGTCTACGTGACTTAACGAGCTGCTGCCACCTGATTGGCTGTTAGTGTCAGCCAGGTGTGCCTAGTATAGTGGCAGGTGAGTGTGTGTGATGTGTTCTCATTAAAGTGTCCACAGCTTGACACAGTGAGGTTCATGTGTCTCAAAGTTCCTGTGAGCAGAACTTCAAATGTAGCTGCCGCCATCTTGTGGCGCGGTGACGTCACGCAGAGCCACAACGTGTTGAAAATAAAATCAACATACTGTTAAATTAATTAAATCAAAGTGATGAAAATACAAATGATTTTATTTTATTTATTTTGAAATTCTGCGACTTAAATTTTTGGATGTAAATTGACCAGTTTGTTAATTAAAAATGTATTTAATTAATTTATTATTTATTACTTTTTTTTTTTTTTTTGGACACTTGGATCTGAATTTGACCAAATAAATTTGAGTGGCCTGAATCTGTTTTTTTTTTTTTTTTTTTTAATTTAATTTTTATTAATGACTGATTTTATTTATTTTGAAATTCTGACACATATTTCTGGATTTGAATTTGAGTGGCATGGATCTATTTTTTTTATTTAACTGATTTTATTGTATTTAAATTAATTAAGTAACTAATTTATTTATTTTGAAAATTTTGAAAATAAAATTATTATATTGTTTAATTAATTACATTTAGGAAATGAAAATAAAAATTATTTTATTCTACTTTACTTAATTTTATTTGAATTAAACAATCACTTAGTTTTTGGGAAATTATGAACCTTAAATTTATCGAATTTAAGCAACTATTTTTTTAAATTAATTAATTAATTTATTTATTTATGAATGTTTTAATTTATTTATTATGAAATTATGAAACTTGAATTTCTGGATCTGAATATTTTGGATATTTCATTTCAATTAATTAAGTAACTAATTTATTTATTTAAAAATTTTGAAAATAAAATTATTGTATTGTTTAATTAAATTTAGGAAATGAAAATAAAAATTATTTTATTTTATTCATTTCGAAATTCTTAAACTTAAAATTCTGGATATAAATTTGAGCAAATTAATTTGAGCATCATGAATCTATTTTCTTTTCTGTCATTTTATTTTTTTATTTTGAAATTCTGAAACTAATATTTTCGGATCTAAATTTGACCGGTCAAATTTGAGCAACCGGAATCTATCTATTTTTAAAAAATTCAATTAATGAATCAATTGAAATATATATGTAATTAATATGCGGCCCTCAATCTATTTTTTTACTTCATTTAATTTCCATGCAGTAATTATGTTTTTTATCTATTTTGAAATTCTGAAATTAAAATTTTTGTATCTGAATTTGAGTGGCCTGAATCTATATTTTTACTGTACTTAATTTTATTAAATTAAATTATTACTCACATTTTTAAAAAATTATTAAACTTAAATTTTTCGAATTTGAGAAACCTTTTTTTTTTGTAAATTAATTAATTTATCTATTCATGAATGTTTTTATTTATTTTTTCTGAAATTCTAAAACTTGAATTTCTGGATCTAAATATTTTGGATATTTTATTTTAATTAATTAAATAACTAATTTATTTATTTTGACATTCTGGAACTAAAATTTTTTAATCGGAATTTGACCAGTTAAATTTGAGTGCCCTGAATAAATTTTTTATTTTACTTATTTTTATTTTATTTTACTTTTCTTTATTTTATCTTATTTAAATTAAATTATTACTTACATTTTTTGAAATTATGAAACTTAAAGTTTTCGAATTTGAGCAACTATTTTTTTTAATTAATCAATTTATTTGTTAATGAACGTTTTTGTTTATTTATTCTGAAATTCTGAAACTTAAATTTCTGGATCTGAATATTTTGGATATTTTATCTCAATTAATTAACTCATTTATTTATTTTGAAAATGTTGAAAATAAAATTATTATATTGTTAAATTAATTTAAGTATTAAAAATGTACATTATTCTTGGTTTGCATGCGTGTTTATCAGGAGTTTATCCATCACGGCCTTTATTTAATAAAATACAGTATTTAATTTTAATGTGAAACGTCTGAAAACTGCAGAAACGACTCGTGTTCAGCTTTAATATCAAAAGGTTTTACTGATATCACAAAAGAGTTAAATGAGATTTTATCATGTCAGAATATAAAACTGATCACAGTAAGAAAAGTGCAGATGTGCTCCACGTCACAATAAATAAGATTATTTACATCCTCACAGTTTAAATCTGACACACACACACGCACACACACACACACACACACGTCGAGGCTCAGGTAGGAAATATGTGCCACACAACAAACAACGTCACACGTTAGAGTCACAAAGGTCCCAGTAACACGGAGGCACTGGTCATACTGGTGGCGGTGGAGGCTCAGCTGTAGGTCACTTGTGAACAGATAGTGGTTGATTTGAGGCTGCGTGTCGCTGGGAAGTCTGACATCATCAGTCCAGCTTACTGATGCTGTTTAAAGGAACACTGCGTAAAATCTTTTTCACAGCAGTGACAGTGGCGTCAAACGGAGTGCGTTAAAGTGTCTACAGAAACTTTTCTGGAGCTGAAATAAATTATTATTTCAAAGGTTATTCAACAAATAGAAAATTAATCTGCAATCAATCAACTATCTGAGTATTATGTAAGTAGAAAAGACTAAATTTGCTGGTTCAAACTCTCAAGTGTGAGTAAATAACTCATTTAAAGACGTCTCTTTGGGCGTTTCTAAATATCTTACACACCAAACACTTCACTCAGAATTTGATCCGTCTCTACGGAGCTTCAGACGTGTTTTCCTGCTGTGAAAAAAACATTTTCAGTTATATTAATTAAATTAAATTAAATTAAATTAAATTTAATTTAATTTATTTTGAAATTCTGAAACTTAAATTTTTGGATCTGAATTTGACCAAATGAATTTGAGAAGCTGCAATCTCTTTTTATTTTATTTTACTTTATTCTATTAATGCTCTTATTTATTTTTAAATACTGGAACTTAAATTTAAAGCCACCTGTATGTATGTTTTTTTGTAAATTTGTTTACTTAATTCTGAAACCCACATTTTTGAAACGGGAGTGGCCTAAAAATTATTTATTTTATTTTATAAATTACTTCATTTATTTTAAATTCTATAACCTGAATATTTGGATCTAAATTCAACCAATCAAATTTGAGCAGCCTGGTACTATTGTTTTGTTTTTTGTTTTTAATTTTACTCATTTTACAGTATTTTTTATTAATCAAATAGTTAATTGTTTTATTTAATTTGAATTTTTTTCATCTAAATTTGACCAATTAAATTTGAGCAGCCTGAATTTTTCATTTTTTTTAAATTTAATTAACAAATTAATTTTTTCAGTCTCTATTTAACTCTGAAACTTAGATCTCTGGATCTAAATTTGACCAATCAAATTTGAGCAAACTGGACCTATTTTTTTTTTTTTAAATTACAGATCTTAGATTTTTGGATCAGAATTTGTAAACACTGATTTTTTTTTTCCAGATATCAAGAAATTTCGTATTACAATTTCAAAGAGACGAATTCACAACAAATCAATCAAGATACATGATTTTCAATAAAATATTTCAATGCTATGAATTTAGTAGTGTTTAGATGTCAATATTAATATTCAGTGGCTGTTCAAACTTTAATATTTGTCCCTTATTTGCTTCCATACTCATTTAAGACCGAGGGCTACACCGCGCTCTGTTCCACCTGTACGTCGCTGCAGCGAGGGGAGACATGACCCCACTGCAGATAAACAAAAACAAGACTTCCTGTTCTTGTTTGTCTCTGTGGAGGCTTCACTTTGTGATTCAGGCCGACACAGAGGAGCTGTATGTTTCAACACCACAGAGGAGCTGGGTGTAATCCCCGAGACGCCGGAGGCACCTGAACACTAAACGTTAGAGGTTCCCTGTGGAGCTTCAGACCTGTTGTCAAGACACGAACCAGCAGAGGCAGAGAAGGAGACAACGCTGGATTTAAAGGGACAGTTTGGATCTTCAGAGGTCAAAGTGTGTGAGGTACTGATCCACAGATGTTGGTCAGCGTCCCCCAGTTTGGAGAGAGGAGCAGGAGTAACACCACAGAAGAAGATCTATACAATCAGCACAGTTTCAAGATCAGAGTCACCAATTCAGTATCTGACCAAACGTCTCCTCTTCTGTTCCTGAGATATGACGTTAAAACATGATGATGTCACAGTCAAGCTGACCTTTGACCTTTGACCACCAAAATCCAATCAGTTCATCGTTGAGTCCAAGTGGACATTTGTGCTAAATTTGAAGAAGTTCCTTTGAAGCGTTCTTGAGAAATCGTGTTCACAAGCATTGGACGGACGGACAATCAGAAAATTCAAAACGTTGTCGACTTAAAGTTCATAAAATTGACAAAAATGCAAAACTTTTTAGTCCACAAAATTCGGAATGTTTTAGTCGTGAAAATTCATAACATTTTAGTCGATGAAAATTTAGAACGTTTTACTTGACGAAAATTCAAAACATTTTATTTGACAAAAATCTAAATGTTTCAGTCGACAAAAATTCGAGATGTTTTATCAGCAAAAATTCAAAACATTTTTGTTGATGAAAAGTTAAAATTTTAGTTGACGAAACTTCAAAACTTTTTAGTCGACAAAAATTCAAAATGATTTAAAAAGACGAAAATTCTAAACGTTTTCGTCAATGAAAATTCAAAATGTTTTAGTTGATTAAAATTTTAAATGTCAATTGACGAAAATTCAAAACTTTTTAGTTTACAAAAATTTGAAATGTTTTAGCTGACGAAAATTCATGACATTTTATTCAATTCAATTAAAAGAAAATAAGTCAACGAAAATTTAAAACGTACAAGTCAATGAAAATACAAAACATTTTAGTTGATGAAAATTCTCAATTTCTTGTCGACTAAAAATTCATAACTTTCAGTCAACGAAAATTCAAAACGTTTTAATCGACGAAAATTCAAATCATTTTTATTCAATGACAAATTTTTAAAAAAAATTCTAACAAAATTTAAAACGTACAAGTCAACAAAATTTTCAAAACATTTTAGTTGAAAAAAATTCATGATGTTTTTGTCAACTTTTAGACATTGTGTTTTCACTCTGTGTTTTTTATAAGTAATCCAGTAATCCTGGTGTCGACTGTTAACTGAAGTATACCAGCCAGACGCTCACGTGGCGTTTGAAGATAATTACAAGCTGTTCTCGTCTTTCAGTGTCCGATAGTCCACTACGGACATTTCTGTCATGTCCTGTCAACGAAAGTGAAACATAGATTTCGTTTTAGTTTTGAGACTCAAGGTCTATGTTTAGCTCGTCTTGTTTTCAGCGTGGAAAAAGGTCGTTGACGAAAACTTTCGTCAATCAAACTAACACTGCCTCTATCAACACCACTCCAAAAGATCCAAACTGTCCCCTGTTGCTTAGTAACACTGCACGTAAACTCCACAGGGCCGCTTTAACTCCGCCTCTCTGCTAATGAACCCTTCACACTTTGGTCTGACTCTCAAGGATCAAGCGGGGCCACCTGAGGGTTGCGATCACAGCACGGTGCAGGCTCCAGAGCGAGGGCCCCGGGCTCCAGAGGCCAGATCTGATCTGTGCTGTGCTCTGCCTCTGTTTGTCTCGGGCTGGCTGCTCCCGGCAGCAGCGGCGGTGGTGGAGGAGGGAGGCTCTCCCCGGACGGCTGCGTCCCCGAGGATGGCGCCCTCCGCTGGGGTTTGGTCCCTGTCGTTGGTCTGCTTCGACCTGGAGAAGGACAGCCGTCTGAAGAGGGAGAGCTGAGGGGACAGAGAGTTCATTGAATGACGTCAGGTTACCTTGCCACACGTTTATCTTGAGCACAGTTCTTGTACCTTTTTGTTGGAGCCTGATTGGCTTCTGGTGTTGCTGTCTGCCGTCCCATTGGCTGCTTTGATGCCATCACCTGTCTTGTCTTCACCCGTGGTGTCGAGGTGCTCGGTGATTTCAGCAGCTGTCGATATCAGACGATTGTCACAATGTTAGTCCAGGTACGTGTTTACTTCTTAGACACAGGTTTTATCCTCACAGCCTTTTCAAATATCTACTCTGACTTAACTGCCCTGAATAAACGAACCTCCGTCACCTCTCTGCTCTCCGTCAGGTACAGACTCTTCTTTCAGCTCTTCAGGTTTCTGGAAAGATCAGACGTGACATGTTCGTGTCAACAGGACGAATGAATGAATGAATGAATGTCAGATATTTAACCCAGCTCTGTTCACTCACAGCACTCTGACTCGTCTCTGTCGCCTTCTCTGTCGAGTCGTCCAAACTCGAGGACGGTGCCTCCGTCTCAGCTGACGTGTCATTATCCTCTTCCTCCTCCTCCACCTCTTCTTCGTCAACATTGTCCTCCTCTATTTCCTCCTCCTCTTCTTCACCTTTGCTCAACGACTGAACAAATCCCTTCGTCACATCCTGACACACACACACACACACACACACACACACACACACACACACACACACACACACACAGTGAATTAGTATCGGGACATTACAACAATACATAAGACTTAAACTACAGGATTAAAATACTTGAAATATCTCGGCAAAGCTTTAGTTTACTATCACACTGAATGATTTAAGAGGATTTTCATAAGAGGAATGGGATTTAAAATAAAGAGGAAAGAAGGAAACTGTAGCAGGAAAGGAAACAAGGTGGGACAGGCTATGGAGACTCATTCCTACCAATGTGATGAAGACAAAAGATCCTGTACGTCATTATAATAAGAAACTTTCTCGAAATACTGACTTAAGATCTCAGTGAGTAACTTTATTAAGATACTGACGTTATGTCTAAAAAGTGAGTAAGAAAGTGAAATTTTCGCTTAGTATCTCAAACTAACGACTTATCTCAAAAGAATCGCAGAGGATCGATCTGAAAATAATGATAAACTTTCTCAAAACAATGATTTAATATCTTACTATATAATGAAGAAAACTCTCTGTGTGTGTGTTCCACGTGTTTCTCCTCACTGACTTGGTCAATCCATGTGAAATGTGGCACAGTGGTAGAGGGTCATGGGAGGATGTGAGTGAAGCAATATTACATCAATTGGCCAAAGGGGGGCGCTATAGCAACCCATTGAAATGTCAAACTTTGAATGGGCATATCTCATGCCCCGTATGTGGTAGAGACATGAAACTTTGCACAGAGATGCCTCTCCTCATGAGGAACACATTTGCCTCAAGAACCCATAACTTCCGCTTATATAGATTTTCCGCCATTTTGAATGTTTTGAAAAACACTTCAAATGGATCTCTTCCTAGGAAGTTTGAGGGATCTGCATGAAACTGGGTGAACATAATCTAGGGACCAATATCTAAAGTTCCCTCTTGGCAAAAGTTGGAAAACTTACTAAAACTGAGCTTCTATAAGGCAATGAATATTGCGGAGGGCGTGGCTCATCACATAAAGGTGTATAACATCTCAAGGGTTTCACCCATCACCACGCAACTTTGTAGGCATATGACCACACATAATCTGAGGGGACCCCTCATGACTTATTTTACAATAGTGACTTGTTTATCTAGAAATAGTCACTTAGTATCTCAAAATATTTAGAATTTTCCTGAAGAAAATGCTTGTTTATCTTGAAATTTTGACATAATATCTCAAAATGGTAAACTTTCTTAAAATAATGACAAAGTATCTTAACATACTGATGTAATATCTCAAATTAATGACTTAATTAAAAATAATTACTAACATTTTTCAAAAATAATAACTGGTTTATCTCAAAAAACAATCTTGAGATTTTGACATATCTCAAAATAGTACGAAACGTTCTCAAAATAATGATTAACTTATCTCAAAGAATGACTTAATATCTTACACTAATGTAAAACCTTCTAAAATAATGACTTTGTATCTCAAGATATTGATAAACTTTCTAAAAAATGACTAATTTATCTTAAATTTTGACCAAATAGCTCAAAATGCTAAACTTTCTTGAAATAATGACTAAGTGTCTCAACATACTGATGTAATATCTCAAAATTTATCTCGAAAAAATGATTTTGCATCTCAAAATAAGGAGAAACTTTCTCAAAAATAATATTTTAAAATATTGACTTAACATCTCAAAATAAGTTGGTCATTATTTTGATACACTGTCATTCATTTGTGATACTAAGTCATTATTCCGGACAAATTCCTTTCATCACATTGGCAGAACAGGTATACATAGGCAGGGAATGACGGGAGGGGACCACAGGACGGATTAGAAACACAGAGACGTGACAGGAAGTAAGAAAACAAGTCCCACCTGATCCTGACAGCGGCCAATCAAACACTCACAAAGTGAGACAACGACAGACGTCAGAGTTTATGGACATTTGATGAAAATATCTGTTGCGTCGTCAAACATTCAAAAAGTTTTCTTAATATTTAAGTTATTGTGTCTGTTTTTTAATCTTACTTAAATAAATATCTTTGAGTTATGACGATGTCACGCTGGATTAAGGGAACTTATTACAAGCATTACTCTGTATTTTCTGACATTTTAAAGACAAAAACAATTAAACGGAGGAAAAATACAGAGATTAAATAAACATTAAAATAATAATTAGCTGTAGCTGTAAAGACGTCAAAGTCCAAATTAAATACCTGCGTAATTCTTCCATTTTTTTTTCAATTTCTGGATTTGATTTGATGAAATATCGAATCTGATCATTCAAAACATAACTTGTTTTTAATGTTAAACCTTTCGTCTAAAACTTTTCTTAAAAGTTATCTCTCTTAAAAAAGAACAACCAAAACAAATGAATGAAATAAAACACAATTATTTATTACAAACACAGAAATGAACAAAAACAGACAAAGAAAATAAAAAGCAGAGGATAAAACAAAAATGTAAAGCCTTTAATCAAAGCAGCCTGTCGAGAGAATAATAAAGTACTGGTGTATTTTTTTTTTTTTTAAATTTACCACTAATGTTTCAAACTCCTTCTCTTCACTGTGTCTAAAATACTGAACCAAATTAAACTAAAAACGTTCCTTTCTTTTCCCGACATGAACCATTTCAAGCTGCCACAGAAAGATGTAAACGCACTCTTTAAAAGCAAAGTTTAAGACGAACATTATAAAAAGCAGTTGTGAATAAAACATGAAGAAAGAAACAGAAATGTGTCATTACATGAGAAGTGAATAAGACGATGAGATAAGAATGACAGGAATATGAGCAGTAAAGGCACCGTGAGTGAGACGTTCAGGGACCTGAAACCCCAAACTCTTATCCTCGTGTAGCTTCAGATTCATACAGACTGGCTGGCGATAAACACTCTCATGTAATAATTGTGTTAATAGAAGATTTAGGTAAAAACTTGCTTTGTAAAACCGGCCAAACGGCCAGAGACACAGTTTTAGTTTGACGTTAAGATAAAACTTCGCCTGGAGGTCGAGTGTCGCCGAGACGATGAAGCCGTAGGTTGTAAAACTTTGAGCCAGAAGAAGTTCAGGAGAGTCGTAGAGCTGCTGCTGATACTCTGTGGGTTTGTCACTACGAGCTCTAATGATCTGATCCATTGTTAAAGCTACACTGAACACTAAGCTAATGCTAACGGCTAATAACTATGGAAGCCCACTTGTGCCATTTTGAAGCTTGGGGCGCATTCAAACCAGGATAGTTCGGGGAACTCGGTTCGATTGGGTGGGGACTGGCAAAAAATTTCACACCTTCATTTGGTTCACTGCACTTTTTAAAGCGGACCAAACCGCCTGGACAACGTCACGCAGTTACAGCAGCTGCGCGTTTGGGGGGCAGTGTTGCCCGAAACAACGGCAGACCGGAAGAAAAAAAACACGAGGAAGAAAAAAACCTCTCGCTAAACAATTTAAAAACTGCTTCTCCCGGGTCGCGCTGTTGGCTTTGTTTTTTTTTCCTACCCAAAATGCACTGCGCTCTACGTCACTTGCTCTCTTTGGTTCACTTGCTCTCTTTGGTTCACTTCCTCTCTTTGGTTCACTTCCTGTCTTTGGTTCACTTCCTCTCTTTGGTTCACTTCCTCTCTTTGGTTCACTTGCTCTCTTTGGTTCACTTCCTGTCTTTGGTTCACTTCCTCTCTTTGGTTAGCTGGATAGTCTGTTTGCATTTCCCACTGTAAGTGAACCTCACCAGGGTTCTCTTGCAAGTGAACCAAGACCCCACTTTTCAAGCAGACCAGGGTTCGGTCGTTTGGTCCACACCAGAGTTCGAATGAGCGTTCAAACCACTCCAAACGAACCGAACTATCCGTGGAAGCGGACCAGGGTTCGTTTAAAGTGGACCAAATAGCGCCGGTGTGAATGTATATGTTTAAAACTGGGCTCTGTTGTTTCCTGATGTTTCACAGATACAAATATTGATCGATGTTGAAGATGATCATGTTGATTATTAGAGTTATTTCAGGTTGAGGTACTGCGGCAACACGTCGTCCCAAAACTCCTCTGACTCGTCTGCTGCCTGACCTTTGACCCCTGACCTCTGTTTACCTCTGGATTTAAGGCTTCTGACCTCAGCTGACTTTTTCTTTTTGACAACCTCCTCTTCCTCTTCTTCTCCTTCTTCACCCTCCTCTTCTTCTTCTTCTGCCTCCTCCTCATCTTTATCAGCCTCTTCCTCCTCAGCCTCCTCATCCTCATCAGCCTCTTCCTCCTCAGCCTCCTCAACCTCACTATCTTGATCCTCCTCCTCCTCTTCTTCCACCACTTCCTTCTCACTCTCTTTTTCCTCAGCACTCTCTTCCTCCTCTTCCTCTGCTTCCTCCTCTTCCCCTTCATTTTCACTCTCCTCCTCTGCTTCCTCCTCTTCCCCTTCATTTTCACTCTCCTCCTCTGCTTCCTCCTCTTCCTCCGCTGCACTACTCTCCTCCCCCTCCTCTGCTTCCTCCTCTTCCTCCGCTGCACTACTCTCCTCCCCCTCCTCTGCTTCCTCCTCCTCTTCTCCTCCCTCTGTCTCACTCTCTACCTCACTCTCCTCTTCCTCCTCAGATGACTTTGCGGACTCACCCTCACCTTGCTCCTCCTCCTCACCCTCGCTTTCCAAATCCCCCTCTTCTTCTTCCTCACCCTCCTCCTCCTCATCTTCAGACTCTCCTCCTTTGCTCTCTGTCTCCTGACTCGACCCTTCCTCACTTTCCTCCTCTTCCTCTACTGCATCACCTCCTTTGCTCTCCTTTGATTCAGTCTCGTCTTCACTTTCACTTCCTGCTGTCGCACTCGCTTCCTCTTCCTCTTCCTCCTCCTCTTCTTCAGCGCTGCCTTCCTCCTCATCCCCACTCGCCTCCTCGCCTGCGTCGCTTTCCGACTCATCCTCTGGTTGAAGAGTGCTGCTGTCTTCGTCATCTTCGTCTTCTTCTTCTGTTACTTTCTTGATGTGACTGACATCCTCCTCTTCCTCTTCCTCACTTACATCTGCACTGGTTCTCTGCTCTTCCTCATCTTCATCCTGTTCCTCCTCCTGTTTGACCGTCGTAGAGTCCTTACTCTCCTCCTCACTTTCATCCTGACTCGTTCCCTTCTCGTCCTGACTCGTTCCTTTCTCGTCCTGTCTTGTGTCCGTGTCATCCTGGCTCGTTCCCATCTCATCCTGACTTGTTTCCTCCTCGTCCTCACTCATGTCCTTCTCGTCCTGACTCGTTCCCTTCTCGTCCTGACTTGTTTCCTCCTCATCCTGACTCATGTCCTTCTCATCCTGACTTGTTTCCTCCTCGTCCTGACTCATGTCCTTCTCATCCTGACTTGTTTCCTCCTCGTCCTGACTCATGTCCTCATCCTGACTTGTTTCCTCCTCGTCCTGACTCGTGTCCTTCTCGTCCTGACTCGTCCTGCCTTCAGAACTATCAGGTATGATGTTGATGCTGACGGCAGACTTGTTGCTAACATCCGCAGCGCCAGATACGGACTCTTCGCTCCGTGACTTCGTCGTACTGTCTTTCCTGGTGCTACGGCTGCTCTCGGACAGCGACGGCGAGCTCAAACGGCTTCTGGACGCCACCTCATGCACTAACGCCGACCCTGCTGCGAGCGAGGCCGCTCCGGCGAGCAGGCCGAGCTTTGACGAAGTTTCTTTGTTTGATTCTGCCTCTTTTTTGTTTTTCTCGTTCTTGGACTTTTTAGAAAAATCTGCATCTTTAGATTTCTTTCTAACCTCGGAGAGACGTCGACCTGAGCTCTCGTCATCCAAAGCATCACCCAGGTGAAACCCAGGTGAGCGTGGCGAGCTAGCTCCTGCACTTTGCACCGCTATCGGTTTGCTTTTAGGTTTCGATGGCTTCACTTTCTCTGCGCCTGAAACAACCGTCCTCCTGGTTTCAGGACTTTGTTTAGACTCCAGCTTCCTGCCGACCTCTATCAGCTGGCTCTTCCCCTGAGCTGGCCTCAGCCGCTGCTTGGACGCCGCCTTCCTTATGTCCCCTACGCTCAGTTTGTTCTTACTGGGCTTCCTCTGCAGCTCCTCCATGGTCAGATTCTCTTTGTTGGTTGTTCTGAGTCTGTGTGGGCTCTGAGGAGCCAGAGACCGAGCGCCAGGGCTCCTCAGGAGCTCCGTGGGTAGCGGCCGGCGAGGAGACACAGCCTTGCTGCCATGAGACGTGGAAGTGGAAGAGAAGCTGCTCAGCTTCAGGAGCTTACTCTCCTTCACTGGGTTCTCTTTCTGGCCTTTAGTGGTCTTACCGTGCTTACCCTTCCTCTATCCCCGGCACCAGACAGCAAGCAGAGGGTGAAAGAGAGGCATGCGTTAGAGAAGACAACAGAGGCATGCAGGAAAAATTAAAAGAGACAAAAGAAAATGTGAAGTTTGATGAAAGAAAAATGTCACAACTCTTCTTTGTTTCTGACTTTCATCAAGGTGGTTCATGAGGTTATTTCTATTTCCAGTGTCTTCCCTTAAATATGTAAGAACTGAGAAATTTATTTCACCAACAAGAGGAAATTTAAGAGGAGCTGCTCCTGGAAGAGAGGGCGACACAAGAAACAGACTTTATTAGACACTTTTTCTTAAATAGTAGTTGTGATGTTTTCTGGTAAGTTCTTTAATCTTTTTAGAGCAAGTTTGGCACTTTTCCTCAAATTAGGTACCCTAACGTGGGTGTTTAGTAGCAGCTTGTCATTGTTTTTCCAGCATCTTTCAGGCCCTAAATATGGGTGATTTTTAGCAACTTGTGGTTGTTTTGCGCCACAAACTTGGGTGTTTTTTAGGGACCTGTGTCTGTTTTTCCAGCAGCTTTTTAGGCCTAAAATGTGGGGGGTTTTCACAACCTGTGGCTTTTTTTCTTGTGGCTTTTAAGACCTCTAATGTGGGTGTTTAAAGTGACCTCTAGCTGTTTTTCCAGCCGCTTTTTAGGCCTAAATTGTGGGGGTTTTCACAACCTGTGGCTTTTTTTCTAGCGACTCTCTGGGTCCTAAACATGGGCCATTTTCAGTGACCCGTGGATGTTTTTTGGCAGCTTATGGACCCCAAACATCAGTTTTTAGTGACCTGATACCATTTTTCGAGCAGCTTTTAGGCCTTAACCGTGGGTGTATTTTAGTGACTGGTGGCTGTTTTTCAAGCAGTTTTAAGGCCTCTATATGGAGGTTTTCAAGAGATTTGTGGCTGTTTTTCCAGCAGCTTTCTAGGCCCTAAACAACGGTGCTTTTAAGGAATCCATAACTGTTTTTCCAGCGGGTTTTTAGGCCCCAAACGTGGATGGTTTTGTAACATGTGGCTGTTTTTCTAGTTGCTTTCTGGGCCGTCATGTGGGTGATTTTCAGCAACCCATGGCTGTTTTTCAAGCAGCTTTCTAGGCCAAAATGTGGGGGTGTTTCACAACCTGTGGCTGTTTTTCTTGTGGCTTTCTGGGCCCCAAACGTGGGTGTTTTTCAGTGACCCATGGCTGTTTTTACTGCCAAGTTTTAGTGCCACAAAAAGTGCCCAATACACGATCTTTTCCTAACCATAACTAAGTGGTTTTTATTGCCAAAACCTAACCACATGTTAACCGCAGCGTTAACATATTCGCTACATCATAACATATTGATGGTTTGCAGAAACCCACATTGCCAACATTTATTCTGGTTGTTGGGTTGTTGTTTTCTGGGGAAACATGATGTGTGTCTTTACAACCAGGCTGTTCTTTATTTTCTTATATTCCTCTTGGAAAGTCTAATTGACGGGTTGCATACAGACTTCACTTCAGTAAAAATGATGTAATTAGTAAAATGTACTTAGTTACACTCCATCACTGGTTTTCTATATAAAAAACAACCTCAGGTATCGACCTGATGAAGAGAAGTGAGTGTAGAAGAAGAGTTGTGTGTTGGAAAGAAAGAGAGCAGAATGACGAGGAATCAATAGTTAATCAGAAAACATTTAGAAAACTTACCTTCTGAACTGGAGACAGAGTGAGTGTTTTATCACCGGGGTCCATCTTCATCACGTGTGTCTGTCAGGACGAGGAAAGGAAACAAAATGAACACATGTTCCACCTGTCAGACCTCACTCAGGGCGAGTTCACTGATCTCTCACCATGTTGAGGAAGTCCGTGGTTTCCCCGAGGCCTTTAACGCTGTCCGTGTCAGTCAGGCTCTCCACAACGCTGTCTGTCTCGCCTCCTGTCTGCTCTGACGAGGGAGAAAACAGGACGCCATGTTAGGTTCACGTTCTGAGGGAAGGTCAGAGAAAAAATACGCAGGAAGATCTGCTCAAAAATAGGAGGACAGCAGGTGGAGGTGTGGTGAGGTAGGTACCCTGGTGAGTGCCATTGAGCACCTTTCTGTGGGTCAGCTCAGGTGGAGGCAGTCTGGGAGGGATGGTGTGGCTGGAGACGGGCAGCGGCGGGTGCAGGTAGCCTGGCGTCATGGCGGGCAGCGTGCGGAACATGGTGCCGAACTGGTCCGGAGATCTCTCCTGCGGAGGGAAAGGTGAGGAGAGTCACGACTCATTCTCCATCTGTGGAGGAGGATGGAGGATCCAGCCTCTGTGCTCTGTACCCACCCTCTCCCTCCTGCGGACCCGAGCAGACAGGCTCCTCTGCAGGGTGGAGGAGTCCGTCGTGTCCCCCAGCAGCTCCACGTAAGGCTTCTCCAGGTAATCTTCCGTCACGTCGTCTTCCTCCAGAGTGACGTCAGCGCAGCTCGGATCCCGTGGCCGAGCTAACACGACCATGTGGCAGCCGCCGCACGGAGCCTGTCCACAGACACAGCCCATAAATTATTATGTAACATGTAAAAAATATTACAAACTACTGTATTACTCACAAAGAAATAAAAAAAAAAATATGTTAAAAAAATATAAATAATAAATAAAATAAAATAATATATATATTAAAAACATTTATAAATAAAAAATATAATAGAGACATACGGCCTGAACGTTGTACTTGAGGAAACGTGGACACAGAGTCGGTTTAAACTGGTTGGTGAAGTTTTCTTCTCCCAGGCCCAGTTTCCCGTGTCTGCCGTCTCCAAACGTGTACAACAGGCCGCCGTCTAAAAACAAGAAGCACACGTTTAAAGAAAGTTACGTTCACCAAACCAGTGAAACACTGATGAAACTAAAGATGACATCAAAGAGGCAGCATGACCTGTGATGACGGCAGTGTGGTTCTCTCCACAGGTCACCTGACACACTCGGCCTCTCTTGAAGTGCTCAACAGGCCGCGGCAGCCGGGACTCGAAGATGAATGTCCCGTGACCGAGCTGTCCGAACTGACCGAGACCGAACGTGAACACGTCGTCCTCTGAGAGAGAAAAATAAACACATCAGCTAAATAAATCCATCATGTCTGACCTCTGACAGCAAACAGCACCTCTGAGCTTGTCTCTCTTATATCTGCACTCTTCATTTCCACATGTTGTTAATGATTGTTTTTATTTATATTGTCAAACATTTTATTTGTATATTTTACCTATCATTTGAAAATCATTTGAAACACCCATGTCTGAAAATTACTCACAAAAAAATCAAAAACATTTCCATCGTTAATAATAATGAAAAATAAACATAAAATATCAACAAAAAAATAAATTAAACCTTTAAATATAAATTAAATAAAAAATATATATATTGAAATAAAAACAGAATAAGCAAATACAATGTGTGAAATAAATTAAAAAATATATCAAAATATATTGAAATTAATTTAAAGTCAAGTATACAAAATAAAATATACAAAAAACAAAAAACAAAATAAATAAATATACTGTACGTAATAAATTTAGAAAATAAATCACAATATATTGTAAATAATCAAAAGTCAAGAAAATAAAAAATCTACATGGTAATACAAAAAACCCAAAATAAAATTATATAGTGTATATAATAAATCTAAAAAATAAATTAAAAAATACTGTATTTTATTTAAATTTAAGTATACAAAAATAAAATATATACATTAAAACAAAAAACAAAATAAATAAATAAATATACTGTCTGTAATAAATATAAAAAATACAAAAAATATTACCTAAATAACTTATGTCAAGAATAAAAAAATAAAATATATAAATTAAAACAAACAATTAAATAAATAATATAATTTATGTTATACATATAAAAAATACAAAAGAATATCATGTAAATAATTAAAATCCAAAAATAAATAAATAAATAAAATTATCATAATTAAAATATTAAAAGAAAAAGCAACAAAAAACAAACAAACACACACAAAAGTCTCTGTTTGGAAATTCAGGTATTAAAGTACAAGACACTTGTAATGTAACTTTGTAAAACTGATATGTAGAAATGGACCTTAAGTGGTCATGTTCGGCCATATTTGTAGTTCTTCAGGACATATCTTGCAGTACCGACCTGTGAGTGCGACCGTGTGTCCTCCTCCACAGGCCACCTGAACCACGGGCTCCTTGACGCTCTTCACCAGCTGAGGGACTCGGTGTCGAGGCAGCTGGTCGGTACCCAGACCCAGTTTGCCGCTGTCACACTCGCCAAACGTGTACAGAGCTCCGTCCACTGAGACGCACACACAGAAAAGGTTCACACCACAAATACAGCTCCATCACTCTTTGCATCATGCTGTACCTGTTTCCTCTGTGCTCACCTGTGACTAAGGCAGAGTGGTAGTACCCACAGGACACCCAGCTGATTGGTTGCCCCACGCTGACTTCCTGTGGCGACAAGGCGTGGCTCTCCTTCCCCAAACCGATCTGACCCTCTGTGTTGTCGCCCCACATGAACAGTTTCCCGCTCTCTGTGACAAGAAGTACATCCAGAGGTCATTTTTATTTGTTTTAGTTTTTAAACTGATTTTATTTTCTTTGGTTTATAAATTCTGCTCCGTTGCATTTTTTCGCCTCATAGCATTTAAACATTTCTGATTTCTCTGTGTCTTGTCTTTCAACGTTTTATAAAACCTACAGGATGTATAACAGCGCTTACATTTTTTTTTTGGAACAACTGAAAAAATGGTGATAGCATTTAATTTAGTGAATTTCAATTCACACTATAATGTGATTATTTTATCTATTTTATTAATATATCGATATGTTTTATGCATTCATGTGGCAAACTGCAGTTTTACACAAATTTGCCTCTAAAGCACACAACATGTTGAATTTTGAAATAATAGTAGTAATAATAATTTTCTACTTTTAAACACACACACAAAAGAAAAATTTACTGACAAAAAAAAAAATGGAAAAAATTTTTTGGAAAAAAAGAAGAAGAAATGTTTAAATATTAAAATACTTTTTTTTTTTAAACGTAAAAATAATCATCAAATCTAATTTATTGTCAAATTCTCAGAACAGAAAAAGTATCAATGTTAATATCAAGTTGAGTAAAATTTTAAATGGAAATCATCATTTAAAAACTAAATTTATGGATAATATCTACAATTGAAGACATTATAATTTGGAATTTTAAAATTAAAAATCTAATTTACTGAAAAAAAAAAGAAATCAGAATAAAAATTCTTAATAAATGTCAAAATGTTCAAATGTAACTTCAAATTTGTTTTATGTCTTTTTTATGGAAAAAATCAAATTTACTTTAAAATCGGAGACAACTTTAACATTTAAATGACTTTTTCAAAAATACGTAAAAAAAATTGATTTTATTAACAAAATATCAAAACTAAAAAAGTAATATTATTATAAATTTTAATAACATTTTAAATGAATTTAAATTCAAAATATAACTTTAAATACTTTTAACTTCTTTTTTTAAATAGGAAAAAAGCTTATATGTTTAAAAAATCTGAAACTAAAATGGCTCTTTAAAAAAATCACATTTAAAAAAAATCCAATTTATTGACAACAACAAATTGTAGTATAATTATTATCAGAAATTTTAGAAAAAGCTTTAGTAAAATCTAAAATTTGACAAATCTAATAAATGTAATTTAAGAAATCTTAATTTAAATAAATATTCAATTCAGAATTTTGAATGTAAAACACAAATTAAATAACCAAACTGCCATGTGAGCTCACAAGCTGCTGTGATGCCTCATTAATAAAGAAAAGAATATCTGAAAGTCACCTGTGAGAGCGGCAGAGGTGTTTGACCCGGCAGCGAGCATTTTGATTGGCCCTCGTGAATCGAAGAACGCGACCCTCTGGAAGGCCGTCCTCTCCTCGCAGTCGCCGAGCCCCAGCTGACCCTCACTGTTCCCGCCTGAGGCGAACACCTTCCCCTGAGCTACAGAGAAGGAAACCACACTGACGGCTCATCGTTCAGAGGAGGTTAAAATATAAACTGGTCCTCAGAGAGAGACGCTCACCTGTGGAGATCAGAGTGTGGTTTCTCCCACAGGCCACGAACTCAACTTTCTCTGACTTCAGGGCTGAAATTAGACACAATTCATCATTAATAATGCAAATAAATGTATGTGTGAGTGACTGCTGTGAAGAGGTGAGCTGAATTAATTGAGCGACCAATCGTCTGCCTCCGTCCCTCTAGATTAACCCAGATTACAGATTCTCCAGATTGGGATTATAGTGGAGACAGATCTGTGGGTCTCCCCTCCAGCTCGGCTCTAACACGTCTAATATCAGGGGATTATTCCTGTTCATATTCTGGTGTTAATATAACAGCTTCCTGTCCAGGCCCAAGGAGGCGTCTCCTCGAGGAGGTCAGCTGAGGACAGCTGTCAGTGGCAGCGCAGACACAAACAATACCCTCCCTCCTCTCGGGGGCTAAAACAGGAAGCAGAGAGCTCCTTTAAGGACCGACCTTTGACACAAGTGGGCTTGTTCACCGTCACTTTGGACCCCAGACCCAGCTGGCCCCAGTTGTTGCTGCCAAACATGAAGAGTTTCCCATTTTCTGTGGAGACACACATGGACGCATCATGAGACAATGAGACATGCAACAGCCACACACACACACACACATGCACACCTTTCCAACATGTCAGCAAGACAGTTTGTGCTGCTTTTGTAATTTTGTGTCTCTTTAGGGTCATTTTGTGTCTCTGTTGTCATTTTGTGTCTCTTTGGGGTAATGTTTTCTCTTTGGGGTCATTTTGTGTCTCTTTGGGGTCATGTTTTCTCTTTGGGGTCATTTTGTGTCTCTTTGTTGACACTTCCTGTCTTTCTTGGTCAATTTGTGTTTCTTAGTTTCTTTCTGTCTTCATTTTGTGTCTTTTTTGTGTTTGGTTTATGTGTTTTTGTGGTTATTTTGAGTCTCTTTGTGGTCATTTTCTGTGTCTTCATTGTCATTTTACATCTCTTTGTGCTCCCTCTGAGTCTCTTCCTGGTCCGTACTTGTTCACTTGAGTAACATGTTGCAGATTCAGTTTCTCACCTGTGATTAAGGCGGTGTGCTCGTCTCCGCAGGCGATCTTTGACGGGACGTCGTTTTTAAGCCAGAATTTACTGGGAACGTTGTCGGCGAATTTGCTCTTTCCAAAAGTGAAAACTGCTCCTGATTCTGAGAGAGAAGAAGAACAAATAGAATCAAATGGAGTCAGTTAAACAAACAGAAGATACATTCAGGGCAAATCTGATTATTAATCCATCACATCCATAAGACTGAAATCATAAAGCCAACTCAAACATGAGCCTCTGATATCAATATAAAGACACCGTGTTGATATTAAAACACAGAGCACGTGTCAAAGCGAACTTTTACAGAAGCTTAGCAGCACAAAAACGTCTAAACAGATAATGACGTCACACATAAAGCTAGTCGTGAGTATTAAATATGTAGAGTATATCTATTAATGCCAGGCTGAAGCGGTGAAAGTGATTATAAGGGTTTATTATCCGTTAGCCAGCGAGCTAAAGCAGAAGCTAAAGCTAAACTCGCCGATCAGCTGCCGGAAGTAATCATTATTATTGATTAGTAATCATCTTAATAATCGATATTCCATCAGGACTCACCTGGTATCTCGTCCTCGGACTCCCCTGCCATGTCTGCGGCACTTTAATCCGCTTTGCTCGGTGTCCGTGGGCGTGCTGCTGCCCCTCTTGTTTTCGACTCCCACAACCCGGAAGTAAACACAACTTCTCCTAGGTTACGACGCTGGCGACGTGACTCTTAAAGGGACAGGACGCTTGTTCTGAGGCAGCGTGTTTACATGGCTTTATTTTAAATGTTTGCATGTTTCGGATGTTTTTGCTTTTTGTGATCATTTCTTAATACAAAAATGTATGTATTTTTAATTCTATTTTTTACAGAGCCTTTCAAAGTAATATTAATCATTATTATTGTTATTATTATTATTATAATTTATTTCTTTTTTTTATTCTATTCCACTCTATGTTACGTTATACGCTGTGGAGGCGTGTTGCTCCAGCTTGAGAGGTGTCAATTCGCCTCCTGGACACTGCCGAGGTGCCTTTGAGCAGAACACTGAGCGCCCAACTGCTCAGAGCAGCTGTCCAAGGCAGCCCCCTCCAACATCTCTCCATTCAATGCGTGTTTAGGTCTTGTTTGCGCATGGTTGTGTATTTCGGTGTGAAAAAAAAAATTCCCTCTGAGATTAAGTATATTAAAACCCGTTTTTTTTTGTTTTATTTTACCTATTTGTACCTCATCATATCTTCTTATCATATCTTACTGTCTCTTATCGTATCGCATCGCATTATAAGTTAATGTTTCCGATCCGTGTCATTTTGCACCATATCGTATCGTATCGTATTGTATCGTATCATCTTCTATTGTGTCACATTACACCATATTGTATCTTATCGTATCGCATCACATCGTCTCCTGTCGTGTTGTATTGCATCATATCGTATTGTATCGTATCATATCCTATTGTGCCGTATTGCATCATTTCTTATTGTATCATATCGTCTCCTATCATGTCTTATTGCAACATATCGTATCGTATCCTATTGTACCGTATCGCATCGTATCGTCTCCTATCATGTCGTATTACACCATATCTTATTGTATCATCTCCTATAGCTTCGTATTGCACTATATCGTATTGTATCGTATCGTATCCTATCATACTGTATCACATCACATTGTCTCTTATCGTGTCGTATTACACCATATCGTATTGCATCTCATCGTGTTGTATCGAGTTACAGAGAGCTTTACATAGTTAAATCAGGCCTACATTCCATTAAGGTGAACAGATTATATTTTAAGTACGATACTATCGCATGTATTTCTACATATTCAGAAGTCGGTTGAAAGTTTCTGAGGTCTTAGTCTGGTCAAATTATTTTGGTTTTATAATTTCTGAGCTTGACCCGCAACTGTCTCTAAAACTGTTTTCTCCTTCAAGATCAATCGAAACAGACTTTTTGGCAAGAGCGATCCATATTTTTAGATTCATGAGTCTTTGCACTTAATTGAAAAAACATTATCGTATTGTTTTTTCAGCTTTTATACTTTGATGTCTGAATGTTATACTCCTAAATAAAAATTCTGCGAAACCCCAACAAGTTTATGGCATATCCTCCATTTCCCCGTTTTAAGAATGAACTTATGTTTACTTGATAGTTATTTTATCTTTTCTCATGAATTACTTGTTCTGATTTTTGATTTTTTTATTCCGCCCCTGCCTTCACCAGATGCTGAGGATTAATGACACAACACACAGCTCATTTCCATATAATTTAATTTCAAAAATAAATCTTTTTTAATATCTCTTCACCCACAATAACTTCATAAACATTATTGGATTTCTGTAAACAAATAACACTTAAATACACTCTATCATTTATTCTAGAATCTCTGTATTAAAGCAGTAAAGTTACATACAACACAACATCCCTGTGGACTTCACTATGAAACTAAATCCCTTAAAATTTTACCTTAAAATTCCCCTGATTCTCCCAATAAATCAGGATATCTTAATGGGATGGTAATTATTGGCTTTGTAGGCCGTGAAAACACCTTTAAAACTACCAATAACTTTCCCCTTAATTTACCATATTACCATTTTTGTTTTAATCTAAGGTGTTGTTAAGGTTGGTTCATACTCAAGTGCAAGTAAGTGATATTATAAGGGATTCCGACACAGGTGTTTAAAAGCTTTACCCCAGATAGAAGATAAATTAACTGATAAATGTATTGTACTATATTAAGGGATTTTTAAGGGGTTTTATGTACAGATTTAGGGTTGTTTGAGGGATAAATTAAATTTACAGGGTACCTTAAAAGTGCCTTAATTTTTCATTCAATTTTTCATTTTTCATTCAAGTTGAACATGTAATGTTAATGCCATGTTAAAATGTTTTTTTAACCATTTAAATCCACTTGAATCCGAGAGAAAACCCATTAAAATACCCTCAATCCATTAATGACTGCAACATATACCCAAAACAACCCATTAAATACCTGAATACTAAATAATAATCCCTTAAAACATCAGTATTTTTTTTGTCATTTGAGATCATTAGATCTCAACCTTAATAAAACCTTACAATGATAATCAGTGTGTAAAGTAAGGTGTTTTTAAGAACACATTATGGGTTATTTAAAGTACGGTTTAATGTGCAAAGTAAGGAGGTTTTTAAGAACAGATTAAGGGTTAGTTGAGGGGTAAATTAATTTACAGTGTACCGTAAGAGTGCCTACATTTTTGTCATTTAACTTGAACATGCAGGGAGGGCGTTGACGCCATTTTAAGGTGTTTTTTAACCATTTAAATCCACTTGAATCCTAGAGAAAACCCATTAAAATACCCTTAATCTATTTAAGTCTGCAACATATACCCAAAATAACCCATTAAATACCTGAACACTGAATAAAAATCCCTTAAAACATGAAAATGTTTCAGATCATTAAATCCCAACCTTAATAACACCTTACGATGATAATTATTGTATATAAAGTAAGATGTTTTTAAGACCACATTAAGGGTTATTTTAAGGGTAAATGAATTTACAATCTGCCTTAAAAGTGCCATAACTTTTCATTTAAGTTAGACATGTCGGGAGTTCTTTAACACCATGTTAAGTTTTTCCCCCTACTTAAATCCAATTGAATCATTGAGAAAATCCCTTGAAAAAACCCTTAATCTATTAATTTCTGCAACATATACTCAAAATAATCCATTAAATACCTGAATACTGAATAAAAATCCCTTAAAACATCAGTACTTTGCCACTAAAAATGTTTTAGATCATTAAATCCCAACCTTGATGACACCTTGTGATAATTCATGTGTAAAGTAAGGTGTTTTTAAGAACAGATTCAGGGTTATTTAAAGGGTAAATAAATTGACAGTGTACCTTAAAAGTGCCTTAATTTTTCATTGAAGTTGAACATGCAGGGAGGGCTTTAACATCATGTTAAGGAGTTTTTTTAACCACTTAAAACCACTTGAACAGATAGAGAAAACCCATTAAAATTCCCTTAATCTATGGATGTCTGCAACATATACCCAAAACAACCCATTAAATACCTGAATACTGAATAAAAATCCCTTAAAACATCAGTACTTTGCCACTGAAAATGTTTCAGTTTATTAAATCACAACCTTGATGACACCTTACGATGATAATTGATAGGTGAAGTAAGGTTCTTTTTAAGGGTTTATTAAGGGTTTATGAAGGGATTGTTAAGTTATTTTTGTTTCATAGTTTTTTAAAGGATAAAAGTGTCACTTAAGTCTTTTTCGAGATCTTTCTGACTCCGAGTGCTCTTCTATTTGCTGTGTTTGTGGTTTGGGGAGAGTTCGTCTGTGTCAGTTCACAGCTTCCTCTTCCCGCCATGTCACGCCAAAAGAACTCCCATCATGCCTCAGCAGGAACCCAGACGTCTCCCGTGGCGTCAGGCGCTCCATCCCAGTCCTGAGCGGCTCTACAGGCTTCAATCTGGGGTTATCCCAGTGCACAAAATCAGGGGTTAAGGTTCCTTTGTGGTTAAAGTGTCCTCCTGTGTGACCGCTTCCCGTCCTCACCTGGCGTCCTGAGCCACACCCAGTGGGTGGAGGCGTCCTGAGTCCAGCAGCATCCTCCCCAGCCAGTGTAAAAGCTGCGAGTACCAGTGGATCCCATCACCGTGGCTCCCAGTGGATCCAGTCCAGCTGTGGATGAGCCGGAGCGGTGAGAAGGCCCAGTGAGCCAGCCAGTGCTGGTCCACCACGGCGTAGCAGGACGCCACCACCCCGTCCACCACCACCGTCCCCTGCTGGGTCAACGGTGCAAACGCCCCCCTGCTCACCCTCGTGCTGACCCGGGTGATCCGAGACAGACGCCCCCGTCCCGCTTTCCCCTCTGACACCAGCACACACTGTCCCGGCTGGGTGTCGCTGGCGTACACAGTCCTGAGGGCGCCGCGGGCCGGCAGCGCCCCCTCTGAGCAGTTCCCCTCGGACACAAATATCAGGTGGGCGGCAGTGAGCGACAGGCGGGCTCCGGCTTCTGTGTGCAGTGTGTAGAAGAGTTTCCGGGTGACGGGGTCGCGGTCCAGGAAGAGCAGGACTTCACTGTAAAGCAGCTCCCCACTGCCGTCGCTGCCCGCCGACGCCAGGACGCGCTCACCCGGGCGCAGGTCGCTGATGGGCTTCTGAGCGCCGCTCGCCAACGTCACCAAGGCCTCGCCGGGGAAACAACCTCCAGATTTAGCCGCCACGGAGTGATCTGAAAGACAGATGGAGGGACAGAGACAAAGAGGTCAAACAGGATGTTCACTTTCCTAAAGTACGAAGGCTTAGTGGTGCCATTTTAAAATTGACTATCATGTTACAATTATTAATATAAAAAGGCATAAAAAATTAGGGATGATAACATTTTTACTAAAATTTATAATAATAAAAATCAGTTGGTTGGTTTTTAAATTTTGTCAATAAATTGGATTTTTTAATGTATTTTTGAAAAAGTCATTTAAATGTTACCTTAATTTCAGTAAATTAATTTTATCTTTTTTCTATTTAAAAAGAATGTAAAAGTATTTAAAGCTACATTTAATGGTTTTTTTTTACATTTATTTTGAAATTATATTCCTATTCCTTTTTTTTTTATTTTCTTTGTCAGTAAATAAGATTTTTAAATGATTATTTTCATTTAAAATATTACTAAAATGTATATTAATTATACATTATAAAAAAATTATACATTTATTTGTGAATATAATAATTTTTCTACTTAAAAAAAGAAGTGAAAAGTATTAGTATATATTATATTTAAAAAGTTTTACATTTATTTTGAATTATATTCAGAATTTTTTTGTCATTAAATTCAGTGTCTAAAATTTGATTATTATCTTACAATTATTGACTTCAAGTTCAAATTTTTACACTTTCTCTTCTAATTTTAACCTGCTATTTTTATCTTTTGCATTAGTAAGTCACAATTATGACATTGCATTTCATAATTTTGATTTTAAAAATTACAGTTTTGATTTGATTCAACATAATAACTTTGTAGCTTATTATTTAACTAACTAATTTCATCTTTGAAATTATTAAACAATAATTTTTTAAACAATAACTTTGTGGATTTTTAGGTCAACATGATGAGATACGTTAAAACTGCAAATGTTTATGATTAACCAGGAGTATTTAAATTTTTCATCAACATTCCCCTTTTGTTGTTCTGGCATGAATGAGCCTCCATACAACAGGACTTGAGCACACAATAAATCTTTCGACCTCCCTGTAGCTAAATATTGACTCTTTCCTTTCCTCGTCTGGACATAAAAGAACAATAAGCAGATAAAAGCTGCTGTTTGTAGCGCTGAATAACGACACTCTGTGAGTATACATCTGTACACATGTGAGTCCAGGCTGGATTTTGTCCGAGACAAAGTGTCCCAGCACTCGAAAGTGACACTCGAGGACCTTCTCAAATCTATCTGGGGATAAATATTTGGGGAAGGCAGGAAAGCCAAGGCCAGGTGATAAGATAAGTCACCTGAAGGAGGAAGGAGCAGAGCAGGAAAACCAGTCAGCGGGTTAATCATCTGACAAACGGACACCAACACATGACTCCAGGTCAACTCCAGGACGCTCAAAATGTCTCATCCAGGTTTAAATACGCAGACTGGAGGATCTACGGTTTGACATTGAACCTAAATTTGACCATTAATTAAAAACAGGAAGTTAGGAATCTTTAGTCTTGAAATATGTATTTTACTTCCATCATCATTATTATTATTATTATTATTATTATTATTATTATTATTATCATTATTCTTTAAAGAAATACACATATATGTTTACATTTTTAATTTTTATTTATTTATTTAAAAAGAGGCCTGCAGGTGTCAAGATCCCTAATGGGCTAAAAATGTTGAACTACAAAAATTAATTCATGAGAAATTGTGACAAAAATGGTGACAAGTTATGAGACCCTAAAGTCCGATTCTCTCAATGTCAAATTTTTTCATTTTGATTGTTTTGTATCAATTCAGACTTATCTAGTTATTTTGATTAAGCGTGACTAATAATATTTTCGTCATTCCTCGATTTGTTTTTGGTTTTTGACACAGATACGTGGACATCATAGATGTAGATTTTGGGGTGGGACTCTCGCACAATACTTAAGTTTTTTTATTCCTACTTAAAATACAGGAGTACATTGTGTCTGTACATCTGAGCCTCCAAAAATGACGGAGTTCCCCAAGGCTCCATATTGGGGCCACTTTTGTTTTCGTGCTTCCATTGGTTCAGATTATGGAAACAAACAAAATATTAAACCATAATTATGCAGATGAATTTACATAACAATGTCACCAGGGGACAAAGGTCCACTACACTTGTTGACTGGGAGCACTGAACAAATCAATAATTGGATGTGCCGCAATTTTCTTCAATTACACAAAGAAAAAACAGAGGTGATAGTTTTTGGAGCCGAAGAGGAATGATGAAAAGTGGGTGCTCGTTTATTCATTTCATACACTACGCTGTAACTTACATTCTTGTATCTTATACCTGTCTTAGTATATTTGTTTTTTTACTTTGTATTCTCAAGTTTTTTATTAAATGTCCTTTTACTTTTTTGGTCCACTAGATGGTGCTTATGTTTTTTTTTCTCCTGGTGAGGTCAGCACAGGTCACTCAGCGGCATTTGGCAGGAAGTTCACCAAGCCACGTCATTTGTGTCACTTGCGTCACATCGGCCACCCTGCTGGAATTTCTGTCTAGTCGCATCACTCGTCATATGCCCCAGGAAGATCTCAATGCTGATTGACTATCGTGACGCGAATCGGTCGCTCAAGCTCAGATTTTTCAACTCTTGTGAATAAGCGAGTGATTTGCTTCATTCATGCCGCTCAATTCACATCGCCGTAATAGTGCCATGAAAAGCGATTGTTTTTGATTGAGACATCACTGAGTTTCCTGCCAGGACAGTGCCACGAGAGCAGAATTACTGTCTAATTGCATCTTTACGTTGACTTTAAAGGTAATGCTTGTGCGACTTGTTTTATTCGCGCCTGGTGTGACCACAACCAAACCAAGGGTGGGCCACATTTGGCCCAGAGTCCATAATCTGAGTTATCACTGATCTGAACCATGTTGTCATTCCTTTGCAAGATTGGTGGATTTAGAATCTAATCCTGGAACATAAGCTTCGCCACACAGACACTTTTCTTCATTATCAAACAAAAAGCACCAGAAACAGGATAAAACTCAAAGTATTACCTTCCTAACTCTTCCTGATTCGATCACAGAAATATTTCTCGTCTTGTTGATGTAAAGCAGCAGAAGTCTGAGGTCAGTGTTAATCCCTGTGTGTTCAGTCCTTCACCTACAAGGTCCTGGTGCTTTGCTGCCCCCTAGTGGTTGTTTCCTCTTGTTGACTACAGTCCAGCCGCCCCCTTAGAGCGCCTTTAAGAAGGATTTAAGGGGGTTTGTTGTCTTTTTCCTCAGCTGGCTGGATTTGTCTTCCCAACAACGTGTTCGTTTCTCTTTTCTTTGTCTTGTTTTGAGGAATTTTGAGGAAAAACAGAATAAAAAAACAAAAGAATCAAAAACATGAAAAAAAAATACCAACTTGATTGGTTGCCCTTCTGATCAAGTCAAGGACTGGGCCCTCGCAACCCGATCTGGGAGGGAAGGAGAGAAACAGGAAGGAGAAAGAGAGATACAGTAGGAAACAGGAGAGAGACAGAGGGGGAAAAGAAAAAGGAAAATCTCAGTTACCACTCAGTGTCAAATGTGTCGAGGGGATGTTTAAACTCTGGACACTGTGCGACTTTCAGCACTTCTGTGTGTGTGTCCACGTCAGGCTCGCACACATGTGTTATTTTTCATGCTGCTGCACATTCGTGGTTATGAACAGACACCAAGTGGAATATGTGGGACCCTGATGTGAGTGTGTGACGTCCAAAAGACAACGTTGAAATGTATGTTTCTGCAAATAACGAATACGTTACATTTGCATGTGTCGTAGATATCACATCAACGTTTCTGAACTGACGTAGTTTATGAGCTGACTTAGGTTAGTGCCACAAAAAGCTAACATTTCTTACTGAGACATGGCTACGTGTCCTGCCGGGATAGTGCAAAAAAAAAAAAACGGCTAAGAGACTTTGCTGCATTTTCTGCCTCGATAGTGCCACGAAAAGTGATTGTTTTTACTTAGATGTCACTACGTTTCCTGCCGGGATAGTGCCATGAAAAGCAGCTGATTATTAACGAAAATGCTATTTTTCCTGCCAGGTTAGTGCTGCAAAAAGCGGTTCTTTTTTACAGAGAGATTGTTGCGTTCCCTGCCAAGATAGCGCCACACAAAGCAGCTGTTTTTATCTGGCACATCACTGCGTTTCCTGCCAAGTTAGTGCCAACAAAAGCGGTCGTTTTGTTACCGGCACGTCGCTGAGTTTTCTGCTGGGATTGTGCCACAAAAAATGGCTGTTTTTAGCCGAGCCATGGCTGCGTTTCCTGCCGGGATAGTGCCAAATCATGATCTTCTCTTAAACATAAAACCTAACCACACGTAACCACGTTGCTGTTGAAATGTCAAGTTTCAACACGTCCACTTAATCATAACCTACAAACATAACATATCTGTGCTTTGCAGAAACTTACAATGCGTTGTGTCCTGAGACTTCAATACCCATGAGCCTCAGCTGGTGTTAACTTACAGAAGAAGCTAGTTAGAGCAGCAGCAAAATAAAAATTGAAATGGGAATAAAACCCTGCGCCATGGCTCCCACATTCACCCAGAACTGACTCAGTTTCTACAAAATCAAATCTTTAGCTTTAGCTCACCGTTAGCAACACATTGTTCCGAAGTTTGTAACTCTGTGATTGGATGTTTGATAACAAAATGCACCCTGGGAATATATTCTTTATCACCACTTTGACGTTTTAACAGTAAGGAACTAGAATTTTCTCATGAAGTTGTTCATGTTTTTCACATATGATTTAACATAGAAAGAGTTTAACATCCATTAAAGCTGAACTAGAGCTCCAACTGTCAGTCAGCGACACTCGTCTTTTTCCTGACCGCTGGACTGATGAAATGTCTTCCTCCACAGGTGACTCGGATTTTCTGCCTCTCACAAAGAGTCAGCACTGATTACTAAACTGTGGACTTTCAAAACGTCCCATCAGCCATGCTACTTACAACCTAGTTTTCCTGAATAATCAAAATTTGTGACAATGGCAAAAAAGCCACAAATAGCTCCCAGAAACTACATTTTAGACGTGATGTTGAGCTGAGGAAAGGTGGGGTGAGTGGAGACAGATGGAGCAAACAGCTAGAGGCACCCAGATAGTTAAGATGCAAGCAAGAGGACAGTCAGAGACCAGGGATCGACGACGGGAAAACAAATGTTAGAAAGGAAAGACAAGGCAGCGGAAGCAGTTCCTGACTAAAGCTAAATATGAAACCACTGGTGTCCCTGTGACACAAAATTCAGCTGAATTTAATGTGTAGTGTTCAAACGTTTGTGAAACTGGTGCCGATATGATACCTGAGGTTGTGCCACCACCTGCACCGCTGCAAGCTAAATGTAGCCACGCTGCTGCAAAGCCTCCGTCAGTTGGATTAGTGATAGAAAGAGAGTCCTGGAAGCAGCACCAGTTCAGTCCCAGTACACACTCAGCTTAAAAAGTATCAGCAGAAATATTCATTTTATTGCCAGCAGTGAGTTTTTGACCGTGGCACGCAATATGTCAACATCGCCGCCATATTGGAGAGGGCAAGACTTAAGTGATAAGTTAAATGCCACAGGCTTGTGCTAATAATGTTAGCATGTTGTATTTGTTTGGAAAACGTGTTTAGTATAAGACAGTTGTTTTGTCAGTGAACCTTGTGAGTTGTAATGGAGCCAAATTATGTAATGTTACCTTTGTTAAATGTTGCTGTTGTCCCTGGTTTTATATGAGAAGAGGAAAAGTCTGCTGGCTGCTAGGCTAATTTATACAATGTAAAATGCCATAGGCGTGTGCTAATAACGTTAGCATGTTGTATTTGTGGGGAAAATGTGTCCAGATAACTGACGAAAAAGGCCGTGCATGACACGCTGCCGGTTGTTGTTATTCTGTTTTCTGATTCCACCTAACTTGAGACAAATGTTGTATTTTCTCCCACACGTAGATCATAACCTCATGAATATAGAAATGACTCACTGGAATTGGGTGAGAATTATAACCGTTATAGAGCATTTGATCCAGAAAAGCGCAGCTTTTGTTTACTTGCATTCGTCAACAGGGCAGTCCTGCCCTCTCCAAAATGGCGGTGAAGTTGAGCAGCCAATGGAGCGTCTATGTTTTTAGCTTTAGGCTACAAAATAGAGATCTTTCCTGTACCTTAACCAAATGCCTCTTATCTAAAGACCTACCTCAAGAAAATAAATATTAAAGTTTGGCGTAGGTTCACTAGGAAAATGTTGGAACCCTTTCGTGAGACGTTTGTTTCCTCAAAGTCAGAAAGCCTCAGCTAACAGTCGTCGCATTATCGTACAGTTAGTCTTTGAAGCACACTGAGGCCTTTACTTTGACGTGACTTGGATTCGACCCTCACCACTTTCCTCTCCTCACCTGACTTGACGCTGCAGTGGATGTGTGCCTTGGACTCGTAGTAGACCCAGTCGAACCCGGCCTCCACCGCCAGCCGCGCCAGCATGGCGTACTTGTTCCTGTCCCGGTCCGACGTGGTGATGTCCACCGCCCGGCCCTCGTAGTGCAGCGACTCCTCCGAGTGGTGGCCGTCCTCGTCCCATCCCTCTGTGACCCGCAGCCGGACCCCGGGCCACAGGTTCATCACCGAGATGGCCAAAGAGTTCAGCTTGTCTTTGCAGCGCTGCAGCAAAACGGAAATCTGTTTCACACATATGTTCAACCGAAATATGGAAGCACACATACATAGATACGTTTGTAGGTCCCGCCCACCGCAGCTTTTAAACCA
Source organism: Epinephelus awoara (assembly GCA_035609425.1). Classification (NCBI taxonomy): domain Eukaryota; kingdom Metazoa; phylum Chordata; class Actinopteri; order Perciformes; family Serranidae; genus Epinephelus; species Epinephelus awoara. Next base: position 20,680,047 of record CM069317.1, read on the forward strand.
ATCAGACAGCAGCAGAAAAGTCCCCCATCACACCCGCTCACCCCTCTCCCCCCTCATCTGTGGCTTCAGCCTTCCCACAATGCACCCCTGCTGTCCCGGCCTGATGTTTGCTCTCTGTGGTGAGCGGAGCGAGGCTATGTTAAGGATGGATGGAGGGGTGAAGGGGGGACTGTGAGGTTATGGGGTGGTTAGGTGACGGTGGGTGGAGGGGGGGGGGGCTGCTACATGAACAAGAGGTCCTCAGCGTCCCTCTAAACCTGGAGTCTGGTCAGGGTGAGCAAACACAAGGTGAGAGCGCCGATTGAAGGACTCATTCAACTCCCTTCAGCTGCCGCAAATAAATCCTCCAGTCGGCTCCGTTAATCTAATCCACACCCAGGCTGCATTGTCAGGGCGGCTGGAGGGGCGGGGGGGCGTCGAACCGGATTTATCCAATGAAATAAATCAAAGGACACCTCAGATACACCTGGTGTGATTTTTGGAAATTAAAGGGGAAGAATTTGTTCAAAAAAACAAACAACATTTGTACATTATTATGTTTCAAATTTAACTTTGATGAAACTTAACATTTCAACATGACTGTGGCAAACATGTGGTTATGTTTAGGTATAAAACCACTTGGTTATGGTGAGAAAAACATCATGATATTGCTTAAAATACCCAGTTTTTGGGGCATGATCCCTGCTGGAAACACAATGTCTCAGAAAAAAAACTAACCCATTTTTGTGTCACTTATCCCCGGTGGAAAAACAGTTTGGGGGCTAAAGCTGCAAGTTATCAGCCACGGGAAGCTACAAACACCCATGTTTAAGGTCTTAAAATCCACTAAAAACACCTACAGTTGGGGGCTAGAAAGAGGCTGGAAAAACAGCCATGAGTCATTAACAAAAAACATGTTTGGGGGCCGCACTGCTGCTGGAAAAACAGCCACTGACAAAATGACACCCATGTTTGGGGGCTAGGAACAGGCTGAAAAACAGCCATGGGTCACTACAAACACCCACATTTGTGGGCTAAAAAGCCACCAGAAAAACAGCCAAAAAATGCAATAAACAACCACGCTTGTGGGCTGAAAACCTGCTGGAAAAACAGCCATGGGTCAGTAAAAAACACCCGCATTTGTGGGCCAAACAGCCAAAGATCACACAAACAATCGTGCTGCAAAAACCCTGGAAAATGGCTATGGATCACAACAAAACACCCACATCTGGGGGCTAAAAATATGCTGGAAACACAGCCACAGGTTACAACAAACACTCACCTTTGAGTTTAAATATCCACTGACAAAAACAGCCATGTTTGGGGGCTAAAAAGGCGCTGGAAAAATACCCACGTTTGGGGTATTTTGCTGCGGGAAACACAGCCATGGGTTGCTACAAACACCAAGGTATGGTGCTAAAAAGCCACTGGAAAACAGCCATGGGCAGCCAAAAAGACACCAATGTTTGGGGGCTAGGAAGACGCTGAAAAACAGCCATGGGTCACTGAAAAACGTCAAGGTTTTGGGGCTAAAATGTTGCTGGAAAAACACCAAGTTTGGGGGCTAAGTTGCAGAAAACACAGCCATGGGCAGCTACAAACATCTTTGGGGCCTAAAAATCAGCTGGAAAAACAGCCATGGTTCCCTAAAAGGCGCCTCTGGTTGAGGGCGAGGAAGACGCTGGAAAAACAGGGGCTGGGGGCGAGCTGCCATTTACTCAGCTTGTTTCTCTGGTAACTTTAGAGCCAGACGCTCAGGAGGTTTTAACAGTGAGCTGAATTACCCACACAGGTCTCTTCCTCTTCAAACAAACGGACCAGATGATTTAACCTGATAAAAACACTGAATGAAGACGTCTGACGTTATAAACCAGTGTTTCTCTGTTGCTGTTGGGCTCATGCAGAGGGGCTGCTCGCCCAGCACCTGCTGACATGAGCTCACCTGTTCTCTCTGATAACCAATCAGAACTAACTCATTTAAAGTTTGTTGCTTTCACTAAAAGAAGAATTTAAATAATACTAAACTTTTTGAGCAAACTGGAGCGAACAAGTTGTTTTATGTCATTTTTAAACTTTATTCGAACATAGTTTGATATATTTGATTTTCAAATGTTCATTTGAAGTTTAACTGGTTGATTAAAGGTAAAAATATGAAGCTTTAAAGACTGTTAATGTCTGAATTAAGCCCAGAGTTTCATCTGCAGGATTTATTTCCCCTGACTGACAGATGAAATTGAAGAAATCTAAATTAAAGTTCCTGGAGTCGCATGACTACAGGAGGTCCTGTATTCCCCCTGCAGCCTCTCAAAGCATCTCGTTTCATGACTCTCGGCCCATTCAGGAGCGAAAGTGGGATTAAACCCCATAAATGTCTCTTTCCATGTCGGCTGAGATAAGAATAGCTCGTGTCTCGGGTGGCCACAGATGCCTTTTCACGGTGTTCACTGTGGATTTTAACGTCTTGTGTTTTCTCTGCGGTCGCAGCAACGAGCTGGACTTCATAAATCAGACGATACATTTTGTTGGTTTTCCTTTCAAGGTATACAGATCGACGGGGTTTCTGTAGGAGCGGTTGGAGCACTAAACCGCTGGCTGCACAAACATTGGACGCGCGGGGCTGACAACACGCGCCTATGCACACCTTTTTACGCTGCAAAAAAAAACGGACCTCTGAGCAGGTCACCTGGTCACATGTGGCGCCTGGGAGTCTTGTTTTCACGAGATGCAGAAGCCCAAAGTGTCTCTCTTGACTTCAGTGCGGCTGGATTGTTTTGGAGCGACTTTTACGCGTCGGGAAATCCGAGAAATCAGAAATAAACTGTCACTTTTGCGCCCATTTACATGCACAATGAATGAAGCATTAAATATCCCACATTAAATATGAATGATGAGACTTTCTGCAGCATGTCTTCACCCCTGAACAGTCGCGTCTGTGTGCAGCGCAGCGCCCCGGAAAAAGCGAATAAAAAATAAAGAGGCGAGAGGAGGAGGAGGAGGAGGGGGAGGAAAAAATCCGTATAATTAAGGCTTCGACACAAGTGAAGCTATTTCTGCACATGTGCGCTGCGAAAACAAACAAAAAGTAACACGGAATAGTAAAAGACAAACAGGAGGCTGTCTCCTGCGGCTTGGAGCCCATAAATTGTGTGCAGGTCTGCACCGCGCGCTGCAAGAAATGTCCACTTTGGAGACGTTTGGCGCAAATAAAGTTGGTCTTTCTTGGCTTTCACATTGAGGAGTAAGTTTCAGGGGGAGTTTGGAGCATCTTGGGGAAAAATCAGACCATTGAAATGAGCTGATTTTATAACTTCAGACTCATCTCTCTTCGCTGGTTTCCAATTCAAAGACCTCATCTTGCACGTTTCTCCCGGTAAACCCAGCTCAAGTGAGCGGCACCGGCGGATATTTCTTGCAGTGCGCGCACCGAGGTGACAGCTCCAGACTGGAAGTGCGCGCTTTCATTCCCCCCACGTGGGTCTGTGGACATAAGCGCTGCAGCTCGCGGAGAGAGGAAGCCCGCGGTCACAAGAGCCAGATATAAATACTTTATTCCCGGGGAAATTGGGAGTCAAATAAATTCCACCCGGGGCCCACATCAATGACGGTGTCGTAAAAATTTTTGACAGTCCAAAAAGGCGACTGTTAACTCTGGCCAGTGGGCTTAAAAAAACGCAAAAACGGTAAACATCAGTCCACGCTTGACCCCGGGGCTCTAACCAAATACGACTTTTGGCTGTTTTTTCCACCAAAAAACATGATGTAAAACAGAGGACATAGTGTTTTAATTAAGAGCGACCGCTTTTCCATACATTTTTAGACGGGGTTGCCCTCGTTTTACGCACGAGCTGCCCACAGTGAACCTCTGAGAGTCGGTGTGGAGGCAGGAGAGCAGAGGAGAGCTCTGATTCAAGCGTCCACAAGCCAGAAACAAACTGTGTCAACAGCTGCGGGGGGATTTTAGGAATTGACTGAGGGAAGAGTTGCGCAAAGAGAAAAAATCCACCTTAAAAAACATCCAAACATGTGAGAAAAAGTCTAGTTTTATTCAGAATAAACTGGCTTGTGGCGTTTATTCCTTTTAAGCATCACTAAAAACGTATCTTTTGTTAGATTTGATCCAAAGTCTTAAGAAAAATGTGAGTTTTGTTTGTTGAGGCAGATTTTTCCGCAGTGCCGAGCCTTGAGTCAACAAGACACGCGGGGAAAGATAACAGTGTCCACGCGTTTAAAGACTGGGCAAAGTGCACTTAGTGAAATAACTCCTTACTGAAAAAACAAGTTTAAAAGGCCCTACGGTGTCCGAGAAGGGTTACCTGCGTCATCATGCGATCTGCACCTGTGTTCTCCTCATCCTTGAAGATGATGTCGGGGTTGTAGTTGGGGGTGAGCTCCTTGAAGCGCTCAGAGTTCCGGGTAATTTTCCCTTCGTATCTCCCGCTGGCCCCCAAAGTCTTCTCGGCCACGTTGGGGCTGAACTGCTTGTAGGCGAGCGGCGCGAGCTTCCGCGGCGGCCGCCTCTTGCCATAGCCTCTACCCGGCCCGCAGCCCTCGCTGACCGGCGAGAGGAGAAAGGCGCACCCGGCGAGGCACGTCACCAGCGTCGGGAGCAGCATTCCGCCCCGGGGCCGGTCTGTAACCCCCCGGCCGGTGGCCAAAATGTCACCGCTGTGTTTCCTCAGATGTGTGTCACCCCACTTTGTAATTTTAGAGTGGAGGTAATGCAGCAGGACTCACTCCCGAGTCCCCAAAAGTGGCCATTCCCGGCGCGTAAAAGTGGCCAGTGCGCCGCTGGAGACGAGCTGGAAAGATAAACCTGTCCCTGTGAGCTGCTGACACCCTCCTGTCCCGAGTGCACGCGGAGGCAGGGGCATAAATAGGCGAGGTGAGTTTATCTTGGCAGGCAGGTTCAAAGCTGTCTCTCTGTGTCGGAGCTGTGAGAAAAGGGGCTGCAGACAGACACGGAGGCGCGCGGTGCGTAAGTCTGGCTGCGCCTGTTGGGCACGGCGGTCAAAGGGTGTCCCCGCAGCGGTTTCTGCCTCTCGGGTTTGTTCTCAATGCGTCCCTGTGGCGCAGGGCTGTTGGCAGAAATGGAAATGGAAGAGATCCTACTACAGCACAGATGAGGTGCCGCGGGAGAAGAAGGAGACCGCGCCCTGCTGGACCTGCCCTCTGCTCCGTCCTCTCCTCCCATCGGGGTGGCACAGGCCCCGCGGCCGCCTTCATCTGCTTATTGTCAGCCAAGAGGACACACAAACACCGAGCCACGAGACTGTCCGGGCCGGCGCGCGCTCACTCTCTGTCCTTTGGACCCTCGTGTCCAAGTTCAGACGCATGAGCAGGAGCGCAGGTGCGCGCGTTAAAACTCCTCTGGAAGGTTTTAGACTCAGTGACGTAACAGTCTGTGCTGAAGGTGAGACATTAAACTGTCCCTCAGATAATCAGGACCTCCTGGGAAACCCTTAAGGATCCCCTTAAGCGCCCAGGACCCTGATTTGGAAAACCTGAACATTTCAGTGATTATTTGATGCTCAAATTCACTCTGCCTGAACTTATTCTTTTAGCCTTAACTTAAGCAGTGGTGCTAAATGAAGAGACAGATTTCTTCAGGTGTTTTTTTTGTTTGTTTGTCTTGAGCAGTGGTCTGCAGCTTGGCAGGTGTCTCTCTGAGATGTCTCTCCGTCCACCTCCACCTCCAGCTGACAGTGAGCTCATACACTACATCACTTTAGAACCAGGGTCTGACTTCAGTTCCCTCCTCCGAAAGGTCCAGCTTCACCAACAGAGACACCCAACACTTTGCTGAGCCCACTCAGCCCTCTGCTGATGGCCAAACTGGGGTCTGAGGACCTCCAGGGGCCTTTAGTCAGGCTTCCAGGGGCCCCAAAGTGAACTTAAAAATACTTAGAATGTTTTTTTATTTATGGGATTTCAGGACCAAGACTCTAAACGTAGAATCCTCTTTGTTAAAACCTGCAGATGTGTAGTCTCATAGGATTTCTTCCCATGTTTGTGTGGCTTTATGGCCACTGAAAGTGTTTGTTTTTGTCACTGACAGGCTCAGACTCTTATGCTACATCATGGAAAGGATCCCTACAGAGAAAGACCTTTTTTTTGTTTTGTTTGTTTTTTGTTTTGTTTTTTACAAGGTTTTATCATTGTGCCACCAATTTTGTCCACTGAAGGTTTTATGTTGTTGTTGTTGTTTTGCTATTGTGAAGCTCTGATTGCTATTCTACATTATGGGAATGATCCCTACAGAGATAGAGCTTTGTGTTAAAGAGTAAGATCCTTTTTGTTTAACCAGGAACAGTCCTGAAATCACCATCACCAAACCCACCAGACTCCATTTAAATAAACAGTAAGTTTATCATCATTAAACTCACTTCATTCAAAGTCGACAGAAACAAAATAAAACTCACAGAAACCATCTTGGTTCCTCTGGTCACTGTTCCAACAATCACCAGCTCTGGTTTGGTTGAAATTAACCCTTAAATCACCCAGTTAGATGTGACAACATGCTGCCTCTATACACACTAAAATTACTGATAATTTAAACAGAGTCTGGTGGGTTTGGTGATGTGATTTCAGGACTGTTCCTGGTTAAACAAAAAGTATCTTACTGTTTAACACAAAGCTCTATCTCTGTAGGGATCATTCCCATAATGTTGTCAGACACTTAGAATAACAATCTGAGCCTGTCAGTAACAAAAACAGTGACAGTGCTCAATTGCCCCACGGACACTGCATTGCAGCCTGTTTTCGTGGCTGCCGTCTGCAGCGCTCTCTCTCAATACTTGACTGATTTCAACACCTGCTGACTCTATTCGTCACTTGGACACAAAAACATGAAAAAAAGGTCTGGGTTGAAAAATATCGACATTTCCTTTAAGACATCTAATGTGGCAGTGAGAAGATGATGTCATGAAATGTTTTGTTTTGTGTCACACAGTCCAAACCCACCAAATATTTTGTTTACAGTTATCAAAGACAAAGAAAGGCAGGATTCTCTTATTAAACTTTCATTATCTGTTATAATTCTACAACTTTTAATAGGTATCACTTTCTAGGAAATGTGTGAAGCATCTGGGAACTATAAGGAAAGTAAAGGGACTAAAAATATACACGTATCCTCTGCGTTTCCAGTTAACATGACGCAACTTCTTAGTGACGTTTGTCAAACAGAAACTCTCGAAATCCTGCAGGCAAACAGTGACTTTCCATCCAAAACTTCAATAGCATTCCCGAGATGCTGCAACACCTTGAGTCAACATCTCACTGTGCTCTGAAAAAAGGAGAGCGGCTGCTCTATCGACCGCCGTCCGCTCATTATTCTCCCTCCGTCTGTCTGAAATGACTTCAGAGTGGATCTTTGGACACAAACTGGAAACAAGCTTTTAAAACCAGAGAAACACAAAGACACATGGAAGCTTGACTTTTGACTAAATTTGAATTAAAGTGGAATAAAAATGATTTTTCTGCAACACTAAAAAGGACAAAACAAGTTCAGTTATGGCTGAGTTCAGTTTAAGAGATCAAATCTCCTCTTCCAGAATGTCTTTCAATATATTTAAACCATTTTTAGGGCCTTTTGGGGGGATTAACATACTCAAAACTGCACCAATTTTTGCATGCGCGCCAGTCGCCCTATAAATTTGACGTGATATGGCTTTTGCCAGTAGGCGGGGCAAAATGGCTTGGTCACGCCCTCTGAACGTGAGCACAGACTGTATGTTGCACGAAAATCTGTACACACCTGTATCATGACCAGATGCACAAAATAGTCTCTTGGACCCATTGCCTAAACCCAACAGGAAGTCGGCCATTTTAAAATTCGAGGGTCATTTTTGGTGTTTCCCACGTGTTGTATTTTGACTAACTCCTACAGAATGAATCAGACTGACTTCAAATTTGGTTTGTGCAAGCTTGACTACTTTGTGATCAAATGTTGTCAAAAGATCTACCTCACGTTGAAGGACACGCCCGCTGCGGAGCGTCGAATTGTGATGTCTCGCCCTGAAACACGAAATTGCTATAACTTTCGAGTAAATGGTCCCATCTCCACCAAACTTTAGTCCCCTGAACACACTTATGTAACCATGTTTCTGGATTTCAATGTTTCGCCAAAAAAGCCTCTTGGGCCAATAGGCTAAACCCAACAGGATGGCGGCCATTTTTAATTTCCTGGTCAATTTTGGCATTTTCCATGCTTCACATTGTAACGAACTCCTCGTGCAGACATAGTCCGACTGACTTCAAAACTGGTGTTAACCATCTGGACAACTTTATGATTAAAAAGTTATAAAAGATATTTTATGAGGTTCCACCTACTGGCAACAGGAAGTAAGACTTGTCAAGCAATTATTGTTTGATTTACCTGAAATTTACAAGGTGTGGTCTACAGTTGATTTACAGCAACATGACATACAATAAGTTTAAAGTTCATCGCTGCTCACAGCTTTAATATTGTAGTTGATTTTATTAATAACGGACAAAAACAGCCATCAAAATTATATTTACATCTTTAATTCACAAATTGCTTGACTCCTCTAAAATCCCACAGAATCCAGATATAAAAAAACATATTTATTATTATGAGTTAATTAACTTTAAACCAATAAAACCTTCTACATCAGCTAATCTAAACCCTAATTAAAACCAGCTCATGTCCTAAACTATAAAAGTTTTTTTTTTTCAAAAATAAAAGTTTAAGAATAAAAATTTTGTTTCTGAGCCCTTTTTTAAATGAATGGGTTAAAAAAGCACTTTTCCCATTAAAGTTCTGAATGGTGGTGGGTGTGTGCGTCCCTACTGCCCGGCTCATCTGAACAGTCCCACTTTCTTCTTCTTTGGTTTGGAGGACGGTCGCTCAGCAGGGTCGGACCTGACCGGGACAGACTGGAGGGGACAAAAAAGTAGACGGATAATTATTATTATTATGATTGCTATTATTTGTTCCGTCCGATGTCGTCGTACCTGTTTTACTGAGGGTGTGTCGGCCATCTTGGCTCCAGCTGCGTCCACTTGCCGGTCCTCACCTGCTTCACTGCTGACGACAGATCCAGCTGCGGGACGAGGACGCACAATTAGAGACTCCAATATCTGAATATCTTTGTTTCTGTGTGATATTTTAAGCCTGAATTTTAAGATGGAGGCCGAGAAACTCAAAGTCAAGATCAATGACTCAAACCTGAAGACGAGGTGACGTGTGATTCCTCGGCGGGCGGCTGTTCCTCCTCAGCAGGGCGCTCCTCAGACAGTTTGCGTTTCCGCGTGTTGCCGTGGGCGACGATGGCTGCGTAGAGGTGTTGGAGGTCGGCGTTGAAGCTCAGAGCGTCCGATTGTTGGGAACACAGCAGAGGAAGAGCCTGACGGGAAGAGAGAGATGGGTTTAGTAAAAAAGAATGGATCAGTGGAGGGACATTTACTCAAGTACTATACTTAAGTATAACTTTGAGGGACTTTACTACTTCAATGTACGTCTTCCACCATTAGACTGCCTGTCAACTGAGTAAACATACGAGCAGTAAGATGACCAGACATGTAGGAAACCTTGTGTATTCTGCGTGTTGTTACACCATGTAGATCCTGCACTCCTCTGAACCTTTGAGACGATCGTGTGTCTGCAGCCTTCAGAGCTGAATAAGAAGCAATAATCAGGTGCATGAGCTGAGAGTCTGAAAGTGTCCTTTTCACACAGCTTGGTGTTTGGGGTATGTTTGTTTTACGGCCCCGCTGCAGGAGTCACATGCCCGAGGTGTGATGCAGGGTGTGCCGGGGCCGCGATAAGCCTCTAATCAAAGCTGCATTATTGGCACAGCTGACCGCAGGTAGAGCAGGAACAACTGAAACACACACACACACCACCGCCAGCCTGACAGATAAGGCTGCGTGTAAACCCCTGCGACATTATGCAAACGCACGGCCGACGCGTAGGAAAACACACGCTATTCACTAAATCCTTCTTCTTTTTTTCCCCCAATGGAGAGGACAAACTCTCCAAATTAGCTCCTCAAATATTGACCGGGAGAAATTGGTGGTCTCCCGCTCGCTGTCAGGGCAGAGGGGCTCCTAAACACACTGTGGTCAGGTTTCGAGGTTTCGCATTGATTTATTTTTGTTATTTGTTTGTTTAAATGTCGTAAAAATAAATGTAAATGCTCTGGTGAGGCTTCGTTCTGCTTTGGGCACAGAGAAAGCAATGTGCAGCAGAAAGCCCACCTTATTCTCTCTTTTTATTCACTCCCCCCCGCCGTCCCCTCCCCTCGTCGCTCTGGCTGCCAGCTCACTTCAGATTATTTGATCTGAGAAGTTGAGTTCAATTGGTCGGATCCGGCTCTTATGTGATAGTTTAAAGACCCTCCTCTGGTCTATCAGAGCCAGGAAACAAATACAAGTTCTGTATGATGAAAATAAAAACCCTGACTCAAATCAATTACACCCCCTTACTGGCCTCTGATTGGCCCAAACGTTTTCTTCCTCTTTGCGTGACATTAGGGTTTTATCGACACCAGCCAGCAGAGTTTCAAGTGTCATCAATTCAGTATCTGACCAAATGTCTCCCGCTTTGTTCCTAAAACACGATGATGTCACAGTCAAGCTGACCTTTGACCTTTTGACCTTCATTATTTTATCCTGTTAGACATTTGTGTCAAGTTTTGTCATAATTAGCGTATGAATTCTTGGGTTATGGCTGAGAACATGCTTGCGAGGTCACAGTGACCTTTGACCACCAAATTCTAATCAGTTCATCCTCAAGACCAAGTCAACGTTTGTGTCACATTTGGAGAAATTCCCTCAAGGTGTTCTTGAGATATCATGTTCACAAGATTTAGATGAAAGCAAGGTCACAGTGACCTTGACCTTTGACAACCGAAGTCTAATCAGTTCATTGTTGAGTTGTTAACATTTGTGTCAAATTGGGGGGAAAAAAAGCCCTTTAGGTGTTCATGAGAATGAGAAGGATGCAAGGTCACAGTGACCTTGACCTTTGACCACCGACTTCTAGTCAGTTCATACCTGACACAAAGTAAACTTTTGTTCCAAATTTAAAAAAAAAAAATCCTAAAGGTGTTCTTGCAATATCACATTCATGAGAAAGCAGCAAACGGGGTCACAGTGACCTTTGACCATCAAAGTCTAACCAGTTTATTGTTAAGTACACGTGAATGTTTGTGCCAAACCTTTAGAAATTCCCACAAGGCGTTCTTGAGATACCATGTTCTGGAAAATGAGACGGACACAAGGTCACAGCGACCTTTAAACACTGAATTCTGATCAGGCCATGTTTGACTCAAATTTTTGTGCCAAATTTACAGAAATTTCCTGAAGACGTTGCTCAGATGTCACGTTCATGAGAATGCAATGGACAGGGTCACAGTGACCTTTGATCACCATATGCTAATGAGTTCATTCTTTAGTCCAAGTTGACATTCGTGACAAATTAGAGGGAAATTCCTTCAAGTTCTTCTACAGATGTCACACTCACAAGAATTGCACAAACAAAGTTACAGTGACCTTTGAACACCAAATTCTAATCAGTTCCTCAAATTTAAGGAAATTATGTGAAGGCATTCTTGAGATATCATGTTCTGGAGAATGAGATGGACGCAAGGTAATCACTAAATTCTAGTCAGTCCATACTTGAGACAAAGTTTAAGTTTGTGCCACATTTAAAGACATTTCTTAAGGTGTTCTTGAGATATCACATTCATGAGAATGCAACGGACGGGGTCACAGTGTCCTTTGACCTTTGTTCAAGTGAAAATTTGTGCCACATTTGAGGAAACTCCCTCAAGATGCTCTACAGATATCGCTCTGACAAGAATGACACGTACAAGGTCACAGTGACCGTCGACCACCAAATTCTCATCAATGCATTGTTAAGTCCAAGTGGATAAAATCTTGAGAAATTCCCTCAAGGCGTCCTTAAGATATCATGTTCCAGAGAATGAGACGGACACAAGGTTACAACGTTTGAGCACCAAATTCTGATCAGTTCATCCATGACTTAAAGTGAATGTTGGTGCCAAATTTATTTATCTATTATTAAAGAAAGTTATTTGATAGTAAATCAATATTAGATACTACATTATGATTTAGCGAGTCTAAATGCTGACTTCATCTTTATTTTTATCACTGTCTTGGCACAGACGGGCTGCCATACCTCTCTGTATTTTAGGAAAGGTACAAAAGTGGCACACGGCGGCGAGCCGATTGTTATCCGCCGCTGCTGCCGACCAGAAAGGAAACGGCAGGCGAGGAATAAAGAGGTGATTACAGCAGGTCAATAACCTCTCGCCTGTTTTGTCGGGCTGAGTAATGTTCCGGAAAGTTCCTCCCTGCTCGCAACAGAACAAAGTCCTCGAGAGGCAGAGGCGAGGAGGAGGAGGAGGAGGAGGAGGAGGAGGAGGGCTCACCTGGTGACCGCGCCTCCTTCCCCACAGTAAAGCATCATGTGTGGGGAAGGTGCTGAGAGGACGGGGGGCGGCGTGTTGGTGTTCCTCTATTATTAGCAGGTAAACAACTCTGATTTTAGCCGAGCTGCTGCTGCTGGTGTTTTTCAGGCGGGGGTCCTGGTGCCGGACAGTCTCACACTCACACTGCCTCATCCTCCTCTCTGCTGCTGACCTCATGTTTACTCTCCTTCATTCCTCGCTGTGACCTCAGCTTCCTGTCCCCGAATCCGAGAGCAAGGTGTCACTTTGCGTTTGAACCCCTGAAAGACCCTGAAAAAAAACCTGGATGATTGCACTGCTGGAGGACGAGTGAAGAGATGAAGGTGCGCAGTATGAGCAGGACGTGGTTGAGACGAGATCGCTCAGGTGCAGCTCTGACCTCATCCCTCCACTTCCTGTCTGAGCTGTCCGTCTGCTGAGGCTCTGACTTCAGCTACGAGTTCGCTGATTGACGAGCGATATATGCAAAAGAGCCGTCATCTCAGAGAGACCTACAAACAGCACCGATTGTTTTTAGGTGACCCTTCGCAGTGTTTCCAGGCAGCGTTTGTGCCACGAAACCTGTGTTTTTAGCAGCACATCGGAGCTATCCCAGCAACGTTTGAACCAATAACTTGGGTGTTTTAAGCAACACATTGCAGCTATCCCTAAACCATCTCCGTGGCAACTGGGCGACTCCATCCACTGATGAAGGCCACATGATGTGGTCAAAAGCACGAGAAACAGGAAGCATGCCTTTACTGGACCAAACTGGACAACTCATCAACAGATGAGTCACAGAGTATTTTTAGTCGCTCAAACTGAAGGGAACAATTCGATGATTTAACCTGACCAGACAACACTCGAGTGTCGTCAGCAGAAACACACACACACACACACACACACACACACACAGCGTGACCCCAAACAAACAGCGGCAGGTGAAGTATATCTGACGCCATCCACACCTCCACTTCATTTACCTTTCACCTCTCCTCTGCCCTCGTCTGCTGTCGTCACATCTTCCTTCGGGGTGATGACACACAGAAAGCTGCTAATTTGAGCCAAAGCTCCCATTAACGGTCACAATAATATTTCAGTTACACACACGGCGGCTCAGGTGGCATCCGCAGGGCACACACACCGGCTCTGCTCATCAACTCTGGGTTTAATATGGAGAAACACGTCACATTTTATCTGTGCACGCTTGTCCAGAGAACAGGAGTTGTGAGACGGAGCGGTTATTCTTCAAGCTGAGACTTAAAACAAGACCAAGAGACACTTTAGGTCTGTCTTTAAAGTAAAAACACAATAAGATTTTAGAGTTTTTGTGAAGTGATGGATGTTTCTGAGCAGAGAAAGTTGAGAATAAATCACTTAGAGTTTTAGAAATTTAGACACTGGTTTTTTTTTTTAATCACTCTCAAACATCAGAGTTTTGGATAAAAATCCAAGCAAAGAAGGAATATTGGCCATTATACGATCAGATCTCCGTTTTTTTTATACAACAAAATACAATAAAATAAATAATTAAAATAGAAAAGAAAATTTTGGCACGAACCTTAAAAATTTCACAACATTTCTACAATGGATTTTCATGGCATTATCCGCGCAGAGCACACAGCATCGTCTCGGTTAAAAACGACAGCTTTCTGTGGCACTATCTTGTCAGGAAATGCAGCGATATCTCAAAAAAACCTACAATTTTTAGTGGCACTTTCCTGGCAGGAAGTACTGTGATGTCTTGGCAAAACGAACAAACCCCCCCCCCCCCCCCCCCCCCCCCCCCCCCATTTTAAGGCTCTCTCTCGGCAGGAAATGCAGCGATATTTCGGCAAAAACAGGCACTTTTTGCTGCGCTATCCCGGCCAGAAACACAGCAACGTCTCTGTAAAAAAATGACTGCTTTTGTGGCACTATCCTGGCAGGAAATGCAGCAATATCTCGAAAAAAACCCTACCATTTTTAGTGGCACTTTCCTGGCAGGAAGCACAGCGAAGTCTTGGTAAAAAAAAAAAACAAAAAAACGTATTTTAAGGCTCTATCTGGGCAGGAAACACAGCGACATCTCGGCAAAAAAAACCCACTTTTTTGTGGCACTATCCCGGCCAGAAACACAGCAACGTCTTGGTAAAAAATGACAGCTTTTGTGGCACTATCCTGGCAGGAAATTCAGCAATGTCTCGATAAAAAAAAAAAAAAAAGCTTTTCGTGGCATTACCTGAGAAGGAAACACAGAAACGTGCCCATTTTTGGGAATGAAAGGAACATCAGCATATGTTCGCAGTTATAGTTTCATGCTCACACCTTACAAAACTCATATCAGCTCTCATGTTCTCAGGTTTGGAGGAAAATCTACAGCAGACAGTAAAACGCACGAGCACTGATACTGATCTAATGTCAGCTGAGGAAAGCCTTATCTGTCCACGCCTCCTGCACCTCCTCGTCACTTCCTGTCTCAGCTGTCGCAGCACGCGTCAGGTGTCATGGAATACAATACAGCAGATTGCAAGGAGGCGCCCGGCGTGTTCACGTGCTGCAGACGTGTTTTGTGTTGCTGCTCTCATGTCTCATGATGTCTTTGCGGGACGCCGCACTCGGCCGGTCCAGGCTGGGGCTCAGCCCAGCGGCCAGCAGCTGAAGAGGGGGGAGCGGCCAGGCCACAGAGGGCCTAATTACAGACCCAGAGCGGGGACAACCCTGTGGAAACTGTGTGCAACTGACAGAGGGCACATGGAGGAGGAGGAGGAGGAGGAAGATCTGCTGGAGTGGAGATGGTTCTGTTTTGTTACTCCTTACAAACAGAAACACGACGTGAAGCTCATGATTGATTTCACTGTTTGTTTAGTCTATAAAATGCCAAAAAATACAGCATCATGCGCCTCCAGAATCCAAAGTGACGTCTTTAAACGTCTTGTTTCGTCCGACCAACGGTTAAAAACCCAAAAAATAATTAGGTTAGAAAGATATATTCAAAGAAAAGCTACAAAACCAGAGAATATTTGACATTTTGTTCAGTAAACGTCTTTGTGGAAGGCTGTATGTCCCGCCCCTCCACCACTGTGATTGGACAGCTGGGTAAAAAGTGACATTGATGATTGAAGCACTTTGACCTTAAGTTGATTATTTTTCAACGCTCAGCAATCAGAAGTATCTTGCAGCACAGACGCTAAGTACCTTATCATGCTGCTGGCTGAAATACGCGGTGTTCCCACTGCAAAGGATTTACAAAATATGCTGACCTTAGGAAAAAACACTTTTCTTTTTGACGGGTCGAGGCGGAGCTGTAGCTGTAGAGGCATTTTCGCCGTCCTCCATGTATTGTTGTTTTTCCATGCTCATAGGCGTTCGTCGTTCCCCTTTGGCAGCATACAAGATGACCTGCAGGCGTAAATGCTGCTCCATCGTCTCCGCAAGAATTGACTTGGTAGCAAAGTTAAGTTCATTTGCCCCCTCAGTGCGGTTCGTTTGTGCAGGTGGGAACACACCAAAACAACCGGACCGAGACCTTCTTGAAGAGGTGGTCTCAGTCCGGTTGCAAAGGAACTCTGGTGCGGTTGGTTTGTGGTGAGAAGGTGTTCCGACCTGGATGTGAAGCAACTGCAGTCACATGACACATTGTTTGGGTTAAACATGAGCATGTTACAGTCCTGGAGAATTATTAATGTGCACCTCCTCCTGTACTGCCTTAATATGCACATTCAGCACATCCAATGCATCAAAACATTGTCAGTCCCTGATTCAGACCAAAGGAGACGACTCTTAGAGAAAAACAGCTACGTTTCTTTCTCTTTATTTGAGTACGTTACCTCTATAGCTCAGGACATATATGAATATTCTGAGTTCAACATCACTTTCATACCAATGTGAGCACATTTCGTTCATAGCCACCCCCCTCCCCCCGCCCCCTCCAGCCTCGCCTCTCCTTCTTCCCACCCAGGCCCTGAATTCCTCAGGTATGTGAGATAAAGACTTGCTCGCTGCTGTTTATGAGAGCAGCAGTCAATGATTGACTAAGGAGAAGAAGAAGAGGAGGAGGAAAGAGGCCACCCTTCCAACCTTCCTCCACTCTCCTCCTTCACTCTCCTCCTAATTCTCTCATTTTCTAGTTTGTAACACTGCCCAGTCATCAGATGAAAATGCTGCCATTGTACGTTTCTACAAACCACTGATACACTACATTTGCACATTTCATATGTATCATATCAATGTTTCTCAGGTGATATGTGGGCTGACTGGAGGCAATGGTGGATGGCGTGTCACGTACGTAAGACACCTGCCAAGCTGCAGACCACTGTTTGAGACTAAAAAATAAACAGTTGTTTTGTCATGTGCTTTCACCGGCCTTTTAGGCTCCAAACATGGGTGTTTTGTAGTGACCTGTCAGTGTGTTTCTATTGAATTATAGGCTCCAAACATGGGTGTTTTGTAGCCAACTGTCTGTGAGTTTCAAACTGTTTTTTAAGCTCCTAACGTGAGTGTTTTGTAGTCACCTGTCGGTTTGTTTATATCAACTTTTTAGGTTCCAAACATGGGTGTTTTGTAGTGATCTGTGAGTGAGTTTCTATTGAATTATAGGCTCCAAACATGGCTGTTTTGTAGCCAACTGTCTGTGAGTTTCAAACTGGTTTTTAAGCTCCTAAAATGAGTGTTTTGTAGCTATATGTCAGTTTGTTTATATCAGCTTTTTAGGTTCCAAACATGGGTGTTTTGTAGTGACCTGTCACTGTGTTTCTACTGAATTATAGGCTCCAAACATGGCTGTTTTGTAGCCATGTGTCAGTGTGTTTCTATTAGATTTCAGGCTCCAAAACTGGGTGTTTTGTAGCCACCTGTCAGTGTGTTTCTATCAAATGTTAGGCATTAAACATGGGTGTTTTAGCCACCTGTTGGTGTGTATTTATCAGCTTTTTAGGCTCCAAAAGTGGGTGTTTTGTAGCCATCTGTCAGTGTATTTCTATCAAATTTTAGGCTCTAAATGTGAATATTTGTTGCCACGTGTCTGTGTTTCTATCAGCTTTTTAGGCTCCAAACATGGGTATTTTGTGGCCACCCACTGGTGTGTTTCTATCGCATTTTAGGCTTTAAACATGACTTTCTTGTAGCTTGTTTTTCCAGTGGTTTAGCAGCAACCCCTCTGTGCGTTTTCACTGGCTTTTTAGACTCCAATATAAAAGTTTTGTAGCAACCTATCTGTGTTTATCCAGCAGCTTGGTAGCAACCACTTGGTGTGTTTCTATCAGCATCTTAGGCTCAAAACAGGTTTTTTTTTTGGCGACTTATCTGAGTTTCTCTTGCCATATTAGGTTTTAACCTAATATCCCTTTTGTCGCAACCTGTGTTTTTCCAGTGACTCTTAAGCACTTTTTTGATGATTTTCCAGCAGCTCATTAGGCTCCACACTTGGGTATTTTTCCAGCAGTTCAGCAGCAACCTGTCTGAATGTTTTCTCCAGCTTTTTAGACTCCACGTCAGTGTTTTGTACTGACCTGTTGGTGTGTTTCTATCAGCTTTGTAGCCTACAAATATAGGTGTTTTGTAGTGGCCTGTCAGTGTGTTTCCATCAGCTTTGTAGGGTCCACTGTTCTGTGTTTTTCCAGTTGTTTAGTAGCAACCTGTCTGTATGTTTTCTCCAAATTTTTAGGCTCCTAACGTGCGTGTTGTGCAGTGACCCATTTGTGTTTTCAAGCAGTTTAGTAGCGACCTGTCTGTGTGTTTCCATCTGCTTTTTAGGCTCCAAATGTTGGTGTTTGGTAGTGACCTGTCTGTGTTTTTCCAGCAGGTATAATGGCATGGGAAGTGTTTTTGGTGAGGCATCGCTGCTTTTTGTCCAGCAGGGATTGTGACCCCAAAACCAGGTGTTTGAAGCCAAAACTTTTGTTGAATTTTAGGCTTCAAACGTGGGTGTTTTTCCAGCAGTTTAGTAGCGACCTGTCTGTATGTTTTTAAGCTACAAATGTGGGTATTTAGATGTTTTGATTTTCGTTATGTGTTTTGCAGAAACACACAATGCCAACATTTTTTTCTGGAATTAGGGAGTTTATTTACTTTTGGACTCTATCTTCAGCAGCCATTAAAGCAATCGATATCTGCAGCTTGTCTTCATTCTTTCAGTCATGTTTGGCTGCTTTAACTCAAAGTGTGTATTTTGGAATCCATCAGCCTCTGTGGTCGGAGGATGTTTCCTGCCCTGCTCTTAACTTAGAGCTTCTGGTTGAAGCAAACAGATATTAGGATTTGACTCCTCCTGCTGTGCCAGCATCACGTGGGGAGCCAAGTAGCATTTAGGGATAATTTCTTAACTCGTCTGAGCACATAATTATTACAGGCTCTGGAAAACTTCACATCTCTGCGCTGAGAAGAAGGAAATGGTTCTCTTATTGATTCTCATTTTGTTTTTAAGCAGTTTTACGCTCACTCTACACAAAACCTGACCGGGAAAACCTTTCATTTACGAAGGAAAGCAGGAAATTTGGAGTGAGGAACGCCACATTTGGAAGCCGACAATGCAGGAAGGCAACATTTTGGCTCAATTATGTGATCCTGTGCAGCTCCAGTGAGGTGTTCTGGTCAGAGGACGCCACTAATTGTCAGATGTCGTTAAAACTGCTGCGCGGTTGGTTGCCGTGGAGCTGTGAAGCCGCCGTCTCGTGGAACAGGAAGCGGGCGACGTTCCCAAGCGGTGACAATTCAATCCAGGGGCTGACAACTGTGACGCTGCTGCACGACGCGCTGCGAGTACTGGGGAGCATGCGTCACCATGACACACACACACACACACACACATGCATGTAGACATAAAGACAAAAAAACAGCCTCAGTGACACACACACACACCAACACTCTCCTCCGAAAAACCAAAAGCATGCGTCACAGCCCGCTCTGTGTGGACAAGCAGACACTCCCCTCTGTCAGGTCATGAGCTGCCACCACACACACACACACACACACACACACACACACACACACACACACACTCCAAATTTAGGTCCTAAGGGAAGCTGATGTGATCCTAAAAGGATTTGAACTTTTTTTTTTCATGACCAGCTTTAGCCGGTGCCCAAGTGTGTGTGTGTATGTGTGTGTGTATCAGTGGGAAGCGCATGCTAATTCCACCCATGTAAATGTTGACCTGAGCTGGGTGGGGTGTTTGTGTGGTGGCGGGCTGGGGAGGGGCTTTCATGGAAAGCTGCAGGAGAAAAATAAAAGCTCCTGCTCCTGTCATCATCGGCTCTCCTTCACTGTCCCTCTGCCCTTCACTCCCCTTGGTGTGGGAAACGGGAGGCCACGAATGGCGCAAGCACACACACACACATCCAAACACACTGGTGGAAATGGTGAAAGCGGGGAGGGAGGGGGGAGGGGGAAGATTTTTGAGGATATTTGTCTCTGTTGGCAGCAGGAACGTAAATAACTGAGTAAATGTCAGAGAAGTTCACGGAGGGAAAAAGAGCGCAGGGGGAAATGTTGGTATTTTGCTTTTCTGTAAACGCTGGAGATGTTACAGTTTTTATGTGTCGCATCAACGTTTCTAATATGTGACACCTGGGTGAGACGCTGCCAAGCAGGGGACCACTGATAGTGACCAAGAAACAGTGAGTCACTGCTGCATTTCCAATTGACTTTAACTCACCAAACAGGCGTTTTCTTGCAAGAAGTCACTGTGTTCCCTGCCAAGATACTGTCACAAAAAGCGTCCGTTTTTTACTGCAACGTCACTATGTTTCTTGCTGCAACAGTTCCAAGAAAAGAGGTTGTTTTTACTGAGATATTGCTACGTTTCCTGCAAAAAGCAACTCTGTTTTTACCGAGACATTAGCGTGTTTTCTGCCGCAACAGTGCCACGAAAAGTGGTAGTTTATTACAGAGACATCACTGCATTTCCTGCCAAGATAGTGCCACGAAAAGCGGCTTATTTTTAACTGAGATATTTCTACGTTTCCTGCGTGAAGCAACCGTTTTTTCCAAGACCTTAGTACCTTTCCCGCTGAGAAAGTGGCTGTTTTTTACAGAGACATCGTGGTGTTTCTTGCTGGAATGGTTTTACCGAGACATTAGTGTGATTTCCGCCAGAATAGTGCCATGAAACTTACTTATGCCTTAAACCCCTTTTGGGGTACGGGCCATCGATAAGGGACCTCCAGAGTACCCAATCGCTGGCTTTCTTCTCTATCTGTGACCAGGTGTATCCCATCTTCTTGGTGTCTTCCTGCAGATCCCTTTTCCAGGTGTTTCGTGGCCGACCTCTCTTTCTCTTCCCCCGAGGATTCCACGTCAATGTTTGACATTGGTTTTTGAAGAGTGTGCCCGATCCATTTCAATCCTCTTCGTCCAATTTCATCTTAAGCTAGAATTAGCTGTGTCTTCGTCCAAAGATCTTCGTTGGTGATCTTGTCTGGCCAGTGGATTCTCAAGAAAAAACCCAACCGTTTTTCATGGCACGGGAAAATCCTTTACAGAGACGTTGCTGCATTTCCTGCCGAGGTAGTGCTGAGATGTTTCCTGTGAAAAGCAACTGAACTGTGCAGGGTGGCATCAACCTGTGACGCCTGGACTTCAAGCTCAGTGGATTCATATGTGACTATGACTGCTGTCTCATGTTCTCCAAACAAGAGCAGAACTCAAAAGTCACACCGGACTAAACACTGCAGACCGGCTGCAAAATGCAGACATGAACATTGGTGTGTTTCCTGCCGGGATAAAGTGCCATTAGTGACACTTAAGACACATCTGTGCGACTGATGATCGTGCAAAATTGCTGTGTTTTCGACTCTGTTAAAACCCCCCAAAAAACCCTAATTATTATCTGTTAAAATGATCAGCACGAAGGCCTTCATGGTCAGCGTCGCCATGGAGACTGACACAGACGTAGACACAAACACAAGTTGCTGGATGGACGGACGGCAAACACCAACAGGAGCATGCAAAGGCCTGACCCTGATAGATAAATACTACACACACACGCCAAACGCCTTCACCTGATTTACTCTGATTCACACACACACACACACACACACACACACACACACACACACACACGCACACACACGGAGCAACCCATCCAGTGTGTCTCCCTTTGACGCGTCCCGGCGACATTTTTCCCAGACAGGTTTTATTTCAGTTTGGACTTTGGTCTGGAGGCGGCCTCGTCGCAGCCCGGTGGAATTTGCCACAAGGAAGAAGACTTTGATCCACTTCTTCTTCTTCTTCTTCTGTGGTCTCTGAGTGTCCGCTCGCCTTCCTGCTCCACCGATGCGATCACCAAGCAAGAAGGAAACAGAGCCACCACTGTGACCTGGATGTAACTTTCCATGACTCGCCGTACCTGAGCTGGACGCCTTCCACCACCTAAAAATGAGCCTAAGACCTAAAAATCCTTTCCTGGTGTGTCCTTTTAGACAAACACCATCGGCTTCCTGTCTGAAAACCACCAAATGATGCGACAAACAAACCGTGACTTACTCCGAGGTGTTTTCCTGCTCGGTGGAAAATTTCCCTCTGATGTTCACCTTTAAAACCTCCATGACCTTCACGTCAAACCTGACATGTTTTAAACAATGTGTCTCTTTCTGCAGAGGAGGCTGAAGAACAAAAGGCGTCAGAGGTTCGGTTAATTTTAGGTTTAACATTTATGGAGAGGTCTCACAATAGATCAGTAACACTGCAGTAAATCACACAGTAAACCTGTTCCCTACAGTGGGCCGATTGTAATGAGCAAGTCAAGATGTTAATTTAAGAAGATAATGTCGTCACAATACCACAGTTTTAGACTTTCACACAGAGCTAGTATGAAAAAAAATGAAACTTGATATCATGGCAAAAAGAAACAAACGGTCAGAGGCACAATAAATACATTTTTTTTGTCTTTTTCATGAACAACCTGTGCACAGAAAAGTCACAGGACAGGACACATAATTACTCATTTTGTTAATAGTAATTAACATTATTAGTATGATTCTTGAATCTTTTCCCCACCTTAGGCTAAAAATCTGATTGTAGATCTGTTTGTATACAGTATCTGAAGTTATCCGAGAAACAAGCTGAGCAAACGTTCAATTTCAGTCCCCTGCCGTGCAGAACTACATTGGAGAAACACTGATTTCTAACATGAAACTTCTTAATTCAGTGTTTTTATTGGTTTTAATCTTTGGATCTGTTTGTTTCGAGGAAGAAGAGACCTCTGTGGATAATTCGGCTCCCTGTATTAACCTCCTGAACATCTGGATCTGAAGTTATCAGAGAAACAAGCTGAGCACACATTAGCGTCAGCCCAGCTTCAGTCCCTTGCTGTGCCAAACAGCATTGGAGAAACACTGATTTTTAACATGAAACTGCTTTATTCAGTGTTTTTACCAATTTAAATCACTGGATTCATTCGTTTCGGAGAGGAAGAGACCTCTGTGGATAATTCGGCTCCTTGTAAAAACCTCCTGAACATCTGGATCTTAAGTTATAAGAGAAATGAGCTGAGCACACATGAGCTATTAATATAGCTAAAATGGGCTATTCTGCATGATGAGTACTTGTATTTTTGGTACTTTTAAAACATAATTCTGCAAATTTTACTTAAGTAAAAGACCTAAAAACTTAACCCACAACTGCTTATTGTCTTTGTTTTCTGTGTTTTGCATCAAAAAAACTGAATGAAAACTACATTTAAAAAAAAAAAGAAAAACAGTGAAACTGAATGGAAACTGAGCAGCAAATGAGATAAAAATGTAAAAACAGACAGGGAAGGAGCACGTAGATACACACTGAACATACCACAGGTGGATCTGAAACGAGTCATCACACACACACACAATCACAGATGAGAAATTCCACACGTGAACACACAGTAAACCGTTTCAATGTAAAACCTCAGCCCCTCATCTGGCTCTGATTGGCTGATGGTAACGCACAGCCACTTGAATTGAGAGCGTGTCACAGCGGCTCGTGTTTCAGGCGGAGACAGCGCCGGCTGCTCCAGCGGCCGCAGTGTTTTATCATGTGGTTTCAGCCGCGCTCGCCACAGCCGGTTAACGATCAGGAACAGAGCGCAGAGAGCACGGTAAAAACAGGCCTTAACAACCAGCTGCAGGGGCCGCAGTGCATGTGTGTGTGAGTGTGTGTGTGTGTCACTGACCTTTGACATGAAGCCCTCTCTGTAGGTTTGCTCCTCGAAGACGTCCGTCTGCAGCCGCTCTGGGTTCAAACACACACACATTTGGATTATTTAGCATATGATAAAACATTAACCCCTCCCACTCCCTCCATGAGGCCCCACAGCTGGTGGTCAGGAGCCCCAAAATAAATCGGAGAGGTCACGAGTTCATGAAACGGATGAGAAAGACACAAACGTGTTTTTGCTTCTACGTTCATGTTGGAGGCCTGAGAGAAAAACTAAGTCTTCTTCTAATGAGTTCATCTGTAACTCAAAGTGGATGTTTGTGCAAGATCCGAAGAAATTCTCTCAAAGTGTTCTTGAGATACTGCGTTCACAAGGATGAGATGGATGCAAGGTCATAGTGACCTTGAATTTTTACCACCAAACTCTAATCAGTCCATCCTTGATCCCGATGAAACGTTTGTGCCAAATTTTAAGTAATTTTCTCCAGTCGTTCTTGAGCTATCATGTTCAAAAGAATGAGAGAGATGAGGTCACAATGACCTTGGCCTTTGACCTATGATCCCTAAAAACTAAGTAAATCTTTGTGCCAAATTTGACAAAAAATAATCCTCAAGGCGTTTTTGACAAAATGAATAAAGTATTCGAAGATCGTTGCAGAAAAAAACATCAGATCATTTTTAATGCCTGTGATTTTTTTCAGCTTCCAGGACTCCTGGTAAAATAAAGGTTAAATAAAATGTGTGTGTGTGTGTGTGTGTGTGTGTGTGTGTGTGTGTGTGTGTGTGTGTGTGTGTGTGTGTGTACCTCTGCTGAGCGTGGCCCCGTTCTCCCTGTAGTCCTGGATCTCAGCGTCCTTCCTTCCCAGCAGACCTCCGAGCTGCTCCACCTGTCGCTGCAGCAGGTGGCTCATCACCAGCAGAGGGCGCACCAGCTGGACACACGCCTGAAAACACACACATGAAACTGTCATAGGAAAAGACTGCAGTTTGAACTCACCATGTTATGTGACTTATTGTAAACCCTTCGCAGATTTAATTTCCTGTATTACATAGATGTCACGTTTTAATTTTGTGCTACTTTTTAACTCGTGTTTGAATCATTTTCTTTCTTTTTTTATCACTTTTTAAAGCATTTTGCTTAAACTGGAATTCAGCAGATTAAATTCTTTACCTCCTAAATTAAAAAGTCAGTGACTAATGTACCATTTAATGTAATAAAGTAGTTTTCCTCAGATGTTCCCAGAAATCATCGTCAAAGCTGATAAAACATCAGGGTTATTGTATTTGGAGGCCAGAGAGCTGATATCGTCAACACCAAGTTTCACCTGATAATCAATATTCTCTGTTAAACTTTTAATTTGTCTTTAAAAAAAAAAAGAAATTTAAATGTTTCTCACAAAATTTGGAGGTTTTTTTTGAGTAAATAATTTCTTTAAACTGTTACAAGAAACCCAAATTAATGAAGTCACTCAACTTTTGTAACGTAATTTTAATCAGCTTTGATGCAGCCTGAGAAAGCGCATTCACAAGGACACGACAGACTCACCAAATTTTAATCAATTCATGGCTAAGTGAAAGGGAACGTTCGTGCCAAATTTGAGGAAATTTCCACAAGGTGTACTTCAGATATCACGTTCACAAGAGTGAGACAGATGCAAGGTCACAGTGACCTTGGCCTTTGACCTACGATCACAGAAAATCTAATCTAAACCAAATTCTAATCAGTTCATTGTTGAGTCCAAGCAGATGTTTGTGCCAAATTTAAAGAAATTCCCTCAATATGTTCTTCAGATATCACCTTCACAAGAGTGAGACAGATGCAAGGTCACAGTGACCTTGGCCTTTGACCATCAAAATCGAATTAGTTAATCCTTGAGTCCAAGCAGATGTTTGCGCCGAATTTGAAGACACTCCCTCAAGGCTCTGCTGAGATAACACTTCCATGAGAATAAGAGAGACTCAAAATCAAAGTGACCTTGACCTTGAATTGAATCACCACTGTAATCAGTTCACTGCTGAGTTCAAGGGGACATTTGTGCCAAATTTGAGGACATTTCCTGAAGGAGTTCTTGAAATATCACTTTCACAAGACTGAGACAGACGAGGTCACAGTGACCTTTGACCATCAAAATCACGGGAAAAAGAAAAAGACAGATGAGGTCACAGTGACCTTGACCTTTAACCTTTGACCTACAACCACCAAAATCTCAGATAAATCAACGTCTAACCAGTTCATTGCTGAGTTCAAGGGGAAGTTTGTGCCAAATTTGAAGAAATTCCCTCGAGGCGGTGCTGCGATATTACGTTCACAAGAGCGGGACGCACGGATGGACGGATGGACAACCTGAAGGACATGTGAAATGTGGAGCGTACCACTGTGACGGGGGCGGGGGTGCAGTGGAACTCCCAGTAGAAGGGCAGCCCCGCCAGCTCACTCTTTAGCTTCATGCTGACGTTTCCGTCCTCCTGACGCGTCAGGGAGATCTGGGCGTCGCCGTCAGGTCGCCCGTCACTTCCTGCCAGACAGGGCTGGACCACCTCGCACAGGTGGGAGAAGAAAGCTTTGACCGGGGCGCGCAACCGTCGGTTCAGCTCCTGGTGGGAAGAAAACACGAATCATTCATGAAACTAAAACTGACGCTCGTAAATGAACGATGAATCATTTGGAGTCGTGCGTACCTGCGCTCTCTTCTGAATGGCTGCTGAGTCCAGCCTCTCCTCCCACACACAGTGAATGTCTGTCAGCAGGATGTGGTACGCCGTGTCCCCAAACCAGCTCTTGGCGAGGAGCTGGCAGCCGCTGATGCTCACAGGAAGCCAGGGACGCTGCAGGAGGGCGTCGGCGGCTCCTCGGGGCTCCATCACAACCTGATAAAAGAAAAGCTCATCAGTCCAGTCGACTACAACTCCCAGGATGCATTTCAGTGCACTTCAATGTAAACTTTATTATTTTACATTGACTCCTGTTTGTGCATGATACTGTATGTTTCATTAGGAGTGACGTCAGCGACATTAAAGGTGCAGCCCAAGCATTTTCTGTCCCATGAACAGACCCCACGCCGAATCCCATTAATATTTTAACTACTTTTACAGTTTACCCAGGTGGAAGCTGCTGGATGTTGTGGAAAAGTTCCTGGAAGTGGATCCCGCTGAACACCCACACACCCCCGAACAATACGGTGTACTTTTCTTTTTTATCAAACCTCTTCTCTCAATCACTCACCTCCAAGGAATGCGCCCCCAAAGCCTGGCCCGAGATCTGTTAACGCCGGGCTACAGACGCCGTCCCGGCCGCATAATCACCACCTTGCAGGAGGGCAGACCGCGGCGGGTTACCGGCTCCTCTCTTCTGACCTGTAATGGGACTGTTTTCGGGGAATAAAACGAGGTATTTCTCGTCAGTCGCCATTTGAAGCGCAGGGCACGTTTCACAGTGTGACTCACGCCAATTTGGAAATCGCAAAAATACCAAATCAGTAACTTTATGACTGCAGTATACAGCCACGCAGAGCTGCGCACAGATGCCAGCGGTTAGAGGCTTATCAGGAGGATGTTGTCCTGACACGCTCCGCTCTCGCCCGTGCGCAGAGAGCGTCGCGCCAAACTCCATTCACAAATCTCTGAATTTAAGACTTCCCTCATTTCCCAGCACACATTCTTGGACACAACAACTTTTGTCAAACACTTTCTACGTCGTTAGCAGCTGCTGTTTAATTCGGCACGAGTATAATAAGCAACACGTAATGCAAAAACACCCACTTCTTAAATTGCAATCTCAGGTTAGAGCTTTCCACCACATTGAGGCAAATCTCCATTTACAGAAACCGAATTTTAAAGATTCTTTGTTTAAAAGCAAATATAGATGAGATATAGCTTATGACTTTAAGCTGTGACTGCTTTTGTCAATTCGGCGACCATTTCAATAACACGTGTAGTCAAATTTATTGCTAAAATGCCAGTTTTGCAAAGCAAGAAACCGAACATCACACCAAACTCAATACACGAAAGTCTACACTTCTAAGATTGCTTCCTTATCTGAAAATATACATATGTAATGGCTTATGTATTTAAACCAACTGCTTTTTTTATGAGCTACTCTTCAATTCGGCCATCATTTCAAAAACACATGTTGCAAAATGAATTGCTAAAATGTCAGTTTTGCAAAGCAAAAACCCTGTATATCACACCAAACTCAATATACGTACGTTAACATTTTACAGATTGCTTCCTTATATGAAAATATACATGTGTTATGGCTTATGTATTTAAACTAACTGCCTTTGTATGTGTTAATCTTCAATTCGGCACCATCTGTCTGACACATGCTGCCACATTTAGTGCAAAAACGTCAACTTCCTGTTGCCAGTTTTGCGAGCTAATCAAGGCAAAAGAAGCCCACAGGTGGAAGTTAGCTGATTAAATGTTTGTTTGTCGACAGTAATTAAATGTAGCTTGGTGCTAAATCAACCGCAGCAGCTTCTAACACACCTGGAGACACATTCATGGACGACAACAAGTGAATTAGTACTTAAAAACTACCAGTTTGCAGCAGGAGGTGCTGCTCCTCCGCCGGTTCCTGTTGATAGTTCGGGATTTTCACTCCGACGTCAAACAGCGGCGTTTTCCAAAGGTTCCGCTTTCAGTGGCACGCACACGTTTGGCCACTCCTGGTCAAAATTACGATTAAAATGTCATGTTCACAGGCTCTAAACTCTTTTTACAACCTGATATTTGAATCAGTGTTGAGAGTTGTCTTGTGCAGGGGTTGGTGTCCTGCTGTGCTGCCTCTGACGCGCAGCAGGGGGCAGCAGCCGGCCTGCTGCGGACTGTGAGGTGGAGGTACCTGCTGTGTCCTGTCCCACACAGAGTCAGGACTGTGGACATGTTTCTCAAAGTCAAGGATACTACCTTGGGAGGACGAGTTCCTCCTGGTGCAGAGGACCCTGGGTTCCTCCTGGTGCAGAGGGCCCTGGGTTCCTCCTGGTGCAGAGGGCCCTGGGTTCCTCCTGGTGCAGAGGGCCCCGGGTTCCTCCTGGTGCAGAGGACCCTGGGTTCCTCCTGGTGCAGAGGACCCTGGGTTCCTCCTGGTGCAGAGGGCCCCGGGTTCCTCCTGGTGCAGAGGACCCTGGGTTCCTCCTGGTGCGGAGGGCCCTGGGTTCCTCCTGGTGCAGAGGGCCCCGGGTTCCTCCTGGTGCAGAGGACCCTGGGTTCCTCCTGGTGCGGAGGGCCCTGGGTTCCTCCTGGTGCGGAGGGCCCTGGGTTCCTCCTGGTGCGGAGGGCCCTGGGTTCCTCCCGAATCTATCTCCACACAAGAGCCCAACATAAACCTAAGCCCCAGAGGCCAAAGGGCAGATGCCTCAGCACCACCTGGGGTCTGTCTGTGCCTGACTTTGAAAACACACAGCGTGCGTCTGTTGAGTAATGACAGAAAGACAAAGACAAATCGTCGTCTGCTTTGCCTCGAGGTTTTCCTGAAGGTATTCACGTGGGTCATCTGTCACAACCTGGTGCACAGGATGTGACGGCGGCGCGTCAAAGGCACATCTACTGTATCACAGAATGCAGAGGAACCTGCTGAGTGGACGTCGGGTGAGTGACATTTTGCAGAAGGCCAGTGGGCCCCAGACACTTTTGGCCCCTGGGCCTGGTAGGTCCATTCAGTAATCCATGCATCACAGGCAGAATTTACAAACCCTTTAAACAATCAGAAGGTCATAAAAACTTTCTGCACTGGAAGGGGAGCTATTATTTTCAGAAATTTTACTAATATTTTTTCTAACATTGTTTTATTTTCATTTTCATTTTATTGATATGTCTGTCTGAAATTTTACTTATATTATTTCAGATTATTTTTGTCGGATATTCTACTAATGTTTTCACTGGACATTTCATAAAAAGTTTGCCGGACATTTTAATAATATATTTTCGGACATTGTAGTAATTATTTATCAAACATTTTATTGGTTTTTTTTTTGCACATTTTATTGTTATTTTGGTCGGAAATTTAATTATTTTTTTTTTTCGGACATTAAACTAATAATTTTTCGACATTTTGTTAATATTTTTGTCAGATTTTTTTTTTCAGACATCTTAATAATTTTTTTTCGGACATTTTATTAATATTTTTTCGGAGATTTTATTATTATGTTTGTCTGAAATTTTACTTGTATTTTTTCAGACATTTATTATTATGTTTGTCTAAATTGTTACTAATTTTTTTTCATACATTGTATTCTTTTTTTGTCTGATATTTTTGTCGGACATTTCATACATTTTTTTCGGACATCTTATTAATATTTTTTCAGACATGGTCTGTTTTTTGGAAATTTTGTTAATTTTTGGGGGACATTTTATTAATATTTTTTGAACATTTAATTAATATTTTAGCAGTGGGGGAGAGTACACTGTATTAATACTTTTTCAGGGACATATCAATATTTTTTGGGACGTATTATTTTATTTCAAACATTTTTTTTCCCCCTGGATATTTCATTAAAGTTTTTGGGGGATTTTTTTAAAAATCAATTTTGTCAAATATTTTGTTAATACTCTTGCTGGGCATTTTATTAATTTTTTTGACCATTTTATTAATTTTGATTATTTATTTTTTTACAGACGGACTTTACAAAGCCTTTGAACAATCAGGTCATAAAAACTTTCTATTGGTTCAAAATGTTCAAAATGTAAAGTGACAGTGTTTGTTGAACGTTCTGTAAACAACCATCTGTCCATGTCAACATGAAAGTCCTCAGGAAAAAATGTCAACAATGACAGAATGTGGTTTTGGAGGATTTTTGAAACCAGGTATGGAGGAAAGCTTTTAAGACTGACAGAGATGAATTTTATTACCTATAGGTGCAGCTTTGAGTCCACGTGATGAGAGACGATAAGGACTTTTGAATTTTGGGATAATTTATAATATATACGTAAATATATATATATATATATATGTGTATGTGTGTGTGTATATATTTTATTTTTATTTTTATTTTTTTGAATAATTTTGTGTCTCCTTGTGGTTGTTTTTTTCTGGCTATCGTGTAATTTTCTGTATTTTGTAGTCATTTTGTGGCTGCTTGTGGTTGTTTTGTGTCTCTTTAAAATCATTTGTTGTCTCCTTGTGATTGATCTTTGTCTCTATCGTGTAATTTTGTGTTCAGTTAAAAACATCCATGTGTGGTGTCATCTCTACTCCCAGTATACACACACTTATCTGATCTCAGCATTTACAGCCTAAACCAGAGAATTTTGCATTTTTTTTTAATATTAGTGGATATCTGTTTATCAGGCATAAATCATATTTACCTGAAACACATTCACATTAAAACAAAAACACCAAAAACCCTTTTGAGATTTGGTAGAGAAATGTTTACTTTGGTCATATGAATCAGCCCACATATATTTCCTCATGGGCTTCTCATAGATTGTGACAGTCGCTGAAAGCATTCCTCTGTGAATGTTGAGTGGTACGGGAAGCTAATGGTCACATACAGTAAAGCTAGTTTGGGTGTCAAAAACTTTCAAAATATTTTCTCATAAACTTTGCATAAATTGTGTAAGCTTTTATGTAATGACAGTCACGCATGCTGTCACTATACAAGATCACAAAAAGCCAGTTTGGGGAGTCAAAATACTCAGAGAATCTAAAACTTACGTCAGTTTTCAGAGGTGTGTGTACCTGCATAAAAAGAGGCAGAGAGAGACACACAGCAGGCACATCTGCAACAGAGCTGAAACATCCCAGAGTGGTTCAACACCGACTTCCACCTGCAGAGCTTCATCTACCTGCTGCTCCACCCAACTCCTAGACGGTGAGATGAGCTGCATGCCCTTCCTCTCTGCGCCTGTCTTCATGTAGTGATGATTTTTCACTTACAAAATCATTCTGCTTTTATCATGATGCTATCACTGAGTTTTTGCTCGCTGTGACTGTATGGGTTCATCTGAAAGAGTTCACATAGAGCCTTTTGCTGTAAAAACTAAATTGGTGAATAAGGTACAACTTAAGGTGTTCAGTCAGGGTCAGTAAGCAAGAAAGGCATTAAAATACTTGTGTGGGGTATGGAATTTATTGAAGGGATTAAATAACATGTTTTTCCACGTATTATGTGATCTGTGTCTCCAACAGTTTACTGCTGGGGCTACATTATGGTGAGGCCAGGTGCACTGCTCCTCCTGCTGGCAGGTAAGCAGCCATTGAAAAAAAAAAAGGTTTTTGGTGCTTTTGAATGTAACATTTATGCTAAATGTGTTTGATGATTCCTTGCTAAAAGTAATTTAAAAGTAAAATCCTCTCTGCGAAACTGACTGCATCGCTGGGCGGGTTTAAAAGTGAGATGGCCCGACAGTACGAATGTGGCTATTCAGGAAAGCCCAAATAATTTGACAGAAACAGATGTCACGGAGTTACATTTGTTTGCACCTTTCCCTCTGAGATATAGTGGTAAAGAAACAAGATGTAACATACAGGGCTGACAAATGAAGCCAATGCAGATGTGCCAAAATGCTGGAGTTCCTCTAATGACCACGTGAGGCTGGCTGCAAGAGCGAGTCATCGACCCCGACGTTAAAATGACCAACTTTACAGCAGATTTGGTCTCTTTAGCTAATTTTTGGAGACACATTTGTCTCAATGTTATTTGTTTGAACAAACTGACAGTCTGTGTGTCAATGTGTAATCTATAAAACATAAAACAACTTCTACAAATACAAAAAATTTGTAACCTCAAACTACTTTGGAAATATAAAACGGATCTACAAATATAGTTTGAAAATATCCGTGAGTAAATGTAATTTATTTCCAAATAAATGAAAAACATTTGTGAATATCTTAACATTTTTTTAATATAAATCTTGAAACAAGATTGAAACATCTTGTTTTTACATGGATTAGTGTATTGTGCTCGTACTACCACTCGATGGCACAAAAAAGTGTCCACAAACGAGGACGAAGGATGAAGTATGAGGTCGAGTAAACCCAAAATGTGACGATAATAATGTAATTTACGGTGAAATATTACAGCTACATATTGTAACTTTCTGTGAGCAATTGGAAACTATGGAAACATTTCTTGAGTGATATATTTTTAAATGCTCATTTATTAAATCATTATAAATGAATCAGAGGTGTGAATTATAATGTTGGTCCTGATTAGATTGATGTATGTTTCTTTTTCCTTTATATTCACGTTGTAGTTGCTGCCAGCCGGGCCAACGGTGATCCGTCATTTACGGTTGTTTTTTTTGAGACAAACATCACCGCTTGTCCCATTAACTTCTACGGACATTCATACAGCTGGATGCAAGTGAGTAAAATTAGCTTGTGTGCAGAATAATTTATGTTATATTATTGGATTATAATTATTTATGCATTAATGTGTTCATCACTTTCATGTTGCAGCTGGTAAAAGCTCTAGAACGTCAACTGTTTATCTCTCATCCCTTCAACCCCTTACCCTTCACATTCATCTCTTCATCCCTCGACCCTCGTCCCTTTAAACCTTGACCCTCATCCATTCATCCCACACCCATCATCCTTTCATTGCTCCACCCTTATCATTTCATACCTTCTACCCTTGACCCTCATCAGTTCATCCCTCGAACATCACCCATTCACCCCTCACCCTTTAGCCTTCGGCTCTCATCCTTACCCTTTCATCCCTCACGCTTCACTTTCATCTCTTTATCCCTCGATCCTCATCCATTTATTCCTGAACCCTCATTCTTTACCCTCAGCCCTTCATCCCCTCTACCCTTGACCCTCATGCATTCATCCTTCGCCCTTCATCCTTTCATCGCTCAACCCTCATCCCTTCTACCCTTGACCATCAGTCTTTCATCCCTTGACCCTCACCCTTCATCCATTCATTCATCCCTCAACTACCCTTACCCTCAATCTTTCATCCCTTGACCCTCACCCTTTCATTCCTCACCCTTCATCCATTCATCCCTCAACCCTTATCCTTTCATCTCTCTTCTACCCTTGACCTTCATCACTTCATCCCTAATCCCTTCGACCCTCTTCCCTCATCCTCATTCTAAACCCATACCCATCTTACATACTCTCATCCCTTCACCCTACATCCTATCATCCCCTCATTCCTTCATCTCTCCACCATCATCCTTTCATCCCTCAACCCCTCATCCCATAACATACTCTGTTTAAGCACGAATGCTGAATTGAAAATTCCACTGAAATGTTTGAATGGATGAGGGTCAAGGGATTAACGGTGAGGGCTGAGCGATGAAGCGATGAATGTAAAGGGTGAGGGATGAATGGATGAGGGTCAAGAGCTTTTACCAGCTGCAACATTTAACGCCAATTGTGCTTTTGTGTGGGTAAAACAAACAGGATATAAGGTGTTAACTGCAGAGTTTAAGATGTGCTGGTGGGCGGTTTGGTACCTTTGATCAGAAATGATGCTGTTTTTGAGTCAAACCCTGTCCTTAGCAAAATGCCTTAATATTGTTGTTACTTCTTGTCTGTGTGTCCCTGCAGGTGTCGTTTATAAATTCAGGCCTTGCCGTTTGTTTCAAAGATAGCCAGAATGCCACTGCTCCAGACTGTCTGTTGGTGGACAACGGAGTGAATTCAGACAGAGTCCGTGTGTCTGCAGTCAACAAATATAACGGTCCTGGACATGTAATCGTGACAAATCTGAGATACGACGGCCCGACTTCCACCTGCTTTGTTAGAGTAGAATTCCAAAACGGAAGTCACCCCATGGTGAGTCAAGTTTGGTTTCATGTTTTCAGATTTATCGACTGTCCAACCAGTTGTTTACCAGAGCAGCCTAAACACACAAAGTCCAAAATTGTGATGAGTGGTGACAAGTCACGTGATGCCGTTTTGCGACGGGAAAAGTTGGAGGATTACTCGCGATCTTATGTGGAGCTGTTAGCGGGGACTTAGCTGGTTTATAAAAGAGTCTCACTCCTACCACTATTTTTGGCTGAGATATACCGTCTAGAAAGTGGGATCATAACCTTCACGTTTCATATGGCTTTATTTGGTGATGTTTTATGGTGTTTCTGTCATAAACAACATCAGCTATCATAATCACACCTGATTTCAATAAGGTACAATGCTTGAAGCTGGCTGATTGATTGATTGATTGATTGATTGATTGATCGTCCTGTTTTGAAGCCAAGTGACCGCTCTTGTCATTTGGAGCTCCGCCTGGATCTTTTCATGGGAAAAACACTGTAGAATGGTATAGTTTAGGCCCTTTTGGTTACTTCTCAATGACATCTGATCGTTATGTCCCCAAAAATCATCAGTTGCCTCCTGTGAAATGGTGTGTACTGTGACACCTGCCATAGCGCCGCTCACTGAATGTTGATAGTTTGTCTAGATGAGTGGAGGGGGCCATAGGTCAATTGCTGACCAGTGGGAATGCGCAGTCAGTTTACGATGGATTGGCATTCATGAACATACACACGTGCCTACAATCAAAGAGTTTCCGGTGGGACTCATGAATCCGGCGTAGGTTTTTTACATGCAAATCTACCCACAGATTTATTAATATTTCATGAATGAGACCCAAAGCGGACTTCAAATCAAAGTTTATTCCTAAAATATTTTGGAAAACATTTCCTGATATTTTCTGTCATATGTCTTTCAGTTGACGATGGAGATCTATGATTTTGGTCTGCTATCACCTTTGAGGATCAGTGCAGCGCAAGATTTTTCTCCTGTTAACTTTGTAAGTATATGTGAGACAAAACTTTGGAGATGGGCCAGAGTCTGTTATAATGGCAACCAAAATATGACGCAATCTGCTAATAGACAGACCCCTTTCCCCAAACTATTTACACTATATATAAAAATGACTTAATTTTTGTGGCTAGTTTTGTGAAAAATTTGAAAAATTCTATTGAAATCATGTGGATGTTTCTCATTTCTCATCACTCCTTTTCAGAAAAACTTAAATTTCAGCAAAAATCTCAGAGAATTTCCTAAATTTCTCAATGAAAATCAAAATGCTTTCTTAGTTTTGTTATAATAAATTGACACTATAGTGGGGGAACTTCATTTCATTTTCAGAAAACATAAATTTAAGCAAAATTCTGCGATAATTTGCAGATTTCTAAATAAAACTCTGCTTTCTTATTTTTCCTGAAATATGTCAACAGTACAGTGGGACATCTTACTTGTTGTGGTTTGTTTTGAGAAATGTTAGATTAGATCTTAATCAGGTGTCGCGTCTCACTTCAGTAGCTTCAATTTCAGCAAAAATCTGCACACAGATTTGTTGAACTTTTTGTAAAAGACTCTGCACACAGATCCCTTCATGCATCACTCTAACATGCTCGTTTAGAAAGCACTGGCATTCAATTTCATTTACTCAAGTCATCGCAACTAAAACACACACAGCTCACACTTCCCTAGGTGGAAATGGCAATGTCACCAGCATCCTGACAACCACAAAAGGATGTCTGTAGCAATGCAAAGAGAAAGCACCACAGCAGAGGCATGTCCACGGCATATTCAACCACATTAAAAGAATTGGTGGAAGAGCACGTCCGAAGCACAAGAGTGTGCTGTTCCACAGTAGACAAGGAAAAGCTGCACGCAAGTGATTCAGAAAAAATATAGCCCCGTCTTTCGCAGGGAAGGCCTCATCGGAAAAATGCTCCAGATGATGATGGTGAACACTAAGGTAGAGACAGATGACACAGGAGAGGAGAAGAAGAGGGAGAGGACGGACAGTGTCTGATGGGACTAATGCAACTGTAGCTGACCGTATACTTGTCCATGGAATGGCAGTGAGGGAAGATGGAAGCTTTTTTTCATTGGTTTATATTGGTAGATGCATGTAAACTTTTTTACTGTGTGCTAGGTTCTTTATCAGGCATATATTTTTACAGGACAGCTTCTTTTTCACTCAGTTTCACTCAGTTTCAATAAAAGTGTTATGTCTCCATATTTGGGGGATTTTGGGGATTTTACCTACCCACTCAAATTTGCCCTGCCATTCTGGGAACCAAACCGACTGGTCGTACAGCCACTGGTTCATGTGATGCTCAGGCCACCGCTGTTCTCACTGTCCCGCCAAATTGTCCTAAAATTGGAGTAATCTATATATAAAAATGGGATTCAAGTCTGACACTGTGCACTCAGAAGTTGTAACCTTGATTTGTGTATAATCCCTTTCTAGACCATAACGACAAAGGTTAGTGACTCAGTTGCAGGGAACTGGTCATACACTGCAAAGGAATTGCATGACGTTGTTTTCCTGGACACAAGTGGATGCAGACACTCAGGTAGGCAAATCTGGTGGTTCCCAAAGAAGAGACCTGGACTCTTCAGGGATCCTCAAAACAACACTGTGATAATGTAAAATGACTGTTATTTCTGTTTCTTACATTTTGCACTGTTGGTGAAGTTTTAATTAATTTCATAAACCTTGTATCACCCCCCAGGTTTCCCTGTTCAAGTTAGTTCTCATCTGCACCGAATTATCCTGTAATGCATCTGCAGCGCTCACATCTTCCAGTACATGTCACGGCCAGGAGATTTGCCATGGCAACAACATGTAAATATGTTGGCTTTATATTTAGAGTATAGTTTAAATAAAGGTTTGACTGACTGATTTAAATGAAGTGGACTGAAGGCGATGCGTATTCAGACAAACATCACCTGTGAACGACACAAAACAAACACTTGATGAGAAAGTTCTGATATTATTCAGATTTGGGCTGAAACTAACAGTCATTTATCAATGGTTTCTATTCTTGAAAAATCTATCTATCTATAAAACTTAAATCATCATTTAGCATCGCACTTCAGTAACATATTCAGACTTGCGATGAACAGTTTAAAAATGAATCAAAGTCAATGCAGCAGATCTTTTATACCATTAATAAAACAAACTATCAGCAGTAAACCTTTGGACTGAGGTTGCAGCACAGTTTGTTTGTTTTTAAATCCACTAAGGTCTTAGAATGTGTGTGACGTTGGACAGTTTTTCTTTACTCACTGAGTGATTTTTAAGATTTTTTTGTATGGATATATATCTACGGTTAGGATTCTTAACATTTGCCTTCGTGACAACAGCGCTACCTGCTTTAGGTTTGCACCCAAATAGGCTTTTATTATGATATATTTCTTTAAAGTTCAGACCTACAGATAGTCCTTTTCAGGTATTGTCACCATTTTAGACATGTTAAAGTCATCATGAAAGGACTCAGCAATACTGAAGTATTAAAGATAAAGAAATGATTCAATCGGAGCAGCAGAGGCCGAGATAACCTGACTTTCCACAGTAAAGTCAAGGTTAGACTAGAGTTCATGCTAGTGCTCATGAGAAATAGACGGACCAGGTCGGAGTGAACGTAACCACCAAAATACAACCCGTTCATCTTTGAGTCCAAGTGGACATTTTGTTGCAAATTTGAAGAAATTCCCTCAAAGCCTTCTTGAAATATCGCATTCACAAGAATAAGATTGATGCAAGTACACAGTGACCTTGACCTTTGACCTATGGCTACCAAATTCAAATAAGTTCATCAGTGACTACAAGTTGATGTTCTGTGTCAAATTTGAAAAAAATCTTGTGACATCACATTGGTAAGAATGTGACGGACCAGGTCACTTTGACCTCTGACCACCAAATTTTAATCAGTTCATCTTTAAGTTCAGGTGGATGTTTGAAAGGCTTGAAAACACTGAACATTACATTTCCCATTGTGCAACCCTACAGCATCCCACAGCCCCAATTTATAACTAATATTTGATCAATGTATTGATCTGGACTTACAGATGATGTTAGAGTTATTAGAGAGATATTACACTATACAAGTCTTTCGACTGGCTGGATGGTGCTCGCTGTTATGAGTCCTGATATTTATGTGTATAATTAGTGGAGTGCGCCTTTAAGTATAAAGTACGGATTCATTTTCCTTAAGATTTATATGAACGGGAGAAGATGTCTTCATAAGATTAAATGTCTGTCTCTGTGCTCTTTGGATTTTGCCTTCAGAAATAGAAAGTCACAAAATATCTGTCTCTTTCCATGTTCATCAGATGTGCTCCACCCACAGTCGTGTGCACTGTGACCGGCTCCACTGTCATCGATTTCTTCAACAATGAACACTCTATCCCGGATCGGTGTGCATACACAATTATTAAGTCTAAAGAAAACTCGCATTTTGAGCTCTCGGCAGTTTTTCGAGAGCGACACCGTAAAGATGTGGCATTTTTGGACCACTTGATACTGTCACTGAATCCACCAAATGTACAAATGTATTTGGAACAAGGTGGAAGAGTTCGGGTAAGCTGCCACAGTCCATCTAAAAGCAAATCACTCTGTGCTTATGGGGTTGTGTCAGAAATCCATGGTAGATCTTCTTTGTTTGGTCAGGCACTACTGGTCATTACATGCCAGGAGTTACTTTGTGTTGATGTATTTGAAGTTAAGATGTACAGTTGCAACTGTCCCTCTGAGATATAGAGGAGAAGAAACAAGGGGCAAAAATGGAGCCAACGCAGCAGTGCCAAAATGCAGGAGTTTCTCTAATGTCGACTTGAGGCTGACTGCATGTCGAGTCAGTCCCCATAGACCCCAGCGTTAAAATACTCAAGTCTACAGCAGAAAGAAACATTTTTACAGCCTGGTACAAAAAACTGTTTTGGTCTCCATAGCTTTTTTTTATGGAGATTCATTTGTTTCAGTATTATTTGTGTGAACAGATCAACTATATGTGTGTTAAAGTGTAATCGACTTCCACAAATACAAAGATCTGTGAACTCACAAAACTAATTTGTAAACATAAAACAGATCTGCAAAAACACAAAAAAAATTCTACAAATAATTTTAAAAAGTCTGTGAATACATCACATCAGTTACAAATAAATAAGAAACATTTGTGAATATCTTTTAAACATTTACGACTCTGAAACAGATATTTGTGAATCTCAATTCTGTGTTTGCACATTTGCATTTTACACACACTGAGTCTTTATTATTATTATTACTATTAATATTATTATTATTATTGGAGTTTTATATTTGCAAGATATTTTGGTGACTTTTTATATTTGTAGAAGTTGTTTTATATTTACACATTCAGGCACAGATTGTCAGACTGCTCACACAAATAATATTGATACAAATCTGTCTCCATGTATTTTACCATTCATGATAACTGTACGGGGTCCAAGGGGGAACATGCAAAGCACATGTATCTATGTATCTGAGATGTCTGAGCAAGTGTCTCTTTCACTTGTGATGTAGTTTGGTGACTATGAAGTAATGCTCAATGCAACGACTCGGGTGATTCATGGTGTGGAGCTCTCCAAGGACCATACTGGAGTTACTGCCAAGATACAGTCCTCATCCATAACAATCTTTTTTGATGGCAACACCGCACATGTGACAGGTACAGAAAACTATCTGGAAAAAATATTTGATCACTTCTCGCCTTTTTCACAGTTGATGTATGAATGTAAGAATGACAGTGGTGCTTCTTTCATTTGTTGATTTGTCTTTATTTGTCTCCTGACATCCAACAGGACATGAAATAGAACACGTCGTGGGTTTGTGTGGCAACCTCAATGATACCAGCAATACTACATCCCCGAGCGCAGAGAAATCCATCAGTTACAGTGGAGCTGGGTACGACGGAAATCAAAAATCAATTTTCCATCATTTTTTGTACAAATGTCTTGATATCGATATTTTTGAGATATTGTAGGATAGAC
This sequence comes from Epinephelus awoara, assembly GCA_035609425.1. NCBI lineage: Eukaryota > Metazoa > Chordata > Actinopteri > Perciformes > Serranidae > Epinephelus > Epinephelus awoara. The sequence goes on from CM069317.1 coordinate 20,720,274, forward strand.
GGTTGGTGTTTTGACAGAAGTAGAGGCAAAAGTAAAACAGTCAATTCAGTTAAGAAAATTACATCACTTAAGTGTAATGCAGCTTTTAAAACCAGGAATACTTACCATATTACCATAACCAAAACCGAAGACCATATCTCGTCTCATATCATGATAAATGTAATACTGATACATTGCTCAGCCCTACGACTGTGTCTTCACTTGATGCACTGACTGATAGTAACTTGTTTATTAATGTTGTGTAACTTTCACATTTAATGTGCTATGCTGTTTGTCCCCCCCTAGCTGTGATGTTCAGCACAGCGATGCCAACGATACTTCAATCAACTGCAGCCGCTCCTCTGATCAGTAAGAACCAACCCACCAGAACACACAAAACACTGCGTAAAAACAGGACGTATCTTTATCACACACTTCTATGGTGCTATGACACTGACTGCATTTACAAGGAATGTAATGTTGTCATATTATTCCCACTATGACACTTTTCCAGATTTGATATGGGGCATGTAAACAGCGTTTGCATATTCAAATTAGGCCTTATTCCAAATGTAGCATTTTCTAATGAAGATATATGGAATATGCCAGTGTTATTTGGGATCCTTCTCTGGCCATGTGCACATTCAGAATATGTGTCTGAGTTTGCGACACATGCCCTCTTGCCTGTTTACGATCAGCTCTGTGCATTGTACATAAACCAATAGTTTAAAAACTGGGTAAAGACAGAAACACATGCCCCAAAGAAAAGCCCACATTTCTGGTCGGAAGGAATATCACATCTACTTTAAACATTATAAAGGATGCCGACCTTTTCGAGAGGATTCTTGAAGGAACGAAAGAGGGAAGCTGTGTTGGCACTAAGAATGAGGGAGTACACAATTATCTGTGTCTGTATCAACCAACTAAATGATCTGTAACCATATCTATAGTCGGAACGGGTGAAGTTTGAATTGCAGTGGGTGTGGCTCAAACAGGGAGAAGGTGGGATCTAACTGGCAGTTGTCATTTTAAGCCTGAGATTGATAAGGGTTGATCAGAAGTCGCTATATTTATTAGTTGGTGGAAATCTATTTACAGAAGAGTCTCAGAGTAGAGCTTCTGATCATTTTTCGTCAAATGAGTAAGAGATTGAACACAGCTACCCAAATGAGGATTTTCCTTCATCAGGACCACTTAACTCAAAGAAAACTATTACTTTGTATGATATTTGGCGATATGGCTCTGCTCTGGGACCTCCCTGCCCTTCCATTTGCATATATGGAAAGCCTGAGGCAGAGACAGCACACCCCAGGCCCTTCCATGTGCATACGCAGAAAGCCAAAGGCAGTGAGAGCGCACCTCCATGCCCCTCCATGTGCATATGTGCCAACTTTCAAGGGCGTGGAGACAGGTTGTGTATAAAGTTGCTAAGCAACCATGACAAGCACCGCATCATAGCCTACTTACATAAAATCCTGAGTGCAGAGCCGATTTTCTTCCAGGTGCTGTTTTGTAAGTGTGTATTGGGCCTAAAATATTGTCCGTGGGACAGATGTAAAGCTCTGGGTCGTCTTGCACGAAAATGATCAACTTCTTCTTCATATTTATCACAGACTGATATTTACAGAAGAAGGGAAAGATATCTGCCAGCTGCGATTGGTTGTTTCTCGTCATATGATATGTGATTCGCACTCCTTCGTTTCAAAAACTGAACTCTGTTAATCTTAGGGCCCAGCTGTCGTGGAATTAAAGAATAGCACTTGGACATGCATGTACGTTGTGACAGCATTGCTCTGGCGTTTGAGCACACCTGCCACCTGTTTACATTTAAAAACAATGGGTTTGAGAGCGCAAAAACCATGGCATGTGTTCAGCCCTTTAAGGCAGAGAGAACACACCTCCCTGCCCTTCCATGTGCATACATGGAAAGCCTGAGGCACAGAGAGTAGCAGCAATGAATCGGAGTATGCATGGCTGCATGTAAACAGGAATAACAGTGGAATACTCATTTTTATTCCCCATGTAAAGTAGGAATATTGTCTTTTTTTGAATAAAGGCAAAAAAGAGAATATTTTGTGCTTTTAAAACCTCATCACCATCACATGACAAGGGATGATTCTGAAAATTAATCACACAAAACTGTTCAGAAAACTGCTGATTTACTCTCATTCTTCCTCGCGGAACAGCTGTGAGCTCATGAAGACAGCTCCCTTCACTGCTTGCCACAGCACCATTGACCCAACGCCCTACATCAAGGCCTGCACTAACATTTTGTGCCAATACCCAGAGGTGGATGGTCTCAGATGCCAGTTTTTTGAGGCTTACGCCAAGTCCTGCAGCCTGAAAAAAATCATCACTCTGCAGAACTGGAGGTCAACGGTCGGCTGCTGTAAGATCATCATTCTCTTTCATACGATGAGATGAGATCAGATCACTTTCGAATGATTTCCCGCTGTTGTTTCAGGCTCAAACTATTTCTAATCTTACTGGCGAGAGAAAGTAGAATCTAATCAGATACAGAGTAACTTGAGGTTGAATACATTGTATATGACCGTCAATTTTAATGCCGGAGCTCATTAAGTCAAAATCTATGTGCAATATATTTATATTTGTGATATACTAGTATATAATACAAATTTTGCGCAGTGTTACTGTAGTTTGATTGGTCATTTCAGTTAATTTACATTGTTCGAATTTTATTTTATTGAGTACAACTATGGTAATGGACCTCAAACCCTTTGCTTTAGAAATAATAATAATTTACTACTGTGTATGAGCAGCACAATGTACTTAAAGTACAAAAAGTAAAAGTACTCATTATGCAGAATAAATCATCAATGGTACTTTACATGTAAACAGTATTTTAAAGTGACTTTTTAAATCTATTATAAGTAAAATTGTTTACTCCTCAGAGAAGCACTTTATCGTGAGGTGCAGAAATGGGATCTGTCTTTTTAGAACTATCTGTTAATGTCATTCATCCTTTAAATAAGAGTGAAGTTCATCTGTCTGTGTGTCTGTCTGTAGCTGCCAGCCCTCGGCCCTGTCAGGAGAAGTACTGCAGTGATAACGAGTTCTGCAGCCAGAGGCCCGGTGGAACCCGCTGTTTCTGTCGGGCTCTGTTTGCCTCCAAGTACAAACCCACCAACACTTTTGGTACAGTGCAGTGATGGAATAAGTATTCTGATCGTTTACAAGCATTAATATCACACCATGAAAATACTCCGCAACAAGTCAAAGTCCTGCATTCGTACTTAAGTGAAAGTATATATCATCAAAATGTAGTTGATGCACTCAAAGTTTTCATTGTGCACTAAAATGTTCCGTCAGTGTGGATTCACATTACTGCCATGTTATTGTAAAAGTGAAGTGTACAAGGTGCAAGGCAATGATGGAGAACAGGGGGTTGACAGAAGTCAGTCTTGTGTTTTTCACTTACATTGCATTTACATAGACATGAATAAGAGACGTGTGGTTTAATGTTCAGGCTGGTAAGGAGTTAATTAAAGGTAGCTGAACTTTGTTCAAGTCAATGGATGATGGAAATGATCTGGTTTATTAAACCATTGGAATTTAATAAAAACATGAGTAAACTACATTATTGACATGACTTTTAAAAGTTGGAATCAAATAACTGCTAGATTTCTATCATTAGTTAGGAAAACATGTCGCTGAATGCTGAAGTGTCCAGTGGCCCAAATAATATCAGGTTTTTCTTCATTCGTGTAAAGGAAGTTCCAGCACTTGATGTCCCTGAGACATTCTTTTCAGAGAAGTCAGTCTGTTGGGGGATTGTGGTTTTATAGATACATAGAATTGAGTGTCAGCAGCATAACAATAATGCATGTAAATACAGAATAGAAGAGGACCTAGGACAGAGCCTTGTGGTACTCCGTAGTGCATAATACCAGTAGATGAGAAATTACGAAGAGTAACCGTATACTGTCTGTCTGAGAGATGGGAGATGAACCTTTTGAGATGAACCATTTTCTGTAACTCCTACAGTGTCTTTCAGACGGCAGATTAAAGTACTGTGATCAGCTGTATCAAAATAATAATAAGAATAATAATAATAATAATAGATTTTATTTGTTGGCGCCTTTCAGAGCACCCAAGGACACCTTACAGTGAAAACATAGAAAATATGAATAATACTACATTAAAAATAAGTAAAATACAGATAATACAACAAAAGCACAACTCAAGTCATGTAGGATTAGGGCAAACCCTTTACTAGCATCAGCAAGAAGGACGAGATCATTTGTCACTTTAAGTAGCGCAACATCAGAGCTGTGTTTAAAGCCAGATTGGAGTTTTGCATTTATTTATAAGTTTTATCCCATTCAGCTGTTGCGTCTCCCCTTAATTAAAAACTGGACATACGTCTGCCTCCATGGTAGCTCAGAATATTATATACTGCACAAACTAGCTGTTACTCATTGAATGGCTCAAATAAGCCCAGGATGAAGTGATGATATTTTGACATGTTTGTCCCATTGGGTGTTCAGGCGAGCCGACAGTCTGCACGCAGAAATCTGCTACTCTTTCTCTGGCAAACTGTCTGCTGGAGGACAAAGGCATCGACTACACCACCCTACACCTCAATGACCCGACTTGTGAAGGTGACTTTGACAGCACGAGCCACATAGTGACTTTCCACTTTGACGACAGCAGTGACTCCTGCGGGACGGAGGTTTCGGTGGGTGCTTTTCTTTGGATGCAGAATACTGGAATATTTAAGGTGGAAATAATGAATGTAAACAAAAAGTGAATGTAAATAATGGAGTCAATTCTCAGGCTGGATTCACCATGTTGTTGTCGTATGAGAAGAATCTGACTGCTGTCATTATATGAATTCAGAAGGTTGTCGTCACCTGATAATGCGTCTGTGTTCATATCACAATGCAGAAGAACACGAACAACCAAATTATCTACAAGAACACCATCAAGACGAGGAACAGCTCCAATGACATCATCACCCGCCACGACCAAGTACAGATCGACTTCAATCAATCAATCAATCAATTTTATTTATAAAGCCCAATATCACAAATACAATTTGCCTCACAGGGCTTTACAGCATACAACATCCCTCTGTCCTTTAGACCCTCACAGCGGATAAGGAAAAACTCCCCAAAAAAACCCCTTTACCGGGGGCACAAAAAGCCAGAGATCAAGAGTGTGACCTTCAAGATCAAAGACAGGTGTGTGGAGGTCAGCTGAGCTTCAGCTGGTTGTTAATGTGCAGCTTGTTGTATTTAAAGTTTCAGACGACTTAAGTGTGTGTGTGTGTGTGTGTGTGTGTGTGTGTGTGTGTGTGCGTGCTCTCCAGCTCTGTTATAGAGGAACTTGTATATGGAGTTTGGAATTACACTCTGATGATGAGGGCCTACACCGATCCCGAGCACATACACCGTATCGAGCCGACCACTGAGATCCAGTTGAACCAGAGGGTCTGGCTGGAGCTGAAGACGGAGGGGCTGGACAGCAACGTGGTCGCCTTGGTGACCGACTCCTGCTGAGCAACCAGCCAGCCATTGGCAAATGACACCCTGCGATACAATCTCATCGTCAACGGGTGAGAAACAAACCCAACTCTGAGGCTCTGTCAGCGGCTGTAAGACTCAACTGCTGATGTCATCATGAGTGTTTTCCTGTTTCTGAGCAGATGTGGTGATGACGCGACGGTGGAGGTGGAGGGAAACGGAATGGGAACGTCCAACTCCTTCTCTTTCAACGTGTTCCAGTTCACTGGGCATAGTGGCGATATCTACCTGCACTGTGAAGTGAAGCTGTGCCTGAAACAGGAGGAAGACTGCACTGCGGTAAGAGGGGCAGAAGAAATACTCGTAAACAACAACGTAAAACTTAAAAGTGACAAACCTAAAAGTACTCACCATGCTGTATGGTTCCTTTCACAGTATTAGTATTAAAGGGTTATCAGCAGTGATGCATTAATTGCGTATAAAGTGTTGCACAGTTTAACCCGCAAATAAACTCACACCAGCCATCAGAAGAAAATGTTGACAGTGTACGTTTCCACAAAACACAAAGACATCAAATTCACACATTTCATCCATGTTTCGAAAGTGACATAGTATATCGAGGTGGAGGGGGAGGTGGATGATCGTCACCTTGGTGAGACGCCTACCAATCTGCAGACCACTGCTCAAGACCACCAAACAACAAACCAGTTGTGATTTAGCGACCTGTCGCTATTCTTCCAGCAGCTTTTTAGAAACCAAACGTGGGTGTGTTTTAGCAACTGGCAGCTAATTTTCCTGCTCGGATAGTGCCAAGAAAACTGTCTATTTTGAGCCTAAACCTCATGAATTTTTTTTGTGGTTTTTGACGACAAACTTTACCACGTTGTTTTTTCATGATTTCTGATTACATACTATACTGCGAAGTTTTTACGTGATTTCTAGCGAAGTGCTATACTATGATGTTTTTGTCGTGGTTTTTGACAACAAACTAAGCTTTGACGTTTTTTTCATGGTTTTTGACGACATATTATACCAAGACGTTTTTTCGTAATTTCTGTCATAGGATTTTTTTTCCCTGACTGAGTGTCTTTTTGTGCCTAAACATAAGCTCATGTTAAACACTGCATTGTTGAAACTTAAAGTCTCTATGCATCCGCTACAAAATAACATCTAAACATAATGTATGTAAGGTTTGCAGAAATGTACATGCCAGCATTTTCTTTTTTGCTACCTGGGTTGGAAAAAATCCAACATTGGTGCCTTAAAAATATTTCAGCCAGTTTTCAATTTAAAGTATGAGAAATTAAAAAAAAGTATAAGAAATATTTAATGTGTTTCTGTGTCTTAAAATAAAGAATAATGCAGGTTACAGCACATGTTACACTGCTTATAAATATAGAACTGAAACGACACCATATTATATTTTGATACAGAAAGCTAAATATGGAAGTATTGACCTTGGCAAAGTCGACACACCTGACCATCCTTTCTGTCTTACAGGCCTGTGGCAGTAAAAGGAGGCGCAGATCTCTCAGGTCTAAATTTGCAGGTGGAAACTCAGCCTTCATCTCTATGTCTTGGAATAATTAAAGACAGCTCCCCTTCTGATCGATTACACAGTATGTTTGAATTTAATTTGTTCTTTTAGAGATTAATTTATTGTTGAAGTCAGAACTGATTTGTTATTCTTGGAGCTAAAGATGTAGAGTTTATCCTGCGGGTGGCGCTAGAGGAAAGGTCATAGGGTCATTAATTTAAAAAGGGTTCTTCCTCTCATTAGCATGAACGTGATCAGCAAGTATAAGTCTAAACCATGACTCATCACAGTTTTGTCTTCTCAGGTGATTCCTGACTTGAGCTTCGTCCCAACAAGACGTTATCGTTGCTGTGAAACAGCGCCGGCAGATAATCTTCGTTTCATCCACCTGAGATGGGGTTTATCATCTCTGCAGAATCCTGGGCTGCTGATTCAACCCACTGATTCATGCACATGGCCGCAGATTCCAAATTTAGGATTATGTTTTTAACTTCTTTAAAATCACCTGCCTAATTTAAATGTACACAGCTTAAATGAATGCAGACAGAATTTCTGTTTCAGTGACATGAAGTAAAAAGAGGTTTCAGCTGAAAGACAGCGAGAAGGTTTTAAGATCCAGTTGAAGGAAAATGTGAATGTGAACATTCAGATGGTGATTGTTGGTAAACTGAAGTTACTGCAAATAAAGGTTGTGGGAAAACACAACACGAGTCTCAGTCATTCATTTGTTTATCTATATTCTTTCTTGAACCTCAGCCTCGGCATCAAGGACCAAACTGAAATAAGACGTCATAAGACCGAACACAAATTAAGATCATTTAAGGCCAACTCAATTAAAATATTGAATGTAAGATAAGGTCAGACAAACAAACAGAAATTAAAGTAATCAGTGATAAACAGAAATTATGGTCGTACGACCAAACAGAAAATACCTGTTGCATAAGTCATTCATTTGTTTTTTCAACGTGCTATACTATGACTTTTTAACCGTTTTTCACAATGGCTTTTTTGAGATGCTACACTAGTGTGTAGTTCCAACAGGCCCCAGTGCATGCACCCACAGTAAACTAGCTACCATATAATCTTATGGTTGTGTCACATGATCAAATAGAGACTTAACATTAAACAACATTATTACCCAGAAATCATCACTGCATACGTGTACATGACAAAAAAAATACCAAAGAGAATAAGGAAATATTAATTTAATTGAATGGTTTTTTTTTTAATGTATCTATAGTTTATGTAGAATATATATTTATAGCATATTTCATTAAAAAGTCCCAATGTCCTCAAACAGGTCGATGGTAAAGTCTTCAAATGAGACGACAATACAGTCCCGATCATAAAGACCCAATGTCCTCAAACGAGACAACAATAATTTTTAGTTTTTGTCAGTATTTTTCAATAATCTGTAAAATAAAATAAAATAAAATGAATGAAACCGTTTAAGGGTAAATAAGATGCCAGAGTGCATTAAAAAAGCATTAAAATAGAGCTTATGATAAATACATTTCTTGGGGGAGGAGCCCCCGACAGAGGTTCTAGAAACGCCCCTGGGTCAGTCCATCGTTGCATGATGGCGTGGATGACCACCTGCTGACACGTGAACGCACCTCTACTGACATCTACCGCTTTGTAATTAAGAAGCAGGTGCGCTCTGCCACATGTCTGTCAGCGTCTGTGTGCAGCCGATGAAAGCGCGTCTCCAGAGGGGATCGGGACTGATTTAGCCCTCACATCTGACTCTGTGTGCAGAAATAAGGCCGTGTGTAAAGACGGCAACACACCAGTTGCATGTATGCAACAGATGTCGGCTAATAATAACAACCTGCTGCGCCTTTAAGAGGATGACTGAGGAGGAAACTTAATATCTCTCCACATCGAGTCTTCATCAATTAACAGTGAGAGCCGACATCAGGACGATATCTGAATCAGTCCCTCTGCTCTGCTCTGCTCTGCTCTGCTCTCCAAACCTGCTTTCTGTTGTTGTTGTTTTTCTTTTGTCACGCATAAACCGGATTAAATTACGCATTGCACCTTTAAGAAGCTGTCACCGGGATTAGAGTTACGCGCAGTGAGCCAAGCCGTCCTCTGGAGGGGTTTTACGCACCGTCGGTTCCCAGAGCAGGGTCTCTCCCTCAGCGACATTTCTCCGTCTGTCTCTTTCCTTCTTCTTCGCTCGTCCTGACACCGCCGGGGAGCCCTCCACGCCGCGCGACATGGCCGAGATAGGGAAAGGGGTCACCGCCGGGAAACTGGCCATCAACGTCCAGAAGAGACTCACCAGAGCGCAGGAGAAGGTAAAGCTGATGGCAGCGGGACACCATGTCCTCCTGTCACTGTGAAACCCAATCCCTTAACTTTTTACCTTCCAATACTACTCTCACAATGACGCAATGACGGTATAAACCAATGGATTGTTACATTTCTTTGTTATTTAATAGGTTTAAGGGGTTTTTAAATGAACCTTAACCTGGCCCCGGGGTCAACCCTGTGACATTTAACCAAGCCGCCGCTGAACCTGCACCTTACTAACACTATAGCCTGTATATGATATGTTAAGGTACTTTTGGGGGGTCCTGTTCATGGTTTAAGGGCTTATACTGGATTGTCATATAGCCACAGATAAATGTCAAGCACAGTTTGAGAGGTAAGATCCTCTTAAAACTGAAATTGACCTCAACCTCAAAAATGGGGTCAGCCCATTCACACTGAGCAACTTTAAGTCAAAGGTACAATCAGGGTACAATTATTGGGTTATCGGCATGATTTAAGGGATTATAATGAATTGTCATATAGCCTTTACGTGAATATTGTGGACAGTTTAAGAGATCAAATCCCCTTAAAATTTATATTGACTCCAACCTCAAAACTAAGGTTTACCCTGTGACATACAAGTAACAAATATCCCTTAACGTCAAGGATGTTTTAAAAATGGTTAAAACTGTGCAGACAACCCATTAATAGCACCGTATACACCTAGATAATGATTAAGGGATTTTCCAAATATTTTAAATTAATCTGAAAGGAAAAGTTGTGATCTTAAGTGCCCAAACCACTTAAATCACTTAAATTCTTACCTTACAACCCCTCATATTGACTCTATAACAACAATTAATGTACTTTTAATGCTGTTTTTTGAATTGATTAATGTATTTATTGAGGTTGAAGGGCTTTTAAGGAGTAAAATCCCCTTAAAATTTCCAAAATAACATGAAAGCCATCTATTCACTTTGGCCCATGCCTTAAAAGAGGCTTAATAAGTAAGTCAAGGTGAAAATCAGGAATGGCTTTAACACAATTTGATATTTTTTAAGGGGTTTCTACCCCTTAAATCCAGTTTAATCTACACATGAACCCAATTTAATCCCCTGAATGCATTGCAATCTGTAAATAGTGCATTAAATAAACCCTTTAACAAGCAAGAAAGACACCTGAATTTGCTTCTTATTTGAAGAAAAGTTAAGGTAAACACCTTAAATTGATAATGTGGGCATCGGTAAATTCATCTTGGGTTTTGCAAATTAAGGTGGTTTGGTCGTGATTAACTTTCAACTTAAAGGGTGTTTTACTACAATTTAATTTAAGACTGTGGTTTTGGTTGTGTATTAGGGTTAAGTGATGGTATTTTAAGGGATTCCTGTTTCTTAGTGCGTGAACATTTCATCAGCACACCGACTCTCAATTACCAAGAAGTAGCTAGAACTACTAGGCGACAATGGACTGATTAGATTTTGGGGGTCATAGGTCAAAGGTCAAGGTTATTGTGACCTCATTTGTCTTATTCTTGTGAACTCAGTAACTCAAGAATTCTTAAGGGAATTTCTTCAAATTTGACACAAATGTCAACTTGGAGTTGTGGATGAACTAATTACAATTTGGCGGTCAAAAGTCAAGATCACCATGACCTTGCATCTGTCTTATTCTTGTAAAGGTGATACCCCAACAACACCTTGAGAAAATTTCTTCAAATTTGGCACAAAAATCTGCTTTGATTCAAGGATGAACTGATTAGAATTGGGTGGTCAAAGGTTAAGGTCACTGTGACCTCATCAGTTGCATTCTCATGAACACAATATCTCAAGAAGGCGTAAGCAGGATGTTTTTTTAATTTTGTACTTAACAATGAACTGATTAGACTTTGGCGGGCCAAGGCCAAAAGTCACTGTGACCTTACATCCATCTAATTCTCGTGAACGCGATATCTCAGAAGTACATTGAGAGAATTTCTTAAGCTTTGGCACAAATGTCCACTTGGACTCAACAACAAACTAATTGTATTTTGGTGGTCATAGGTCAAAGGTTAAGTTCACTGTGACCTTGTCTGTGTTCTTCGTGTGAACACGATATTTCAAGAATCCTTTGAGGGAATTTGGCACAAACTCTAACTTGGACTCAATAATAAACTGATTAGATTTAGGTGGTCAAAGGTCAAGGTCACTGTGACCTTGACAGTCTCATTTTTGTGAATGAGATATCTCAAACATTGAAGGAATTTGTTCAAATTGGGCACAGATGTTCACTTGGACTCAACAATGAACTGATTAAGTGGTTTTGGTGGTCAAAGGTCACTGTGACCTTACAAGACGTTTTTGGCCATAATCCAAGAATTCATGCGCTAATTACGGCAAAACGTCACACAAATGTCTAACAGGATAAAATAATGAAGGTCAAAAGGTCAAAGGTCAGCTTGACTGTGACATCATCATGTTTAATGTCATATCTCAGGAACAGAAGGGGAGACATTTGGTCAGATACTGAATTGGTGACTCTAATCTTGAAACTGTGCTGATTGTATAGATCTGTGTGTGAAGCATCCATGTTTTCACTGACATGATGGAGACTGTCAGAGACACTGGACTGGTGGGCGGAGTCATACAACCACAGGGTGGGCTGGTGGGCGGAGTCATACAACCACAGGGTGGGCTGGTGGGCGGAGTCATACAACCACAGGGTGGGCTGGTGGGCGGAGTCATACAACCACAGGGTGGGCTGGTGGGCGGAGTCATACAACCACAGGGTGGACTGGTGGGCGGAGTCATACAACCACAGGGTGGACTGTGGGCGGAGTCATACAACCTCAGTTTGGAGACTGTTATGAGTTTAGATCAGTAAGAAAGAATGAGGACTTATTAAATAAGGAGGAACGTATCATGTAAAATGACAAGTAGCCTTAAGGACAGAATACAACCTGATCCATGGTCTGTGTGGAGCTCTCGGTCTCAGAGTTATTATTGTCTGTCCTAATCACTCTTGTTGCTTAAGCCTGCTGAGGTCTTACCCTCTAATCACCACAGTGCCACACCAGGAGTGCTGTCAGTCAGTCACACAGACGTAAACCTCTTATTGTTCTCACTTTGTTTGTCTTTTTGCGTCTTCCTGCTGCCTGTGTTTCCAGTTTAAAACCTCCCCCCCAAAAAAGACTCGTGGCTTTTGGTGGATGCTTGTAACTCTAACCCGTTCTTCCTCAACGCTCCTCTGACGAGTATCTGCTCATTCCTCGTGGCAGCTGCACATATTTCTAAACCTCCTGAAGTACAGATCCACACTTCCACACAGTCTTCTTCTCTTATTCAAAGTCTGTTGTTCAGTTCTGGACGTCATACTTTCTAAAACGTAGAGTTGGAAAAGAAGTTCAATGTCTCTCTCCTGTCTGTGGGAAGGCGATGAGCTTAGCTTAGCGTCTGTAATGTGAATGTAAAAAAAAAGTTATTGGGGAACTGTTTTTTGTTGAGCAACAGCATATCCATCCGCCCTGTTGCATCAATGTAGGTTGTATGTACGTGCTGTGTCAATATTATTTGAAAGGTAATATCCCCTTAAAGTTTAAAATGACTCTGACATCAAAACTGGGGTTAATCTGGTAACACTGAACAAGTAACAGAAGTCACTTTAAATTAAGGATGTTTTAAAAACCCTTAAAGTATGCAGGAAATTCATTAAGAACACCATCCATGCCTAAACACTTAATTATTACAAATAATTATTGAGATATTACCAAATATTTTAAGTTAGTCTTTAGCTAAAGGTAAACATCTCTTTAATTTTTACTTCACGAACCCTTAAATTGACCCTGAAATAATTAAGATACTCTTATTGGGTTCTCTGCACAATTTAAGAAGTTATGTTGTATTGTAATATGGCTCGTTAATGGATATTCTGCATAGTTTAAGAGGTAAAATCCCCTAAAAATTTAAATTGACCCAAAGCTCAAAAATGGGCTCAACAATGTAACATTTAACAAGTAACAAAAGCCTCTTTAAATTAAAGTTTTTTTTAAACCCTTAAAACGTATTTATAACACATTACACACTTAAACACTTTAATAATTATTAAGGGATTTACCAAATATTTTAAAGTTTAACCAAAGGTAAACATCTCTTTATATTTTTATTTTACAAACCCTTAAATTGACCTGTTACCAATTAGGGTACTTTTATTGAGCTCTCTGCACAGTTTAAGGGGTTATGTTGTATTATAATACAGCCTATAAACTGATATTCTGCACAGTTTGAGTGGTAAAATCTCCTTAAAATTTAAACTGACCTCAACCTCACAACTGGGCTCAAGACAGTAACATTGAACAAGTAACAAAAGTCACTTTTAATTCAAGTTTTTTTTTTTAAACCATTAATAACACATTATACACTTAAAAACACTCTTGACTTAAAGTGACTTTTGTTATTTGTTCAATGTTACAGGTCTATTCAAATTTTAAGGGAATTTTACCTGTTAAACTGTGGAGAATAATCATGTGTAGGCCATTTTACGATACTTTATAATCCCTTAAACTGCGCAGAGCACCCATACATGTATCTGAATTGTTAAAGTGTCAATGTAAGGGTTTGTGAGGTAAAATTTAAGGGGTTTGGTTTCATAATGACAGTTGAACACTCAAAAACTAATGTTAAACCTTCGTTACAGATTAATTTAGATTATTTGGCTAATCTCTTAATATTTATTTAAGTGTTAAGGTGTATATTGTCTTATTAATGGGTTTTCCACGGTTTTAAGGGTTAACAAAATCCCTGACTGAAAGTGACTTTTTTTTACTTGTTCAATGTTTCAGCATTAAACCCAGTTTTGAGGTTGAGGTCAATTTAAATTTTAAGGGGATATTACAAACAATACTGACACTTTTTATTAAGTTTAAGGGGATTTTACCCCTTAAACTGTGCAGAATATTCGTTTACGCATTCTTCTCCACAGATTGGGTCCTGCTACCACTATTATTTTCAGTCAGAAAAGTGACATCTGGATTAACGACAGCAGTGTTGCATTTAATGTGAGTTATGTTGCTCATGTTTTATGAAGAAGAAGAATCAAAGTGATATCACTTCGACACAAAAACGTGGGGAAAGACGGCTGAAAAACACCAGTTAACATTTAAATGGTTCGTGTGTGCATCATCCATTTTTACAAAACCAGTATCTGCTTATTGAAACTACTCAAAGCATTGTTCAGCTCAACAGGAAGTGTTAAATACCACTTCTTCTTTTTCTTCTTCATAAAATATAAGCAGCACAACTCTCAGCACCATATTCACCTTAAATGTAACATGGCTTTCGTTAATCCAGATGCGACTTATCTGACAGAAGACAGCGGTAAGAGTTCCCAGTCTGGGAAGAAGAATGCGTTTCTGTTATAGATGGTTCAAAATGGCCACAGAGGTTGTGGTGAGAGGGGTCAAAGGTCATGAGAGAGCAGGGTTAGGACTGGACATGAGGATATTTTGGACCCAATTGGACTGTTTTAGGCAAAAGAAAAATCTTTATATACTATTGTATGTTTCTAAGATACTCTAAAAACCATAAAGAGTTTGGTTGATGGATGCTCAATGTTTGAACTTGTTACCTCTAAAATCTTTGCTGAAATGTGTCCCCGGGAATCATAAACTCTTTCATGGACGTTTATCTCGAGGTACAAAGAACAAATTTAACTCTTCAGTCATTAAGTCCGACACAAAAGCAGCACGTAGAGGCGGGTATGACGGACGCTCATACTGAGCCGCTGAGTCGCAGAGCCAGGAGTAAAGAGGAAGGTCAGAGTATCATCTTCCCTCTGAAGGCTGGCTGAGGTGGAGGAGGGGAGTGTCGGCTTCAGCTGTCTGTCTGCTGGCACGCCGCCCTCCACCCTCTCCACCCTCCGCCTCGTCCAACACTGCACCGGCTTACTTTGTCTTTGTACTCTCCAGCTAGAAACTCCTGGAAGTTACAACAAAGACATAAAACACATTTAGATAGATTAGTTGGCATTTAGCAGATTTAAGCTTCAGATTATGTTTCTTAAAAACGTGACTGAGTTATTTAAATTGACATAATACAAGACTGAAAAACACTGTTGTCTCAATAAGTAAAATAACAAAGCAACACGCTCCTCTTCTCCTCCTCTGCCCTCTTTACAAACTGCAGCGCCAAACTGCATTTTTCTTTAATTTAATCATCCGGTCTCACTCTGAAGTCGTCGCTTGGCAGAAACCAATGCAATAAAGGTGTCCTTTAGTGACGGCATGACATGTGGCCGGTTGCCGTTCTAGTTTAACGGCGCTCAGCAGCGTCAGGGGGAAACGCCTCTACCTCCCTCCAGACCAACACATTCTCACTCTGACCTCGTCACATACTGACGCTTGGTCATGGACTTTCCACGTCTATATACGATGTCATTTTTTTTTATTACCCAGATTACTCTCAGAATTATGAGAAAAGTTAGAGATAGCAATCTCTGAACTATAAGAATGTTTTCCTGGAAAAAAAAGGAGTTTATCTCAAAATTCTGAAGGAAGTCATCATGAAAAAAAAAATCTACTCATCTTCCTAAATTAATAATAATCTCATAAATTCTCTTTTTTCTGAATCACAAAGATTATAATGTCAGAATACTCGTGTTTTTTTTTAGTTCATGACATAATAATCATGTAAATTCTTGTTTTCAGTTTGTTTGCTTGTAACGAGCTCTTGTTTTCCTAAATTAATACATGATACAATAATCTCGTCAGCTCTCACTTTTCTAAGACAAAGACATTACTGTTACGACGAGGGGTTTGCAGTTTTAGCCAAACACGTCTAAATGCCAAAATGTTTTTAGCTCTTCTGAAGTGCGTGTTTGAGTCCCAACCAAAAAACCTGTTGGTGAGTCAAGAAAGAAAAAGAGCTCTTGAGAGACAAATCACCTGAGCGTTCACGTCTGAAGTCTGAAGCATAAATGAAACTTCCATATTTCTGTTCCATGAGAGGTTCTTAGTACAACGACTTCTCGTATTTCACTGTAAGTAATAATCTGATTCAGACCAGCTGACACCGTGGTTGTCATAGTGATGTAATGTCACCCGCTCATGAACCGCTCAGCTGTGCCGCAGGGCATGCTGGGAGAATTCCCCTCTGTGGAATCCGGATGAGTGCGGTGACGGAGGGGGGAGGTGGTGCCCTTTAGAGAGCAGCCGGAGACCCGGAGTGGTGCTGGGAGTCAGAGAGTGACGACCCCACGACACCAACCTCCCACCTCGACACCCAAAGGAGCCTGAACTCACCTCCTGAGGCCACTTTTCTTTCCCAGATCATCCCTAAGTCAGTGTTTGTTGGACCCCTCACGCCAACTTTCATCCTTGTCCCGCCAGGTTTCCCCCTGACGCCACTGGGCGTCGTTACACTCTAATGCCTACAGGCCATGTATCACGCCGACGTTAAAGGACACATTTTTTCATTGGTTCCTGACGCTGCAAGTCACTGCCCAAGTGCTGGATTTCAACAACTTTGAAGTGAGACTAGGCTTGATTAAATTGGATAAGTTGGAATACCTTAAATAAAATGATTTGACCACTTATTATCACCACAATTTCTGAATAGATATTAAGTTGGTTCGACTAGTGGTCAAAGCATGTTGGTTGTACTCAACTAATGAAGTTTGTCAGAATATGAAAGACTTGTAGGATCTACTCAATAATGGGCGAAGTTGGCACCACTGAATAAGATGGAAATTGTTACCCTATTTTTTAAAGATGAACCAGTGGATTATTATTTGGAGTGCATATTGTAATAACAGGAAAATTTTCATTTATTTATTAAAATATTATTTCACGTTATAACAAGATAAATAAGTGTACTGTTATAACAAGAAGTTTCTTTTTTTTTTCCATAAGAAAAGTTTTTACTTTTTACTTTTTTGGTTGTTATAACATGAAATTATGTCATGAAAACATTTTTTTAAAAACTTGTAAAAACATGAAAATATGTTGTTAAAAAATGAAATTATGTCATAAAAACATTTTTAAAAAAAACTTGTAAAAACATGAAATTATATTGTAAAAATAATTTTTTAAAAATTGTAAAAACATGAACATATCTCTTTGTACCTCACATTATTACCTGATACTGATTATTCTTTTCTTTTTTTTTCGTGGCATGGCATCAATATGCTCCTATCGTGGGCATTAAAATGAACAAAATTCACATTTATAGACCAAAAGCAAAAAAATAAATGAATAAAAATCATATCAAAATAAGAATAAAATGCATTTTTAAATATTACATATAATGGGTTTTTATCTCTCAGAAATAAGATTGATTCATAACTGGGAGCTGCTTTATTAACAGATAATTAATGACAATATACTAAAACACAGCTGTAATAATATAAAATATGTCTTTATATGTTAATAAATACTGACATTAATAAACACTTCCTTATATCTAAAATTATTATTATTATTATTTGATCTTATAGATAAAGGGTTATATAGAGTGAAGCAGTCGGCCGTGATGACTGAATAAACACTGAGAAATAAAGTTCTTGTGACTTTCTACGATCAGTAATCTGAATCTAAAGTCATCAAACCTCATTGTTAGCCTGCACACCTGTCCCCCCCTCCCTCTGAGGACTCCCAGCATGCCTCACAGCTGGGGGCGGGGCTCAGTCTGTGTGTGTGTGTGTGGGGGGGGGGGGGGGGGTATCTATGTATAGCCCTGCTGCGTCTCCTCTTAATACCCCACAAACTGCCTGTGTGTGAGCTGCGGGTTTATTTTTGGGGGGTTGAAACTGAACACCGACGGGTGGTGAACAGCAGTGAACGCACACTCACACACACTCACACACACATACACACACAATTACAGTGGTGAACTTCAGTATGTCCCATTTCACCTACACTGTAAGTAATACATCACAGTCGCGTGATCTTTCCGGACTTTATGGGAATCACCTGAATGCACCATGATGCATTATAATGGTGCACGATGAGCCGACTGACACCGAGGCCTGAAAGGATCCACCAGTTGTGTCGTCCAAATATAGGACGGGATTTTAATAGATTCCACTGATTTCCCCCGGTAAAGGGGTTTTTTTGGGGAGTTTTTCCTTATCCGCTGTGAGGGTCTAAAGGACAGAGGGATGTCGTATGCTGTAAAGCCCTGTGAGGCAAATTGTATTTGTGATATTGGGCTTTATAAATAAAATTGATTGATTGATTGATTGAATTGATTAAAATATCTTTAACAAAGGTCTTGAATTTTCTATTTAAACTCAATAAATGATAGAAATAAAATTATTTCATTTTTGTTTTACAAAGTAATTGTTGTAAAACTTGTTAGAGAGGGTTCATACGTTTGTGAGAAGGGTGGTTGGGAGCTGTAGTTGGTGTAGCATAGCCTTTAGCTTAGCTTTTAGCTTGGATCAGCTACATTTCAGTCAGAATCAGGATGAAACAGCTCTTTGTGCCTCGCTGCGATGTTACCCTTATTAAAGCTCGTCCATCCTGTTGTAAAGGGATCATACGTTTGCAAGGAGGATGGTTGGGAGCTGTAGTTTTTGTGGCATAGCCTTTAGCTCAGCTTTTAGCTTGACAGCTTAGTTTGCATGCTTCAGGATCAAATTGCAACTTTTCGGTGTGCCTCACTGCAATGCTTCCTGCGGTATTAGCTCTTCCATCTTGTTGGAAAGGTTTTGTAGAAGGATAGTTGGGAGCTGTAGTTTGTGTGACGTAGCCTTTAGCTTAGCTTTTAGCTTGGTTCAGCCTTGTCTCAGTTAGAATCAGGATCAAACTGCTCTTTGTGGCTCGCTGCGATGCTACTCTCAGTATCAGCTCATCCATCGTGTTGGAAAGGGATCGTACGTTTGCGAGAGGGGTAGTCAGGAGCAGCTGTTTGTGTGGCGTAGCCTTTAGCTTAGCATTTAGCCCTGCTCGCTTCTTCTGCTTTGAGTTAGCGTCACAGTCCAAAACACGCAGTCGTAAAAAAACAACACAGACCGTAACAAAGAGACGCTAACAACAATGCCACTTGGAAACACTGTATTGTGTATCAGGTCTTAGTGTCCTTTACCTGTCTTTTCCTTTAACCACGTGACGACCCCTCAGATTTATCTGGTGACCCTTTGGAAGGGCCGGACCCCGAGGTTGGGAACCACTGGACTAAACTAGCTAACTGTAAATAAAGTAACTAGCTCCACCTTGAACAGCTGCAACACTAACATGCTGCTCTCACACTGATGCTTCAGGATTAAACATCTAAAAGTGTCACTGAGAATCAGATATCAGTCACAGGAGACATTTTACTGCACAACACATACTTTACTTTTAATACTTTAAGTACATTTAGCTGATAATGTTTGTAATGAAGGACTGGGCGGTGTAAACAGGCTCTGGTTGATATGAAGTGTGAGTGTGTGGACGCTCTGTGAGCAGGTGTGTGTTGCAGCAGAGGGGAAGTCCCCGTCGCCGTGTTGATCGTGGTTTGTGTATCCGTCACAGGATTAGGGCAGCAGGTGGTGCTGATGGTGGTGGCGGCGGTGGAGGCTCAGATTAGCCGGTGACCTTGTCCAGTGAACAGCAAGAAACAAACGTCTTGATTTCTTCTCTTTCTCTAATCCCTGCTTCACCTCATCCAACACCAGCTGACATTTATCTGGGAACAGAGATACAGACACAGTTAATAAAGATAAATAATAATTCATATAGTTAAAATATCATGTGGATCTGATACCAAAAACACAACTACTACAAACTGTTACTGTCTTATATTATAATATTAATTTGTTTTTTATTATTTAATATGCAACTGAGGAAATTATCAGACCAGTAAAAGAAATATCTGATGTAACTTTTCCTCAGAAAATCTAAATAAAACTAGAAATTGCCAACGGTAAAATGTGCTCAATATATAATTTTCCAAAAAGAGTAAAAAATTAAATAAAAGGCTGATATAAAACAATGATATAATAATAATATATACGAAAAAATTAAATATAATAAAAGTTAATAAAGTTTTTAACAAACAACATATTTAAAAGTAAATGTTTAAAGATATAAATAAAATCTAAAATCTAAAAAAGAAAAAAAAGAAATGACAAAGGAAAGTTAAAAATTAAAACAAATACATAAAATAACAATAAATAAACATTTAATAACAAACAAGTTAATGAAAAACATTATAAAATAAGTATTTTTAAATAAAATTAAAATAATCTTGAAATATAGAAAAGTGTAAGATGTAAAAATAAATTTAATGAAAAAAGAGACAAATATCAAAATAAATTTAAAAAATAAATAAATTAAAACGATGTAAACATATCGAATAAAATAATAAAAAATAAAGGGAAGGTTAAAAAAGGAAACAGTTACATAAAATAATAATATATAAACATGAAAAATTAAAATAAAACAAACATATATTAAAAAATAAATTTTTAAAAATACATTTATGATAATCTAAAATTTAGACAGGTTTATGATGGAAAAATAAAAATAATAATATATAAAAAAGAGACAAATATGAAAAATAATAAGGGAAGGTAAAACATAACATAATATTAAATAAACACATAATAAGAACCAATTAAAATAAAAACACATTAAATAAAATATATATAATGAAAACACATTTGAAAATAAATATTTAAAAATAAATATAAAATAATCTAAAAAATATAGAAAAATATGAAATGTTAAATAAATATAATAAAATAATCTTAAAAAAGAGACAAATGTGAAACATTTATATTATAAATCATATAGAAATATAAAACAAAATAAAAGAATAATACATTATTACAATAATACATGCATTAAACTACAAAATGTTAAAATCTGAAAATATATTTTTACAGATCTCCATCTTTTATCAGTAGCTTCCTGTCACTGCAGTCACATCAAATATTAGCTAATCATCAAATGCATCTTCATCAAGCTTAAAACAGGACTGATTATCAGGAACACACCACACAGGTGATTTTAATCATTTCAGCTCCTCAGGGCCGTGTGGTTGCTGTCACTCTGTGTTCAGTCTCTACTCTACAGTTAGATCTGCTGTGGGACACCATCGATTACCTTTAACATGAATGGCATGCTGTGATGTGGAGTTCAGGTGCTATGTGAGGCAGCAGGTATGATGTTGGATCCTGTTATGATGCAGAGGATGTTTTCACTCATCATTAGTTTTATTGTAATTTTTTGCAGTCGGTAATGGAGCATTGAGCCTCTGAGCTGCAGAATCATCCTGTACTGACAGAATTTCTTGGGACTGATTGTTATGTATGTAAACATGTTTATTTCTGCTGTAAAGTTGGACACTGCAGAATGGGGGCCTAATGGGACTGACTCGTTCTTGCAGCCAGCCTCGATTGGTCATTAGAGGAACTCCAGCTTTTTGGCACATTTCATTTTTTGCTGCTTGTACACGATGCAATTTGCGGTCAGCAAAGACGAACCCGCCCTGCTCCCTCTCTGATTGGCTGGTATTCGTTGCCTTTGTTGGTTGGATTGGTTCGGCTTAGGAAAGTCATGTCATGTCAGGGTAAGCCTTCACCATCCTGGGAAATGCAAACAAATCCAAAAATCTGTAAGCTGAAACATTTTCGTCAGCAGGATTTACATTCTCTGATTGTCACAAAGGAACAAGTGCTGATCTTTGTGTTGGTGTCCTGATATTTCTCTTGTCATGTAAGATCATTTGACATGTGTCATGAGGTCACTGAGGCTTTGACCTTTGACCTCCATATGCCCGTTTTAAAGACAAGATGCCTCTCTTGTGCCTTACAAAAAAGTATTTCTGGTGATTGTGAACACAACTGAAAGCCTCAGACTGGACCAGTGTTTCTCTAATCTGAATCACACACACAGCTGGTAGATGTGGCGGAGACGCCTGGCTTTGACAGGCGGCCTGAAAATAGCCCGATACATGCCTCCAGTTATAGATCTGAATAAAGCACTGTGAATGAAATGAAGCTACACAGACAAATATATTGATTGATTAATATACTGACTGTGTGTCGTCTCCTCTACAGGTCCTGCAGAAGCTCGGCAAAGCAGATGAGACCCGAGACGCCGCCTTTGAGGAGATGGTGGCCAACTTCAACAAGCAGATGGTGAGGAGACATTTTCCTCCTCTTTGTAGTCGTGATTTGATTCTTTAAAAGCCCAGTTTTACTCCAAGCACATGAAGAAATCCCCTGACATGCAAAGGAATTTCTGCTTTTTTTTAAGAGAGCTGACTGGTCAAAAATAAGTTGTATTTTACTCCCTTTGTCGAGATATTTAAAGGAACAGTGTGTAAGATTTACAAGGATTTAACGGCATCCAGTGGTGAGAGTTGCAGATTGCAACCAGCTCCCGGTTAGAATCCTTCATTGCTCATTGTTCAGGAGCTTTTTACCAGGAGCCGAATTATCCACAGAGGTCTCTTCCTCTCCAGAACTAACAAACCAGCTGGACATCAATACGTCAGAAAGACGTTGGACCTATGTTTGACAGGCGTTAAATTTTATTTGGAATAAAAATTGAGTTGATGATGGCGTGAGAAGTTTGAAAGACGATTGGATTTTGGTTTCTTTACAACACAGCATTAAACCAACAAAATATGAACGTCATGTGTTGTCAGTATTCTACATCAAATTGAAATTCGGCGCCATTCTGACATTGAATTTTGTTCACCCGACTTGACAACCTATATTCAAGCCAATATCAACATTCAAAGACATTGGTGGTCAGCTGGGATGGACCAGATCACACACTGGACCTTTAAGACTCCACTCAGCTCAAATGACGTTCTAGTTTTCAGACTTTGTTTTCTACTTCGTCATGTTTTCTTACCGGCTGTGTTTGTTTCTTCAGACAGAAGGCACCAAACTGCAGAAAGACCTGAAAGCCTACCTGGTAGCGGTGAAAAGTGAGTGTGATCGTAACTGGATGCTTCAACACCCGACCATGATCGAACATTATAAATAAATTACAGCAGCCTCTTGCACCAGTTTCTGTTTTACTGTACTTTTAACTGTGACACAAAGAGGCTCGACAGGGAGGCAGATGTGACTGTGGCTGATCCTCTCGTATGTAATGGTGCGTTTGTGTTTCAGCGATGCACGACGCGTCTCGGCGGCTTCAGGACTGTCTCGCTGACATGTATGAACCTGAGTGGTTTGGCAAAGAGGAGATGGACTCGTTGACAGAGGTGAGACCAGCAAACACTTGGGTACTGTAAAATAAGTGATCATTGACATCAACACATTTTTCTCTTCTAACATCCAAGGTCAAGGTCACTGTGATCTTGCATCTGTCTCATTCTTGTGAACTCAGTGACTCAAGAATTCTTGAGGGAATTTCTTCACATGTGGCACAAACGTCCACCTGGAGTCAATGATGACACAATTAGAATTTGGTGGTCAAAGGTCAAGGTCACTGTGACCTCATCAGTCACATGAACATGATATATATAGGTATATCAAGTTTGGGTCAGGAGGACATTTATAACTTTTTTCTTTACATAATTAAATTTGAAACATCAGGTTCCTCTCCAAGTTTATCAGCCACCCAAAATGATTTAAAGTCCATGATTCACTTCCCTGCCTCCTTCTTTCTGTCCTTTCCTTCCTTTCCTACCTGCTAACAACTGTCTTTTTCTCAACTGCATGCCTCTCTCCTTTCGCCCTGAAGGAGATGATAGAGAAGGAGATGGACAATAACTTGGAGGTAAAAGGCAGATCAGCGCCCAGTGTTTCCCACAGCGTCGGTTATTCTGGTTTCCAGTCTGGCCTCATGTGGGAAACACTGGTTTGAGGCTGCGGTAGAGGAAGTAGTGGCTGGTTCTAGACCAGACCAGTTGGCTGTGGACCATTTCTTTGCTATGGTAACAGCTTTGGTCCCTGTTTACTTCCTGTCAGCTACCAAGGAAACAAAGTGGGGACCCATTTAGAATTTTCCTGTTATAGAAACGTGATATCAGATTGTTTTATACTGATTGATCAGCTGATTATTGAGCACAATTTCGAGGTAATTTCCATAAGTAAATTTATTTTATGATACTTTCTCCCTGTATTCCACTATATCTCAGATACAAATATCGTACTTTATACTCCACTACATCTGTTTTAAAGGTCCAGTGTGTGGGAATTAAGGGGATATATTGGCAGAAATTGAATACAACAAATTTGTTTTCTTTAGTGTATAATCACCTGAAAATAAGAATCTGTGTGTTACGTTTATATCCACAAAGGGAGCAGGTCCTCGTCTACAGAGATCACCATGTTGCACCAACAAAAACTTTACAAAAGCAGCCCCCAATGCTGCTTTCACCTACATGTACCAAACTTGGTGGGCACATGTAACATCCCAAGACGTACAAAAGCCATGCCCTAAACCCAACAGCGAGACAGCCATTTTGAAATTACTGTGCAATTTTGGTGCTTTTTTTTTTTGCCATTTCCAGAAGTCGTACTTTAACAAACTCCTCCTACAGATTACATCCGATTGACTTTAAATTTTGCCTGTACCATCTTTAGACCTTGGAAATCAAAAGTTGCTTAAAGCTTAAGTTTTCGTCCAACGGTGTGACTATGGCGAGCCATCAAAGTTCCATGTGTCGCCACCAAACAGGAAGTGGATTGTAACATCATACATGCTCCAGTCTGCTCCAAATTTCACTTGTTTCATGAGGCTCGAGGCCCAAAGCCAACTACATACACATAACATGTCATGGTGATTGCGCCACCAATTTGCAACAGGAAGTAAGACTTGTCAACAACAATTATCCTTTGATTTGCCTCAAATTTACACGGTGTAGTCTACGATTGATTTACAGCAACATGACAAATAATAAGATTGTTTTAAATTTTTTGGTCAACTTATAAAAGAGACATAGAATAAAGTGATTTTGATAAATTATCACTGTTTTAAGCTTAGATTTGGTTTTGTTTTTTTCTGACAGACGCTTATGTCACACGTGATGTGTCCAAGGACTGTCGGAAATTTGAAAATCCAACGATAATTTCTGTTTTTACAGTTTCTGGCTGTGATAAATGATGAAATTGTGGCTTTTTTTGTTTCATAGTTACAGTATACAGCCATTTAAAGTTGTAAGCCCCTCTTCTAACTGGTAGAAGTTTCAGCTGGTTGCAATTTCCAGTCCTCGCCACTAGATGCCACTAAATCCCTCTAAATCTTATACGCTGGACGATCTTTGATTTTAGTGAGAACATTTGTATTTTTATGAAGAGTTAATGATGATGTAACTCTGTTTGTGTTTCAGGACACAGACACTCTGTGGTTAGACTACCACCAGAACCTCACAGACAAATCTTTGACCACTCTGGACTCGTACCTGGCTCAGTTTCCTGATATCAAGGTGTGTATGTTTTTTGTTTGTTTGTTTTGTTGGATTCCATTTCCACAAACAATATTTGCTCAGTTTCTTATTATAACAAGATATTTGTCTTCTCCTTTAACAACAAAATGAGTTTCAGCAAATTCCTGTGAGATGGTGAGAAATCCTAGACACATAAAATTTCTACCAATCATTGAAAGTTGTGTGTAAATGCTGCTCAAGGAATATCAGCCCAATCAGCCTGATGGGGGCGCTATCATTAAAGGTCAGCTTTGAACACATAAAACTCCAACACTGTAAGCTGGATTGGTTTGAAATTCGACACACGTCCAGCTGAATGTGCTCTAAAAAAAACACCCGAGATCCATCAGTCGCCTGATAAATTTTCTGCCATTATGAACTTCTCGAAAACCAAATTGTCTGGCATTTCATCTTGAACTGTAGGTCCTATTCATACCAAATTTTGTGTGCATGATCATTGGACTAAGCTTAACAAAAGCTATCAAAACCTTGTTAATATCTCGTTGTCTTTTGAAGATATTAACCAATTAACTTTAGAGGGGGCGTGGCTTAACTGACTAATAGACCTAACTCCATAATCATTGTTTGCCACAAATGCAAAAACAATAAACAAAAAGAAAATTGTTTTCCAAGTGGAAATTGTTTGTCCAGTCATTACAAAACTTGTCAGATATGTTAAATAATAGTGCTGAAGCAAGTATTTAAAATACTTTTGAAATCTGTCAGTAGGGGGTGCCACAATGAGCACGGCCCGTCAGAGATTTGGACTCAAAATAAAGAATTCCTGATTTTAAATAAATAACGGCAATAACCCGAACTCGTCTCTCCCGCAGGCTCGTATAGCGAAACGCGACAGGAAGATGGTGGACTTCGACAGCGCCCGGCATCACTTCAGCTCCTTACAGAAAGGAAAGAAGAAGGACGAAGCCAAGATCGCCAAGGTAACCAACAGTGTGTGAGGGTTGATGAATTTTGGTATGTGTCAGCAGTGTGTGTGTGTGTGTTTGTGTGTGTGTGTGTGTGTGTGTGTGTGTGTGTGTTTGAGCGTGTTCTGCTGCTTAAAATTTAAAGGAAGAGGTTTTGACTTAAGGTGGTGTGAGTTAGTCGTTGCACGGATGATTCATACCACCTTAAATCTACTGTGCCACTTTAATTCATGAGCTAATTAACCGTTGTTGTATCATTAACACTGGCTCTTATTTACTGAATGCCAATTAACATGTTTGCGTTTGTCTTGAATTGTTTGCTTTTCTTCTTTCTCTATCTTCTCTTTCTCCATCTTTCTCCCCTCCTCTTCCTCCTCCTCCTCCTCCTCCTCCTCTCTCTTGCATGGTGTGTGTTGGTTAGCCAGCAGCCCTGTTGGAGATGGCGGCTCCCAGCTGGGCTCAGGGTTTGATATCAGCTCACCAGGTGGCTCAGACTAACCTCTCCTACAACCAGGTGAAACTCTGGTTCATCACTGACTCCCCCCCTCCTCACCCCAAATCTGTTAGTGCGGTCCTCCACAGGCTCTCTGCACATGATCATCGCTGTGAGTTTATTGTCTCGTGAAGGAGATGACAAATGAGTTTTCAGGTTACATTAGTGAGTGCTGCCAGATTGTAAAGTTTTCCCTCCACTATGGCTGGACTATTGGTCCAAACCATACTGTGTAGATTAATGTACTGAGACCCTGTGATGTCCCTCATTGTGGACTCCTGTTTGGAAAATATCAATAAAATGTCCAACAAATATTGATAAAATATCTGAAAAGATATTTTTTAAAATGTCCGAAAAATATTAATAACGTGTCCGAAAAAAATAAATAAAATGTCAGAAAATAATTTTGAAAAATGTCTGACAAATATTAATAACATTTCTGAAAAAAATATTAATAAAATTTCCAACAAAATAAGAAGATATTGATAAAATGTCCAACAAATATTATTAAAATTTCAGAAAAATGTTAATAAATTGTCTGAAAAAAAATTCTTTAAATATGTCCCAAAAATAGTCATAAAATGTCCGACAAGACAAATATGAATAAAATGTCTGGAAAAAGGGGCTTCTGTGGCTTAGTGGTAGAGCAGGCGTCCCATGTACAAGGCTGTTGCTGCTGTTCGAATCCAGCCTGTGGCCCTTTGCTGCATGTCATCCCCCCTCTCTCTCCCCTTCAAGCTTACCTGTCCTGTCCATTAAAGGCAAAATGGCAAAATGGCAAAAAAAAAAAGTTTCAAAAAAAATATTAATAAAATGTCCGACAAATATTGATAAAATGTCAAAAAATAAAAATAAAATGGCCCAAAAATTGAATAAAATGTCAGAATTCTTTTTTATAAAATATCTTAAAAAATGTTAATATGATTTCTGAAAAATATCAATAAAAGGTCGTAAAAACAACCTGATGCAATGTTTGAAAATATTAATAAAACTTCCAGTTTAACACTCTAACTTCAATGGGGATAAAATTATTTAATATTGCTCCTCTAGACTTTCACAATCTTATCAGACCAAATGGATTGAGTGCTCATAGTGAAACAAGTCCTTTTGCAGGAGTTGTAATGCTGAAAAAAATATTTACTAATATAAATTTCTTTTTTACAATGTAAGTCAATGGGAAAAAGTCTTTTTGGCACAATGGCATATTGTGACGGACCTGGAAGTTGTAATTCCACAGTTCCATGTCAGATTGGCTTCAGAGCTCAGCGCACTTCATGGAGCGGGACACAAACACACTTAAGGCTAATTTATGGTTTGGTGTGAAACACTTCTGAAAAGTGGCGTTCAACCGTATTTCAAAGAGCGGCGTGACTTTTCAAATTTATACTTTGGCAGTTTTTAAATGTTTGGATAGTGTTCTGCATTTTTTCATGGTCAGAGTCTGTTTCTGTTGTGTTTAATGTATTAACTATATTTTTTCTTACTGACAGCTCGCAGTCTGTCTATGAGCAGTAGATTCCCCTCACTCACTGCTGTGGGCTGGAAAATAAAATCAATGATTCAATAGCCTTTTTTAGATAGGAATTGTGCATATTTGCTCAATCAGTCTTTTTTCAGCATTGGCAGTATAAAAACAAAATCGGGGAGTGCAGCAAAATGCCGCCTACCTACTTTTCTTTATAGTAATAGTAATAATAACAAAAACAAGACAAGAGTAACCCGATGACATCACATGTTGTGAAAGACGATTGGTCTGGACTATCGAGTATCACTATCAGTGTCACGTCTGTCGGCCAAGTCACAGCAACATTTTATGACTCCACAGCCGCCTGATCTGACACAGTGACTGCCGGGATCCCCAAAACCAAAACAGGGTTACCGTCATGATGACCGTGTGTAGAGAGCCTCACGCTAATTTGATCCCCGATCCAAACTATTGTTTACGTTGTTTTTGTGTCACAGAAACATCTGTTATTTACTCTCCATCATTGTTCAGACTTGTGCGTAGTTATGAAACCCTGTATGTGTTGTATGTGCATGAAGGTGTGCTCACGAAAAACTGTCTTCTTAAACAGTTTGTATCACACACACACACACAGAGCTCAGATGTATTCTTATTGTGTGTGTGTGTGTAGGCGGAGGAGGAGCTGGGCCGAGCTCAGAAGATTTTCGAGGAGCTGAACGTGGAGCTACAAGACGAGCTTCCAACACTGTGGGACAAGTGAGACCTGTTTTATTCTTCTTCTGTAAAATCTCTAATGATGCTACAGTCCAAATGTTTAAACATGTCTGTGTGTGCGCAGTCGTGTTGGCGTCTATGTTAACACATTCCAGGGCATGGCACGTCATCAGGAGAAGTTCCACGGGGAAATGAGCAAGGTGAGTCAAACTGTCAGTCAAACTGCGATGGATTAAACCAACGATCGGTTGATGTATTGATCGTCTGTCTCTCCTGCGTGTGTCTCTTCAGCTCAGCCAAAACCTGAACGACATCATGACCAAACTGGAAGAGCAGCGGGAGCTGAAGTAAGTCAAGTTTTCAGTCGCTTTAGATTTAAAAAGGTTTAACGACATGAAATGAGAGTAATGTCCCTCACACTGCCCCCTACCACAGAAAAGGTGGTACTGCAGCAGCAAAGACAGAAGACGGTGCCAAGAGGTAAAACCTGCCGCACACGAGACAAGCATGTGACGCTTTGCTCCGTTTTTATCTGAACGATAACTGTTTGTTTTTGGCTACAAAGGAATGGAACACTAATCATTTAAATCTGAAGCTAGCGCAAAATACGTTTTTACAACCTCGGATTTGTTTGTGTTTCGGGACCACTGCGAGGAATGTTATGTTATGAGTGGTAATGTTACACGAAGAAGGAAGCAGAAATAAAGTCGTGTTTCAAGAATAAAATCATAGTTTTATGACAAAAATGTCACAATATTATTGCTATTCATTCATTTGGTTGCTTTTGTAGCCGTAGCTGGAGGCATTTTGTTTTCAGGTTTCCATACGCCCGTCCCATTCTTGTGAACGTGATATCTCAAGAATGCTTTGAAAGAATTGGTCAAATTGGGCACAAACATTCATGTGGGCTCAATTTTGGTGTTCAGAGGTCAAGATCACTGTGACCTTGCGTCCATCTCATTCTTGTGAACATATCTTGAAAACCATTTTAATGAATTTCTTCAAATTTGGCACAAACGTCCACTTTGAGTCAAGAATAAAGTGATTACAGTTTGGTGTTCAATGGTCAAGTTCACTGTGATCTTGCGTTTGTTTTATTCTCATAAAGGTAATATCTCAAGAAAGCCTTGAGTAAATTTTTGGTATTTGGTTTATACGTTCATGTGATGAACTGATTAGAGTTTTCACAGGTCAAGGTCACTGTGACCTTGCATTCAACTCAGTCTCTCCTAAATGTAATATCTCAAGATCATCTTGAAGGAGTGTCTTCAAATTTGGCACAAACATCCACTGTGAGTCAAAGATGAACTGATTCCAATTTGGTGGTCGAAGGTCAACATTGCTCAGATGTTGTCGATCTCATTCATGTGAACGTGGTATCTCAAGAACACCTTGAGGAAATTTGTCAGATCTGGCACAAACATCCACATGAACTCTATAAACTGATTAGAATTCGGTGTTCAAAGGCGTCCAAATTGTCTACAGTGTCATAATTTAATTTAATTTTTGTCTTCTTTTTGCGTTTTGTGTGGACCCCAGGAAGAATTTGTTGCATTCAGTGTTTGACCAAGGTACACTGAGGCTAGTTAGAGGCCATACTCTGATTTAATAGGTTTACAGACTGAGGGACAAAAGAGTTCATCAACATGTTTGATCGAGCTTGTGGGACTCTAAATCTTTGTTGAGAGAGGTGTTGAGAGAAGGCAGAGCAAATCATTTCTGTATCTGCAGCTCCACAGATCTGGGGATTCAAACCTGTAACCTGTTTTGCCTCTAAAACTCTTGTATTTTGTTTATAACATCATGTAGATGTTGTCATGTGCACGTTTTGCTCTGGATATGTGCTGCCTGTGAGTAGATGTTTGTCGCCCTCGTGTGGACGGAGCTGAGAACTGCATGTGTGATGAGTTTGAGATACTAAATCCTCTTTTACTCTCCTCTGCTGCTTTTTTCTCTTCTTCGCTGTCTGTTTTTTCTTTCTCTTGCATTGTCCTTGTTTCACGCTCACATCCACCCTTTTTCCTCTCTCCTACCTCTTGTCTTTTTCTTTCTCTTTCTCTCAGCGAGGAAGCCAACCACAGCGAATCAGCCAGCTCACCACCAAAGGTAACAACAGTCACCAAACAGCACATTTATTCTCAGTTACACAACTAAAACATCATGAGTACAAATATATAAAGATATAAAGAGCTTCAGCTTCGTTGCACAAAGCAGCAAAAGGAACCAAAGAAACCAGGAAGAAAGGCCTCAGTGTGCTTCAAAGGAACTCCTCGTCTGATGTCTCACAGCATCTGTTTCGTGGTTGCAGCATCCAACGATGAAAAACTCAAACAATCACTTTGTGTGTACTAATGTGTCTTTGTCTCCCTCCCTGCTTTTGCATGCGTGCATGTTTGTTGTGTGGTTTTGCTTAAACCCTCCTGGTGGTGCAGAGGCCCGGTCCTCCTCCCAGCCGGCCTCCGCCCCGACTGACGCCGTCTCCGGACCTGAGACAGCAGTGTGTCAGCCCGACGGAGGGCGAGGCCTCAGTGGCCGGCGCTAACACAGACTCAACGACACAGCAGGTCAGACTTATTACTCTACCTCTACATCCTGGTTAAGATCCTGAAATCGTCTGTAGAGGAACAATAATACAAGAACTTCTGTTTGGTCATTATTTGTGCAATTTGGATTGAATTATGATAAGATATTTAACTGTTTTCTATAATATGAACGACTAGGAGAGAGTGGATCTTAAATAAAAGAGGCCCAAGGATGGAGCCTTGAGGGACTCCACACTGTTATCCCAAATCACTTTACTTGTATATTTACTGTTACTGTCATCTGTGAAAGTAGAGCTTATCCATTAGACATATTTTAATACAACTCTAGTTGAGTGTTTATAGAAGTTACAACGTTAATTGAACAAACATGAAACAACATCAGCTGACATCTAAAAAAATGTTGCCATTGTACATTTCTGCAAACCAAGGATATGTTACATTTGTACGTTATTACGGATACGTTGAAACTCTATGTTGAAACTTTATCTTTCAGCAGCACATATCTTTTCAAAGCATTTGGTAATGGTTTGGCTTAATTGCTTTCGTGCCACTATCCCCACTGGAAAAACAGCAACAGGTTGCTCCAAAATACCCATATGTGGCGCCTTAGAAGCTGCAGGAAAAGCAGCGCAGAGTTCCTAAAAACACTTGGGTTTGGGGCCTAAAAAGCTGCGGCGATGGATCCCTTAGAAATACTAACATTTGGGAGGAAAAACAAAACCACGGCTAGCTCCAAAGAGCCTTGGTTGAGGGCTAAAAAGCCAGAGGAAGCACGGTCACAAAAACAGCAACAGGTCCCTAAAAACACCCACATTTGAGGGCTGAAATACCCCAGGAAAAACAGTGGCAGGTAGCTGAAAAAAGTTTGGGGGGGCCTAAAAAGCTGCTGGAAAAACAGTCACAGGTCACAGAAAACACCAACATTTTGTACCCAAAAACAACTGCAGGAAAAACAACTACAGGTCACTGCAAAACACCCACGTTTTACGCCTAAAAAGCTGCTTCGAAAACAGCGACAGTTTTTTTTTTTTTTAAATCACCCACATTTGGTGCCTAGAAACAGGTCAACAGGTCACTAAATTCACCCACATTTGAGGGCTACAAATCCATGAAACAGTGAAAGTTCCTAAAAAACACGTCCATGTTTGAGGACTAAAAAGTTGAAGGAAAAACAGCGACAAGTCGCTAAAAACACCCACATTTGGTGCCCAAAAAAACCTGCTGGAAAAACAGCCATGTGTTCCTAAAAAGCGCCCATGTATGTGGCCTAGATGGCACAGGAAAAACAGCAACAGGTCCCTAAGATGACCCACATTTGAGGGCTTAAGTTCTGCTGGAAAAACAGTGGCAGTTTCGACACAAACACCGATGTTTCAGGGTTAAAAAGCCGTAGGATAAACAGCTCCCAGATGACAAAGACAGTTCGTATACTGCGTCACTTCAGGAACATTGATTGATACGTATGAAACGTACAAATGTAACATATTGGTGGTTTGCAGAAATGAACAACACTGACATTTTTTCTGCCATCTGGCTGCTTTATTGGATTTTAACTGCCATCAAAGTTTCACATTTCCCCAGATTGTGAACCCTCCTAACCTCAGTGTGTGTACGTGTGTGTGTGTGAAGCAGTGTGAGCCCTGGTCAGGGGTGAACCTGCTGGACTGGGATGTGGAGGTTTTACAGCCCGTCACATTTCCAGCCCCCAAGGTGGGTGTGCTTGGTTAGGGTCAGAGTGGGCGGAGCTGAAGTGTTGAAGACTGTTTACATGCAGTTTGAATATCCTGTATTATAAAACTGGGTTAACAACGTGTTTCAAAGCTTCCACTGCAGACTTTATGCTCAGTGTTTCAGGCTGAGAGTTTTGAGACCCCAGAAAGTGCAGTGAAATTGACACTGTTGCTAAATTTAACCATTCTTGGTTGTAAATGGTCTGTAACTCTTTGACGCCTGAATGTTCACTGTTGTTCCTTTCTTTCCGTTCAGACTGCATGTAAACACAGTTTCTGTCGTTCGGGGCTGAAGAGATATTTTACTGAGTGTGTGTGTGTGTGTCTGTGTGCCTGCTTGTCAATTCAGCCTCACTTTGCATGTAAATGTTTTGTTTGATGCTTAGCTGATCAAATGCATATTCAAAAGGACCCTTTCAACCAGGCAGTGTGCAGCTGTTCAGTGCCTTTAATGCATGTAGTTTTGATAATAATTGAATTGTATCTCAAAAGCTGCAAAAAAATTCTTGCAGCATTGGATGCACTTGTGCTACGTTCATGTTTTCAAAGTGAGTGAAGACTTTGACGAAGGCGTCTTGCACACTTTGAGCTCACTGGTTGTTTTGTCTCTTACTGCCCCGCGGAAGGCGCCATCATGGGAGTCATGGGTAAGCACGGGATCCTGTGGTCTTTACGGAGAAACATGCTCTTTTATCTTAGATTTTCTACAATGATCATGTTAATTAAGTCGCCAGAAGAAAATGTTCACATTGTAGGTTACTGCAAGCCAAGACTATGTTACATTCGCACATTTTACAGCCACCAAACGTTTTTTTGGAGCGACCCATCGCTGTGTTTCCACCAGTGCTTCACCTCCTGAGACCCGAACTTTTGTTTCATATGCATTTTTAATTTCACCGAGCTGTTTGGGATCAGTAGGACCTGATAAATATAAAACCTGAATATTATCAATGATGATAAAGTCCCAATGTCCTCATACAGTCTGGTCTCACTCCGAAGTCATTGAAATCTGGTGCCTGGGCAGCAGGAAACCAACGAAAAAAGGCATCCTTTAATGCCGGTTGCCTTTAGGGGGAAACACGGTGAGACAGAGATGAAAGTGTGGTGGTGGTTGGGTCCAACAAAGCATGACTTTCATCCGAGAGAGCGGTGTTCACGTCCCGTAAGATTGTAAAGCCAAACCCTGTTCTTTTCCCCTAAACCCAACCACGCGTTTGTTGTTGAAGGGGAAAAAAACTCAACTGCGGTCATACCGATGAAGTGCTTTTATTTTGAAAGAGATGCAATGCAAAGTTGTCAACATGTAACATATCGGCGGTTTGCAGAAACGTACAACACCAGCATCTTTCTGGAGATTGGGTTTAAGGCAAAGCGGAGGAAGATAACTCTCCACCTACATCTTTTTTCATCAAAACCTCCCTCCTTTCCTTCGTGATATCCTGCACCACCCCGGGTTGTTACTCTTTCAACCCAATTGCTCCTCTGGCCTCCACCCTCCTCATCCTTCCACCTGCCCTTCCTCTTGCTTCCAAACCCCGCTCCGCAACGCTCCACAACCTGTAGCGAGAACAGACCGCCGCACAGCAGGAGCCACAGCATGATGACGACCAATACCCAGAGGAGGCCCAAGGCGGCTGGGATTACGATGACAGCAACACCCAGAGCTACGCCCAGCCTGGTTGGGACGATGCAGAAACAGCTCAGGAGAGCTGGAGCGATGGAGGTGGAGGTGGTGAAGTCTATGCCACTCAGTCGTACACACAGCCAAACTGGGAAGATGATAGCGCCCAGGTGGAGCAGGGTGGCTGGGGCGATGATGGAGAGGATCAGGTAGAGTTGGGTGGATAGGGAGGTGGTGCAACCTCAGCAGGGGTTTGAAAGGGTCGCAGGTTAAAGCCTGGAAGTCAAGGATCTCTCAAATTCTAGTGAACGTCACAAACCTTCCTCTTGTATCTTTTTTCTTTTCTTTTCTTTGTAGTGCTTCAGACTTTAGACAATAACCATGTCCTTGTCTTTTTGATAATACATGCGGACCTTTTCTGTTTATGCTATGCTACAGAGTGCGGTGACCAATGGCTCAGATGGCGAACTCCCTCCAGGATTCCTCTACAAGGTCACTCATCCTCCATGAACTTGTGATTAAGATACATTGGTTTTTAAAAAGGGTCTTTTTTTATCTTGACCACAGAGCCACAGATATTTTTCCATTAGCCTCCCTGATTGATTGGGAAAATTTATGACATTATGATGTTATATAATTTAGGTTTTGGAAAAGAAACGTGGTTGGGCATCGTCATGTTTTGTAGTTTACGTGAAGTTACGGAGTTGTGGTTTAGGAAAGCAAGGTTATGTAGGTTAGGTTTAGATAAGTAAAGTTACGTAGGTCTTGTTATGTGCTTGATGTCATCACGTTACGTATCTAACGTAAATTTGCTCAGGTTACATTTAAGAAAGTACAGTTAATGTGGTTTTGGAAAAGAAACATGGTTGGGCATCGTCTTGTTGTGTACTTAACGTAAAGTTACGGAGAAAGTATGGCTATGTAGGTTAGGTTTTGGAAAAGAATCATGGCTTGGTGTCATCACTTTATGTACTTAACGTAAAGTTACGTAGGTTACATTAAGGAAAGCAAAGTTGCGTAGGTTTTGGAAAAGAGACATGTCTCGGTATGTACTTAACGTAAAGTTTAAAGTTGAATGTCCCTCCTCAGTGCTTCACAAACTATTTGACAAACTCCCCTATTTTGCACCGCCCCTTTTCCTCTCATCAGTGACCAACAGCCCCTCAATGACATGCACTTTATTAAACCTTTATTCTTGCTATATTTTTTTCTTCAGGTAAAAGCGATACACGATTACGCTGCCACTGACGGTGATGAGCTGGAACTGAAGACCGGAGATTCTGTGCTGGTTTTGGCCTTTGACAACCCAGACGAGCAGGTCACTGACACACACTTCCATTCACTATGACTGACACATGGATTTAATATAAGTTATATTCTAATTTAAATCCTCAATTACTTATTTACTCGGCTTGCATTCTGTCTCTCTGCAGGACGATGGCTGGCTCTTGGGTGTGCAGGAGTCTCACTGGGTGGAGAACAAAAATATTTCAGCCAAAGGCGTTTTCCCTGAGAACTTTACTCAGAAGGTTTGAGGTTACTGCCACAAAGAGATTCGCCCCCCGTCTGTGCCCCAAACTCCTCAATATAGATCTAACTGGTAAAGACATGGTCACTGAATGTCTTCTCACACACCAAACTGTATCGGGACATGATTAGAAACGTGCACTGACATACAAAGCAGTGGCTAAAATGATTTATGTCAGGCAGTAAAACTCTTCAGTGAGTTCATGAACTCGTTCACACAAAGCAAACAGAACTTTACAGTGAAAAGATATTTGAAAAATGAAAAGTACCCCCGCTCACTACTTTGTGGTAAATGATGCACAAACTTCCAAACATGTTTTTGTCAAATCTTACACGTAAATATTACATGTATTAATTCAGGCTGTTCTCATGAACTGTTCGTACGTATACCAACGAAATGTGAGTGCACCACAGTTCGTATATAACCCACGTAATTGTGAAAGCTGAGATCATGTGACCAATAAGCTAACAGCAATAAAGAAAGAGCTAACTCACTTTTTTAAACCACAACTTAGGTTGAGTACATAACGAGACGACCCCAAACCATGACTCTTTTCCAAAACCTAACCTACGTAACTTTACTTTCCTAAACATAAACTACCTACCTTTACGTTAAGTACACAACCTGTTGACGCTTAACCATGATTTTTTTCCAAAACCTAAACTACGTAACTTTACTTTCCTAAACCTAGACTTCATAACATTAAGTACATAATGTTACGATGCCTAACTGTGATTCTTTTCCAAAACCTAACATACGTAATTTTACTTTCCTAAGCCTAATTACGTAACTTAACTTTCCTAAACCACAGCTACGTAACTTTAGGTTAAGTACTCAATGTTATGACACCCAATGTTTCTTTCCCGAAACCTAAACTCTGTATCTTTACTTTCCAACCCGAAACTACGTTACTTTACTTTCCTAAATATAAACTGCATAACTTTATGTTAAATACACAACATGACAATGCCTAACCATGATTTTTTTCCAAAACGTAACCTGACTTTCCGAAACCTAAACTATGTAACTTTACTTTCCTAAACCTAGACTACGTAACTTTACGTTAAGTACACAATGTGACAATGCCTAACCGTGATTCTTTTCCAAAACCTAAACTACGTAACTTTACTTTCCTAAACCACAACTACATAACTTTATTTTAAGTACGTAACATTATGACAACCGATGTTTTTTCCAAAACTTAAACTACATGAATTTACTTTCCTAAACTACAACTACGTAACTTGACGTCAAGTACACAATGTGACGACCCCTAACCATGATGCTTTTTCAAAACCTAACCGACGTAGCTTCACTTATTTAAACTTAACCTGCTTAACTTTACTTTTCTAAACCTAACTTGCGTGAGTTAATGGTATGTATTTAAGATGACGGCGCCCAACCATGTTTCTTTTCCAAAACCTAATCTTCAGACCTTAGCTGTCTTAAACCTAACCAATATAACTGTACGTTAACTTACATAACTTCACCTAGCCATGATTCTTTTCCTAAACCTAACCTCACTGGTAGGGGCGCTAATTTGTGGGACACTAATTCTTGAGATATTATACGAACTGTTGTACGTGCATTTTCGTAAGAGATCATACGAACAGTTGTATGAGGACACGTTAATTCATTTTGTTTTGACTTCTTATTCCTGAATTATTTATAACCTGAACTGAAACAGAACACTAAAAAATATATTGGTGATTTTAAAAAAGGAGAAATAAGTCATGGACGTATTGTACGAATGTCAGAATGTTTTATGTCGTGTATTGTCAACAGTTTTTAAGAACTTCTCACAGTTCCTTGCATGAAGCATTTGATTGTATTGTCATTTACGTTGTAACACAACAAACACTGTGACACCAGGTGGTATTGCTCCATAAAATGTGGCTGATTGAAAAACGCAGGTGTCCTAGAATAGAGCCCTGGAGAACACCACAGATACAAACAGGCTTTGCCTCGATTTATCAGAATCTATTACAGTTTCATGGACTTGTAGGATTATCAAAGGGAACAGTAGTTTTTCCATTTTCTTTTCTGGACATTTTGAGGACATGACTTGATGTGTGGCTTACATTTTCTAATGCAAATACGCTTTTATTTTGATTTTTGAACCATCTTTTCATCAATGGATGAAATGCAAAACCTTATCAAACTCGCTGCTGATTTTTTTTTCTTTAGTTACCACTATTTATGACTATTTACGACTAGTTTAGATGTCATCCTTTGAGACAGGAGATGTATGCTGTTTAACTGGTTTTAGACATTTTCATATGAATTTGACTCCGGCTCTCAGTGCTCTCTTGAATGGGACAAAGGCAAATCAAGTGAAGGCTGCATACTCTGAGCCTGTGGAGTCCAAAACTGTGACACAAGAAGCTAAATGAGACTGAGGCTAAAACATTTTAACCTTTCTAACCTGCGTAAACCAAAGTTAAACCCATGCAAACTGTATTTTTACAATGTGTGGTATTAATGAATAAGGAGTCAGTCCAAGTGGTAACTAATGTACCATCTGTTGGATCAAGACAGTGTCATTAAAGATGAATGAAACGTGTGCCGTGTCGGTGTATTTAGTATTACCTTTTTACTTTACCCTGAATCTGCTGGGAAAGAGTGATCTTACAGATTTTTTTCATGTTCAATTTAAGAAAGTTTTATGGGTGAAACACTTTTGTATCCATACTGATAAATAAGTACGTATGTTTCTGCAAACCACAGATACGTTACTTGTACGTTAATATGTAGTGGAGAAACTGAAACATTTTAACAACACTGTTGGTAATATGGTTAATTAAATTGACTGTTTGGGGGGCACAGTCCCCGCTGGAAATGCAGCAATGTCTCTGTAAAAACAACTGTTTTCTTGGCACTATTTCTGCAGGTAACACAGTGATGTCACAGTAAACAACAGCTGCTTTTCATGCCACTATCCTGGCAGAAAACGTAGTGATGTCTTGATAAAAACAACCACTTTTCGTGGCATTATCCCAACAAGAAACGCAGCGTTGTCTCTGTAAAAAAAAACAACCATTTTACCATCGGTGAAAAGAAACATTTTTTGTGGCAGTATCCCAACAAGAAACACAGAGATATCTTGGTAAAAAACAAGTTTTTCATGCCACTTTCAGGCGTCTCGTCAAGGTGACACTACATCATCCCTCCCCCTCCCTGTGATAAAATCAGCTCATATTACACCACTTCAGAAGTGTTTACAACACGTATGAAACATGCAAATGCAGCGTATTTGTGGTTTGCAGAAACTTCCAATGCCAACATTATCTGTCCTCGTATCCTTTCAAACCCTGCTGCTGGTCCCTTGTACAACACCAGGTGGCGTATTGGACTCAGTTTCTCACCTCTGCATGTCTGTTGTATCTCCAGGAAAAGATCTGCAGTTTGAAGTCAGCAAACGCAGCCTCTTCCATTTGAGGGCAGTACAGAACATTTCTAATAAAAATCTGCAACGACAAACTTGAAGAGCTTTACAAAGGTGAAGTGTTTTATGTGACCCAGTTTTAGTGGCCTTCATATTACATAACCTTTGCTGAAGTTTATGTTATTTTCGTATCAGTTATCAAGCCATGCTGACAAACTGCACATCAGGCCATAGCTGTTGTGCTGATCTGCATTACTGCTGACATTTCCAGCCTCAAACCAGCAACAGCAGCGTGACCTTCGATGTTTCTATAACAACAGGACATCCAATCATGTGGAAAACACAACAGAGCAGCCCGGCCGGGCCTCATGGAGCGGGCAGCGAGGGGGGAGGCGGTGGGAGGCGGTGGGAGGCTTCCCCTACTCCAACAATAGATCAAACAGCAGTGAGGGAGCTGGCCCACAGAATCTGAGAGATCATATTTCACTCAGTCGTGTATCTATTGAAGTTTATAGAGATGCTACATACTAATAAGGCCGTTACTACAAATCACATAGACTTGACAGAACTATTTTGCTACCCAGGCTGCTGTGATATAGAAATATGCACTTTGTTCTGCAGTTGTCTTCCATTCAGTTTTGCGCAGACTTTAAAAACTTGAAAAGAAACAATTACAAGTATCGTGAGACTGAGATGTTCCCTGTGGTAGCTAAAACAACTCAAGCAAGTTTTAAGAGCAGGCTAAATTGTTAGAAGGGAAGTTCAGAACAGACAGGAACAAGTGAAAGGTTTAATTTGTCTAGGTTCTTTCTGTAATGTCAGACACTCACACCTCGTTTACACTTGCGTATGTGACGAGGCATCCGAAAGTCCATTCATTCCTATGGGAATCCGATGTGTTTACGAAACTCTTCCCCTCCGTAATATTTCGGACCAGAATGAGTACGTTTAAAAAAATTAACTTTTGCAGTGTAATTTGGAGAGACCGTATGACAGTGTGCTAGCTTAGCTAACAGGCTGCTAACTAGCTAACAGGCTATTTCCTTCAGTTCAGTTGCCTGTTGATCGTCAAGTGAGTCTGTCTGATTAAGAAGAACTCGTTTATCTCGTATTAACAAATTGTGAATCTGAGTAATGTTATTCTGCTAAAATATGGTTACGCATTATGATTCGTTCAGCCGTTCGTACGTCTTTTTGATTTCTATTTCACACAACATGTCATGCACCTGGCAGGCCAACATATTCATTAATTTGTTGCTGTGCAATATTGGTCCTGTTTTTGTCCCAGTAATGTTCCAGGCTCATATTCCAAACTACTGGATCTGGAAAGAAATGCACTTCCCTGCATTGAACACTAGACTATTTGTATATTTACGGATCTATGAAATGAGGCGTCATAATTATAATCTGGCCCGTTAGTAGCAACTCTCTGAACACTGGACCAGTTTAAAAGACTGGTATTTCCATTATCACTTTAGCCTGTTTCCACCGAGCAGGACGGTTCAGTTCAGGTACACTTTTTTTTGGCATCTCCACAGTAAAAGTTGTGGATCCGTTCCTTAGCGTCCCCATGTTTTGTTAAAACATGATGATGTCACAGTCAAGCTGACCTTTGACCTTTTGGATATAAAATGTCATCACTTCATTCTTTTATCCTGGTAAAAAAAAAGTATCCCTGCAGGTAAACGATAACTTTTTTAAGTTTTGCTTGTTCAGGTCTGTATTGTACGGTGGCCCTGAGAGTCAAAACATTTTCCAAAACACTACAACATTCCAGAAAACAAACATTTGTGGTTTGGGGAAATGTTGTTGTGTTTTGCCTCTTAGGGCCACCGTAGTTTTGTATCCTAGTCTTGCTAATGAAACATCTCATTCAAAACAAGAGGTGACTTGTTGCAGGAAGACAAGTGTAAGTTGGAGTGAGGAGTTTTCATAATAGTGAAAGAAAACAAAATGATTCTTGTTTCTGAATTGGACTTGTGACTTCTCCAAATGGCCACGCAGGCTCATCAGCTATGAGAGGGATTTAGGCTCATCCTGAATCTCCATGGAGTCCCCCCCCCCACAGAGCCTTGAGTTATTTCATCTCAGTGTTCTCCACAAATACTGAAACAATGCACTGTTTGCTCTGTTGCCTAAATGAGCTCTATGTGCCTGACATATGTGGGGGTCAGGGTTATCCATTATCTCGGTGCAGGACGAAGGGTTATTGATGTGTGGCGGAGCATGTTTGCATAATGTGCTCCACAGATGAATTATTGACTCAACCCAGTCAACCCCACCATTTATGGACAACAAAGCTTGTTACCATAGAGTCTGGGGGAGCTATAAGTACCAGAGAAGTCTTAACATTAACAGATGGCAGATTTTCCCTGCAGATCCTCAACGTCAGCAGCAGGAATTGACGATCATGGTAAGCGTCTGCAGCCTCACACCTTTCAAACACTTTTTTCTGTCCTGCCTGAGGCGTGTTGCAGCTCATTCTGCAACAGCAGATTTTATCCTGGCAATTCAACACCTTCCTACCTTGACCTGTCTTTGTTGTGCTCCTGCAGCGTGAATGCCTTTCAATCCATGTCGGCCAGGCCGGCGTCCAAATGGGCAATGCATGCTGGGAGCTGTACTGCCTGGAGCACGGCATCCAGCCGGACGGTCAGATGCCCAGCGACAAGACCATCGGAGGAGGAGACGACTCCTTCAACACCTTCTTCAGTGAGACTGGAGCTGGCAAACACGTTCCCAGAGCCGTCTTTGTGGACCTGGAGCCGACAGTCATCGGTGAGGTCATAAGAGACTTTTTGGAGAGTATTAAAATGGGTCTTTCAACAATGAATAAGATTTGTGAACGTTTGATTTTATTGTCTGCATTTTCCAATTTCAGATGAGGTCCGAACAGGAACCTATCGCCAGCTCTTCCATCCTGAGCAGCTGATCACTGGAAAGGAAGATGCAGCCAACAACTACGCCCGTGGTCACTACACCATCGGCAAGGAGATTATCGATCTGGTTCTCGACAGGATTCGAAAACTGGTGAGTTAGCCTGATATCACTTTATATTCCACTAAGCCCTTCCTAAGTCCCGCCCCTCACCCCCTCTTCCATTTCTGGGGTGGCAGTAGCTCAGTCCATAGGCACTTGGGTAGGGAACCGGAGGGTTGCCGGTTCAGGTTCACCTCCAGACCAAGTATGGAGTGTAGACTGGTAGCTGGAGAATTGCCAGTGTTGCCTCATGGGCACTGCCAAGGTGCTCTTGAGCAAGATACTGAACCCCTAACTGCTCGGGGCGCCTGTCCAAGGCAGGCTGCAGAGATGACGTGCTTTCGTAGGCCGACCTGGAAGTTAGCATTAGCCTGTTGCCTCGACAAAAAGCCAATAGGATTTAAGTTAGTGCTCCACTAACGTAAAGTAAGATTGAGTAACATTGAGGGCATCTAACCTTCCATACTCTACTTCTTGACCGTTAAAGACTGTTTGTGTTCCTGCAGGTTTACAATCTTTATTTATCCGTGACGCCATTTTGAACATATGTTTGTGTTCCTGCAGGCCGACCAGTGCACGGGGCTCCAGGGTTTCCTCATCTTCCACTCCTTTGGAGGAGGAACCGGCTCCGGCTTCACCTCCCTGCTGATGGAGCGTCTCTCTGTCGACTACGGCAAAAAGTCCAAGCTGGAGTTTGCGGTCTACCCCGCCCCCCAGGTGTCCACAGCTGTGGTGGAGCCGTACAACTCCATCCTAACCACCCACACCACCCTGGAGCACTCCGACTGTGCCTTCATGGTGGACAACGAGGCCATCTACGACATCTGCCGCAGGAACCTGGACATCGAGCGCCCCACCTACACCAACCTCAACAGGCTGATTGGACAGATCGTCTCCTCCATCACCGCCTCCCTGCGCTTCGACGGCGCCTTGAACGTGGACCTGACAGAGTTCCAGACCAACCTGGTGCCCTACCCTCGTATCCACTTCCCTCTGGCCACCTACGCCCCAGTGATCTCCGCAGAGAAGGCCTATCATGAGCAGCTGACAGTAGCTGAGATCACTAACGCCTGTTTTGAACCAGCCAATCAGATGGTGAAATGCGACCCTCGCCACGGCAAGTACATGGCCTGCTGTCTGTTATTCCGTGGTGACGTGGTGCCCAAGGAGGTGAACTCCGCCATCGCCACCATCAAAACCAAACGCACCATCCAGTTTGTGGACTGGTGTCCCACAGGCTTCAAGGTGGGCATCAACTACCAGC
Source organism: Epinephelus awoara (assembly GCA_035609425.1). Lineage (NCBI taxonomy): Eukaryota > Metazoa > Chordata > Actinopteri > Perciformes > Serranidae > Epinephelus > Epinephelus awoara. The sequence goes on from CM069317.1 coordinate 20,764,529, forward strand.
CTCCCACTGTGGTTCCTGGAGGAGACCTGGCCAAGGTGCAGAGGGCCGTGTGCATGCTGAGCAACACCACCGCCATCGCCGAGGCCTGGGCGCGTCTTGACCACAAGTTCGACCTGATGTACGCCAAGAGGGCCTTCGTCCACTGGTACGTCGGAGAGGGGATGGAGGAGGGAGAGTTCTCAGAGGCCAGAGAGGACATGGCCGCCCTGGAGAAGGATTACGAGGAGGTGGGCACCGACAGCATCGGCGACGAAGGAGAGGAAGAGGGGGAGGAATACTAAGAGCTTAACACAAAGTGTTAACTTGGGGGCTTCCCCTTGTTTTGACGGCCTAAATTCTGAAGCCCCATTAGTCCATAAAATATCCCAATGAACTGAAGCCAACCCGATCTCAGTCTGAAGTCATCAAAATCCAGCGCTTGGGCAGTGACTTGCAGTGTCAGATACTGACGAAGAAAGACATGTTTTAATGTTGGCATGATACATAATGCTAGTGTTTGTTTATTTCACTAAAAGCTGTTATAAAAGGTCCCTAAATTGTGTCTTGTTACAGTGAGAGGCCGAGCAGGAGTGTTGCTGTCATCTCCTCCTAATATGTTTCTCCCACTATCTAAGATCAAACAAAACCTGAGAAAAGAGTAACTAGGGAAACTAAACGGGAGCGTATTCTGGCAGTCCTGACTTGGCAGTTGGAAGCAGTTTGTTGTTGCGTCTCTTGGGTTACCTTCAGGCGCAGAGGTGAAGCAGCCATTTGAGCTCAAACAATAGAGTACATTGATACACACAGTAGTTTTTGTCTCCAAGTAGGATTTCCGAACAAGAGTTTTTAGAAGAGTTTCTGTCTTGATAGGAAGGAAACAGCATCAAGATTACTGAAGGTTCCAAAAGTCCTTTTTATTAGGGACCCCTCTGGACCATCAGCCAAAACAGTGACAAACATAAGACTGACTGTGATTGAGTGGTGTCGTGTTGATAGAATATTGGAACGCTTTAAGTGGACGGGAGTACTCGCCTTGACAGACACTCCTTCAGCCAATCAGCTAACAGAACACTAAGGAACATCTTCTCCTACCTTGTCATATATTGATATTTGCTCATGGACTTTCCACGTCCACATACGACGTCCAAGGTACCCTGGGTGTGTTGGTTGTTGACGTTCTGGGACGCCGTGTCAACTTCAGCCTGTTACATGCATTGTCTGTTTTCAAAATACAATTCTGTTGTACAGTTTGCATACAGTCTCTTTCAAAATAAAAGCACTACGTCGGTACAACATGGCAAATTGGCGGTTTTTCCCTTCAACAACACACTCACATGGTTGGGTTTAGGGAAAAAGAACAGGGTTTAGCTTTACAGTCTTACAAGGAGCGAACACCAACCTCCAGGGTGAAAGTCGGTGGTTGTTAGAACGTTTCAAGAATGTTACACTGAACAAAAACATTTGCTTAACATTTTTAGAACATTGTGGGAGGGTTACCGAAAAGGCTACTATCAGAGCACCTCGGGGGAATGCAAAAATGTGACCTCCTGTGGTAATTTGAACATTTTGGGGATGTTATGTTGAACAAAAACATTTGAGAAATGTTCTCATTACACTGTTGGAGGGTTTTCTAAAAGGCCAGCAGGGAACGTAAGGAGAACAAATATCAGCCCCAAACATGCTACTTGATGTTGATGTGTACTACACTTTTTTTTCACCATTGGCAAAAAAAAGATCTATACTGGAAATTGTTCTAGCATCAGCAGCGCTCTAAAGCACTTTGATCAACCACTACCCATTTAGTGTTAGGAAAAGGACTGTCAGTATCAATACTAGTCTCAATGTCTTGGGGGAAATTCTTCTTGGAAACAACCATGATCTTTTTTTAATCTGTATCTTCACTGTTTTATGTATCTATCTTCTTTCTTCTTTCTCTGATGTGATAAAACTCAGCTGAAGTACTTATCAGAACTCACATCGATGTCCTGTAACAAGCTGCAGAATAAACACAGATCTCAAATGTCTCCTGCCTTTGAGAGAAGTGTGCTCTAATGCTTGTCCCCAGGCACTCTGCTACCTTTGCATTGCAAATGAATCTCAACCAAAGTGGTGATGCAACGGTGATCTGTAACAGAAGCCTATTCAGGTCACTCTGGGGACGTATCTGATTTCTTCCCTCTGCAAGATAAGAAAACAGAGACTCCAAATGAGCCATGAGCAGGAGTTTTTAAGTTTTGAAACAAACAGTGCTCCTTTAGAACAGTAGCTTTTTTTCCATGTGCACAACAAACTATTACACAAGTTAAATCTAACAGCAGGCAAAGTTACAAATTACCCACAAAAATGTTACCTAATGTGGTTATTTGGAAATGCTACATCGAACAAAAACATTTGCATGACATTCTTTGACAGTTGTGCGTAGGTTACCCACAAGGCTACCAGCAGGAAACCTCAGAGGAACGTTTAAAAAAAATGACCCTAGAAAAACGTTATTAGAACATTAGAACGTTATTAGGGGATGTTACACTGAACAAAAACATTTGCATGACGTTCTTGGAATGTTGTTGGAGGGCTAAATAAAAGGCTACCACCAGGGAACATATTGGGAACGTTACGAAAATGACTTTATGTGGTTATTAGAACGTTTGGGAATGTTATGATAAAAGCTGAACATTTGCACAATATTCTCAGAACGTTGTGGGAGGACCACCAAAAAAACGCTACCTGTAGGGAACATAAGGAAAACGTTACAAAAATTACCCCCGAAAATGTTACTTCATATGATTATTGAACGTTTTCGGAAAATTACATTTAACAAAACCATTTGCACTATGTTCTCAGAACGTTGTGGAAGGGTTACCTAAAAGGCTACCAGCAGGGAACGTCAGGGGAACGTAACCAAAAAACGTGACTTCATGTGGTTATTCGAACATTTTCAGAATGTTATAATAAAAACTAAACATTTGCACAACATTTTTTGAATGTTGTGAAAGGGTTGCCTAAAAACGCTACCATCAGGGAACGAAAGGAGGACGTTACAAAAATGATCCCCATAAACTGTGACATCATGTGGTTATTAGAATGTTTTGGGAATGTTATGATACAAACAAAACATCTGTATAATATTCTTAGAACATTGTGGGAATGTTCTGTTTTCGCTGGGAATAACTGTTACACCAAGTTTGAACACCCACCTGTTCACTGCTCAGCAACAACTAACATGCCTTAAATCTAAAATGTGAAATCTGAGGAGAGGGCGGACAGTTATGGGTCATATTTCACCGCCACTCTGGTCATTGTTGTAGGTTACTCATCTATGTAACAATAGTCATTGTTCCTTCGATCTGAGCGCAGGAGCGTAGCAGTTGATTTTCTTTTTTGTGCTCTTCCTTCTCGTCTTTCATCAGAGGAGATGGTGTTTGCTCGTCCAGCTCCTCCAGTTACCACAACATGCCAGGCTGTTGCCTAGCGATGCTGTGCTTATAAAGCGGCTCGGCTGCACTTGTAACTCACACAACATCCCCAGCCACTCATCTCAGGTGAACAAGGGACCGCCGCAAGCAAAGAAAACATGGTGAGGACCTCTTTATTTTATGTTTAAGGGTTCCTGCAACCAATTTTCAGCATGCTGCTTTATGTCTAATGGTGAGATCACTGTTGTTTGGTTACAAGGTGTCAAAAGCCCAGTTTCCACCCAGCAGTACAGCTCACTTCAGTTCGCTTTTTTTTCTGTTTCCACTGTGAATAGTTGTGGATGGTACCAACAGAACCGCTCTGTACCGTCCCCATGTCTGGTCCCCCCTCTGTTGGGGTACCTAGCACACAGATCTGGTACTAAAAGGTGGAGCTGTGAACACTGCAGTCTGATTGGTCAGTAGAGGACGGTCACTCTGCTCAGGGCTGAGTTGTGTCTGGTTTTGAGGCTCATGTAACCACTGTTCATACTGTGGAGAGTTTTATTAGTAAACTGAAACTATAAAATGAAAGGATGTTTTGTTAAAACATGATGATGTCACAGTCAAGCTGACCTTTGACCTTTTGGATATAAAATGTCATCACTTCATCATTTTATCCTGGTAGACATTTGTGTGAAATTTTGTCATAATTAGCTTAAGAATTCCCACGTTATCGCCAAAAACATGTTTTTTGAGGTCACAGTGACCTTAACTTTTGCCCACCAAATTCTAATCAGTTCATATTTGACATTTGTGCCAAATGTGAGGAAATTCCCCTTAAGGCCTTCTTGAGATCTTGACTTTTGAACACCAAATTCTAATCAGGTCATCCTTGACTTAAAGTTGATGTTTGTGCCAAATTTGCAAAAATTCCCCCAAAGCATTCTTGAGATACCACATTCATGAGAATGAGACTTCTGTAAGGTCAAAATGACCTTGACCTTGAACACCAAATTCTAATCAGTTCATCTTTGAGTCCAAGTGAACGTTTGTGCCAAATTTGGAAAATGTCCCTCAAGGTGTTCTGGAGATAAAGTGTTCACGAGAATGCGATCTATGTCAGGTCAAAGTGACCTTAACCTTTGAACCAAAATCGGATCAGTTCATCCTTGAGTCCAAAAAAATGTTTGTGCCAAATTTGAAAAAAGTCCCCCAAGGCATTCTTGAGATACCACATTCACGAGAATGAGACTTCTGTAAGGTCAAAATGACCTTGACCTTGAACACCAAATTCTAATCAGTTCACCTTTGAGTCCAGGTGAACATTTGTGCAAAATTGAAGAAAAAAAACAAGTTTTATTGAGATATAGTGTCCATGAGAATGAGACAGATGCAAGGTCATGGTGAGCTTGACCTTTGATCACCAAACTCTAATCAGTTCATCTTTGAGTCCAAGTGAACATTTGTGCCAAAGTGTTCACGAAAATGCGATTTATGTCAGGTCAAAGTGACCTTAACCTTTGACCACCAAAATCAGATCAGTTCATTCTTGAGTCCAAAAAACGTTTGTGTCAAATTTGGAAAAAAAAAATAAAAATCCCTCAAGATATCGCATTTTCAAAAAGAGGATGGACATGTGTACAAATCTATGGACGAACAACCCGAAAACAAAATGCCTCAGGCCACAGCTATCACTGGTGCATAAGTATAAAAACAATTATTTTTCGTCGCAGAACACAGGAGTTTCTGGTCTACTGCTGCCTCAACTGGTTAGTGTGCAAGCGGTGAATATGTTCCAAATATAGCGTACACTTAAAACGGACATTGACCTTTATAAGTGGCCAAAATACATTTTGATGTGGCTCCTGTCCTCAGCAGCACGTTGCTTAGCTTCCATGCTGGTAGATTTGGTTTATTAGACCTGTTGTTAGCTCGATGTCAGAGTTATTTGGTCTGCAGGTGATTATTGGTTTCTTTCATTTTAAGGGTGCTAGGTAACTTTGTTGTTTAAAAAAATGTATTTGAGAAGTTCTTGACATGTGGACTACTTGTTCCGACAGCGTGAATGTATCTCTGTCCACGTTGGCCAAGCTGGAGCTCAGATAGGCAATGCATGCTGGGAGCTCTACTGCCTGGAGCACGGCATCCAGCCGGACGGTCAGATGCCCAGTGACAAGACCATCGGAGGAGGAGACGACTCCTTCAACACCTTCTTCAGTGAGACTGGAGCCGGCAAACACGTTCCCAGAGCCGTCTTTGTGGACCTGGAGCCGACAGTCATCGGTGAGGTCATAAGAGACTTTTTGGAGAGTATTGGAATGGGTCTTTCAACAATGAATAAGATTTGTGAACGTTTGATTTTATTGTCTGCATTTTCCAATTTCAGATGAGGTCCGAACAGGAACCTACCGCCAGCTCTTCCATCCTGAGCAGCTGATCACTGGAAAGGAAGATGCAGCCAACAACTACGCCCGTGGTCACTACACCATCGGCAAGGAGATTATCGATCTGGTTCTCGACAGGATTCGAAAACTGGTGAGTTAGCCTGATATCACTTTATATTCCACTAAGCCCTTCCTAAGTCCCGCCCCTCACCCCCTCTTCCCTTTCTGGGGTGGCAGTAGCTCAGTCCATAGGTACTTGGGTAGGGAACCGGAGGGTTGCCGGTTCAGGTTCACCTCCAGACCAAGTATGGAGTGTAGACTGGTAGCTGGAGAATTGCCAGTGTTGCCTCATGGGCACTGCCAAGGTGCTCTTGAGCAAGATACTGAACCCCTAACTGCTCGGGGCGCCTGTCCAAGGCAGGCTGCAGAGATGACGTGCTTTCGTAGGCCGACCTGGAAGTTAGCATTAGCCTGTTGCCTCGACAAAAAGCCAATAGGATTTAAGTTAGTGCTCCACTAACGTAAAGTAAGATTGAGTAACATTGAGGGCATCTAACCTTCCATACTCTACTTCTTGACCGTTAAAGACTGTTTGTGTTCCTGCAGGTTTACAATCTTTATTTATCCGTGACGCCATTTTGAACATATGTTTGTGTTCCTGCAGGCCGACCAGTGCACGGGGCTCCAGGGTTTCCTCATCTTCCACTCCTTTGGAGGAGGAACCGGCTCCGGCTTCACCTCCCTGCTGATGGAGCGTCTCTCTGTCGATTACGGCAAGAAGTCCAAGCTGGAGTTTGCCATCTACCCAGCTCCGCAAGTGTCCACAGCTGTGGTGGAGCCGTACAACTCCATCCTGACCACCCACACCACCCTGGAGCACTCCGACTGTGCCTTCATGGTGGACAACGAGGCCATCTACGACATCTGCCGCAGGAACCTGGACATCGAGCGCCCCACCTACACCAACCTCAACAGGCTGATTGGACAGATCGTCTCCTCCATCACCGCCTCCCTGCGCTTCGACGGCGCCTTGAACGTGGACTTGACGGAGTTCCAGACCAACCTGGTGCCCTACCCTCGTATCCACTTCCCTCTGGCCACCTACGCCCCAGTGATCTCTGCAGAGAAGGCCTATCATGAGCAGCTGTCAGTAGCTGAGATCACTAACGCCTGTTTTGAGCCAGCCAATCAGATGGTGAAATGCGACCCTCGCCACGGCAAGTACATGGCCTGCTGTCTGCTATTCCGTGGCGACGTGGTGCCCAAAGACGTGAACTCCGCCATCGCCACCATCAAAACCAAACGCACCATCCAGTTTGTGGACTGGTGTCCCACAGGCTTCAAGGTGGGCATCAACTACCAGCCTCCCACTGTGGTTCCTGGAGGAGACCTGGCCAAGGTGCAGAGGGCCGTGTGCATGCTGAGCAACACCACCGCCATCGCCGAGGCCTGGGCTCGACTCGACCACAAGTTCGACCTGATGTACGCCAAGAGGGCCTTCGTCCACTGGTACGTCGGGGAGGGGATGGAGGAGGGAGAGTTCTCAGAGGCCAGAGAGGACATGGCCGCCCTGGAGAAGGATTACGAGGAGGTGGGCACCGACAGCATCGGCGACGAAGGAGAGGAAGAGGGGGAGGAATACTAAGTTAGAAATGATCAAACAAAACCAACAATGGTTCAGGTTATTTTTAGGTGTTGGTATGCTTTGAACAATCATTTTCTAATGCCATTCAGTTAGTGAAAAAGCACATCTTCTGAACTTTTAAAGGTTATCAAACATATAGAAATCCAAAATGTTGGCACTGTACGTTTCTGCAGGCCACAGATATGTTACATTTATACCATCATCATTTGGCGGTATGTTTAAACTTAAAATCTCAAAAACACTGTGGTTAACATGTGGTTATGTTAAGACACGATATCCTACATAGTTATGGTTAGGAATAGATTATATTTTGGCTTAAGAAAAACGGTTTTGATGTCACAATACCCACTGGAAACGCAGTGATGTCTCGGGGGCTAAAAGGTGCCGGAAACACAGCCACGATTTGCTTGTCACAATCAGCTATCCAATACGAAACGCACCTTTTTTGTGGCAGTATCTTGGCAGGAAACACAGCGATGTCTTGGTAAAAAACAGCCACTCGCCGAGGCACTACAAATGTAACGTATTCTTGATTTGCAGAAACGTGCAATGCCAACATTTTCTCCTGGCGACTTTGCTGCAGTAACTGTGACGTTTAGCTACAAATTCATGGCTAGGTGCTAAAATTCCTTCTTCTTTAACAACAGAGCTCTGATTTACCTTCAAATGGCCACTGTAGAACAAAACAAGTGCCTCATGTATTGAACAGTATGGAAAAACCCTACTCTTTACAAATTCCTCACCTCCAGGGGAAGGAAGTAAGAACTACAGAGTTTTGTTGAGAATGTTTATTGTTCACGTAAGACTTGTCACCTGTTTAACAGACGGTTTCACCAGGCCCTGAATGATCTGCAAGGTTCATGTAACTATAGAGCGATTACGAGGAATTGAGTGTCAAGATGTTGTCTTCCCTTTGTGTCTTTCTCTTTAAACAATAAACTCAGACGTGTTTCCCTTGGTGTTCGTCGTTGTCAGTGTCTAACACAACACAGCCCTGGATCACACGCTGCATTAAACCGCCTCGATAAGCCTAATTCCTCCACACAGCATGTGCATCGCCTTACATAACACAAATACCTCAGGATTTAAACAGGATTCTTTAGAGGAGCTCAGATTCGGCATCAGAGTCCATATTCTCTGCAGCTTTTCATTATTACATGTGGAAGTCAAACACTCTTGGCGACAAAAGCATTACTATTCTTCTTTATTCATAGCTTTTGGCACAAAAACATGTCAGTCATATACTTGATTTAACAATGAATGAATGTACAAGTTAAAAATGAAACCTGTACTTCCTTATTTGAGTCGTGCTGCCTTCAGGGGCAACTCCTACACTCTCACTTCAAGTTAAGAGATCTCAAATAACACTGAATTTTAGTGCCTTTCAGGGTGAAATTACAATAAACGTATAATTATAGAGACCAACTGATGATTCTGTGGTGTTATTTAGAATTGTTTTTAAAAGACACTTTTTTAGGCAAAGTTTTCGAGTCTTAATTTGTCGTATGTTGTTGCGTGTTTGCGTCAAGTCTCAGAAGATTTTGTTTTCAGGAGTTAGATAGAGGTCTGACATATGTAGAATCATTACTTTTAGTGGAACAACAATCAATACAATACAGATGTCTCAAATGGGAAAATTACAATTATATAGAGGCACAAATTGGGCCAAAGAACCTCCAATAAAATATATATCTTAAGTTCTTTTTGATATTAACATCAAATACAGAAGACATACGAGAATGCCAGGGGACAGTACAGGCTGAGGACATTATTTATTTATTATTATAAATACATTTAAGGATGTAGGCAAATTTATTGCCTTTAAGGCTCTTTTGATTTTTGGAGGAGAACATAGTTTTTATGTATTGCTTGGTTTTATTTTCAGATATAACAAACGAGGGTTTAGAGTTACTAAATTTGGATTTATGGGTATGCCACTTTGCTGAAAAGGAAAAAAGATTAGGCCAGTAATGTAACATTCTTTTATTTTAATACCACATTACATTATGATTATTATTATTATTATTGTTGTTGTTGTTGTAGTTGTTGTTACTACTACTACTTCTACTACTAATAATAATAAGAACAACAACAACAACATTATTTTTTTATTTTTACTGTGCAGTAATCAATGCAATAATTCTTTCATTTACTACATTATTTATTTCTGAATTTATGAATGATTATTTAGCCTGTTTTTGTTGTTGTTGTTGTTTTAATCCACACACTTTTCTCCTTTTTTAATACTGTTTTTCAATTCATATAAATATCTTTATATCTTTATAATTAAGTTACCCTTTTTATGTATGTTAAGACTTTTTTTTAACACTGTTATTTAATTTGTATAAATATATTTATAGAATTAAGTTATCTTTCTTACTTGATTCTTTTGTACGCTGTTATTTAATTCATATGAATATATTTGTTGTTATATAATTAAGTTATCTTTCTTATTTGATGTGCTCTGTATGTTAAGACATGTTTATTTTGTACACTGTCATTTAATTGATATAAATATTATTAAATAATGAAGTTATCTTTTTTCTGGATGTTAAGATGTGTCCTGTTTTCGTATGCTGTTATTTAATTTCTATAAATATATTCATGTAATTAAGTCAGCTTTGTGCTCTGTATGTAAAGACATTTTATTTTAATTTATTTTTATATATTTTATAGTGACGTATTTCCTGTCTCGTGTTTGTGATTGAAAAATCTTCTATTTTAGGTGCATTTATGGAGACGTGTTTTTTTCACCAACTTGAATAAACCTGTGGGACCGGCCTCAACCACCGATCTAAATTCTCTGGGAGTCAAAGGATGAACTTTCTACTTTAAAAAAGCTTCATGGCTCAATATCTGTCCACATATATCAAATATATCAAGATTATATGTTTTAGAATCCAATAAAACATAAACTATTCAAATTCCCTTCAGGTGACGCCACTGAGATTTAGGCCAGGGAATATTCCGAGCCGCTCCTGAACGCAGCCTAACGTTCGCTCCCGCCGAGAGGAGTTTCAAACTGACGCTTTGGCCCCGCCCCCTCGGGAGCCTGATAAATACCAGCGGCGCCGCTTCCGCTCGTCAGTTCTGCCTTCAGCAACCGATTCTTCACCGTCGGCGAGAAGGAGCAAAAAACAGTCAGAAAATGGTGAGTAACGACACGAATACATTTAAATAAACATACTCGGGTTTTAAAACGCGGGCGAGACGCGCAGTGTCGCTTTTGGTTTGAAGGAAATCACGAGTTAACTGCTTTTTTATTAAAAAAAGTAGATAAGTGTTTCCGTGTGGCTGAAGACTTTCAACCCGCTGATTGTAACAGCGAAGCGAAGCCGCGACATTAAAAATGTAGTTTTTAAATTACAGTAAATGTGATTGTTCACGGTGATAATCCCGCGTGCGTGCGCACTTCTGTGACGTGGATTGAGGCCAAAGTCCTGGCGCAGTTTCAGCTGCAGTGATCGACGCGTCGCCGCTAAACGTGTCCGCGTTAATTACGTTAGTTTAATAAATCACAATGAAACATCAAGTGTGGCCACGTGACTCTGCGGCCTGCGGCGGAAACTCCTGGCGGCGGGTTTTTCATCCTCGAAGGCGCCATCGATAACGCCCTGTCCGTGAACGCAACACAAAGGTAGGCCTCTGCTGCAGAGAGGAGGGGGGGGGGGGGAGGAGGGGGAGTCTCTCTCTCTCTCTCTCTCTCTCTCTCTCTCTCTCTCTCTCTCTCTCTCTCTCTCTCTCTCTCTCTCTCTCTCTCTCTCTCTCTCTCTCTCTCTCTCTCTCTCTGCAGTCAGCCGCCATGTGACTCATCAGTCTGCACAGTGTCACCTGAGGGCACTGATTGTGGAGGGATCCGCCTAAATGCGGGTTATTGGTTCACTACAAAGCCTTGTGTACACGGTGGAGTTACGATACAATATTACAGTGAATTTAAACGTTTTGCAGCGACACACATTATGATTTGATCCCTTTACTTCAGCTGCAAATGTTATGTCATTAGAGGCTGTTAACTATTTATGGGGCGTGTTGAGTCTGAAACTGAAAATAAAGTCTGATTTTATTTTGTAAGATAATATGTGAAATTAGCTACATAGCACATTGTTTTAAGTATCAAGGGGAAAAAACAGAACAGAAAACATGTCGGTATAATTGTGTAAGGGGCTGTTCTGTATGCGTCACAGCAGGGGGTGGCTGGGCGACTTCATTTATTTACACATATTTTTTCCAAATGTTTTTACTTGAGTAACGGAGGAAAATCTGGGCAACTTTATTTATACATAAACTTTATTTACCGATTTTTGAAATAAAACACAGAATAAAGTGATTTTTTTTTAGCTTAATTTTATTGTATTCATGAATTTATTTTGTATTTGTATAATCAAACATATATTTCTTTAAAAATTTGCAGTAAAATAAACTCAAAATACGCCGATTCATATTTGTACGTCCCTCTCAAGTGCTTAACATATTATTTGGCACGCCTCCCAGCTTTTTGCACCTCCCTCTCCCCCTCATAAATAATGAACGGTCCCTTACTGTAAGTGATCTCCATAAATAACCAAATGCTTTTAAATGGAAATCAGTTTCCGCAGCATGACTTGCCAAAATGTAGATTAATGTAACTCCTACGTCTGCATGGGAGCACACACAAATAAATGTCTTATTTAGTTAAAATTCACCTTTTTAAAAAAGCTTAAATGTAAGTGTGATACCTGCAGACGCTCTGGTGCTGTGTCTTTTAATAAAACTGAAACCAGGTCACATGGTGACGTGTGATCTGGGTCACTGAGCTCTGCAGAGGAGCTCCAATGGGTATTTTATTCACACATGATGGATAAGTTGATAACTGATCTTTGTCTCCCCTCTCTCTGCAGCGTGAGTGTATTTCTATGCATGTCGGCCAGGCCGGAGCCCAGATGGGCAATGCATGCTGGGAGCTGTACTGCCTGGAGCACGGCATCCAGCCGGATGGTCAGATGCCCAGCGACAAGACCATCGGAGGAGGAGACGACTCCTTCAACACCTTCTTCAGTGAGACCGGAGCCGGCAAACACGTTCCCAGAGCCGTGTTCGTGGACCTGGAGCCGACAGTCATCGGTGAGAGAAACAGATTTTATTGTTCAGAGAAGAAACTGCTGCACATCATTCGTTTTATTCAACCTGTGGCGCTTGTTGCTCCTCAGATGAGGTCCGCACAGGAACCTACCGCCAGCTCTTCCACCCCGAGCAGCTGATCACCGGCAAGGAGGACGCAGCCAACAACTACGCCCGCGGTCACTACACAGTCGGCAAGGAGATCATCGACCTGGTTCTGGACCGGACCCGCAAACTGGTGAGCTCTGACCCTCGAAGCATTTATGTTTACAATCTTTATTGATCCGTGACGCCATTTTGAACATATGTTTGTGTTCCTGCAGGCCGACCAGTGCACGGGGCTCCAGGGTTTCCTCATCTTCCACTCCTTTGGAGGAGGAACCGGCTCCGGCTTCACCTCCCTGCTGATGGAGCGTCTCTCTGTCGATTACGGCAAGAAGTCCAAGCTGGAGTTTGCGGTCTACCCCGCCCCCCAGGTGTCCACCGCTGTGGTGGAGCCGTACAACTCCATCCTAACCACCCACACCACCCTGGAGCACTCCGACTGCGCCTTCATGGTGGACAACGAGGCCATCTACGACATCTGCCGCAGGAACCTGGACATCGAGCGCCCCACCTACACCAACCTCAACAGGCTGATCGGACAGATCGTCTCCTCCATCACCGCCTCCCTGCGCTTCGACGGCGCCTTGAATGTTGACCTGACAGAGTTCCAGACCAACCTGGTGCCCTACCCTCGTATCCACTTCCCTCTGGCCACCTACGCCCCAGTGATCTCCGCAGAGAAGGCCTATCATGAGCAGCTGTCCGTCGCCGACATCACCAACGCCTGCTTCGAGCCAGCCAATCAGATGGTGAAATGCGACCCTCGCCACGGCAAGTACATGGCCTGCTGCCTGCTGTACCGTGGCGACGTGGTGCCCAAAGACGTGAACTCCGCCATCGCCACCATCAAAACCAAACGCACCATCCAGTTTGTGGACTGGTGTCCCACTGGCTTCAAGGTGGGCATCAACTACCAGCCTCCCACTGTGGTTCCTGGAGGAGACCTGGCCAAGGTGCAGAGGGCCGTGTGCATGCTGAGCAACACCACCGCCATCGCCGAGGCCTGGGCGCGTCTTGACCACAAGTTCGATCTGATGTACGCCAAGAGGGCCTTCGTCCACTGGTACGTCGGAGAGGGCATGGAGGAGGGAGAGTTCTCAGAGGCCAGAGAGGACATGGCCGCCCTGGAGAAGGATTACGAGGAGGTGGGCACCGACAGCGTCGGCGAGGAGGACGAAGGCGAGGAGTATTAGGTCATCTGTCGCTTCCTGTGACATTCCATGAGCATCATTTTAAAATGGCAAACTAATAAAGAAACTTAAACTTATTGATTTGTCCTGTGGTTGATTCAAACAGTTCATAAATGTCCTGAGAGTGAAATCCCATCCTGACATGTCTTAAACACTTGTGACCTCTGAGAATTGTCGCTCAATTATCCTCAAAACATGCAGTCAGTTAAATGGTAACTTGCGTGAATCAAACATAACGAGTGATGTGACAAGTTAGGCGCACTCACAAAATCACAAATTTAAAACCACCAGTGACTCAGATTATTTCATGTAGTCTGATCTGAATTCAAAATGGCCGCCTGGTCTGTGTTCACATCTCGTCAGTGTGGGCAGACTCAGCCTCGTGTGTGTGTGTGTGTGATTAATTCATCAATCTTAATCTGCTGCGAGGAGCCAACTGATCATTTGTGAGGTGATAGTGAGTTAATCCTGGAGCAGCAGCTCAGACAGTGAGATGTTTCTGGGGGTGAATCCACTGACTGGTGGGAGAGTTGTGTTTGTGTCAGGACATGTAAATATATAAACAAGTCAGTATATTGCAGTAAATACATAAATTTTAAAGTTAATATAGTGTAATAAGTAAATATGGCTGTAAAATAAACTCTTCAGTTTATGTGGTGATAAATATGAAAATGTAAATACAAATATATAAATGAGTCAATATAGTGCAATAAATAAATATGGTTGTTAAACTTAATTTGAACAATTGAGGCAAAAAATATAGATATTTATGGCTATGCAATTAATATTGAAATATTAAAAATATATAATAAATATATTTTGAGATGTGAATATAAACATTAGTTGATGTACTTCAATAAATAAATGAATTTGGCTGCAACATTATAAATAAATGAAAATATATTTATAAAAAGTCAGTATGGTTCAATAATTAATGGATATGGCCATAAAATAAACCTTTAATTTAATTTTTATTTATTTATATATTTATTGCCTCATTTATTTATTTATTTCAGGATTTATTCAATCACCATATTTATTTCATATTGACCTAACTGGTCTCCCAAAGACTCTTATCACCACCTGAGATCCATTCATTCCAGTAGTGGAATATATAAATAAATGAACATAATCCCAGAAGCTGACGCCACATGTTTGATGTTCAGGGACAGAAAGTCACAGAAGTCACAAGCGATTGCAGCACTTGAACACGAAAAGATTTATTTAGGTCTCACAGATACAAAATAGCTTTTCTTGATATCAGCGTTTCTTTTTTTATTTCTTTTTCTGACTTGCGTGAGGTAAACGACGATACATCCAGTGATCTGATGGCACACACAGAGAGGAGGACGCCATGTTGGTATGTTGTGCGTGAGGAGAGGAGGGGGAGCTACACACCGAGCAGGCAAACACACAACTCATCTTCATCTTCATCAGGGGTGGTCTTCATCTTCTTCTTCTTCACATCTGCTCTGATCAGTGAAGCTTCTTGGAGCATTGTGATGCTTTCAAATACACTTTTTAGAATAATTCAGCAGCACGAGCTCAACAAACTTCACCACGTGAAATAAAAAAGTTTTTGCTTCAGTTTGAATCAGAGCTTCAGATCTGATGTTTAAAGAGTTCAGAGGATGCGTTCAGGGCGACGGTTTAATATATGAATTAAAATGAACCCTCTGGAGTCTCTGTTCATCTGCAACTCCACTGAACATCTTCTATTTATAGTGATGTAACCTTATTTGTATGTCCTGTAGTGACAAAGTTTAAAGTTCAGAAATTAGTTTGGAAATATGGAGGTAGATTAGTGTCAATATTGTTCGTGCAAACACAACAATCCATGTGGAGATGTGTAATCTGTAAATACAAAACAAAATTTGTAAACTCACAAAATATTTTAAGAAATATAAAATCAATTTGCAAATACACAAATTCTGCCAAAAAAAAATTTGAAAAAAAAATCTGCCGATACATTACCAAAAAAAAGAGATAATAATATTGGAGTGAAGAAAAATATTTTGCAAATATATAATAGATCTGCAAATGCACAAATTCTGCTGAAATAAAATAAAATAAAACAGAAAAATAACGTTAAATGTGGAATTGTGGAATTTGCAAATTTGAAACATCTGCAAAAATTTTGGAGAAAAAAATAGAATAAAATAAAAATAAAATAAATTTAAAAATCTGTTCATACATTACCAAAGAACAATAACTACTGGAGGAAAAAAAAGTTGCAAATATGAAACAGAGCCGCAAAAAAAAATTGAATACATTGTGAAAAAAATGATAAAAAAATATTTAATAAAGAAAAAATAGTTTGCAAACTAAAAACCAATCTGCAAATACACAAATTGATCAGATTTAAAATAAATAAATCTGTGAATACATTACATTAATTACCAAACAAATAAAATTTTATAAAAAAAAAAATTTTTTTAAATAAAACTTATGTTTGTTTAAAACATTCAAACAGATAATTGTGGATCTTAATTCTACGTTTGCATTTTACTCACACTCAGGTTTTTTGTTTGTTTGTTTGTGTATTTGCAGATCTATTCAATATTTGTTTATTACAGATACACATTAACACAGATTATCGTTCTTCTCGCACAAACAACACCGACACAGATCGACCTCCACATTTGTGTATTTGCAGCTCGGTTTCATGTCTGTGAAATATTTTTGTGACTTCAGAAATCTTTTTCTTTATTTACAGATTACACATTAACACACAGATTATCAATATTGACACAAATCAGCCTCCATATAAATGCAAACCTTCCTGGTTTAATTCTAAATCAGATGAGCTG
Source organism: Epinephelus awoara (assembly GCA_035609425.1). NCBI lineage: Eukaryota > Metazoa > Chordata > Actinopteri > Perciformes > Serranidae > Epinephelus > Epinephelus awoara. The sequence goes on from CM069317.1 coordinate 20,781,134, forward strand.
TGAATGCAACACTTTGTACTGTCTGAACGTCCCTGAACGCATCACACCTGTGGCACAAACGCTTAAACATCAGAGTTCAGCCTGACCTGACAGTCGTCTGTTGTTTTTTTAATTCTGTGACATCTTTTATGTTTTAAGGAATCAGCCGAGAAGCGCAGCGTCATTCTTCATCATCATCATCATCATCATCATCAGAGAGAGAGAGAAAAGGCAAAAGGTAAGACGGGGGGGGGGGGTCAGACAGGAGGCCGGTCCGGGTCGTACTGGTTTCACTGAGGCAGAGCTTTGAGGATGGCATTGACCTCCTCGGCGACGGCGGTCAGGGCGAACTCAAACTGGTCCTGGAAGAGAAACACGTGTTTGTCATGACGTCACTAACAGCTGTTTCCTTTTCCCTCAGAGACGTTTCATGACCTTCATGCTCAGAGGGACTGACCTTGGTGCGGACCATCCCGGGCCTCTGGTCTCGGACGTGCTCCAGCGTCGCAGCGATGTCGATCTCTTTCACACCTGCAGGGGGACAAGTAACACACACACACACACACAGTCACTGCACCTGTGACATCCACAGCATCCATTGCTGCGTTTCCTGCCGGGATAATGGCGCAAAAAGTGGTTGTTTTTTACGGAGACATTGCTGCGTTTCTTGCCCGGCTAGTGGTGCAAAAAGCAGTTTCTTTTCATCGAGACATTGGTGCGTTTCCTGGCAGGACAGTGGCACAGAAAGCGCTTGTTTTTTCGAAGACATCGCTGCACTTCCTGCTGGGATAGTGGCGCAGAAAGTGGTTGCCTTGTAACCATGATGTCGCTCCATTTCCTTCCAGGATAGTGGCACAAAAAGTGATTGTTTTTTACTGAGACATTGCTGCATTTCTTGCCAGGCTAGTGGTGCAAAATGCAGTTGTTTTTACCAAGATGTAGCTGCGTTTTCTGCTTGGATAGTGGTACAAAAAGTGGTTGCTTTTCATCGTGACATCGCTGCATTTCCTGCCGGGATAATGACGCAAAAAACAGTTGTTTTTACAGAGACATTGCTACGTTTTCTACCAGGATAGCGGCCCAATAAATGTTTGTTTTTTACCAAAACATTGTTGCATTCTCGACCAGGATAGTGGCGCAGAAAGTGGTTGTTTTTAACCAAATTATTGCTTTGTTTCCTGCTGGAACAGTGGTGCAAAAGCTGTTGTTTTTTATTACAGTGACATCACTGCGTTTCCTGCTGGGATAGAGGTGCAAAAAGCCGTTGTTTTTTAGTGGTTGTTTTTATGCCTCCAGCCGCAGCTATCACCGGTGCAGAGGCATAAAAAATATATATATATTGGAGTTCCCCTTAAACGCAGCATTGTGGGGCGTCTTTAACACTTAATTGTCCCAAATCCAGATTCTGCAGACCAACGTGTGACCCCTCACTGATGATTCATGACTGTGTCGATAACAGCAGCTGCATTAAAGCTCAAATCTTAGAAATACTCTCTCACACACACACACACACACACACACACACACACACACACACACACACACACACACACACACACACAGGTGAGCCTCACCTTTAGCCATACGGTTGAGAACCATGTCGATGAGGATGTAAGTCCCAGTCCGTCCCGTCCCGTCACTATGGAAACACAGATGAAGTTAAATGAATGAAAGGAATCAACAGCTCCTGCTGCTGTGTGTGTGCTGCCACAATGTTGCTGCCACCAGGTGGATCCATGCGATACTACAACATGTCAGTCTAAATGAAACGTCTTCAATAGTTTGCATTATTTGATTTTACCTGCAGTGCACGATGATGGGGCAGGACCGTCCTCTGTAGCACTTATTCACCTTCCTGAAGACAAAACAGACCAGAAGCAACAACATTAAACATATTATCTGCAGCGTGGATATAAGAGACAGATTGATAGAGTATTGATAGATTGATAGATAGATGGGGGGGGGGGGTATCGGCGATGGACCTCCTGCTGCAGCCACATCAGTCCATGATCATTTTTGTGACTATGCAACTGGACCCAGACCACTAGCTGCAAACCACAAGAATGACACAGACAGATATGTTCAAAATTAAATCAAGGGCCCCGCTGACCTCCATCGCACAGGGAGGAGAGGAGGAGGAGGAGGAGAGAGAAGAGGAGGAGGAGGAGAAGTTACAGTATTGTTTCTTCATCGTGTTACAGCTCGGCAAATTTAAAAAATGTTCTCAACACCAGTGTTTCAGTTTCAGTCATGACAACATAATGATTTCCTCCTCTGGCCCCATAGTTTAAAAATATAAACATGTGTTTTTATTATTATTATTATTATTATTATTATTATTAACAACCAAACAAAACAAAACAAACAAAGCATTTATCAACATTTTTCAGACACTTTATATATATTTTTGAGGTTTTTATTAATATTTTTTGGACACATTATCAATATTTTTGAACATTTTAAAAATATTTTTCAGATACTTTTTAAACTTTTTTCAAAAACTTTAATTATATGTTTTCGGACATTTTCTTAAATTTTTTTTTTTTGGGGAGGGGGGACGGGGACATTTATCAACCTTTTTTTGGACACTTTATCAATAAAATTTTGGACACCTAATTTATATATTTTAGACACTTTATATATATTTTTGAAAACTTAATTCATATTTTTTGTTAATTTTATCAACTTTTTCTCTGACATTTTATTCATAGTTTTTGGACGAATTGTCAACATTTTTTTTGGAGACTTTTTTTTTTCTTAGAAAAATGTATTAATATTTCTCAGACATTTTTATCAGTATTTTTAAGTCTACATGAGGGGCCTCTTGATCATGTGTGTGACTATGAGCTCAGATAATCTGAGCTTCCATGTTCAAACCAAAACTTCCTGGGAACCAGTTTGTACAGTTTATGTTTATGGATTATATTGATGCTGAATTAACGAGAACACTGTCGACATGTGACGCCTTTCATCTGGTGTTTCTGGAGTTATGGAAAAGTTAAAATATCATATTTCTTAAAGGGAGTTTGGTTTAATATTTTTCACCAGGAGCAGGATGGGAAATCATCTCAGAAGGAACTCTAGCTGAAGTCTTGAAAGATCTCCAGTCCTCTAAAGTCCTCTGGTGTGTCTTTGTGTGTGTTCTCTCAGGTAGCAGCGGTACCTGCGGAAGTCCAGCAGGGGGCGCGTGGAGGTGGGGATGCCCTGAGCCGGCCAGCTGAGGAAGTGGAACTGAGTGAGCGTCCTGGTCTCCTGCGTCTGCACGTTCTTCAGGTAGAAGCTTCGCACCAGGAAGTCGTTGCACCAGATGTGCTCGGACACTAGGTTCACCTGGTGAGCACAACACAGCTGGATCAGACACGTGCTCCCTCTCTGGGCCTCACATACACACACACACACACACACACACACACACACACACACACACACACACACACACACACACACACACTGTGCCCTCACCTCATAGATGTGGTAGAGGGACGAGCCTTCATCAGGCCAGTAGCGGTCACACTGTTTCTCTCCATCCTCCACCAGAGCGCTCATCATCACGATCACAGTGCAGCCGTTCTCCCAAACCATCTGACAACACACACACACACACACACACACACACACACACACACACACACACAAGCTCAGCTAAGTATGTTTGGAACTTTGCAGAGTACAAGTAGAAATACTCGAGTAAGAACACTGTAAAATTCTCTAAATTTAAATGAAAGCAGTTGCAACGCGTTCAGTTTCTACTCAGTACTAATCACTGACATGTCTCTAACGTCACAATTTATAATTTATCTGGAAAATGAAATGTAAAAACAAAGATTTGTTAAAGCATCAAATAGAGCTTGTTCATGAAAAATGTCCCACGTGAGGACCCTCATTCAGAGGTCCAGGCTTTTTATGACATTTTATAATTATTTTATCCAGACACTTTAATATTAATTTTATCAACATTTTTTGGACATTTATTAATTTTTTTCAGACATTTTATCAACATTTTTTCATACATAATATCAACACTTTTTCGGACGTTTTATTAACTTTTTTTTTTTTCCAAAAAAGTCATTCATATTTTTCACACATTTCATAAACACTAATTTATGAGGAGCCCCTGGTGTCCTCAAATCCTAGAAGCACCCTTGACTTCTTTCGCCCAGTTTACCCTATTAAAACTTCGCTCGGGTCGGCGAACTGACCGGACGACGCGTCGCTATAGCGGAGCAGCTTCATGAGGAGGACAGACAGTTTGGGGACATGAGAGACACTGGAGCAGGACATGAGGGGACAAGAGAGACACTGGAGCAGGACATGAGGGGACAAGAGAGACACTGGAGCAGGACATGAGGAGCAGGAGTCTCCATGAGGTCGGTCACAGGCTCAACGGACAAACAAACAAACAAACAAACAAACACCGAGTCCGCCGCTAGTTCGCTGAGCTAAGCTAACATCGGTGCAGTTGGTACATGAGCAGCGACAAACCAAAGTCGGAAATCCATAGATTTGTAACATGAAGCTGTATTATTCGGTATTTTACCGGTTTAAATGCCGGGTCTGTTTGTTTTGTGCAGCTAGAGACCTCTGTGGATAATTCGGCTAATGTTAGAAACCTCCTGAACGTCTGAATCAGAAAACACGAGCACACATAAGCTCATGAGAGAAAACGGGTGAGGCGGAGCAGCGTGTTGTGATTGAGCCCCGAGCTGCCGAACAGCGCCGGAGAAACACTGATTTTTAGCGTGAACCTCATTTATTCAGTGTTTTAGTGATTGTAATCACCTGGTGTGTGAACTATAGAGAAGAAGAGACGTCTGTGGATAATTCGGCTCCCGATAAAAACGTCCTGAACAATAAACACTGAAGGAATTCAGACTTTTTTGCTGGTTGCAATCTGTAATTCAACCGCTAGACGGCACCAAACCCGCTAACGTCACCTGCAGGAACACAATGACTGTTTCCTAAAAACACGTTCAAGTGTATTAAATATATCTATATTAAATATGTCTATATTAAATATGTCTGTATTAAATATGTCTGTATTAAATATGTCTATATTAAATATGTCTGTATTAAATATGTCTGTATTAAATATGTCTATATTAAATATGTCTGTATTAAATATGTCTGTATTAAATATGTTATGCAGCAGCATCAGTTGTTTTGTCGGTTGGAAATTCTTAAGATTATTAATCATAGCTTTGATATAAAACGTCACTGTTCCTGTATTTTATTTTTTACAATTTAAAACTGTAACATTAATCCCAGATCTGTCAGATACTCAGGTTAGTTAAAATAATAAATAATAATACTGACAAATAAAACATAAAACAAATTAAAAGTAAAGACAAGTAAAAAAGAGTTTTTTTAAATTATGATAAAATGGTTGACCTATCATCTAAAAAATGATGTCAGAATATGAGGAAATTAAAGTTTAATTATTGTGCAAATAATCTTTTTTTTCTGTATATAATCCAGTTTATTTTCTTTAAATGTTTAAGTAACATTTCCTCTCTGAATGCCTTAAATCTTTGAGTGTTTGTTGGTGGCTGGAATTGGATTGAGTTGGATGTTTGAAATGGACCAGCGGCTTCTTGAAGTTAATTTCAAAGCTCATTAAATATTAATAACATAATATGAATATTTAATCATGCATTTATTTGTGACTGACGTTGTGTCGGCTGGAGCGCTGCAGCTGCAGGGTGAGCGCTCACTTTAGATACTCGTCTTCATGGAGACCAAGAACTGTCTCAATAAATAAATGTATGTGAGAAAATGGGAATAACTAAATAAATAAATACAAAGAGAAACAAATTTATGGTCAAATATACATGAAGAGATAATTAAACACATAAATAAATACATAAAGGTTGGTCATGAACCAGAGATTAAATAAATATATGTCGGTGAACAAAAGTGTAGAAATAGATTTTGTTATCAGTTTATGTCCCGTTTAATTAACAACCTTTATATATTTCTGCATTTATTTATTTTTTGTATTTATTTTTCATAAGGAATTAATTTATTAATTCATAAATAAATAGGTAAATACAAAAATAAACAATTAATAAAATAGTGAAAAAATGTATATTATTATTAAATATACAAATAAATGTTGAAATAAATAATACACATATAATATCAAAAACAATAATATATAAAATATATAATATATAATGATCCAGAAATTAAATAAATAAATGTAGATGAACAAAAATATAGAAATTCAGCTTACAGTAACAAATGTGCCCCCCCTTAAAAAAAATTGCCTCATGGTCAAAAATGTTGTTCTGTCTTTGTTCACTGGTGTCTCTGACTGACTTCAGCTCTGTCTTGGCTCCTCCTCTATTTATCTGTGTGATACTTTGTATTTCTCCACCTATTTATCTCTGGATTTAGCGACGCACTACTGTGGCTGTTTATTCATGTACCTAATTGTCAGTCTATGATTGTATTTATTCCTGTCTTACTTTATCTATTTTTACTAATTCTTTTGTTTACGCAACTATTTATTTCCGCAGCTATTTATGGGTTTGTCTATTTTAGGATTTATTCTGCAGCTACTGTTGTTTGTGAATACCCTGGTAGTGAGCAGGTCTTGAACCCGACACGGGCGCCTTTCGTGTCGAGAACAAACCTGCCGCACCATCAGTGCAAGCACACCTAGAGCTGCTCTCATTTTCTTTTTGACTAAGTTATTTTTGGTGTTCGACGAAAACATGAACAGCAACTTGTAAGATTTGAACCCAAAACCTTTGGTTCTGCAAACAGTCTGTTATCCCTCTGAGCTATCTGATCTGACACAATACTTGTTTCTTCGTTTATTTGACTTCTTCATTCTAAGTGTCTGAACTTAAAAATTGTGTCTCATAAGTTTTGAATCCTCAACCCTCTGGTCTGCTGTGTAGCATTTTAACGCTTTGAGCTATCTGACCTGAGATAATAAATCGTTCTTCGTGTATTTGACCTCTTCTTGGTGGGTGTTGGACCTGAATACGAATGTGAATTTATGTGATGCAAAATGCACCAATACATCCACAACTAAAGGTATAATTATATATACAGGAGTAAATAAATAACTCTTAAGTTAACTGCACCTCATAAGAATTGAACCCTCAACCTACGGTATTCTAAAAAAGTTTTTATCTCCTTGAGCTGTTTGATCTGTTGCTTCATGTATTTGACTCTCATTTTGTGGCAGTTGAAGACATGCAGCTGTATGTAATGCAAACATTGAGACGTGCATGTCACACACAGAAATAAATAAATAGAGACGTAAATGAATCTAAATTAATTCTACCTGGTAAGATTTGAACCATCGATGTCTGGTTATCAGGACAGACACTTAACTCCTTGAGCTACTTGACCTGACAGACCAAGCACAGTTTCTTGGCTTATTTGACTTCCTCATGTTGGGTGTCATACTTCAAAATTAACTTCCCCTCATAAGATTTGAACCTACAACCTTCAGTTCCCCAAACAGTCAACTATCACACTAAGCTATGTGACATTCGTTTGGCTTTTAATCTGTCCTCCCAAGATGAGTGCAGAGTCTCTGGACCAACAGAGAAGAACTGAGTTTCTTCATCTCGTCCACATCTTCTTCTTCTACTACTGTATCAATGTACTTTCAGAGTTCAGATGGCTGCTGCATTTTTAAGCAAGAGTCATTAAGACATTTGTATTTGCTGCTCGTTGTCTCCTGTTTCAGAGCCCCCAGCGTGCAGGAGGAGTAACTGGTATCATCCATACAGGGAGCAGACTCCACCATGCCGCCAGTCCCATATAAAGAGCTAATCTCCTAATGTGTCTGACTTCTTCATTTCTGGGTGTTAGAACTTTAAAATTCAATGCACCTTATAAGGTTCGAACCCACAACCTCCAGCCTTCGAAGCAACATTTTATCTCTTTGAGCTATCTGAGCTGACATAGTTTGTCTTTCGTCGCATCTTTGAATTCTTCTTTTGCCATGTTGAACCATAAAATTCTCTGCACCTTTCCAGTTGTCGATCACCCTGAGGTATCTGATTGACAGATGCACAGAAACTTAAAACATAAAATTGAAGTGAATGTTTTATTTTGCATCTCACTGACCTGCCAGAAGTCAGAGATGGTGTGCGACAGAGGGCCTTGGGTGGCGATGTAAGCCGGCATCCGGGGGTCGTGCTCAATCTAGAGAAAGGTGAGAGTAAAAGGTTATACAGGGGCAAAGGTCACCTCGGAGCTCAGGACAAAGCCTCAGTTACCGTGGGGACCAGCTGTGATGGTGACAGGTCTACTAGAGCGACTGCATTCCTCCAGGAAACTTTCTTTGACTCACACGTCTTAAAATGTTGGATTCAGTTTGTTCACCAGGAGTGAAAGATTGTTAGTGGAGATATTGATCTCTGATTGATTGTTAGGAACTCATCAAAGTGGATTAATTACAAGACACTTTTGTTGTACAGAACTAACTATACATGCTATACTACGACTTATTTGATGAAAAATTGACGACATGCTATACTACGACTTATTTGATGAAAAATTGACGACATGCTATACTATGACTTTTTTGATGAAAAAATGTCGACATACTATACTACGACTTTTTTGATGAAAAATTGACGACATGCTATACTATGACTTTTTTGATGAAAAAATGACGACATGCTATACTATGACTTTTTTGATGAAAAATTGACGACATGCTATACTATGACTTTTTTGATGAAAAATTGAAGACATACTATACTATGACGTTTTTGATGAAAAAATGACGACATACTATACTATGACGTTTTTGATGAAAAAATGACGACATGCTATACTGTGACGTTTTTGATGAAAAAATGACGACATACTATACTATGACTTTTTTGATGAAAAAATGACGACATGCTATACTATGACGTTTTTGATGAAAAAATGACGACATGCTATACTATGACTTTTTTGATGAAAAATTGACGACATGCTATGCTACGACTTTTTTGATGAAAAAATGACGACATGCTATACTATGACGTTTTTGATGAAAAAATGACGACATACTATACTATGACGTTTTTGATGAAAAAATGACGACATGCTATACTATGACTTTTTTGATGAAAAATTGACGACATGCTATGCTACGACTTTTTTGATGAAAAAATGACGACATGCTATACTATGACGTTTTTGATGAAAAAATGACGACATGCTATACTATGACTTTTTTGATGAAAAATTGACGACATGCTATGCTACGACTTTTTTGATGAAAAAATGACGACATACTATACTATGACGTTTTTGATGAAAAAATGACGACATGCTATACTATGACTTTTTTGATGAAAAATTGACGACATGCTATGCTACGACTTTTTTGATGAAAAAATGACGACATGCTATACTATGACGTTTTTGATGAAAAAATGACGACATGCTATACTACGACCTTTTTGATGAAATAATGATTGCATATGATACTATGACTTCTCTAAGAACATTATGGCGTGCTATACTATGGCTTTTTTAAATTAGTTTTTCATGTTACCCTGTCGACCAATGGTGAGTTGCATACTCACTATAGTGCTGGCATTGATGTAGTCCGAGCGTGAAGGGTTGATCTCCGCTTTCAGCTTCACCCTTGAGTGGTCATCTGAGGGAGAGCAGTGTCAGTTAACGTCTCAACATCTACTTTTCTCCATTTATCCATTGATATTAATATTTCATGGCTGTCTTTTGAATCATTTTAGAGACATTTCTTCCAAGTTCAGCCTGACATGTTCGGTATCTTTAGACTCACAGGGCACAGAGTCGGGGCAGCGGTTCTTCTTGGTGTTGGCGTCGCTCTGAGCCACAGAGACGGCGCTGGGCTCGGCCTGGTAGGAACACAGAGCCTCCCACTCTTTCATCAGACGGTCCTTGTTTCTCAGGTGGTCCTCCATGTAGGCCTGAGGGACGTTAGCAACACAGTCAATCTTTGAGTAAATCATTACATTCAAAGTAAATGTCTATGTTCATTGACTGATTCATCTGACATCAATGTAAATGCTTGAGGAGGCAGCTGACCAGGATCATGTGACCGGTGGAGATGTCCATGTTGGCCTGGGCTGGCTCCTCGCACCATGACGGCGTGCTGCTGTGGGAGCTTGGACTGGGCTGGGCTCCGTCGCTGAACTGAGACGACACACTGCTCACCCTGGAGTCGGCACCTCCGCCTCCTGCTGCTCCTGCTCCTCCGCCTCCGACACCAGCACCGCCTGCTCCTCCCCCTCCAGCACCTCCTCCTCCGCTTGCTCCTCCCACGGCGCCGAGGGCAGCAGCTTCCAGGCGTCCGAAGGGGCCTTTAGAGGCCATGTGCTGGCGACACAGGTCCTGGTGAGCCAGTTATGCTTGCATCACTGCTTTATCACCTTTATACTGTTATTTTAATAAATATTTTTAAATGAGCTTTTGTTGAGTTTATTTGGTAACTGTGTGCCGCACAATCTGCGGATATGCCAATATACAGCAGCTCATTTGGCTAATAAGCGATACCAATATGGATATATCCACTTTTATCCCCGCCTGATTTTAGTGACCATAATTCTCTTCTGTCGTGGATAAATCATCATATTATGCAGCATTAATTTCATTAAGGAAAACTATGATGAAAATCTTTTGTCGACAACCTTTATTCCATGAAAAATACGAGAGGATGAGCTAAAAACACATCTTGATCATAAAAACTATACAAAATCTATGTCAACATGTCGAAAAGAATTGAAAAAGCGTCAACGAAAATGTTTTGAATTTTCATTGACTAAAATAATTAGAATTTTTGTTGACAGAACTTTGTGAATTTTCATCGACTTAAACTTTTTGAATTTTGCTGACTGAAACGTTTTGAATTTTCGTCGACAAACATTTGAATTTTCATCTACCAAAATGTTTCGAATTTTTGTTGACTAAAATGTTTTAAATGTTTGTCGACTACATGTACTGAATATTTGTCAATCTAAATGTTTTGAATTTTCATTAACTAAAACATTTTGAATTCTTGTCAACAAATTTTTTTTTTTAATTTTCTTTGAATAAAACAAGTTTCGAGTTTTGAGTTTTTGTCGACTAAAATGCTTTGAATTTTTATTGACGTAACTTTTTGAATTTTCATTGACTTAAACTTTTTGAATTTTGCTGACTAAAATGTTTTAAATTTTTGTCGCATAAACGTTCTGAATATTTGTCAACCTAAAAGTTTTGAATTTTGTTGAATAAAACATTTGAATTTTTCGTCAACTAAAATGTTATGAATTTTCGGAGACTAGAAATGTTTTGGAATTTTCGTGGACTAAGATGTTTTCAATTGTCATTGACTAAAATATTTTTGCATTTTTGATCACTAAAACATTTTGAATTCTTTTCAACAAATCTTTTAATTTTCTTTGAATAAAACATTTTTAGGTTTTGTCGACTAAACTGTTTTGAATTTTCATTGAATAAAATACTTTGAAATTTTGTTGACATAACTTTTTGAATTTTCATCGACTTAAACTTTTTGAATTTTGCTGACTAAAACATTTTGAATTTTCGTCGACAAACATTTGAATTTTCATCTACTAAAATGTTTAAAATTTTTGTCGACTACACATTCTGAATATTTCTCAACCTAAACATTTTGAATTTTTGTTGAATAAATGTTTTGAATTTTCATCAACTAAAATGTTTTGAATTTTTGTTGACTAAAACATTTTGATTTTTCGTAGACTAAAAATGTTTTGGAATTTTCGTGGACTAAGATGTTCAAATTATTGTCGACTACATGTTCTGAACATTTGTCAACCTAAAAGGTTTTGAATTTCTGTTGAACACATCTTGAATTTTCGTTGAAAAAATATTTTGAATTTTTGTCAACCAAAATATTTTAAATTTTCACAAACTAAAATGTGTTGAATCTTCTTCTAAAAAAATGTTTTACATTTCTGTCAACGAAAACGCTGTTAATTTTTGTTGACTAAATGTTTTGAATGTCTGTCAACTAAACCTTGCCTAAAAGTATGAAGGATCAAAATGACTTTAACGTGACCAAAACAAATAACCATTTTCAAGACACTATATCTGAAAAAGTTGTGAAAATGAACACGCATGCTCGTTATCGTGACGGCCCACCAGCAGATGGAGCCATGAAATAATGTGCAAAATGAGACAGAGCATGTTCCATTTTAAAGCCGATACTGATGACGTGCTGATGTTACCGTGCATCCCCAGTTTATAGGCCATATTTGTAGTTTATAGGCCATATTTGTAGTCTTTCTCTCCTCACCTGATACTCCTGGTGGGTGAAGGTGCCCCCCTCTGGTCCCAGACCCAGCTTCTTTGCTGCCAGCCGGTGGGCGTGGTGACGCAGGCAGGCGATGGTCATGGCGGCCACCAGGATGCTGCCGATGCAGGCCATGGCCACCAGCGTGGCGAACACCCAGCGGGAGCCGCTGGGCTGGACTCGGGTCGCCAGGGGCAACGCCTTCCCATCATTCCTCTGTGTGAGGAAGAACAAGAACAAACAGAAAGGATGAATAATCAGACATTAGCTAAAGAGACGGGGGAGGCGTCTCTGACGCAGCTGGACAAAAATGTCCCTCAGTCCTGCTACATGTCCTCTCTGCATCGTATCCTGTCCCCTCTGCTCCTCGTCACCCCAGCTCTCTCCCCTCCAATTCATCCCTCCTCTCTTTGAATTGTCTCTGCTGACCTCTCTGACCTCCTCCTTCCTCTCCGTGGGCCTCAGGAATGTGAGGCGCTCTCTGAAACACATTAAGTCAGAGCTGGGGGGCCGAAAGGCGGCTTCACCTGCTATTATAAAGGGGCCGCAGTGGGGCTCCGAGCGCAGCAGAAACACACCAGGCTGCACGTGGCTGAAGCTGCTTCACTGCTCCACGTTTATACAAGAACCTAAAACATGATTCAATCATCTCCTCTCTTATCTTTAATCTACGGAGCTAAGAGACAGTTCATTTATCACTGCTCACATTACAAGACATAAATCCTTAAGAAAGCCCTTAAAAACTCCTTAAATATGTCACAGTCACAGATAAGTGTCAGTGCTCAGATAATAAAACACCTGCAGTTAAACTCAGCAACAAAAGCTGCACATACATTACAAACATCAAATAAATATGATGATGCAGACGTCACTAAACGACCTCGATAGTGTCAGAACATTTCTAATATATGAACATAACTGTCACTATAAAAGGATTGAGTTGGTTTTCATGTGTTCACTCACCACACACACGATGCAGAGAAACTTTCCTGTCGTCCTGCTGCACTCACACACACACACACACACCAGAAACTCCCACAGTGTCAAATTAGACTGAAAATAAAGTATCTGGACTTCCAGGACTGACTTTCACAATAAAAGTGTTCCTGTTTTTTTTTTTTTTTTTAAATATATAAAATTATTATCATCATTTTGGTACAAGTCTGAATGAAGGATGTGTTTCCAGATCATGATCTTGTTGCATTTAAACATTTAACAATGATGGAAGTACATTGACTCAAGTCCTGCATTTATTTTTGAAGCAGTCTACTTCTACTTTAAACTAAAATAAATACATTAAAAAAAAAAAATTAAACTCCCAAACATCACCATTAGATTACTATCAAAATAAAATAAAATAAAATAAAATAAAATGACATAAAATGAATTAAAATAAAATGAAATAGAATACAATAAAATAAAAGAATAAAATAAAATGAAATAGAATAAAATGAAATAAAATAAATTAGAATAAAATTAAATAAAATAAAATAAGACAAAATGAAATAAAATGAAATAGAATAAAATAAAATGAGATGAAATAGAATAAAATAAAATGAAATAAAATAGAAAAAAATGAAATGAAATAAAATAAAATAGAATAAAATAAGATAAAATAGAATAAAAATGAAATAGAATAAAATAAAATAAGATAAAATGAAATAAAATAGAATGAAATGAAATAAAATAAATTAGAATAAAATTAAATATGATGAAACAGAATAAAATGAAATAAAATAAAATAGAGTAAAATAAAATAAAATAGAATAAAATAAAATTTAATTAAATTTGATGTTTAATTATAAATTAAACTCCTGAACAGTTTATGCAGCTGAAAGCATTAGATTATTAATAAAATAATATAAAATAGAATAAAATAAAATTAAATTAAATTTGATGTTTAATTATAAATTAAACTCCTGAACAGTTTATGCAGCTGAAACTATTAGATTATTACCAAAATAGAATAAAATGAAATAAAATCTGAAGTAACATTATTTTCAACTCAGGTATTCATCAAAACAGTTGTCAAGTCATTTTCTGTCAGTCAACTAGTTGATTTCCTGCTTCAGTTGTATAAACTATTGGGGAGTTTAATTTATAACGAAACATCAGATTTATGAACTAGAAGTAATTAAAGCTGACAATAAATGATGCAGAGTGTTGTGCACTGTGCTCTGAGCAGCTCAGCAGCACCAAGAGAAAAGACAAGTACTGAAGTTGTACTGATGTTCGTTGGTTCCACCACTGCATATGTTCATGTAACTGTGTCACACTTCTGTTGTTAAAGTTCTGGATGCATCTAATCTGGTCTTCCTCCAGCCGTCACATGCAACCCTCTCCGCTGCCTCTTCTTCTTCTCTCAACACTTGTGAGGTGTCACTCACCTCTCCGACGCCGCTCTGCAGCACCTTCAGACCCGTCTCTGCCTCCAGGAAGTTCTTCTCTGCGACTGCAGCGACCAGACAAAGAAACAATCAGTGCAGAGAACCTGAGTGAGGAGTTCTTCAGCTGCAGCTGTGACGCATCACCAGGAGAGTAATCTGTACTCGTAACGTACCAGCTTTGTCCGCCACCTCTCCGGCCGTCAGGTTCTTGCTGTTGGGTCTGATCCTGAAGGTGATGGAAGGTCCCACGACGCTGCAGCAGGAAACACACAACAGCACATACACACAACAGTTACACACACATGTGCAGCACTTTACTGGAGCATTGTGTCAACATGCGACTTCACACTGATACTCCACTGATGTCACAGCTGCAGCTACTGTGCACATTAGAGCTCAGCACAGGGAGGGAAATATTTGAATTCAAATTATTTACATTACTTTAAGTGTATTTTCTTAACTCTCACGTTACTCTTACTGAAATTAATAAATAATGTTTTATTCTTATTTCTTCTTTTCTTCAAACCTTGACTCAGCTGCAGCGACTTGTTGTTTTTATTCTCAGTGTCACGTTACAGGGTTTCACCTGCATGTTGTTTGGTTTCAACTCTTTACGACTTCCTCAGCTTTTATTTTATTTTCATTGTATTTTCTTTCTGCTGTATATGTTTTAATTTTTTACCTTCACACATACCTTTTGTGTCTTTTTTTTCTTGTATTTTTGATAAGCTTTTAAAATTGTGAGTAAACACTTTGTGTCTCTGATGCATTTTATTTATTTATTCATTTATTTCAGTGTTTTTATACTCTTTTGTTTTTCTCATTGCATTCTACTCTTACTGCTAAAACTCATAATAATTAGTATTATTATTTTTACTAATAATAATACTAAATAAATAAATAATAAAAATTGTTATTACTACTACTACTAATAATAATTATTATTATTAGTAATAATAATTATTATTATTATTACTAATAATAATACTAACTAAATAAATAAATAATTAAAAAAATAACCCATGATATTATAATAATAATAATTATTATTATTATTATTATTATTACTGCTAATAATAATTATTATTATAATACCATGGGTTATTTTTTAAATATTTATTTATTTAGTTAGTATTATTATTCAATTATTTAATATTTTTGTTTTGTTGTGTTGTTGTTCTTTGTAAAGCGTCTTTGAGTATCCACAAAAGTGCTTTATAAATCTAATCTATTTATTTATTCATTTATTTTTACCAGCAAAATTCTTTTACTTTTTTCTGATTTTTATTTTGGTTTGTTTATTTTGTTTTAGTACTTGTGCAAAGTCATTTTCTATTTTTAGATTTTTTGTTTGTTTGTTTGTGAATGAATTATTTGTGTCATTTTTTAGATCTGCAGCAGTAAGTTTGGGCTGTAAGGTCAAAGGTCAAAGGTCAGGGGTCAGTGCAGGGAGAAGGGTCACACAGGCAGCAGAGAATGAAAGCAGTCAGTCACGTCCACATGCAGCCGCTCAGCTGGAGACCACAGCAGGTGATGATGTCACACAGGGACGCTCCAGAGGCTTCAGGCAGCAGGGGGGAGGGGGCGGGGCTTAACTATGGCGCCTGGCGGTGCTCTGGCTCCTACCTGATGTTGATGACGGAGCCGGTGGAGAGGCCCGCCCTCTCTGACAGCAGCTCCAACAGACGCACCCCGTCGTTCAGACTGAGGGGGCTGCAGCGACAAAACGCACACATTCATACACACAGACACACACTGATACACACACACTGATACACACAGACACACACTGATACACACACACTGATACACACAGACACACACTGATACACACACACCTACACACAGACACACACCTACACACAGACACACACCTACACAGACACACACCTACACACAGACACACACACAGACTGCTCTCCGCCAGCATCCTTCCTTCCTTCCTTCATGTCTGTCCTCATTTCCTTTCCTTCCTTTAACTTCCTCTCCTCCCTGCTCTCCTTTCCTTGCTCTCACCCTTTCCTCCTTCCCTTCCCTCTGCTTTCTTTCTTTCCTCCTCTCCCTCCTTTTGCTCTCTTTCTTGTCACCTTCCAGATTTTCCTTTCCTTTGCTCTCTTTCTTCCTTTCCTCTTCCTTCCTTCCTTTCTTTCTTCCCTTCATCCTTTCTTTCTGTCTTTCTTCCTTTCCTCTTCCTTCCTTCCTTTCTTCCTTCCTTCCTTTCTTTCTTCCTTCCTTTCGTCCTTCCTTCTTGTTAATTTCATTCCTTCTTCACAACGTTCCCTTCCTCTTTTCCTTTCCTCTGCTTTCTTCCCTTTCCTACTCTCCATCTCCTTGTTCCCACTTTCTCTCCTTTTACTTTCCTTCTTTCCTTCTATCCTTTCACCTCGCTCTCTTTCTTTAATCATCCCTCTGTTTTTCTCCCCCCCATCCCTCCTTTTGGTCTCACTCTTTCCTCCTTCCCTTTTTTAATTTCTTTCCTTCTTCACAAATTTCTCTTCATCACTTCCTGTGACTCTTTTCTTCTCCTCCTTCGCTTCCTTTTACTTGATTTTCTTTTTTTTTTGAGGCCTCCTCGCCTCCACGTCTCCTCCACTCACACAAACAAACTCAACAACATGAAGACGCCACGCTCACTCACACGCGTGACATCACTTCCTGGTTGGTGGAGGAGGCGAGCGTTCGTACCTCTGATTGGTGACGATGTAGCCGAACTCCTCAGCTTTGGTCGCTGGTTCATCTTTGGCTGCCGCAGCGGGCGTCAGATCCTTCTGAGCTGCTTCTGGTTTGGGTGGTTTGTTGGTGGAGGGCGGAGCCTCGATGGCGGCCATCTTGTACGCCATTGAACCCTCTGAGACCTGATGACACAGAGAATAAAACCCTTGTGTTTTTACATCGTTGAGTACGGCCATTTTCTGCTGCTTCAAACTTTTATATTGTACTTTTTCTACAGCTGTTACTTTGAAAATGTTTTCATGAATGTATTTTAACAACAAAATAAAACAAAGACACATTCACCTTCTTTCCTGTCGCAGCGTCGTTCCCATATTTATCTATGTAGGAAACAAAAATAATCATCAATAATGCAGCACAAGTTATATTTAGACATACCGAGACTATTTTAACCCACTTCCTGGTTATATAAGATGAGCAAGATCCAGATATCTCCGTGACAACAGTTTCATCAGGACTGCGTCCAGTTTAGAGGCTAAAACTAAACGCATCTTACATTTTAATCACGTTTGTGTCTCAGTAAATCTGATCGGATAATAAACTGTTTCCTTTCAGGAGAGACTGGCATGATGACTGTGTCTGTTTTGACAGACACGGCAGGAGGGGTGGTGGATGGGTCCAACAAACACTGACCTGAGAGAGTGGCGTTCACGTCCTGTAAGATTCTAAAGACAAACCCTGTTCTGTTTTCCTAAACCTAACGATGTGCGTTTGTTGTTGAAGGAATAAAAAATTTGTGGTGTTGTACCGACTTAGTGCTTTTATTTTGAAAGAGATGTAAACGTTAACTTGTACATCGTATGTGGACGTGGAAAGTCCATGACCAAACGTTGACATGTGACGAGGTCACAGTGCCAATATGTTGAGAATGACACGGACGCAAGGTCACAGTGACCTTTGACCTTCGACCAACAAATTCTAATCAGTTCATTCTTGAGTCCAAGTGGACTGAAGGACATAATGCCTCTTGCGCTGCCTATTGCCAGCGCGAAGGTGTTTTGACAATAGCAAAAGACATTTACGCCAAAATTAATGCAGAAAAATTCACCAGAAAACAGGAAATGAAGTGTTTGACGCACAGAATCTTCTGTCAGAGGATCCCAAACCCCTCGTTTCAGTCGTCCCCAGTGCTGAAACAAACCCTACGGCCTTGGCCTTAACACAACTTTTGTCCCATCCTCAGAACCATCAGACAGAAACAACAGCACATTTAAAGCCCTCGTATTCCCTTCAGTTACCTCCTCTTTATGAATGAGTGTGTGCAGCTTTAACAGCAGCGATTAAATGAAGAGCAGACGGACCTTTGGTTTCTTTGTGGGCGTAAGAGCTTTCTATCTGCAGCTGCTTCAGAGCCGCCGGCAGGTTGTCTCTCTGCTCGGGGGACAAATCCTTCATGTCGAGGCCGTAGTGGTCGAGCAGCAGAGCCAGTCTCTGCAGAGAGCGCTCTGAAAAACACAGTGAAACACACACATGGTAGAGCTCAGACTTACTGAGTGTACTTTACTGTACTTTATAAAACAACAGTCAATATTTTGGGAGATTCAGTGGAGCAAACAAATATTTAGGGCAAGACTAATGACTAATAAATATCTATCCATCATTTTCTTCTGCTTCAGAATCCGCATTGCTACTCCTGAATCTAAGGTTTGAAGATCGTTTTCAAATAAAGTAAAAACTAAAATATTTGCCTTAAGTAGAAGTAACATAAAAAGGAAATACTTAATTACAAGTACCTCAAAATCGTAGTAAACTTCCTGTTTGAAAAATATCAACTTTAAAGACATCTTTATAGCATCTCTCGTCTCACCGTCCAGTCCTGACAGGGCGTCGTACTCCTCTTGTGCCTTCTTCTCCGCCTGCTCCTGCTGCTGCTGCTGCTGCTGCTTGCTGAGCTGAGCCACCTGGGAAACGTAGTCCTCGCCGTAATCCAGCGGGAAGTCCAGCTCTGGGAAAAAGGAGGAGGACGAGGAGGAGGAGGATGACGAGGAGGGAAATCCTGCCGCTGCTGCTGCTACTGCCCCTCTGTGGCGTGAGAGGGACTGCACAGGAGAGGACGAGGAGGAAGAGGAAGAAGAGGAAGAAGGGGAGGTGAGGTAAAAGGACACCAGGTCCTGGAGGAGCTGCCGGTCTCTGTCCAGAGGGGTTCCTCGGGATCCGGAGCGAGAGGGGGAGCCGAGGAGCGGGAAGGCTTGGTTATCGTCCAGAGAGTTGAGGGAGCGCTCTTCTTCCTCCTGGTAGCCGTACTGCTGCTGCAACGACACGTGAACAACACACAGGTGGGTTTGATGGCCACTAGGGGGCAGAATAACTACAACACAATCTGTGCCTGGGTATTTTCCCCACCTGGTGGTAGGTGTAAGGGTCCAGCAGGGGCGTCTGCATGTGGACGGAGGACCTGGAGGGGTCGAGGATCATGTAGTCTACGTACTGCTGCATCATCTCGGGGTCAGCTGGATCCTCGGGCCCCGGAACCCTCCGCTGACTGGGGCCCGACAGTCTCGACAACCTGGGAAATTAAACTTTCCATTAAAATTTTTCTTCGGTGACTTATCAACATTTTCCTTCCTTCTGTTAGTTTCTTACTGTTTCGGTGACTTCTCACGAAGGTTCGAGGCCGAGCTGAGCGTGGGGATGTGACTCAGCTCTCGGCCGATGATCGCCTGGGTGATGTCGTCCTTCCAGGTCAGACCTGCGCCGCCACGAGACGACACAAATGTCAGCTATACTGTCTTTTCTGTCTGATCTTAACTCCGACTTCCTGCTTCGAATGCCAGTGTGACAGAGACTCACCTTGCACCATGAGGTCTTTGAGGACTTCCTGCAGTTTGTGCAGGACGGGGACAGACACCTGGTACTGGACGGGCTCCTGGTGGGGGGCCTGACACTGACCGAACAAACCGTCTGCATGGGAAGAGAACAACAAGAAGTTTGTTTTTCAGTCTCCATTTTCACAAACTCTCTTATTAGAACTAACCAGTGCACATAAATATGTTTCAATGACGTTTGAGGTGCAAAATAAGTAAAGCGGTACCAGAATCTTGGTTTGTATTTGGTCAGCGCTGCCTGGTTTTACACTTTGACCACAGTTCTTCAGCTTCCTTTTCTACAAATTCTTCTATTGCAGCTAAACAGTGCACTAAAGTGTGTCTGAAAACATTCAAAGCAGAGAAATACGCAACGCAGATCAGAACTGCTTAGTTTTACAGTTTGATCCAAATCTTTCAGCCTGGATTTTCACAATACGAGAAACAGTATGGTGCCCACTTCCTGTCGACAAACTCTCGTATTACAGCTAAACAGTACACTAAGATATGTTTCTGATAACAATTTGCATGAGAAATAGGTAATACCGTAAAAATGCTAGTCTACATTTGATCGGCTCTGCCTGGTTTTACCTTCTGACTTCAGTTTCTCAACCTCCCTTTTCATGAATTCTCTTATTACAGCTAAACAGTGCACTTAAATACGTTTCTAAAAATAAAAAAAATGTAATTTGCGGGACGCAACTTAGTAGGATATTGTACGAACTATTGTGCGTGCATTTTTTGTAGGATATCATGCAAACTGTTCTACAAGAAAAGGTTGTGTTATGATACAGAGCTGGTTGAAAATTGCCCAAATATCCCTTTAAACCAGTTTACGTGGACGCAAGACAAAATGATGTGGACGCATCGCACCAGAGGTGATGTTTGCGTAAACTGACTCTTTAATGAGCAGCAGGTGAAAACAAGCTGACATCAGTCCACCTACGTCTGAAACTGGTGCACAAACATGATGTCGACCCACATGTAAACAAAAGCAAACAAATAAACCGACCAATATTTATATACAAACACACATATATACAAATAATCGACCAAAAAAGCAACTCGATTATTTAACTCGACACAGAGCTGACGTTCATACGGAGCGAGTAAAGCTAGAAACACACAATAGATATAGACACAATGTACAGATGTGCACGTGCACACACCACATACACAAAGGCACAAATATACACAACGCAGTGCAAAAACACATGTACTCACATGTACATAAACATATACACAGATATGTACAAGCCTGCAACTACACACACACACACACAGTGAAGCACAATGTGTGTGTGTGTGTGAACGTGGGCCGTGGTGAGTCATCACCTCTGCCTCCCTCCATCTCTCATCAAACAAACACACACACACACACACACACACACACGAGGGAGACACACGGTCGTCAGGCAAGTGATGTCACTGTTGTCATAGAGACGGCCGGGCCGAGCAGGGATTGGCAGAGAGCGGCTGACGGAGGGAGACCTTGTTTACGTTGCACTCCGGCTCTTTTTTTATCCCCCCTCCCTCTCTTTTGTGTCGTTCACTCCGTTTCCTTCTCTTCACGTCGCTCTTTACACCTTTCTGACAATGTAACGAACCTCATAGAGAAACTCACACACTTCACACACTCACATTTCAGCGCCGGTGCACTCGGCGTCACCGTCACACACACACACACACACACACACACACACACCCCAGAGCTCAAGTGATGACTCAGAGTTAACACACACTGAAATGCATCCGTTGTCTCTGCTGAGTTTAAATTCCCTCTGAACCAACAGATCACAGATCACACAAGTTAGAAGGAACAAAACGAGCTGTTGTTTCACTTCAGTCTGGAGTGAGTATATTTCACTCAAATATTCCAGGTTCAACACTGATTAAAGACGTTTTCATGCACGAACGACGTCATCCTGAACAAAGTGTTCTCAAATATTCTCAAGGTTTCACTCGGACACAGCACGGGACGTCAGTGTTACAGCGTTTGAACACAGATGTTTCAGGCTGTAAAATGTCATGTTTTCAAACACAGTCTGGAACTAAGTTTATCCGTCTTTAACACTCCGGAGGTTGGACACAGATTACAGATGTTAAAGGACACAACATGGGCTGCCTTTGAATGCAGTCTTGAATTTAATAGACCTCACTACAATTTCCAAGTCGCAAATGTCTTAGGAAACAAAATGGGCAGTATTTTCTCAACGCAGAAGGGAATTAGAAAATATTACAGTTGTTTCAGGACAAAAATTCGTTGTTTTTTTTAACCTCTATAACTCGGCCAGGACGCTGACGTCAGATGAAGCCACAGACAGTTATTCATCCTGAAAATCATTTTTTATTTTATTTTAGGCAAAATCTTTTTACTGACTTCAGAGGCCCATTACTCTGTCTCTGTATCACCTAGAGTGTTTCTGACACTTTCACAAGAAACTTCAAGGAGTTTTCTTTCTGGCAAGACCTCATGCATGCATGTAGTCAGAGCGGTTCAGAAGCTACAGTCATTTTAATTTGAGTATGTCATTTTAGGCGTTTTTGCTACAAAATGGGGGTGGAGTGCAAGTTTAATACAATCTGGAATTAAATACATTTTACTAAATTATATAAGGTTACAGACAACTGAGGTTTACGGACACAAAATGGTCAGGTATTTTCTGTAGACGAGTTTTTATTAAAATACAAGATTACACGGGTTTAAGGGATAAAAAAAATGGTCAGATTTTTTAATACAGTCTGGAATTGAATAGATTTTACTCAAATATTTGAAATTACAGATGTTAAAGGCACAAAATGGGCTGTTTTTTAGTATAGTCTGGAATTAAAAATAGTTTTACTAAAATATTTAAGATCACAGGTGTTTCGGGACACAAGATTAAAAATTAATTAAAGGATGGGCAGTTTTTTTAATTCAGTCTGGAATTAAGTTTATTTTACTAAAAAATTTGAGCATACAGATGTTTCAGAATAAAAAATGGGCTGTTTTTCAAATGCAGTCGGAAATTGGTATTAATTGGATTTTACTGAAATATATAAGTTAACAGATGTTAAAGAACACAAACATGGGCAGATTTTCAATGCAGTCTAGTATTAAATGTATTCTACACAGAGGTCCATCACAGATTTGTTTGCAGTGCAGTCTGAAATTCAACCTGTTGTTCTCTCTATCACACACACTTCCTCTGAGCATCATCCAACTCTCACGTCATGACACTGAACAATGAACGCTGCTCATGTTCCCGTCTCTGCAAACACAGAACATCTTCAAGGCAGACGCAGAACACACCGCCATCAATAATTCAGCTGCCTCTGGAGGCTGAGACACACAGGTGCACGCTCACGCACGTGCACGCTCCTGTAATGACATCCTAACCACGTTTGAACAGGCAGGAAGGAAGCAGGAAACCCACTGAGGGATTATAGACGGCCCCGTTAACGGCAGGCTGAGCCGTGACGGCTCGTCGGCTCCTGACTGTGTTGATGGACAGAAGACACGTCACGGCTTCCTGAAGCGTGTCGCTGCAACTGGAGCCCGCTGGGAACGCTCACTATTGGCTGGCTTACTATTCTCGTCACGCTGCATTCAGGGTACCGTAAATACGAGCTTCCCGCTGGGGAAGAAAGTGTTCACATCAGCCTCCCAGAGGAGGACATCTAAGTTTTACTTTGGCTGCATGAATGTGTTGCAAGAGTGAACAAATTATTAACAGATAGAAAAGATATTTTTAAAGGGCCAGTCCGCCTAAATCACACACAAAAAAAATCTTATTTCTTAGACAGTCAACTGCTGGACTGTAATGATGACGACTTGCAACCTGCAGCATTTGTGTGTAATCGGGGCCAAAGTTACTTTCATTCCTCCGCTGCACCTCATGCTGTCGTGTTTTTGACATCTATCAAAGCTTTGTGTTTAATTAGCAGAATCCCTGTAAACAGCAGCCTCTCAGCTGTGAGGACTCATTTAAAATGTCGATGAAGACGCTCCATCAAAGCTGAGCGCTAATGTGGAAGAAACAAACTCCCTCTAAATGGCTGATGTGCAACACTGTCACGCTTTTCATTTCCCCTGCACTATTACTGTAAGGCAGCAACACTTGAGTCCAAAATGAATTTCCCTACGTGGACAATTAAGTATATTGCATCGTGTCGTATTGTGAAATAGAATTTAGTATCACCATGACGTCATAAATATGAGCCTGTGTTTGACGGCTCCAGTGAACCCAGCATGTGAACGTGACTTCAGGCTCACATGCTAGAATAAAACTGGCAAAGTAAAAGTGGAAGACTCACCATCGTTGCACAGCTGATCTCTCGGACAGAGCTTCTTTTCAAACAAACAACCTGCAGACACAAAAACAACAACAGTCATTTAGAGAGAAGCTGCAAATTCAACAAAGAAACAACCAGTGTTCTTAGAAATGTGTTGATCCGACCAAACTCCTTTAACATCAAACTCCTGCAGGTGCTCCGCCTGAATTTAACCCTAAATGTCTCATTATTGGACTGGAAATAAAAACTATTTGTCAGATTATGAGCAGAAACAGATGTGAATCATGTGGCCACCAGTGGCGATGCTAGCATGGACCTTTAAAACTCTGTCACTTCCTATTGGTCGGTTGCAGAAACATTGCTTTTGATAAAAAATGTAGAGCTTTTTTTTTTTTTTTTTTGCAATTTTAGCGCTACCTAGTGGTCGATTTAAATGAAACTTTTAGAATATGTTCTTGGTACTTCTTTGAACATTTTTGTGATGATTGGCTCAATGATTTTGAAGTTAGGTCCATTTTTGTGCTAAGCCACGCCCCCTTTAAAGTTCATTGGTCAATAACTTCAAAACGGAACGACATATGAGCAAGCTTTTCAAAAGTTATTTTGAGCTTGGTCTAGTGATGATCCACAGAAAATTTGGTTTGAATCAAACCTACCATTTAGGACAAATTGTTAAAAAAGGTTTTCTCAAAGAATTCAAAATGGCTGACATTTTTACAGTGGTCCTTTCATAGTTGTGTATGTGTTTTTGTTGAGCACACTGAGCAGCACTCGTGTGTCAAATTTCAAGTCAACAGGACTTAAGGTATGAGGGGAATGGCCTTTGAGAACTGTTCCAATCACTGGTGAACATTTCATGTGTCTATAATGTACCATCTCATGGGAATTTGGGAAAGTATTTCTTAGGAAGAAAAAGAAGCCAAAGCAAAAGCAACAGGATTTCAGCCCTTTGGAAAATTTAACCCTTTCATGCTGTAAAACTCTGTAACATCAGTTGTTAAAGTTAAGTTTAAAACAGGACACAGGACTAAATGAGTTGAGGAAAGTCCAGCCGGCGCGTGCAGCCACACAGCATGTCAGTGTTGTGTTGCTTAGTGATGAGAATATGATCGTGTGTGTGTTACAGTCGACCTTTTCCAAGCACTGGTCCTAATCTGTTACGAGGCTGTAAACAGCAGCAGATGTGAAGCCGCTCGCTCCGTTCTGTGTATTTGCGCCTGTTTGCATTGCGTTTTCATTAAAGATTTATGTCATCCCCTGTGTGAAATTCATCTGTCCTGTGATAACTTCAGAGCGTACGCCTCGGCCTGCGCAAACACACTGTTTAAACACACTTTGATTCCCATTTTAAGCATTGTTTCCACCCTGTCCTGAGGTAAAGAGCATCGCTGTCAGAGTGGCGTCAGAACTCTCTACAGACGCACTGTGACATCGCTGATATAGGGGGGCAAAAGGAGCACCAGAACCAACAAGTCCATTATTGATCAAAGAAAAAACACTAAAATTTCAAGATTTGATAATAAAACTATTCAAATTATGTTCAGAGCAACTAGCCAGTGATTGCCTGGTAGTATCCAGCTGGGAGGAAACAAAACCACCAACAAGAACAAAAGCAAGCCAGAGAGCCGAGTACCAGGACGGAGATTGCTTGATATATAGTTAAGAAGGACCCTCGGTTTTATCATTGCTCAATTTAAAAAAGTTGAGGACCAGGATGAAGGCGGTCAGAGAGTGTGGAGGTAGGTTTGGTGGATGGATAGAGCTGAGTGTCATCTGCATAGCAAAAGAAGTGGATGTTAAATTTAGAGAAGATGTAGCTCAGAGGAGGTAAGTAGATGATAAACAGAAGGGGACCCAAGACAGAACCTTGAGGAACACCGTCAGTAACTGGAAATGGCCGGGATTCAAATGTTTTGAGCTGGATAAATTGAGTACAATCAGATAGTTAGGATTTAAACCAGTCAAGGGGTGTGCCTGGGATTCCAATGGAAGCCAGGAAGTATAAAACCAGCAAGCACACTAGCTCACTAGCTAACGCGGTCTGCTCATCAGCTCTTTAATCATGGATCATTACAGAAAACAGCAACTTTCACTACTGTTCATTTTAGGAGGACCGCTGCAAGGAGACGTGTTCTTTATTTAGATTATCAAACAGATGACGGGTCACAGATTCATAGCTCTGGCTGCCAGTGTTAGCTAGCTGAAAGGTTGTCTATTTCCACTTTAAAATGTTGATTAAAAATGTTTCAACCAGAAACATACGGAGGGCTGAACGTCCACAGGTTGTGTCCACACACCCCTGGATGAGCAGCCATGGACGCCGTCATTTTTTTTGTCCTGGGGGTTTCCTACCCCTACCCTCCGGACCAACCATTCTAGCAATATCCATCCATCCATCCATTTTCATCCACTTATTCGGGGCCAGGTCACGGGAAGAGCAGGATGAGCAAAGCACCCCAGACGCCCCTCTCCCCAGCAACACTTTCCAGCTCCTCCTGGAGGACCCAGAGGTGTTCCCAGGCAAGAGAGATCTATAATCCCGCCAGTGTGTTCTGGGTCTGCCCCTGGGCCTCCTTTGAAGCAAATTTTACAGAGTGGCCACATCTGAAATTAAGACTTCTGGGTCTGTCACATGATGCCAAGAGGCCCAAAAATGTTTTTCACACTGAACCTCCACAGAGAGCTGTGGTCACGCGGACATGGACGTTCTATTCATAGTACAATAAAAATAGAGATAAAAGAAAAAGGAAAAAAACAACAGAAGATCAGTTTTTGGAGGGATTTGTCTCTACGATAGCTCCGCCTGTGCCCAGTCTTATTTCCCCTGTCACCTGAAATCTATAAAACGCCAGAAGGAGTATTGACTACATGACGACACAAACAAACTGCCTGAGCAGCAGCTCTCACAGAGGGAATCTCCATTAAAGGAGGGAAGAGGAGACGCTGCTAAACATAGAACCCAAGAGATTCTCCATCCATCCATCCGTCGCCCCCTCCGTCCAAACTCCACTGGATGACTAATCTCTGCTCCGTCCGCTCTTCTCCTCCGCCCACACATCCTTCCCATCTTATCTGTCCCTCCCTGTCCTTCCTCCTCCTCCTCTCCTCTGTCTTCAGTTGTTTCATCATCTTGTTAGACTCGTCCTGCAGTCTGTCCGTCACTGTCACTCAGTCACCTCTTTAATACACAACATTACCGACTAATTACAACTCTAATGAGCAATCTGATGGATGTACTGTGAAAAAATAGATGAATCCTCAACCGTTAGTTCAACTATCAACCCAAAAATTGCTGCAACGACTTGTGAGACATAATTTAAGAAAGGAAGTTTATCACATGTCTATGACTAAAACTGGGCACACAGCACTGAGCTGCATCTTAAATCCATCTCCAAGTTCTCAGCTTTCAAACAATGAAACCAAAAGAGGTGATAAACCATAAACATTACCGTCCTCGTCAATAGTCTGGTGGCTTTAAAGACAGCAATATAACGGCTCCAGCTCCCCGTCCAAAGGGCTGTCTGAGGGTTAGGTAATGTAGTGAAAATACGACACTGACTGTGGATAAGTACCTCATAAAAACCCGCTTCACAAAGCAAACAAACATGGGAGTTTTTCAGCAACCTGGATGGTGCCACAAAAAGAGAATTTTTACCAAAGTGCATCTCAGCATCTCCAGTCTTAGTTAGTAGTAGTTAGCACATCTCATTCAGGGCGCTCTATTTAAACTGCTCTGACCTGCCTACTGTTGCTGCTTCCTCTGCAAGCTGCTTTGCAACCTGCCTCCGCCCCAGCTCCTCCTTTTGCATGCTGTGTCTGCTCTGTTCTCGGGGGTTCTGCTGCTGCTCTCCCTGCCTTAAAGCTTTCCATGTAGGCACATGGAGGGGCAGGAAGGTGTGTTCACCTCAAATTCACTGCTTTCAAAGTAGATGCACAACAGTTACGTTGAAACTCCAGAGCGACACCTTCGCACTGCGCACACGTTCCCCAGTGGCTGTTTTTCAGGGTGTGACGGCTGCACCCTGTCTCTGACGCATATCTTGTGAAGAGGAACAACCGATCACAGCCGACAGATATCTTTCCTTTCATCCATAAATATCAGTCTGTGATGTCATGTTAGTGCAGGGCTACCCGGAGCTTTACATCTGACCCACGGACAGAGATGCCCAGAACAGAGCCATACCGCCAAATATAAAACTGCAAATGTAAATAAAGTTTTCTTCTGACTGAACTACTCCTGACTTTAAAGCCTCATTAAGGGACAAAACAGACTCAGTAACAGAGAGATTTTTGCAGTGGAGCTGATTTAGCAGCCGTGAGCAGGATCCAGAGAGCGATGGAAACACACTCAGCAATAAGCTCCTGTGTTTGATTCAATTGCACCAGAAAAAAAAAACATGAAAATGACTCAGCTCAGAGTCGGTGGTTAGTGGTTCCTGCCAGCAGAAGGTCTTTACGTTACTCCTCCAGATATTCCCTCCCTGCTTCACTCACAAACTTCTTTTTCCGGCTAAAACTCATCACAGACAGAGAGACAGAGGCAGCGACCGAGGTTACAGCTCCAGCTCCATTTTGTTCCCTGAGAAGGTGTGGTTGTGTCTGAGCAGGACCCACGCTGTTTCCTTACATCATGACTAAAGGGAGACGTTAGGAGACATTTAAAATAAATTCATCCTCATCATCACATTCTGTTTCAGGATCTCAAGGCTTCAGCTCAAATAAGTGGAACACCCAGGTGAGACGCTTGCAAAGCTGCACATCAGTGTTCAAGACTAACAAACAGCAAAGCTTTAATGAGTCATGGCTTTGTTTCCAGCAGCTTTAAAGGCAACAAAAAAGGCAGTTTTTCTAAAGAGACATCGCTGCATTTCCTGCAATGACAGAGCCACAAAAGCGACGGTTTTTTTGTTTTTTTTACCAAGTTATCACTGCATTTCTAGGCACCAAATGTGTGTGTTTTGTAGTGATACTTTGCTGTTTCCAGCAGCATTTAAGGCATGAAAATCAGTTGTTTTTTATCGAGACATCTTTGCATTTCCTGTCAAAATAGTGCCACAAAAAATGGTTGTTTTTACTGAGACATTGCTGCAACTCCAGCAGCATTTTAGGCGTGAAAATCAGTTGTTTTTTATCAAGAGATTTTTGCATTTCCTGCAGGATAGTGCCATGAAAACTTGTTTTTAAGCTTCATTGCAGCAATCTCTGGCGGCTTTTTAGACACAGACACAGACATCACAGACACATGTGTGTTTTGTAGTGATACGCTGCTGTTCCCGGGGTTTTAGGCATGAAAATCAGTTGTTCTTTGTCAAGACATCTTTGCATTTCCTGACAAGATAGCGCCACAAAAATTTGTTCTTTATCACCCAGTCATCATTGCGTTTCCTGCCGGAACAGTGCCACAAAGAGTGGTTGTTTTGCACAGAGACATTGCTGCAATTCCAGACGCTTTTTAAGTACTAACTGTGTGTGTTTTTGGGACACGTTGCTGTTTCCAGCGACATTTTTGGCATGAAAATCAGTTGTTTTTTATCCTTGTGTTTCCTGCCATGATGATGCCATAAAAAGCGGTTGCTTTGCACACAGACATCGCTGCGTTTCCTGCTGGGACAGTGCTCAAAAACCGTCATCCTTTTGCCACATTTCCAGTGGCGTTCAAGGCACCAAACGTTCGTGCTGTGTAGCAAACTGTCACCGTTTTTCCAGCGGTGTTTTTATCACTGTCTTCCAGGATAGTGCCACAAAAACAAATTGTATTTCACAGAGACGTCGCTGCATTTCCTGCAGTGATTTTGCCCCAAAACCGGGTATTTTCAGCCAAATCACGATGTTTGTCAAACCACAACAAAGTGGTTTTTGCGCCTTAACACAATGACACCTTAACCACATAACGTTTTAACATATCTGCTACACAATACAGTGAACACAGTCGTGGTTTACAGAAACGTACAATGCCAATATATTTCCTGGCGACTGGGTTGAGGAGTTTCAGTTGTCTAAATGAAACCTAAACATTCAGCTGATGAGATGGTCTTTCATGAGGACTGCTGTCGCTGAAACAAAGAAGTGTATCTTTAATGTTCGCAGGATGACTCATAACAACTCAGTGGCAGATGTAACGGGGGACAGATTTGGCTTTAAGATGAAGATCTGAAGATATTAAGAACAACTGAGCCAGTGAACAGTTTGGAAAGAATCCATGTGCACTCTCAGACTCTTGTTCTTTCACTGCTGGCTGCTGATATTCAGCATTAAAAAAAGAAAAACATGTTGTACATGGAAAAGGCAATATTAAGAAAATCACGCTGAGTCATCTTTAACTCCAGCCCCCCATCATCATCATCATCATCATCATCATCATCATCATCATCAGTGTCTCTGCCTTTTATCGTCCATTAACCGCCTGCCAGACTCAGTCCAGTGTCATTTTCATAATGGTGCTGCTGGCATTTGTGGCTGCTGCTGTGTGAGAGTGAGCTCGTCCTCTGCTCTGCAGCCTGACAGAGGATATTTAAGGTGGAGTGAGTCAGCCAGGACGGAACCTGCGCTGTGTGCTGCTGAGTGGCAGCAGAGGCAGCGAGGTTGTGACCCGGCTCTGCTCAGACAACCTTTAAACTTTTAACTTTATACCGGCTCACGATAATCAGTCTGACTGCAGCTCACTGCACGCAGCATTTAAATACAAGTCTGCTGGTATTTCACATTTTCCTTGCTCTCAACAAATCCCATGAAAACAACACCGTCCAGTCACCAGTAGAAAATACTGGCATTGCACCAAGGAGAGATGGCTGCCAGGCTGCAGAACAAACAACAAAACCGGTTGTTTTTAGCAAAACACTGCTGTTTTTCCAGCTGCTTTTTAGGCATCAAAGCTGGGTGTTTTGTAGCAACCTGTCACCCTTTCTCCAGTGGCCTTCTTAGCAACCTATCATCATGTTTCTAGCAGTGTTTAAGGCATCAAACATTGCTGTTGCGTAGCCACCTGTCACTATTTTCCCTGCAGCTTTTTTAAGCAACCTGTCGCTTTGTTTCAAGCAGTTTTAAAGCATCCAACATGGAAGTGATGTAGCTTCCTGTTGCGATGTTTCCAGCGGCTTTTGAGGCCCTTAACGTGGGTGTTTTGTAGCAACTGTCACCATTTTAATGCAGATTTTTAAGCAACCTGTTGTTTTCTTCTAAGTGTTATTGAGGCCCACATCATTGGTGTTTTGTAGCAACCTGTCACCCTTTTTTCTAGTAACTTTTTAGCAACCCGTTGCTGTGTTTCCAAGGCTCCAAACAATGGTGTTTTGTAGCCACCTGTCACGTTTTTTTTCCAGCAGCTTTGTTAGCAGCCTGTAAGTGTCTTTGCAATCGTTTTTGAGGCCCAAAACATGGGTGTTTTATAACAACCTGTGACAGTTTTTCCAGTGGCCTTCATAGCAACCTATCATCATGTTTCTAGCAGCGTTTAAGGCATCAAACATTGCTGTTTTGGAGCCACCTGTCAGACTGGTCTCTGTCCGTGGTGCTGAAACACTCAGGCTGGTAGTATTGTGTCTTTTTGTGTCTTTCTGTGGTACTTTTGTGTCTCTTGTGTCTTTCTGTGGTACTTTTGTGTCCCTTTGTGGTACTCTCGTGTCTTTTGTGTCTTTTTCTGGTACTTTTGTGTCTTTTGTTTTTCTATGTGGTACTTTCGTGTCTTTTTGTGTCTCTTTGTGGTACTTGTGTGTCTTTCTGTGGTACTTTTGTGTCTTTTGTTTTACTATGTAGTACATTTGTGTCCCTTTGTGGTACTTTTGCGTCTTTTTATGGTACTTTTGTGTCTTTTGTGTCCCTTTGTGGTACTTTTGTGTCTCTTGTGTCTTTTTGTGGTACTTTTGTGTCTTTTGTTTTACTATGTAGTACTTTTGTGTCCCTTTGTGGTACTTTTGCGTCTTTTTATGATACTTTTGTGTCTTTTGTTTTACTATGTGGTACTTTTGTGTCCCTTTGTGGTACTTTTGCGTCTTTTTATGGTACTTCTGTGTCTTGTTTTTCTATGTGGTACTTTTGTGTCTTGTGTCTTTTTGTGGTACTTTTGTGTCTTTTTGTGTCTTTCTGTGGTACTTTTGTGTCTCTTGTGTCTTTTTCTGGTACTTTTGTGTCTTTTGTGTCTTTTGTGTCCCTTTGTGGTACTTTTGTGTCTTTTTATGGTACTTCTGTGTTTTTTGTTTTTCTATGTGGTACTTTTGTGTCTAGTGTCTTTTTCTGGTACTTTTGTGTCTTTTGTGTCCCTTTGTGGTACTTTTGTGTCCCTTTGTGGTACTTTTGTGTCTTTTGTTTTTCTATGTGGTACTTTTGTGTCTCTTGTGTCTTTTTATGGTACTTCTGTGTCTTTGAGTTCATCTTGTGTCGTTATAACGTATTTTGTGTCCCTTTGAAAAATTTTGTGTCTCTCTAAGTTATTTTTTTTTGTCTCTTTACTGTACTTGTGTGTCTTTTTGTGTCTCTTTGAGGTATTTTATGTCACTTTGTGGTAATTGTGTGTCTTTTGTGTCTTTTTTTATGTGTCTGAGTTCATCTTGTCCCTTCAGGGCGTATTTTTGTCTCTTTGCGGTACTTGTGTGTCTCTTTGTGGTCATTTTGTGTCTCTCAGTTCCCTTCAGCAGCTAACAGGTGAAAAAACAAACCCACAAACGCAGGACTTGAGCACTGATGAAGACGCTGATCACCATGGGAACGATTAAAGCTCAGCCTGAGTGGAAGGTGAGTAATGAAGTTACAGCAGTAATCTAACACCTGAGATGATCCTCATGACGCTGTTACAGGGACGCAGCATGTGTGTGACTCTGCAGCAGGTGAACACTCATCAGCTGATGATTTTTATTGGAGTAAATTAAATCTCTGAAGGGATTTAATACGGGCAGAATATTCCCAGAGACTCGTCTCAACAGTCTGTGTCTCACATCGTACTGTTCGTCCTACAGTCTGTATATGGTGACTGTGACTCCACTGACTTTAATGCTGCTGTTATTACTGTGAGATTTATTCAGCTTCATGGTGCCTTCACCTCCTCTGTGTGTCTGCTACCTTTTTCTTGTTGTTGTTGTTTTCTGTCTCTTTTTGGGTCAATTATTAGTTATAGATCAAACATCCTGTCTGTCCCTCTGTCTCTGTCCCTGTGGCTGTCTGTCCCTCTGTCTCTGTCTCTGTGCTGTCTGAATGAATGAATCACTAGTGCAGACAGACACATCCCAGCTGACCCACGGTCACAGCATTTGCGTCAGTGACGCAATTTAGCGGCGCTGTAAACAGATGTGAGGCAGAGCAGGACATGCAGCACACACACACACACACACACACACACACACACACACACACACACACACACACATATTATATATCAGAGAGGCTGAGTGAATCATGCAAACAGTAGAAACAAATGGTTTCCTCCTGCACATGAAGGGTTAACAGCCGAGTTTCCTGCAGAGATGAACTCACACACATCACACACACACACACACACACTGACCCTGGTAGGAGCAGCTCCACAGCTCGTGACACAGAGAGTGACACAAAGTGCGCGGAGCTCGCTCCAAACTCGCCGCTGAGTCCAGCAGTTACTATGGGAACACCGTGTCGCCGGGGAAGTCGTGATTCACGCCGCCCAGCAAAGCCTCTGATGCCGGGGCTTACCGTGTCGGGCGGCCGCGCAGAGCCGGCAGGAGGCGGTGAGGAGGAGGCACAGAGCTGCCCAGAGCCGCGGAGACCTCATGGTACATCCAACATCCACCGGAGCGACGCTGCTGCTGCGCTTCTTCTACCAGCTCTCCATCTCTGAGGAGAGGCTGCTGCTGCTGCTGCTGCTGCTGCTGATGATGATGAGGAAGTGTGTGTGTGTGTGTGTGTGTGTGTGTGTGTGTGTGTGTGTGAGAGAGAGAGAGAGAGAGAGGTGGTTGGTTAGAACAGGTCCACAGGAGGCGCCACACTGCAAGAAGTGTAACACACTGAAGCTGAGCAAATCAAAAGCTGCTCAGGACTCACACACACACACACACACACACACACACACACACACACACACACACACACACGCTGTACACAAGTACCACCAGTCCCTCCTGAGACCCTGTGACCTCATGTGATGACGTCACATGCTGGGTTTACATGACTCTATACTTCATCCTGCTGAACTCAGACCTGCTGTCCTCGTTCGTGGACACGTGTGTGTGCCATCTAGTGGCAGTGAGAGCACACTACACTGAGCCCTGCGAAAACAAGATGGCCGCCATCTCTGCCCACACACCAGTGATTTGTGATATTGGGCTTTATAAATAAAATTGATTGATTGACAAGTGAACAAGGTCCAAACCTGATCACGTGTTGTGGTGGAACTTGTTCATGGCGACACAGCTGACCAGTCTTAGCAACAGGAACAAGATCAGATGGTGTTACCACCTGCTTTTATTTGGTGTCTTGTTTTGCAGTAATTATGACATTCTGTCCTTCAGGCTGCACCGTGCAGTAGTTTGGTTTGACTATCGTAAATATTGTTTGCTTTTATTGTATTTTTATATCTTATTTTATTTTATATTATTTTGTTGAATTTAATTTTATTGTATCTTATTTTATTTAGTCTTATTTTAATCTTCTTTTATTTTATCTATTCTAATTTTATTTTTATTTAATCTATTTAATTTTATTTAATCTAATTTAATTATTTTACTTTATTTTATCTTACTTTATTTCATTTAATCTTATTTTTTTAATCTTATTTTATTTTTCACTTAATCTTATTTTATTTTATCTAATCTTATCTTATTTTTATTTTATATTATATTATTTTATTTAGTTGAATTTAATTTTATTTAACCTTACTTTATTTTATCTAATCTAATCTTATTTCTATTTAATGTTATTTTATTTTTATTCAATCTTATTTTATTTTATTTTATCTAATCTTATTTTGTTTAGTCTTATTTTATTTTACTTAATCTTCTTTTATTTTTAATCTTATTTTATTTTCTAATCTAATTTTATTTTTATTTAATCTTATTTTACTTTATTTTATCTTACTTTATTTCATTTAATCTTATTTTATTTTTTATTTAATCTTATTTTATTGTGTTTTTTTATTTAATGTAATTTGATTCAATTTTACTGTTATTGGTTTACCTATTACTTTACCTTATGAAAGACTATTTATTTTATCCAGTTTTTAGTTATTTTATGATTCTTAATTCATATGTATGATGCTTTTTTAATGCTCTACTTTTAGTATGATCATTTTATTTAATTCTAACAATATTTGTTTTCTCAGCTCTGAGTCACTTCTTTGTGTCTTTTATTGCTTTATTCTTCATTTCATTATTATTTCATGAGGTTTAATTCTTAGTTTTAATGGATCTGATTCTCTTTAACGGTCGGTTACTGGCTTTGTTTTGTGTCTGTGACTGCTGCCTCACACTCTGAGCATCACACTGTGTTTCCACCTGGAAGGAAATGTGCGATAAAAATAAAGTATTGCTTGCTTTTTTTCTGTTCACTTTGTGCTGCACTTCTTGTATCAGACGTGTTTTATAAATAAAGTTTTGTTATTTTATTATTACAAGATAGATTATAGCCTTTTAATTATAAATGTTTGATCAACACCTCTGACAGCCTCGACTGATCCAACAGAGTTTGTATTTACTGCAGCAAAGTCAGTTATTTGTCACATTTCAGGACATTTATTTATTTCAAACAGCTGCGTCTTGTTCCAGCACATCATCCCTCTCTCTCTGTCTCAGATGAATCAGCTGATAAAGCTCAGAGTCTCCAGGACTGTGTGGACGCTGCACTTCTTGCAGTGTGGAGGAGTTCCCGTGTCCGGCCTCCTGGCTCGCTCGCTGCATCATGACGTGGATCAGAGGTCCGTCTCTCTGCCAAATACCCGTCCAGACACTTGGCAGCGCCGCACATCTGACTGCGTTTCACTAAGACTGAGGAGGTGGAATTAAATTACAGCAGCTTCTCCTGCAGGAGGAAACCGTCACTTATCAACAGAGGAGACGGAGGAGACACAGCTGAGAGAGTTTTAAAGGTTTTATTATTTTCTAAACAATTTCATACAAAGATCAACAAGTGCATTTTTATGTGATTCTGTTTATTGGGAGGATGATCACAGCGTCCTGCGGCCGTCAGTGCAACGTCCTCGAGATCAGTGTCATTCTCAACATGAGCGTGTCCGAACTGACACAGGCTCTGATGTTGTCTCTGCATCATGTGTGTGAGGTCATCACATGTTGACCGTGACGCCCTTTGTCTCCATCTCCATCAGTTCTGCTTCCTCGCGGCGCTAGTCGACGACCAGCGTGCTCCTCACTGTGGGGAACAACTCGAAGAAGCCCTGCAGGAGGAAGCAGACAGGAAGCAGCAGCAGTGTTTAAATACACAAGTGAAAGGGAAAGAGAATAGAAAATAACTTCAGGAGCGAGAGAATGAAACCATATAAATGAAATCAAATTCACACTCAGTATTTAATCTGTGAATCACTGACAGAGACCTGACGAAATGTGACAAGAATTTCCATCTGCAGAAAACGTGTGATGCAAAAGTGTCAGGAAACACTTGAGGAATAACAAACATGCTTGTTCAATCATCGCTGCTAGAACGTGATGTTTGAACGGTGCAGAAAAAGCGGCAGGAAAAACAGCAAAAGGTCCCTAAAAATTACCTGGGTTTGGGGGCTAGAAAGCTGCAGGAAAAATAGCCCCAGGATGCTAAAAAAAACCTTATGTTAAAAGGGTAGAATAGTGACAGTTCCCTAAAAATGACCCACATTTAGAGGGCTGAAAAGTCACTGGAAAATTGTCAGGGGTTAATAAGAAACCCCTGTGTTTAAAGGGTAAAAATATGCTGGAAAAACAGTGATAGTTTTCTAAAAAAAATTACCCAGGTTTGGGGCCTGAACAATAAAATACAGTCCCTAAAAATGACCTAATTTTAGGGACTGTAAAGTCGCTGGAAAAACTGCCATGGGTTGCGTTTAAGGGATAAAAAACTGCTGGAAAAACAATGAAAGGTTACTAAAAAATGTTAGAGGACTGAAAAGCCGCTGGAAAAATGGCTGTTGGTTGCTAAAAATAAACATGTTTAAGGGGTAAAAGACGCTGGAAAAAATAGCGAGAGTTCCCTAAAAATGACACACATTTGGAGTTTGTAAAGTCGCTGGAAAAACTGCCATAGGTTGTGGGGAAAAAAACAATGTTTAAGTTGTGAAAAGCCACTGGAAAACAAATGGAAGTTCCCTAAAAATTAAACCAAATTTGGGGGCTGGAAAAACTGCCAAGGGTTCCTATAAAAAAAAAAAAAAGCCTCATTTAAGGGCAAACAAGCTGCTGGAAATACAGCAACCGGCCCCTAATAATTACCTGGGTTTGGGAGCTAAAAAGCTGCAGGAAAAACAGCCACAGGTTGCTAAAAAACAATCCTCATGTAAGGGACTCAAAGCTGCTGGAGAACTAGTGGCAGGTCACTAAAAACGCCCACACTTAGGAGCTGAATACCATCACAAGTTCCCAGAGCTGACGGCGAGGTCTGGTTTTGTCCAAACCACGACTGAAAGTCAAAATATATTCAGTTTATGATGAAATAAAACAGGAAAAACAGCAAATCCTCGCGTTACTGAGACTTTAAAATCAAAAGTGTGGTTATTGTTGTGTCAGAGGTGTTGATTCAACTCTTTGGTCGTTTCGTCAAAGTTTTGTTTTTATTCGACTGAACAGACGAGACGTGTGCGTTACCTTGAAGAGGGCGGTGCTCTGCAGGACGCTGGAGGTGCAGCACATCTCCCTGATGGAGTGCATGGACAGCTGCGGAGCACCGATGTCCACCACGGGGACGCCGAGGCGGGCGGCCAGGATGGGGCCGATGGTGGTTCCACAGGGGCTGTCGTTACGCACCATCACATCCTGCAGGGGGAGGGGTCATAGGTCAGTCTGTCTGCCTCCTAGTGGCCGTTAGGAGGAACTGCAGTGTTCACATCCTGACAGCGTCCCAACAACACTTGTGAGCACATGAACTTTAATCTGCCGCCAGATGACTGAGAGCATCTGCAGGATGTTAAACTCTACAGTAACTTGCTGGAGCTGCTCCGTTATTAAACCTCAGCTGAGCTTATCAGCGGCGGCGAGGCAATCTGTTTCGTGACTCCTCCGCAGCCGTGGAAACAGAAATCTATTTCCACCTCTGTTAATAATCACACTTGATTGACTGCTCTTGTTTTCGTCCCTGTGTCTTTATTTCACACATGGATTCTTCCCTCTCCCTCTCGCCGTCGTCCTGGAGCGGCTCGCCACGTTGCTAGGAGATCTGTGCTCGCTGCCGAGTGACTCAAGACACACACACACACACACACACACACACACATAAAGGCATGAGGAGCTGCTGAGCCTCCGTCTGCAAACAATGCATCTATAACAACCCACACACACACACACACACACACACACACACACACACACACACACACACACACACACACAGAGTACCTGCAGAGGCACGCCGACCCTGCTGGCGACCTCTCTGACCACGGAGGCGGTGACAGCTGTGGTGGCGTAGCGCTGGTTGCTGTTGAACTTTAACACCGGGCCCTGAAACACAAACAACCGACTCGTACAGCTGCTGTAAACAATAAACAAATATATTGTGTGTTTGTATTTTGTCGTTTTTAAACAATTGAATAAATGAACTTGTGTTTTCACCTTGTGGAAAGAAGGACGGTGGTTCTCCTCGTGCTTCTCCCTGAGAGGGAAATCAATACGTTTGATTGTAAAATTGGAAAAGACACCCTACAAAACAGACAGTGTGTGTGTGTGTGCGTGTGTGTGTGTGTGTGTGTCAACACTGACTGGTAATTTGGGTGCACAGCGTGCGCCATGTCAGCGCTGATCATGAAGGACAGCGGCGCAGCCTGCTGGAAGGCAGTGAGGTTGGAGGGGGAGGAGGCGAGGCGGCTGAGGATGAGCTCCGTCAGGTTGGACTGAGCTCCCTGAGCGCTCTCTGACCCCACCTACAGGACACACACACACACACACACACACACAACATGATGTCACAGGAACTCAGAAAAAAGAACATACAGGTGTTTATTTTTTCTGTTTCGTCACACTCACCTCTTCGTTGTCATACAGCGTGATCATGCGCACGTTGGGGTCTTTGGCCAGAGAGTCTCCGGAGCACGACTCCATCAGCCCCTGAGAGACGACAGAGTGCGACAGGAAGGAGGAAGTGAGGCTGTGAAAACAACCTCACTCTGAAACATCAAGCTAGGAGCTACGAAAAACTACAAACGTTTCAGATGTGTAACCCTCCTGCTGAGAGTTTCAATAAAAACAGAGGCTGAAGGTTAAAACAAGGAAACAGACGAGAGCTCTAATGAACACAGAGAGAAACGTGCAGTCTGACCTGCAGGGCGCAGTAGCAGCTGTGGAGGTTGTCCAGACGAGGGGAGTAAATGAACTCCTCATACACACCTCCCAACGCCTGCAGAGGAAGAGAAGAAGAAGAACACGACGCAGCGTTAAAGTCTGTGTCTGAGAGGGAAATATATTTATTTTAAGCTTCACATTTTACAGTAAAATATTGTGATTTCAACTTTACATATCAGAGGAAAATACTGTGCTTTAAATGTCACATTTTAAATTGAAATATTGTGCATTTAATTTCACATTTTAGAGGGAAATATCATTAATTTAATTTAACATTTAAAAGGGGAATATCAAGCATTTAATGTAACATTTAAGAGGGGAATATCAAGCATTTAATTTAAAACCTAAGAGGGGAATATCAAGAATTTAATGTAACATTTATTTGGGGAATACCATGCATTTAATTCAACATTTAAGAGGGGAATATCATGCATTTAATTCAACATTTAACATTTTGGAGTGAAACATTTCACTTGAAACCCACAATTTAGAGGAAAAAATGTGCTTTAAACATCACGCTTTAAAAAGGAAAATATGGTACTTTGAACTTCACGTTAAAAAATCTTATCCTCCAGTTATTCATTCAATAAAAGATTAAAGCACAAATCTTTATGGACTCTGTGCCAGTGTTTTTGCATCATTCATTAATATACAACACTGGTCGAGACAGATTGCTGCTGCTTCAGGGGCTGCAGTGGATTATCACAGGTGACAGGAAGTCAATGGTTTACGTGCAGACTCACCGCAGGCTGAGTGTCGGCCAGACAGAGCTCAAAGTCCAGCAGGTCTTCAGGCTTGACGCCCAGCTCTGTACACAGCACCTTCACCAGAGCTGGGTGGTGTTTCTCCGCCTGAAACATTTGGTTTGGTAATTTTGGACATTTTCAGGGAACACATGAATCACTTAGTTTAATGCCCTTCTCCAGACAAGTACATGCACATACGTGAATAAATACCTCTATAAATGGAGAGATGGAGATAGTGACAGTAAATATTAAGTAAAGACTTTGAAATAAAAACAAAAATAATAAAATACATTCAAAATAAAAGGATAAAATTTAATAAAAAGAGAAATTGTAATAGTGATAAAAAAAAATTAAATAAAAAGGCTGAATTAAAAAAGAATTCAATAAAAAACATTTACAATAAATAAAGATAAAATAAAGATAAAAAATATAGAGAAAGTAATTGTGATAATAGAAATTAAGTGACTTAGTGATTTAAATAAATCAAAACTAAATTAAAAAAAATAATAATAATAATAACAATACTGATAATAAATAATGTAAATAATAAATCAGATACAATTTTAAAAAAAAGTTTTAATAGTGACAACAAAAAATAAATTAAAATAAAAAAACAAAAAGGCTGAATTAAAATAATAAATATTAAAATAATTGTAAAAAATAATTACATTAAATAAAGATAAAAATTAAAAAATAGAGAACAACAGAAATATACAAAAATGACAATAAATACATTTACAATTTAAAAAATAAAGATTAAAATGAAAGACAATGATAAAAGTACCGTATTGGCAGCAGCGGCAGCGTCTCCGGAGGACGCACAGCCCGTCTCCAGCTCCTCCTGGACCACGGTGGCGATGATGGGCACGCTGACACACAAACACACATTTAAC
The DNA here is from genome assembly GCA_035609425.1 of Epinephelus awoara. Taxonomy (NCBI): domain Eukaryota; kingdom Metazoa; phylum Chordata; class Actinopteri; order Perciformes; family Serranidae; genus Epinephelus; species Epinephelus awoara. Next base: position 20,822,647 of record CM069317.1, read on the forward strand.
TGAGCTGACACAAACGCCAAGGTCACACTGAGCTACAACATGTATCCCAGCAGGAGGGTCATCAAAATACTAAATATTCTGACACAGATGAGTTCACTGAAAAACATTTCATGTCTAACACACGTGAAACAAACTGCAGTGTGTCACTGACAGGTGGTTCTCCTTGTTGGGGCCGAAGGAGTCGTTGACGTCTCTCTGCAGGTGGATGGCCAGGTGAGGGATCCTCAGCAGAGGCCTGGACACGTGGAACAGCCTCTGGACCAGCCGGCCTTCGTTCTGGAGGAGGACAACATTCAGTAAGAGAGGTTCTGGTCTTCAGATTTAGCCTCAGAGTGAGCGCTCCTTGCCGCAGACACAGACCCAGGATGAGTCGGAGTGACACGGAGGCAGCTGCGTGGAGAACAGCGTCGAGATAACTTTATATTCTGCCGTCTGTTTGATATCGAGCATTGAATGAGCGTCACCGTCACCCTGAGCATCCTGATCAGGGGTTGTTGCTTTGCGGAACAATCTTGCACGAAGGCAGCCGCCACGCGACGATGTGAGTGCAGCATACTCGTGGTCAAACTACAGAAATACTCCTGATAATAAAATGCTAGTAACAACCCCGGTACCTTGACCATGACGCGGCCAGCGAGGGTCAGGTCCCGGTCGAACCAGGTGTTCCAGATGCCACCGCCGTAGCACTCCACCCCGACCTGCAGGCAGCCCTGCTTCGTCCTCTTAGACCTCGGCTTCACCTGGAACACAAACACATCATCTCATCACAGCGCTCCTTGTGCTTGATGCTGAACTCTCTTCTCTCAGATTTCACAACATTTACTTGTATTTTTCCTTTGTTGCATCACACACAATCACTTCCTGCTATTCTTCAGCGTCTAATGTAACAAACAGGACGCGGCGTGCTGCGACAGGAAGTCAAACACAAGCTCAAACATCAACACTGACTGTCAGTGTGTCTTCTCTCCTATCCCGACTGCTTTCTGGGGCTGTGAGGAAGGTGCAGATTAGGATTGACAGGTGGAGGTGTACAGGCTCTCACCCGGAGGCAGGGGCTATCTGTGTGGGCGCCGATCATGGAGAATCCGTTTCCTGGCAGGTAGCGTCCACCCACAGCGAAGGCAATGAGGCTGGAGAAGTTCCTGGTCACAAAGTACTGAAGGGAGCAGAGAACAGGAGTTATATACATCATGACTTCAGCTCACGTGACCCTTCTCATCCCTCAACTCTGACACCGACCTTGCTGGACGGCCTGATGTCCCACTGCTCCGTCTCCTTCAGCTCGATGAAGCCCGCCTGCAGCAGACGCCGCTTGCATTCTTCCACCACTACAGGGACGAAGAGGAGAGGAAACGTTTGTGCTCACTGGAGCTGGCTGAGTGGTGATAAAATGAATTTAACCTCGTTACTGTTTTTCATGACTTTCATCTTTTCAACAGCGACTGGAGGACTGAGTGTGTGCTCAGAGGCTCCTGTGAGGCTTCAACACTAGATTCAGGAAATATATAATATACGGCATGATCATCGCACTTAGGTGTAATTTTGCAGAATCAATAGTTAAGTTGTTTCGAATGTATCTGAAGTTTGACAGATTGAATTGAATTGTATTCACAGTTTTTTTACTTGCCGTTTGAAGCACAGCTGTGAATCAATAATAATTCGTAGATATTTAAACTCCTGTACGACTTCAAGTTTTGTTCCATGGACACGCACATCAGCAGCCACATCAACATTTGCCTTTTTAGAAAAGAACAAATAAACAATTTATGACACGTTGAGATGTAAATGGGAAAGTCTCAGCCAGTTGGACACACTAGACATAGCTGTTGATAACTCCTGTGCAGCTTGGCATTTTGTTTTAGCACATACACATCAGCATACATCTGGAAAGCTACATTTGACAAACAACAATTGGGCAGGTCATTAATGTACAGACTAAACAAAAGTGGTCCCAAGGCCGAGCCCTGCGAAACACCAAGATAAACAAACTGTTGTTATAGCGCCACCCAGTTGCCAATTAGAGTTAAATTTCTCCAGTCACCTTGAGGCGTCCTGTTCTACATATCTACCAAGTTTAGTAAAAATCCATATGGCGGTTAGGCCTAGATAAGAAATGAGCTCTCTAGCGCCCCCATTTTGTTTGATGGGGTCAATAATGGAGGGGTCCCCTCAGATTATGTGTGGTCATATGCCTACAAAGTTGCGTGGTGATGGGTGAAACCCTTGAGATGTTATACACCTTTATGTGATGAGCCACGCCCTCCGCAATATTCATTGCCTTATAGAAGCTCAGTTTTAGTAAGTTTTCCAACTTTTGCCAAGAGGGAACTTTAGATATTGGTCCCTAGATTATGTTCACCCAGTTTCATGCAGATCGCTCAAACTCATCGCTCAAACACATCAGGGTTTTTCTTCCATCCCTGACTTGATGTTTCTGCACACTAACAGTTTCCTTCGTGTTGCTTTCATGCTCGTTTCAGACGCACTCTGTGGGGCGGCGGAGGTCAAAGTGCAAAGGTAGCAGACGTTATGAAACATCTGTTCCATCTGCGCACACTTTATCTTATCTGGAGCTCAAAGTCGTCTGTTAACATGACCAGCATCTACACTTGGCGCCGTCTTAACGCTGACACACGCACATCTCTTTGTTCTCACACTTGACGATGAACTTCATATCAAATCGATCTTATCGAACACGTCCTGCTCACCTCGTCTCAACTGCTGATTTTAGATTGTATAAACTGTGCAGGGTGTGATGATGTCAGCAGAAGTTTAAACTGTGCAAAGTTGTGGTGATGCGTTTATTTCCAAGCATTACGAGCACAAACTGTGACAGGAGTCAACATCACACGGAGACACTGGACCCCTGAAATACAGCGCCACATATTAAATACCAAACTGAGGCACAGTGACTCGATGCTTCCACGCTGACAGTTGATTTCCAGTCTTGCTCCTTACATGTAGAGACTTCTCTGAATCTCCTGATGATATTTTGGATTGTAGATGGTGAAATCTCTAAATTGTGCACCTTGAGAAACATGTTCTTCAACGACACATTAAAGGGGACCTTCTGTGTTTTTCAACCTGGACCCCATCTTCTAATGTTTCATGTCCAAGCGACTCATGGCAACAGTTTTTGAAACTGGTCCAGCATTTAGCGAAACCGGCTGCGATATAACAACTTGGGGCAATTGTGCATTGTCAATTTACATCCACAAAAAAAAAAGTTTTTGTCAGTAGCTATGTTTCCATCCAACAGTGATTTGAATCATTGGGAAATGCTCATTAAAAGATACACGAATCCTGTGTGTTTCCATTAAATGTACGGACTTTGGTGAAAACTACGAACTCGAGTTTTCCGCAGAACCGGAAACAAAACAAGTCTCGCGTTCTTCTTCTTCCACATTTTCTGGCGGTTGGCAACCAGCTTGTAAATGCATTACTGCCTTCCCGACCTGGAGTGTGTATATCACCATGGAGAGAGGTGCGCTACGTCAGACTTAATTCAAACATAACTGTTTCCATCCCCTGTTTTGCGAATCAACATTTTTTCAAATCAACCAAAACCCGGCTAAAGCGAGCGTATTTTAGATTTTAATTTGAATTTTGGCGTTTCCATCATAATTTTCCGATGCGATACTTCTAGATGTGCATCTAAACATGCTGATGGAAACATGGCTACTGACAGGCTCAGATTATTATTCTAAGTAGCCATGTTTCGAATTAAAATCCCCTGATTCTCACAAACTAAAATATGCTCGCTTTAGCCGAGTTTTGGTTGATTTGAAAAAATGTTGATTCGCAAAACAGGGGATGGAAACAAAACAAGACTTGTTTTGTTTCCGGTTCTGTGGAAAACTCGACCAAGTTTGTAGTTTTCACCAAAGTCTGTACATTTAATGGAAACACACAGGATTCGTATTTCTTTAAATGCGCATTTCCCAATGATTGGAATCACTTTTGGATGGAAACACAGCTCAGTGTGTGACAACATGATGGGAAAGATCCCTACAGAGATGGAGCTGTTTGTTTAACCAGAAACGGCCCTGAAATCAGTTACCAACCCCACCAGACTCCATTTAAATAATGAGTGATTTTATCATCATAAAACACACTTCATTCAAAGTCAGCACACACAAAATAAATAAATCAAAAGTTGTCCTGATTAATCTTCCCACTGTTCCCACAGTCACCAGCTCTGGCTTGGTTTAAATTAACCCTTCAATCACCAGTTACATGTGAACACATGCTGCCTCTGTACACACTAAAATCACTGTTTATTTAAATGGAGTCTGGTGGAGTTGGTGACGGTGTGTAGAAAAACATCTTTTACTTAAGTACATCTAAATGCAGGACTTTAACTTGTAGTAGAGGACTGTCACAGTGGTGTCAGTACTGTTACTGCAGTAACGTACGCGAGTACTGCTTCCACTCCTGTCAGCTTCACACAGGACAGCCCATATTTAAGTTGTAATAGAGTACTGAGGCACAAACGTTACCGTGATACGGAGACACTCCTCTGTTGACAAACTGCAGGAACTCTTTGGCTGCGGACTGCACGGCCTCTTTGGAGCTCTTCATCCTCAAACACTGGAGAAAGGAAAGAGAAACAGCTGAGGAAAGCTAACAGCTAGCAGCTAGCAGCTAGCAGCTACAACTTCAGACACTACTCGCGAGATTTCAGCCTGTCTCTCTCTGCTGCTCCACAACTCAAACATATAAACAACTTTCTACCGACCAGCACTGTTACAGCAGTAAAGTAACGAATATCTTGCCGCTTAAATGTGTCATTAAATGACATTACTTGGTAAAAGCCAGAGCGTGTCCGATAACGGACGCACCGGCGCTGAGCTAACGGCTGCTAGCTAACCTGCAGGGGACAGCTCGAGCTCTGTGCCTCTCCTTCTTCGCTCCTCTTCCTCCGCTGGCCAGAGTCAAAGCAGCTGTCAGAGAGGGAGCAGCACCTCCACATGCCGCGGACACAATAATCATCTTTATGGCTCTTACCTGCATTAACTGCACTTTGACACGCTGCACTGCGGAGCGGCGGCTCGGTGTGACAGCAGGGACCTCTGAACTGACACAGCGCCACAGCGACACCCAGCGGACAGGCGGTGCAACTACAGCCTCACTGGCCCCTCTTGTTTATTATGTTTATGATGTTTATTTATGTCGTTGTTGTTTCTGGTGACTCATAACCATGAGCATCAATGTGTTGTCCAGGATCAACAGAGTCTATAACATGTGGAGGAGATATGGCTGTAACAGCACCGTGTTCACACAAAGGACATGGATTTGGTCACAGTATTATTTATTTGATCAGTTTGACAACACTGGTGTTCATGTGGAATCTGTACATATAAAACAACTTACACACTAAAGGCAAGACACGACACGACGGGACAAGTCAAGTTAAGAAAATACCAGACAAGTTGTGACAAGATAGAAAAGATAATTTTCTAAATCAACTTTTCTTTGTTTTTGTTTTGTTACAATTTGTGGGACATTTCTAACCAAGTTGCTCGTCGCCTTCTTTCCAGTGTTTTTGAAAGAAATTGCACCACCGACCACAGAGAGATGCAAAAAGGCCTCAAAGAAATGACCCCAAAGTTTAGCAAGAGATAAGTAAAAAAGAGCAAATTAAAAACAAGAAAATAAGCTAAAAAAATCTAATAATTCTGTAACATAATTTTAAATTGTAACAAAAATGATAATAATATGATTAAAAATGTAGTTTTCTCTTGCTTTTTTCTTTTTTTTTAAATCTTTTTTCCTTTCAAAAAAATATTTTGAAAATGTATTAAATTCTAATAATTCAGTGACATGATTCTAAAGTGCAATAATAATTATTATAGCAGTGTTTGTCCATAGATTTTTTCTTTTTTCCCTATTTTTTTCTTTAAACAATTATTCTGGTTTTTACCAAGTTTTCTGATACCAGTGATGAGCAGTCTTTGATGAAGACCAAGGTCTGCTTCTCATGTTGAACCCATCTCTCTCTGATTTTTCTGTTCTCATATTTGTATCTCTCTCTCTCTCTCTCTCTCTCTCTGTTTCTCTCTCTCTCTTTCATGACTCATGTTAGTTAACTCTTTGTTTCCCTGATGCTGCCATTCATCACTGTCTCTCCACAGGAACCAGCCTTATATAGACCTGTACAGCCAGTGAGGAGGAGGAGGAGGAGGAGGAAGAGGAGGAGGAGGAGGAAGAGGAGGAGGAGGAGGAAGAGGAGGAGGAGGAGGAAGAGGAGGAGGAGAGAGTCTGAAAACGATGAAGATATGTTTATATCAGCTGTCAGCTCACAGCGTCACTCCTGCTCCTGAGGAAGCCCAGAGGGATGAACACACACACACACACACACACACACACACACACACACACACACACACACACACACACACACACACAGACTGTATTAATAGATGTGAGTGCAACAGGCTGCTGCACAAAGTGTCAAACAAACTGGGATGTGACTGTGTGGGAATTTGTCCCAGTACACCAGTACTGTTCTGTGGTTATACTGGTGTGAGTGGGAGCAGCACAGCACCAGGACTCAGGACCTTTGATCTGGTCCCAGTGGTGTCTGCACTAAACACGTGGGACCTATTGTGTGTGTGGAGATTATTGTGACTCCCTTCACAGTGCCCACAAACACATGCAGCACCCTGGTGGGACCAAACAGAGGTTACTTTTCCTTTTATTCCCAGTCCTGCACAGACCACTGCTCACCACACAAACATTACTGGACGGGCCCTACTGCACAGGACACGTGCCGACCAGGAAGAGACACAAAAGGAGCACAAGGAAATGCAAAGCCACTGCAAGGAGACACCAGACGTCTAGAAGAGACACAAAACGGGGCATCGGTGGCTTAGTGGGTAGAGCAGGCGCCCCATGTACAAGGCTGTTGCTGCAGCAGCCTGGGTTCAAACCCAGCCCGTGGCCCTTTGCTGCATGTCACCCCCTCTCCCCCCTTCATGCTTACCTGTCCTCTCCATTGAAGGCAAAATGCCCCAAAAAATATCTTTAAAAAAACAAAAAGACACAAAACTACAGAGACTCAAAATGACCACAGAGAAACACAAAACAACAACAAAGAGGCGGAAAACAACAAGATACAAAAAACAACCACAAACAGACACGAAACAACAACAAAGAGACACAAAACATCAACAACGAGGCGGAAAACGACTACAAAGAGACACAAAAGAAAACAAAGGGGCGGAAAATGACTACAAAAAGACACAAAACAACAAGAAACAAAAAACAACCACAAAGAGACACAAAACATCAACAACGAGGCGGAAAATGACTACAAAAAGACACAAAACAACAACAAAGAGACACAAAGCAACAACAAGAAACAAAAAACAACCACAGAGACATAAAACAACAACAAAGAGGCGGAAAACGACTAAAAAAAACATAAAACAACAACAAAGAGACATAAAACAGTGAAAAAAGACACAAATATACCTCAAAGACACACGTAACAACAACAACAACAATAACAAGAGTCTTGTTCTTATTTGTTAGAGGTGATGGGGCCTTTTGCATCTCTGTGTCCAGGGTCTGTCTGTCTGTCTACTGTCTGTCTGTCTGTCTACTGTCTGTCTGTCTGTCTGTCTGTCTGCTGTTATTAAATTAAGGAAACACAGACCTCGATTCTCTCTGAATGAGTTTAAACAGAATGTGTTTTAAAATGATTCTTGAAAATGCACGTCAGCTGTTTTCCCTTTAAATATATGACTCAGAGCATATCTGAGACCAGTGTGTGTGTGTGTGTGTGTGTGTGTGTGTGTGTTGGCAGAGGGAAACCTCCCTTTAAATCCCGCTCACTGTCACACACCCGTCTCCTGATATCATCATTAATGACACATATTGTTTGGGAATGTGGGCTTTCTCCTGCTCCGGGAGCGCCTGCAGGGACACACTGTGCGTCTCCCAGGATGGGATACTTTTCCTTTTTAAGGCAGGTTGGTCAGAGCTCCTCCACCCGGCAGGCGCCGTCATTAACAACCGGCTCTGCCTCGCCATGTGAGGACGACGTCTCCAAGTCACCGTCCTCACATCCTCACATCGTTATGTCATGAGATCACAGGCGCAGGGGAAGCAGCTCTCTTCAACAAGTCTCCAGACTTGATGACTGAATAGGTCATTAGTCATCACCTCCCAACACCGCCCTTATTAGTGCTCGCTGCGCTCAGGATGTGGTTATTAAATAACTCCTTGTTCAGTTTAATTAGAGGCTCCAATACACAAAACGTAGAGCTGGATACATTTTTGCTGCAATGCAATGTGAGGTGCCACAGTATGAGGACAAACAATGACTGAAGCATCAGTAAATAAATAAATAAATGTATCCATGAATACAGACGTACGGCTGGCATCATATCAGATGTTTCCTGCATGATTATCTTTGCCAGAAGTAATCACAATTTGAAAAAGGTGGAGAGAGGGAGACATTATTTCAAAGGTGCTGTATTGTTTACATCCGATCATCACTTGTGTAGTATAGAGGTAATATTACCATTTCTTTTTTTTGATATCGTCCCTTTTTGTCCCTGTTTTTCCACAAACATACTTCACAAAATAAATTCTTTCTGTTGTATTAATTTTACCCCTCTAAATATCTCAGCTGTCTGTGATGATGATCATTTGCACACAAACTGATAGAAATGGTTGAAACAGAACACAGATCAGTGTGCCTAAAGATAACAATGTTAACCTGTCTTTGAGGTCGTTTTGTGTCTCTTTGTAGCCATGTTGTGTTTGTTTGTGAAAGTTTTGTGTCTCTTTTTAGTTGTTTTATATCTCTTTGTATTCATTTGTGTGTCTTTGTAGTTTTGTATCTCTTTGTAGACATCTTGTGTATCTTTGTAGTTGTTTTGTGTATCTTTGTTGTTGTTTTGTGTCTCTTTGCCGTTCTTTTGTCTCTTTGTGGTTGTTTTGTCTCTCTGTAGTTGTTTTGTGTCTCTTTGTTGTTTTGTGTCTCTCTGTAGTTGTGTTGTGTCTCTTTGTTGTTGTTGTTTTGTGTCTCTTTGAAGTTGTTTTGTGTCTCTTTGTTGTTGTTTTGTGTCTCTTTGAAGGTGTTTTGTGTCTCTTTATTGTTGTTTTGTGTCTCTCTGTAGTTGTGTTGTGTCTCTTTGTTGTTGTTGTTTTGTGTCTCTTTGAAGTTGTTTGTGTCTCTTTGTTGTTGTTTTGTGTCTCTTTGAAGTTGTTTTGTGTCTCTTTATTGTTGTTTTGTGTCTCGTAGTTGTTTTTTGTGTCTTTGTTGTTGTTGTTTTGTGTCTTGTTGCCGTTCTTTGGTCTCTTTGTGGTTGTTTTGTGTCTCTTTGTTGTTGTTTTGTGTCTTTTTGTGGTTGTTTTGTGTCTCTCTGTAGTTGTTTTGTGTCTCTTTGTTGTTGTTTTGTGTCTCTCTGTAGTTGTTTTGTGTCTCTTTGTTGTTGTTTTGTGTCTCTCTGTAGTTGTGTTGTGTCTCTTTGTTGTTGTTGTTTTGTGTCTCTTTGAAGTTGTTTGTGTCTCTTTGTTGTTGTTTTGTGTCTCTTTGAAGTTGTTTTGTGTCTCTTTATTGTTGTTTTGTGTCTCGTAGTTGTTTTTTGTGTCTTTGTTGTTGTTTTGTGTCTCGTTGCCGTTCTTTGGTCTCTTTGTGGTTGTTTTGTGTCTCTTTGTTGTTGTTTTGTGTCTCTTTGTTGTTGTTGTTTTGTGTCTCTGAAGTTGTTTTGTGTCTCTGTAGTTGTTTTGTGTCTCTTTGTTGTTGTTTTGTGTCTCTTTGTTGTTGTTGTTTTGTGTCTCTGTTGTTGTCTTGTGTCTCTGTTGTTGTTTTGTGTCTCCTTGAGTCAGGGAGGCAGAGGGGGATATGTGCTATGTGGAGGTAGAGAGTAAGAATAAGGGAGTAGATGAAGGGGAGGAGGTAGGAAAGGAGAAAAGGAAGGTGACAGAGAGAGGGAGACACACGGGGAGGAGGGGGTAAAAAGCGAGGGAGGGGGTAACTACAAATAGCCGGGGCAGTACGTTCTTCTTCAGTGCTCCCCTCTGCTGCAGCCCTCATCAGCCTCTCTGTGTCTTCCAACATGGCCTCCTACAGCTCCTCCGCCCAGTCCGCCTCCTCCTACCGCCGCCACTTCGGCCACGGCACCTACGCCTCGCCCTCCCTCAACCGCTCGCTGCTGGGCCACAGTGGCGGCGGTGGCGGCGGGGGCCATGTCTCCTCCAGGGTGTATGAGGTGACCCGGACCAGCTCCACGCCGGCCTACCGGGTCTCCTCCAGCTACTACGGCAAGCCCCTGATGACCTCCCGGGCTTCTGTCGGCCGCTCCTACGCCGGCATGGGCGAGACGCTGGACTTCAGCCTGGCCGACGCCCTCAACCAGGAGTTCCTGACCACGCGGACCAACGAGAAGGCGGAGCTGCAGCACCTGAACGACCGCTTCGCCAGCTACATCGAGAAGGTCCGCTTCCTGGAGCAGCAGAACCAGGCGCTGGCGGTGGAGGTGGAGCGGCTGCGCGGCCGCGAGCCCACGCGCATCGCCGACCTGTACGAGGAGGAGATGAGCGAGCTGAGGAGGCAGGTGGAGATCCTGACCAATCAGAGGTCGCGCATAGAGGTGGAGCGGGACAACCTGGCCGATGACCTGGACAAGCTCAAACTCAGGTGGGAGGGGCGACACGGCGTGTGTGTGTCTCTTTAAGAGGAGGTGGATGAACGTGTGGATGGAGAGGTGGATGGAGAGGTGGATGAACGTGTGGATGGAGAGGTGGATGAACGTGTGGATGGTGTGGATGGAGAGGTGGATGAACCAGGTGTGTGTTAGCTGAGTGAGTCTCAGCTGTTTGTTGTGGAAACAGGAAGTGTCTGTAAGTCCTGTCTTTAGAGGAGCATGTCATGTCTCTACAGTCTGCTGCCTCAGTAAACTTGTATCACAGTGTTGATGTTGAATGAGGAGCAGACCTGGAGAACACGGGCGCATCAGGACACAGTGGGGCCCTGGGCACAGATATGCAAAGGGCCCCACTGTCTCCTACATAGCAGCACTTAGTGTTGGTTTTACCTCTTTGTTGTTGGTGGTAGTGGGTTTTTTTCTGTGACCCTTCAGTTCATTTCATGTTTTTTGTGAGGGGTTGGTCTTTTTTTCAGTCATTTTGTGTCTTTTAGGGTTTTTTCGGGGTCTTTTTGGTCACTGTGTTGTCTGTTGTTGTTTTGTATGTCTTTATGGTCGTATTGTGTCTCTTTGAGGTGGGTTGCACTCTGTGAGGTCATTTTATGGTTTTTGGAATTGTTTTGGTCATTTTTTGTCTCTGTGGGTTAATTTTACGTCTTTTGTAGTCATTTAGTGTCTCTGGGGTCATTTTTGTCTCTTTGAGATCGGTTTGTGTCTTTTAGGGTCATTTTGTGTCTCTTTGAGATCGGTTTGAGTCTTTTAGGGTCATTTTGTGACTTTGAGATCGGTTTGTGTCTTTCAGGGTCATTTTGTGACTCTTTGAGATCGGTTTGTGTCTTTCAGGGTCATTTTGTGACTCTTTGAGATCGGTTCGAGTCTTTTAGGGTCATTTTGTGTCTCTTTGAGATCGGTTTGAGTCTTTTAGGGTCATTTTGTGACTTTGAGATCGGTTTGAGTCTTTTAGGGTCATTTTGTGACTCTTTGAGATCGGTTTGTGTCTTTTAGGGTCATTTTGTGTCTCTTTGAGATCGGTTTGAGTCTTTTAGGGTCATTTTGTGACTCTTTGAGATCGGTTTGAGTCTTTTAGGGTCATTTTGTGACTCTTTGAGATCGGTTTGAGTCTTTTAGGGTTATTTTGTGACTTTGAGATCGGTTTGTGTTTTTCAGGGTCATTTTGTGACTCTTTGAGATCGGTTCGAGTCTTTTAGGGTCATTTTGTGACTTTGAGATCGGTTTGTGTCTTTCAGGGTCATTTTGTGACTCTTTGAGATCGGTTCGAGTCTTTTAGGGTCATTTTGTGACTTTGAGATCGGTTTGTGTCTTTCAGGGTCATTTTGTGACTCTTTGAGATCGGTTTGAGTCTTTTAGGGTCATTTTGTGACTCTTTGGGGTCATTTTGTGACTTTGAGATCGGTTTGTGTCTTTTAGGGTCATTTTGTGACTCTTTGGGGTCATTTTGTGACTTTGAGATCGGTTTGTGTCTTTCAGGGTCATTTTGTGTCTGTGGTCATTTTGTGTCTCTTTGAGATTGGTTTGTGTCTTTCAGGGTCATTTTGTGTCTCTTTGAGATCGGTTTGAGTCTTTTAGGGTCATTTTGTGACTCTTTGAGATCGGTTTGAGTCTTTTAGGGTCATTTTGTGACTCTTTGGGGTCATTTTGTGACTTTGAGATCGGTTTGTGTCTTTTAGGGTCATTTTGTGACTCTTTGGGGTCATTTTGTGACTTTGAGATCGGTTTGTGTCTTTCAGGGTCATTTTGTGTCTGTGGTCATTTTGTGTCTCTTTGAGATCGGTTTGTGTCTTTCAGGGTCATTTTGTGTCTGTGGTCATTTTGTGTCTCTTTGAGATCGGTTTGTGTCTTTCAGGGTCATTTTGTGACTCTTTGAGATTGGTTTGTGTCTTTTAGGGTCATTTTGTGTCTCTTTGAGATCGGTTTGTGTCTTTTAGGGTCATTTTGTGACTTTGAGATCGGTTTGTGTCTTTTAGGGTCATTTTGTGTCTCTTTGAGATCGGTTTGTGTCTTTTAGGGTCATTTTGTGACTTTGAGATCGGTTTGTGTCTTTTAGGGTCATTTTGTGTCTCTTTGAGATCGGTTTGTGTCTTTTAGGGTCATTTTGTGACTCTTTGGGGTCATTTTGTGACTTTGAGATCGGTTTGTGTCTTTCAGGGTCATTTTGTGTCTCTTTGAGATCGGTTTGTGTCTTTTAGGGTCATTTTGTGACTCTTTGGGGTCATTTTGTGACTTTGAGATCGGTTTGTGTCTTTCAGGGTCATTTTGTGTCTCTTTGAGATCGGTTTGTGTCTTTTAGGGTCATTTTGTGACTCTTTGGGGTCATTTTGTGACTTTGAGATCGGTTTGTGTCTTTCAGGGTCATTTTGTGTCTCTTTGAGATTGGTTTGTGTCTTTTAGGGTCATTTTGTGACTTTGAGATCGGTTTGTGTCTTTCAGGGTCATTTTGTGTCTCTTTGAGATCGGTTTGTGTCTTTCAGGGTCATTTTGTGTCTCTTTGAGATTGGTTTGTGTCTTTTAGGGTCATTTTGTGACTTTGAGATCGGTTTGTGTCTTTCAGGGTCATTTTGTGTCTCTTTGAGATCGGTTTGTGTCTTTTAGGGTCATTTTGTGACTCTTTGAGATCGGTTTGTGTCTTTTAGGGTCATTTTGTGACTCTTTGAGAACGGTTTGTGTCTTTCAGGGTCATTTTGTGTCTCTTTGAGATCGGTTTGTGTCTTTTAGGGTCATTTTGTGACTCTTTGGGGTCATTTTGTGACTTTGAGATCGGTTTGTGTCTTTCAGGGTCATTTTGTGTCTCTTTGAGATCGGTTTGTGTCTTTTAGGGTCATTTTGTGACTCTTTGAGATCGGTTTGTGTCTCTGAGGTCATTTTGTGTCTTTGTGGTTACTTAGTGTTTTCGGGGCAATTTTGTGTCTCATTTTGAATTATTTGTCCTCTTTGAGGTGGTTTTGTGTCTCCTTGTCATCGTTCTGTGTCTTTCTGGTCCTTGGTGTCTCTTTGAGGTCACTTTGTATTTTTCCTTTTTCCTGGTGGCTATGTGTTAGTTTGAGTGATATTTTGCAGGTGAAGGCCAGGGGCCCCTGACACTTTGGGCTCCTGTTCAGTAATCCATCCATGCTGTATTGATTCATCATGATGCAGGAAGTTCTACTGTTTTATGATGAACACAGTTTCACACAGTTTCTTCAGCCTGTTTCTTGGGAGATTTATCAAACTGTTTTTTGGAGTTTGCGTCCAGCTGTCGCTCATCATGAAAAAGAACTTAAAAATAATTTGCACATCACAGACAGAAGATCGAGGATGAGTCACTGTTGATGCAGCGACAACAAACAACAGAAGGTTAACTCGCTCACTGACTCAGCAGCTGAACGACACGCTTCATGCAGAGTTTATTTTGGGACGGACGGAGAGACAAGGGACCAGAGGAGCCTCACAGCTACCTGACATATGAACCGCAGACTGAGGACGAGAGGCAGAATGTGAAACACACGTTACAGTGACCTGTCTGAGGAGACTGAACATTACAGCATTAATGTGACATTACAGATCTGAGGCGTGTGTGTGTGTGTGTGTGTGTGTGTGTGTGTGTGTGTGTGTGTGTGTGTGTGTGTGTGCGCGTGCGAGTGAGATGCTGAATCCCAACTGGTCTCATCAGCCCAACTCAGAAATGTCAGTGACAACAACACAAAGTCAAACAGTCTGTTTCTAATCTGGAATAATCTCTGGGACGCTTCACTATAAAGATGATGGATGACTGTGTGTGTGTGTGTGTTACTGCAGAAGCCTGACCAAAGTTAGAGCTCATCACACACACACACACACACACACACACACACACGGTGTTTACACTGCCGTCTTCTATAAAAGGAGAGGAAAGAGCTGCCACATATCTGCAGCAGCTCTGACGCTCTGTCCTTCCTCCGTCTCTCTCTGCGTTTACATTTAACTGCCACTTTCATACAGAGCGGCTGCAGCTCACATTAAAGGTCCTTAAAGGGATTTAAGGGGTTTTCACTCTGAGTGAAATAAAAACGAAGCTTTTATCTGGGTTTTTGTTGCTGTCAGAGGTTGTTCTTTATTCTGGAATGTCCCCAAAAATATCTTAAAAATGTATTTAATTAATTAAAAAAATTTCTGCCAGTTTCTATTAAAGGCAAAAACGCCTCATTTTTTTTCTATTTATATTTTTTATTATTTATCTAAAGGCAATAAAAGCCCCACAAAATATCTTTACAATAAATAAATAAATAAAATAAAATAAAAATAAGGTAATTAGGATAGCTTTATATTAAGGGCAATAAAAGCCATAACAATTTGATCTTTTTTATTTTTCCACAGCTAATTAGGAAAAAATTAAATTAAAAGAAATTAAATTAAATTTAAAAAAAAATAATAATATGTTTTTAGGATCTAGGGTAATCAGGATGGGTCTATGTTAAATAAATTATCAGGACCTAACATTTGTATTTCTTAATTTTTTTTGTTCTGTGAATATGGTGTTTGAGCAGAGGTGGAGAATTTCACATTTGACAGTTGGGTGTTTTTTACACTCTAACAGTCTTTAAATGTTCGTGATGATGTCACTGTGTGTCATCGCCTCCTCCAGACTCCAGGAAGAGATCCTCCAAAAAGAGGAAGCAGAGAACAACCTGGCTGCGTTCAGGGCGGTGAGTCTGTGTGCACAAGTATCTATACGTGCTCTGGTTCCTCTCTCACGTTAACATGAGGTCACTGATTTGACCTCTGACCTGTTGACTGAACTGTGTGCTGTGAAAACATCCCTGACTGTCCAACCTGTCGCAGGACGTGGACGCTGCCACTCTGGCTCGTCTGGACCTGGAGAGACGCATCGAGACGCTGCAGGAGGAGATCGCCTTCCTCAAGAAGATCCATGAAGAGGTTCGCTCCTCTTCCTCCTCCTCCTCCTCCTCCTCCTCCTCTGTCTCTGTCTCTCTGATTGTTATTCAGCTGCAATAAGCACAAACATTATAATGTATCAGTCATGCTGGGCACAGATTTTTGATTTGATGTGCAGCTACACAAAGATTTGAGAGACTGTTTTGATTTGTTCCTGTGTGTCTGTTAGCATCTGTTGCTAGGTGTGTGTGTGTGTGTGTGTGTGTGTGTGTGTGTGTGTGTGTGTGTGTGTGTGTGTGTGAGGTCGTCCCAGCATACAGTTTGACACACACAGCTTGTACGCTGGCAGCAGGCCTGAGCAGCGCTGCAGCAGAGCTCTGAAATCTCCCACAGCAGATGTACGACTAAAATTACTCTGTGTGACAGCGGTGGACGCAAGCTTAGAGCTGTGTGTGTGTGTGTGTGTGTGTGTGTGTGTGTGTGTGTGTGCGTGCGTGCGTGCGTGTATGTGTGTGTGTGTGCTCTCCCCTGACTCTTGGCTCCTTGATGCCAAAGCTAAGTGGACGCCACAGTGGAGTTAGCAGTGTGATGACAGTGGGTTTAGATGCTGTTGTCAGGTGACACAGGATGATCACACACACACACACACACACACTGCTGGGAGGTGAGGCCTGGGTCAAAGTGTCTCATGGCCGAGGGCGGATGATGAGCACAGACACACAAAGGGCCCCACCACCTCTCCTACACAGGAGCAGGAGACTCACACTTGGTGGTTTTGTGTCTCTTTGATGTCTTTTTATGTTTTTTTAGATACTTTTTTGTCTTTTTTAAGGTAATTTTGTGTCTTTTTAGGTAATTTTGTCACTTTTTTAGATATTTTTGTGTCTTAGGTAAATTAAATTTCTGTTTTAGGTAACTTTGTGTCTCTTCCTGGTCAATATGTGTAAATGTGAGCGACATTTTGCAGGTGAGGTTCTCGGGGGCCCGGTGCCCAGCAGGCCTGTTTCATAATCCTTCCGTGCCCGTGGCCACTGGGTCCTAGAATATTATTGCTGTATTAAAAAAGACTTCAGACGAGAGACTGAGACGTTAAACTGATTCAGAAGATGTTTACTGAGAAGTGAGAAGTCTCATTTTCACATTGACTTCTTCCCACTTGACAATGTGCGCACGCACACACACACACACACACACACACACACACACACACACACACACACACACACTGTATGCAAAACTAATCCCTTTAATCTCCTCTGTGCTCTACAGACAAATGTACACAAAATCAACCAACCAAACACCCAGGCAACCTGACCTTCCTCTCTCCTCCTCCTCCTCCTCCTCCTCCTGCAGGAGATCCGTGAGCTGCAGATGCAGATGCAGGAGAGTCAGGTGCAGATCCAGATGGACATGTCCAAGCCCGACCTGACGGCAGCTCTGCGAGACATCAGAGCTCAGTACGAGGGCATCGCCGCCAAGAACATCGCCGAGGCTGAGGACTGGTACAAGTCAAAGGTGAGAGGAAGGTGGTCATCATTACACCACGCTGAGAAATGGAAACAGACGAGTGTTTGTCTTTAACTGGTCACTAAAAAACCACACACGTTTTGAGAAGAAAATGCAGCAACGGTTCGTGAAAAAGCATCCATGTTTTTGGGCTGATAAGGCGCTGGAAATACAGTGACGGGTCCCTAAATACACCCACATTTGGGGGCTAAAAAGCAGCAAACAAAAGCAGCCAAGCTAAAAAACACCAGTTTTAGGGATGAAAAGCTGCTGGAAATACAGAGACAGTCCACTAAAAAACACGTACGTTTGGGGACTGACAGGCTGCTAGAAATACAGCAACAGGTCTTGGACGGTGGTCTGCAGCTTGGCAGGCGTCTCACTTAGGTGTCACGCCAACCACCATCCCCTCCACCTCCAGGTGACAAAGTCAGCTCAGATACTACGTCACTTTAGAAACGCTGACACGATACATATGAAACGTGCAAACGTATTCGTGGTTGCAGAAACATACAATGGCAACATTTTCTTATAGTGACAGGCTGTACTGGCAGCACCAATAGCATCAGTGTGACCTTTGACCTCTGTCTGTGCAGGTGTCTGACCTGAACCAGGCAGTGAGTAAAAACAACGAGGCACTGAAGCAGGCCCGGCAGGAGACCATGGAGTTCAGACACCAGATCCAGTCCTACACCTGCGAGATCGACTCGCTCAAAGGCACCGTACGTCTCTCTCTCTCACACACACACACACACACAGACGCCATACCTCTGTCAGAGCTCTGTCTCACCTCAGACCTGTCTCTCTGAGTCCAGAATGAGTCCCTGATGAGGCAGATGAGGGACATGGAGGACCGCCACGGACGTGAGGCCGGCGGCTTCCAGGACACCATCGCCCGGCTGGAGGCGGAGATCGCCAACATGAAGGACGAGATGGCGCGCCACCTCCGCGAGTACCAGGACCTGCTCAACGTCAAGATGGCGCTGGACGTGGAGATCGCCACCTACAGGAAGCTGCTGGAAGGCGAGGAGAGCAGGTGACGCTGGAGCCCAAACTTTATACTTTGATTTGGTTTCAGGAGACTTGTTGTGCTTATGATGAATCAAATATTGTACCAAATAAAATAAATTAATTACAGAAGTATAAGTTAAGATTAAACACATTATTCAACACTTTGGTTTGTGTGTTTGCAGGATCACTTTGCCTGTGCAGAGCTACTCCACCCTGAGCTTCAGAGGTACAAACACACCTGCTGTGACCTGAACTCACCACTAGAGTGTGACCAGCACAGCAGCTGGAGTCTGAGCTGACCCACAATGCAGTTCACCTGCAGATGGAGCTTTTGCATCTGATTTATGACACACACATGAATATTATAAGAAAAATAACATTTATTTCAGGGAGATTTTTATACCCTAAAAGTAAAACATGAATATATCTACATGTGTTTTGCATCTACCTTAGTTTTATTTTAATTGTTTAATTATGTTTTAGACAGATGATTACCCTCAGCAGGCTGATCTTCTGTCATGATGATGATGTTTTCTTGTGGTGTTTCAACAGAGACCAGCCCTGAGCACCCGCAGCGCTCCGCTGAGATGCATTCAAAGAAAACTGTCCTCATCAAGACCATCGAGACCCGTGATGGAGAGGTAAAGACACAGCAGGAAACAAGGACATGATATTTAAAAAATCCCTTCTTTTCATCCCTTTTTTCTGTTGTTATAAAATATATAAAGTAAAGTCTTTTCTGTTTCTTCGATCATCGACAAAACAAATGTGGGAAAAAATCCCCCAAAATAATCATAAGAAGAAAATCTGTGACAAATAAATCGAAACCAAAAACCTTAAAAGGATCTAGGACTCAGTGTGGATCGACACATGCAGGGCCGTAGCCATGGAGTCGATATTAGGCAAAATATTATTTATTTCAGTTAGCCTTCAGTTACCTTTTCATGCACGTCTGGGGGCTAAGAAGCTGCTGGAAACACAATGACAGGGCCCTTAAATTCACCCAAGTTTGGGAGCTTAAACGCTGCTAAAACTCAGACACACTTTGAGGGCTAAGAAGCTGCAGGAAAAACAGTGTCACTGAAAAACACCCACATTTTAAGACTTAAATTCACCGACTTTTGAAGGGCTGAAAGCCACTGGACACACTTGACAGATTTTGCACCTTCACTAGCTGCAGTATCACAGCGTCTTGTCACATGATCAAATACAGACTTTGACAACAGCCAACATCAACATACATGTTACCCAACAATCATCACTGCATCCTGCACATGACAAAGATATCAAAGAGAATAAGAATTATTTATTCAATGACATATGTATATATTGTTTATTCACAGGTTTATAGAGAAAGCATTTCACTTTGGTCGAGACTGCTACTGACTGTTGTACCCAAATAATAAAGTAAAATAAAATAAAACACAGTTGTCGTTCCACGGTGACGATCTGGATCATTTGCAGGAAACTATTTTCATCAACAAGTTGTGGGGACATTTTCAGCATAAACACCTAAATATATATTAAACTTGCTGCGCTGGACATTTTGAAACGCTCCATTCGTCCCGTGTGGACTCAGGTCGTCTCCGTCACTTCCACACTAATGGCCTACATTCATATGGATCAGTGAGACCAGGTCACTGCTCACTCTGAGTTAATGCTGCACTAAAGAGCCAAAGTGGTCCATTCTCTGCACTGACACTGAACACACACTGCGTCACCTCTGCACTGAGCGACGGTGGGTTACATACAAGCTGAACTCACACTCGTGACCTTTGACCTCAACAAAACAGAATCAGTTTTCTAACTCATGTGAAAGATTAACCAC
Source organism: Epinephelus awoara (assembly GCA_035609425.1). Taxonomy (NCBI): domain Eukaryota; kingdom Metazoa; phylum Chordata; class Actinopteri; order Perciformes; family Serranidae; genus Epinephelus; species Epinephelus awoara. The sequence continues at coordinate 20,842,522 of CM069317.1, forward strand.
CTGTCAGCACGCCACCGTGACGTGTTTTCATGTCACTCAGGAGGCACTTGTGTTGCTTCCAGGTAAACACACCTACACACACACACACACACACATGTAGTGACAGGTTCAGCGCCAGACTGCCATCCACACATCCGGTCCCACCCGGGTGGAAACACGCTACACCCGCAGCCTCCTGGGAAAACATACATCACAGGCGAGTTGGGACACATCGCGGCCGCTCTTGATCTGTTTTCAACAATGGGCCTTGTGTCTCGTCGTCACGTGCGGCTCTGTCGGCTCTGCTGGAGGATGGGACTTATTTCTGTTTGTGTGAGTCTCTAAAAACAAGTCGCACATTGAAAGGTGTTCAACTAGTGTCCTACAGAAATCAACTTTAAAAAATATTCTGGATATCAGAGAGACACAAGCTGCTCACTGTGTAAATATTTTGTGAAAGCAGTGTTGAGGTAGTTGGTAACAGTTTTGGAATATTTGATTTTCTCTGTATCAACAAGCCTTAAAATAAATGATCTGATAAATAAATTAAAAAATGCATTTTGGAGAAAATAAATAAATAAAAATAAACAATAAATAAATTAAAGAATAAATTAATAAATAAAAATAAAATAAATACCTGAAAAATTGATAAAAAAAAAAATGTCTTGATGAATACATTTAAAACAAATAAAACATAAATCCAAAATAAATACATGAATTGAAAAAGTAATAAAAAATAAATTACAAAATGAATCAATTAATTAATATAATACAAACAAATAAGCATCTTGAGGAATAATTAAAAAATGAATAAATACAGTTTTAAACAAACAAAAAGTAAATCAAAAAATAATTAATTACAAAAATAAATCGAAAAAAAATATTTAAAATTAATTACAAAAGTAAACCAATTTTTTTTTAAATTAATTACAAAAAAGATAAAAAAAATGAATGAATTAAAAAATGATTAATAAATACAGAAATATTTTGATGAATACATTTTAAGATACATTATTTTAATAAATCTAAAACAAAGAAATAAAAATAAATAAAATAAAAATAAAAAAATAATAATAATTATATAAAATAATTCAAATAATTAATTTAAATATCTAAAGAAAAGAATAAAGAAAAGAGAATTAATACAAAGGTGAATAAAGAAGCAAATTAAAACAAAACCACGAATTTATGTCACATTTTAGTCATTAATTTATACCTACATATTTTTCATTATTATTTTGGTACCTTACCAGCATATTCATTTATTATTTATTTATAATTTTGGCAGCTCTCGTCCTCCACATATATTAGATATACTTCTGTCTAGTAGATTTTTGTCCTTTATAGTTTTTGCAGTTTACTTTTAAAAAGTTAAATACTTAAAAATAATCTCATCAAACATTGTTTCTCTCCTTCATTTTTTATACACTGAGAAACCCAACTGGCGATGAACGTCACAAACACAATAAAACACGAGACGTGCCGACCCTCACACACACAGTCTCTTTATCTCTCTGTAAATCTGTTTTCATATCTCTGAACGTCGTCTGACTGTTTGTGTTTCTGCCCTCCAGGTCGTCAGCGAGTCGACGCAGCACCAGCAGGACATCATGTAACCATCTGCAGAGGAGACGAAGAAACAAGAAACAACAACACATCTGCCCATCTCTGAGTCGGACAGATGAAGAAAAGAAGCGCAAATAAAACTAAAAGTAAAAAGACTTGAGTCGTGATTATGGCCTGTACTGTGCTGGTGTTAAAGCTCATATGTGAATTTGAAGCAGGGTGGTGTTTCATTAACTTTATCAGGGTTTATTTCTCTCTGCTTTGTGGTGTGTTTTAGCCAAAAACAACGTTTATGTGCAGCGAACACAACCAGATACCAGAAGACAAAGTTGGCACTGTACGTTTCTGCACACCACGAATACCTTTGCACGTTTCATATGTATCATATCAGTGTTTCTAAGGTGACGTAGTGTGTGAGCTGACCGTCATCAGGAGGTGGAGGTGATGGTGGGTGGTGTTACACCTGCCGAGCTGCAGACCAACAAACAACATCATCGGGTGTGATTTGGTGCCACTGCCGTGTTTCCAGCAGATTTTCAGGCACCAAATGTGGGTGTTCAGAAGCGACGCATCATCTGTATTTCCAGCGATAATAGTGCCTCGAAAAGCGACAGGATTTTACCCAGACATCGCCACATTACTGGCCTCATAGTGCCTCAAAATGCATTCATTTTTAGCTGCATTTCCAGCTGGGATAGTGCTACGAAAAGTGGTTTTTTTTTTTTTAACAAGACACAGCTGTATTTCCAGCAAGGATGGTGGCACGAAAAGCAGTTGTTGCTACATTTCCAGCAGGAGTTGTGCCTCCAAACGCTGTTGTTTTATACCGAAACATTTCTGTGTTTCCAGTGGGGCTAGTACCACAAAAGGTGGTTGCTTTTTAAATTTGCTTTTTCCATTTCCAGCGGAGATCTTGCTACAAAAAGTGGCTATTTTTTACCCAAACGTTACTGGTGTCACGAAAAGTGGGTGTTTCTTAACAAGACATAGCTGCATTTCCAGCTGGGATATTGCCAAAAAGATGATTGTTTTTATACGCAAACATTATTGTGTTTCCAGTGGGAATAGTGCCACAAATAGCATTTATTTTTTAACTAAAACACTGCTGCATTTCCAGCAAGGATGGTGGCACGAAAAGCAGTTGTTTTTTACTGAGACATCACTACATTTCCAACGGGTATTGTGCCTACAAAAGCTGTTGTTTTATACTGAAACATTTCTGTGTTTCCAGTGGTGCTAGTACCACAAAATGTGGTTGCTTTTTAAAGAGACATCCCTGCATTTCCAGCGGAGATCTTGCTACAAAACAGTGGCTATTTTAACCCAAACATAACTAATGTCATGAAAAATGGGTGTGTCTTAACAAGACATAGCTGCATTTCCAGCAGGGATATTGCCAAAAAGATGATTGTGTTTTTTACCTAAACACTACTGTGTTTCCAGCGGTACAGTGCCACAGAAAGAGGTTGCCTTTCACCCAGACATTGCTACATTACTGGCAGGGATACTGCCACAAAAAGCGGCTGTTTTTTACCCACATTGCTACATTTCCAGCAGAGATCGTGCCACCAAAAATGGCTGTTTTTTAACAAGACATCGCTGCATTTCCAACGCAGACAGTGCCCTGAAAAGCGGTTGTTTTTTTTACTGAGACTACTGCATTTCCAACAGGGATATTGACAAGAAAATGAATGTTTTTTTTACCTAAACATTACTGCATTTCCAGCAGGAATAGTGCCACAGAAAGAGGTTGCTTTTCACCCAGACATTGCTACATTACTGGCAGGGATACTGCCACAAAAAGGGTTCATTATCTACTGAGACACTGCTGCTGTATTTCAAATCAAAACATGATCTTTTCCTACATTGCTGCATTTCCAGCAGAGATCGCGCCACCAAAAATGGCTGTTTTTTAACAAGACATCGCTGCATTTCCAACGCAGACAGTGCCCTGAAAAGTGGTTGTTTTTTTACTGAGACTACTGCATTTGTAGCGGGGATTGTGCCACAAAAAGTGGCTGTTTTCCACCTAGACATCACGACATTACTAGCTGGAATTGCGCCTTGAAAAGCGTATGCCTTTTACCAAAACATTGCTGTGTTTCCTGCTGAGGTAGTGCCACAAATAGGAGTTTTTTTTTAACCCAGACGTAAACATTGCTGCTTTTCTCACAGAAACTGTGCCCCCAAATTCAGGCGTTTTAAGCCAAAACATGATCTTTTCCAAACAATAACCAAATGATTTTTGTACCTAAACATAACCACAAATCAACCACAGCGTTGTTGAAACAGAAAGTCGCGATATAATAACGTGCAAATGTATCTATGGTTTGCAGAAATGCCAACATTTCTCAACAAAAACTCTCAACAAAGACATTTTTTGCGGTCTGGTGGCAAAATATTAAAATCACAACATGCAAAACAGCATATTTGCATCTCACAGAGGCTGCAAAGTGTAAAAGCATTTCAGACAGCCTGCTAAATAAAATTTTCTGGTGCTGCATTCACTTCCTGCTCTGCACTCTAACTTAAATATCACAGACGTGCTGTTGTTTCACATCAGCTGAGCTTATTTGCTTTCGCATCTCATTTTTTTTAACCACTTCAGTTGTGCAGATCGCTTTACTCCCACACTGAACATACACTGCTGCCTTTTTCAAACTGTGTTATGATTCTGCTTCTGGTTTCTTCCTCAAGGTCAGAGTCACTTTTTTGTGCAATCAGGAGCTCTGAGGAGGACGAAGTGAACTGTATGTGCGAGTGCTTATCAATGAGGGGACGCAGAGAGGACAGATAACAAGGAGGAGATGGAGGGGGAGATTACAGGGTGTCTGGAGATGAAGACAGAGATAGGAGGCTGTGTGAGGTAGAAAGGAGGAGGAGGAGGAGGAGGAGGAGGAGGAAGAGGAGGGGGGATAATCTCTTGTGACTTTCAAATATTATTTGCTAATAAAAGTAAAGTGGATTTCATGTTTCAGCTGCTTGATGTCTGCATGTCCTTGAGCGAACAGACGACTCACACACATGGATGGTATACAGGCCCATAGGAACACATGCTTTAATAATCATAGTCATAATTCAATCTTTTAAAAAAAAGCATGGAGTTACTGGCCTACAGTGATGACATTGCACTGTCCTTTACACAACGGCTTCAGAAATAAATAAATCAGCAAATAAATACATCCCACTGGAAAAGAACAATTAAATTAGAGTCCTAAGAAAAAGAAAATAACAGTTTAAATGAAATGATAAAATGGTAAAAATAAGAAAAGAAAGAAAGTTAGTAAGTGCTGTGTTTTATGTACAAATTTCACATCGATGCACATGGAAGGGGCGGAGGGTGTTTGGTGGGAGCCAAAACGAAGCCACGCAGGGCGGAGCGAGGACGGGACGGGACGGAGGGGTGAGATCATGCATTGTCCGTTTCCCACGGATGAATAAAAACATACATTCCCCCCCTGCTGCCCCCTCCCTCCCCACACACACACACATTTGTTTGCTTTTCCTTTAAAAAAGGTAAAGACAATAACAAAGTATTCACATTTTCACTGGTGACGGAAACGTTATGTCGTCCCAAAGAAAGTAAATCAATGCACATGATGGAAGAAGTTGTTGGTCTAAGTACAAGTTGGTATGGCCACGAGTCCGAGTCTTTCATCTGCACGCTCCGAGCCTTGTTTACACTGACGCCTCAGCCTGGAGTCACTTTTTTAATATTAATAAATTTTTAGCATTTTGATTACACACATCAACAGAGCCCCGAAACTTCCTCAAGTTATTATCATGTGGGAACGAGTCATGTTGTACACACTTGTTCCCTCAAGATAACGACTTGTTCTCTCTAGATTTTAACTTTTATCCTGTGCGCACAAGTTATTATCTTGAGGGAACAAGTTACTATTATGTGGGAACAATTCGTCTTGTGTGTACAAGATGACCTTTATCTTGTGTGAACCAATAACTATCTTGTAAAAACAAAGTATTATTATGAGGGAACATGTGATTATTTGAGGGAACAAGTTATTACCTTGTGTGTACACATTATTATTGTGTGGGAACAAGTTATCTTGTGCACACAAGATAGTAACTTTTATTATGTGGGAAAATGATTATCTTGTGGGAACAAGCTATCTTGCATGCACTTGTTCCCACTAGATAATAACTACATTTTGGGAACAAGTTACTATCTCGTAGGAACAAGTAATTATCTTGTGTGCACAAGAGCATAACTTTTATTGTATGGGAAAAGTTATTCTCTTGAGATAACCAATTGTTATCATGTGGGAACACCTTATCTTGTGTGCATTTGTTCCCTCAAGATAACAACTTTATGTTGTGAAAACAAGTCATCTTGTTCCCACAATAACTTTTATCTTGCAGAACAAATATTTTTTTGTGGGAACAAGATGACTTGTGTGCATTTTTTCCTGAAGGTAATAACTTGTTCCCACTACATAATATCTTTAATCTTGTGTGCCCAAATTATTACCTTGTGGGAACAAGTTATCTTGTGCACACTAGTCACCTCAAGATGATAATCTGTTCCCACTAGATAATAATTTGTATGTTTTGGGAACAAGTTATTATCAAGTGAGAACAAGTGTGAACTCGTTCTCTCAAGATACTACCTTGTTCATACAATTCAAAAAATTACAGCTAGTGGGAACAAGTTGTTATCTTGTAGGAACAAGTGCGCACAAGAAAACTTTTTCCCCTCAAGATAATAACTTGTTCCCACTACATAATAACTTTTATGTTGTGGGAACAAGTTATGTTGAGCACACAAGTTTTTAGCTCATTTTAAAACTTTAACTTTAACAAGCAGAATATCTTGAGTGCCCAAAATAAAAAAAAAATATATTATATATATATATAAAATAAATATTTTGGGACGTCAGGGGCTCCGTACAAATCTGCTCATCCCAGAGAAGATTTTAAACTTTGACCTGCTTGTTCTGCTCATTTTATAACGGCTCAGATTTTGATTGCTCTGCAGCAGGAAACAGGAAGAAAGTGAAACATAACTTTCACTATCACTTCTCGGCTCAGCAGCATAAATAATCTCTGGGAGGACGAACAGTTTGCACTGCAGGGACGACACTCAGGTTGTAAAATAGTCAGATTGTTGTTTCCTTTTTTCTGCGTTGTGTGAAACCTCAGATGAGGTGCCAGTGTAAACGCGGCTCTCTTGCTGTCGGCTTAAAGCAAATCCTCTGCGTATATCCAGGCATCTGTTAAGACAACAAGCCAACTCCACTCCAACAAGATTTTTTTTTTACCCTGCTTGTTGTAGCTCCATGGCTGAGAAATCCTTCTGTGATCACATTTAATGCAAAAACAAGCCATCAATGGGAGATCTGCCAGTAACCCCCCTCCTGTTGCTGAGTGGTACAGTCCACAGAGGGGCAAGGCACCCATTTAAACAGATTCCCCGGCCGTCAGAGAGCAGTTTGACGCTTGAAGATCGTCCAGCACCAAGGGTGACGAAGGGTTCCCCCCTTTAAACATTAAAGACGTCTCTCCCCGTTTCAGGGACGGTTGTTGTAGTCCGCATGGCACAGAAAGCAAATAAAAGATCCCGGTTTGCATTTAAGGGCCCTTACTTCCCTTTAGAGATGATCTTTGTTGGACTTCTAAGACGCCTACAGGCTGAGGAACAAGTTCCTTCTGCACCATGAGTTGAAAATCGGCGGCAGCGGTAGAAACCAGGGTTGATTTTGATTTTTGGGTTTGAACCTGAGGCGGGTTTGCGCTGAAACTGAGATCCCTGATGTGGTTTGACTGGAGACGGTGACAAGCAGGCCGGGGTCGGGTACAGCGGGCTGCTTTGGGTTTCCACGTCGACCCTGGAGATTGTAGCTGCAGTGTGTGTTTGTGTGTTTGTGTGAGTGCGTGCGTGCATGCGTTTGTGCATTTGAAAGACAGTGAAAAGAGGTCGAGCCTCTGCACCACACTGACAGAGCCTTATGATCCAAAATTTAATTAGTAAAAGGGTCAAACGTGATTTGCATTGTGGGTAAATCCAGCCCTAGATATATTTCATCCTCTTAGGGGCGTGGCTGAACCCAGATTATGTTTAAACCCTTTGCATTGAAACCCAGTGGCGTTTTGTTCTAGCACAGGTGTGGTTCCACCCAGGTGGAGTAGTGATTGCAGAGTCACGCATCTCTCAGGTGGCGTGGTGTGTTCAGGCCTCTGGGAGGTGACGGAGTGGTCAGACACGCAGCGCAGGTGCCGCAGCTCCAGTGAGGGGCGTCGTGGAGCCGCAGTCGTAGCCAACGTCCACCACGGTGTGGGGGCCGCCGACCAGCCGGCTCGGGATGGGCTGCGCCTGGACCTGCCGGTCTCGGAAACTCTGGATGTAGCTCTGGATGGTGCAGAGAAAGGACAGGCATTAATAGAAAATAAACTATTTTTTTTGGCCATTTGGAGGCGCTAGACCAGACCCAATGGATCCATACTCCCAGTAGGAACCTAGAGTGTCACTATAGCCCGTTTCCACCGAACACTTTCGTATGATACCTTTGGAACCAGAAGTAACCCTTCAGATATGGTACCTAGACCCTCGGTCCGCTTAGCATTTCCACCACAGACAGTCCTCTGTCATGTGGGCGGGTACGATGTCTGAAGGGTTACTGCTGCTCCTTCATGTTGAAGGGGTCAGTTGAGGTGTCCCACGCACCCCCAACTGGTAGGAGGCCCCGGGGCAGATCCAGAACACCCCGGCTGGATCACATATCTGGCCTGGGAACACCTTGGGGTTGTCTGAGGACCTCTGCTTGGTCTGCTGCCCCTTCGACCCGGCCCCGGATAAGCAGTTGAAAATGGATGGATGGATGGATTTCCCGTAGCTATTACCGTTAAATTCAAGTGCAATTCTGGTGACAGACTGCCATGTTTACACGGCACGAAAGTTACGGTAACATAAGGTAATGAGGTGATGACAGAGAAGACAGAAGCTTTGGCTTTCTGCTGCAAAAACAATGACTGCTCTGTCTATGATGGTTCTTATTTTAGATCGTAAAAACAGAATCATGCAACTAGTGAGCATTTTCAAAACCCAACACAAGGATACAAAGAAACAACCAATCACACTGCAGGAAGTATAAAAACAACACAACAATAGAAAATGAGTTCCTCACTGGTGAGAGGACGTCCGTGTCGTAGCGGCGGATAGGGTTGGGTTTGCGGCGGTAGGCGGGCTCAGGGTGAAGCTGCTTGGCCTGGTGGTGATGGTGGGAGGAGCCGTGCTGCTGCTTCTTCTTCTTCTTGTTGCGATAGCGATCGTCCCGCTGACGAATCCGCATCACCTGCATCCTCCTCTGCTGCCGGCTGATGATCACTGAGGAGAAGAGGGAGGTCCGTGAGGAGGAGCCTTGTTTTCCTTCATCAAAGCTACAGACAGACATTAGCTAGCGTATGCTAATAGCTTTGTAAAGGTTTTGGTGCAGCTGAAGGTGGAGCTAGACACACATCTAGCTCAGTGCAAGTGAACGTTTGTGCCAAATTTAAAGAAATTTCCTCAAGGTGCTCTCAAGATATCACGTTCACAAGAATGCAGCGAACAAGGTCATAGTAACCTTGATGTTTGTGCCAAATCTGAAGAAATTCCCTACAGGTGTACGAATAGTTTAAGAGACTGCTCTCACCCTTGGTATGGGAGTATCCTTCAGCGGTCACCTTCCACTGGACCATGACACCCAGCAGGGTGAGGGCAGGCCACACCCCGAGCACCACCCACGTCAGCCAGCACACGGGCTTCCCAGGCGCCGCCTTCATCCGCTCGTACATGTACAGCACGAGGGCGAAGAGCTCCACGAAGTAGTCTAACGCCACAGTGATGACCGCTGCGCCGAACACCGCCGTGGACAGCGTGGTAAAGAGGCGCTGCCACTGCAGGGTGAGCACAGCGAACAGCATGCCCAGGCCAAGCAGCACGCCCAGGGGCACCCAGACGGAGCGCGGCGGGCTGTCGGAAAGCTCCTCCATGCCCACCAGGGTGGCCACGGCCACCAGCAGGCCCAGCAGCAGGCCCACCATGAAGAGGCCCACGCTGCGAACCAGCATGGTGACCAGGCCGCAGAGCGTGCCGATGCCGAGGCCGATGCCCACCGAGGCCTCCACGCTCAGCTGGGTGTCCAGAACGCGCTCCTTGTAGCAGAGCATAAAGATGACGACGGAGCCGAACATCAGGCCCGTCAGGAACATCACCGCTTTGAAGCAGCGATAGCCTGAAATACACGCAGAAAAAACACGTTAACAGCGGCGTGACTTGGCGAGCAAATCAATCAGATCGATCAGGACTCACCGAAGAAGCAGTAAATGATGCCGAAGAGGCAGCACATGGAGCAGACCACGGAGGGCACCACCTTGTAGCGCCCGGCGATGTCCTCGCAGCCGTCCAGCCGCTCGGGGCTCAGCTCCTGGTCGGGCTGAGCCAGCAGCATCTCCAGGGGGGTCGTCATGGTGAGCAGGAGGACAGAGGAGGAAGAAGGGGGTGGAGGAGGAGAGGAGATCAGGTGGGAGGCGAGGGACAGGGGAGGCTAGGGAGCACCACACAGCCGCATGGTTTCACCTGTGGAGGGAGGGCAGGAGAGGAGACGGTCAGACGAAGCTAAAGAAGAGAGGAGGAGGAGCGATGAAGAGGATGATATTTTTTATACACTGATTTATGAACAGAGAGGAACCTTCATGGAAACACTTTCTGCAGGCTGTGGCACCAACAGCTGCTGTTTGTAGTTAACTTTCACAAGAGTTAATGAGCGGACAGAGAAATGAGTTTTGTGGACACTTTTTATCCAGTCACATCTGGGCTACTTTCAAAAGTGGTTCTACATACGATACATATCAATTACTGGCCATGCGGCCGCTGTGACGACGGTCATATCGGACTCTAAGTGTGTTTTTTCCACATCACACTTCACCGTCAGGTACAGATCTCTCACTGTACAGTGTCAGAGTGCTGCTGTGATGTGAACGCAGCCTGTGGCAGAGCTCTGTCTAACCCTGGATGAAGGAGAGTCCTTGAATGCACCACTCTGAAAAGTTTTCATAACATTTAACACTTCCATCTTGTTGGAGTCTGAAGAAAAATAAATCTCAGGAAACGTTCGCTATCATTGATCTCGACCTGTTTTAAACTCGCCTGCACGGTTAGTAACCAATCATGAAACTGTTTTTCCATCAGCTCTGAGTGGTTTAAATCTAATGGGCTCATCCAGAGGATGAGCCACACCGGCAGCAACCCAAACCCCTGTTACCCTGTTAATAAAGTGGCTTTCAAATCTGCAGCAGCGTAAAACAGATTTTGTGTCCGCACACACACAAAAGCACACGCACAGGCACACGGTTTGGCATCCCCCCCGATGGCGGAAACGGCGGATAATAATAGCTCAGATAACAGCGGGTGTCGGAGCCGGGCGCACGAGGGCAATCAAAGCCTCTCGCTCTCTCTGTGTTTGATCGGGAGGCGTTTAAGGCGAACAAGAAGCGGCGTCCTTCAGCACAAAGCAAACACATTTCTCTAACGGCTCTTTTCTCAGAAGTTCAGTCTTTCATCAATCACGCCGTCAGTCAGCCTCCTCTCTCTCTCTGCGGCGAGCTCTGTCTATTCGTATGTATCAAATAAATGATCTAACAGATGTGGGGTTCCTTTAGTCCTCATGCTCTCCTCCACAAAGAAACTTTGTGAGCTGATACTGCCTTTCACTTGGAACCTCGAGGATCCTTTTGTGTCACCAGGAGAAACTGAAACTGTTTTCTAACAGACGTAGTATCCAGCTCCTGCACTGTCTCCTCATCTGACCTGCTCCTCGAGTGTCCTCACACTCTCTGTCTTCTCCCTCAGCCCTTCCTTTCCTTTTGTTTCCCGTCCTGCAGCCTCATCTGTATTCCACTAACGTCCTCTGTCAACAGCTCTGGGTAAATAAAGTTGCCTCGACTCTCCTTATATGCAGCCAGACTTGTTTGGCTTTCTGTGTACACCTGTCAGGGACCTGCTACATCTCACCTCGTCCTCACCTCGTTTCCTGCTGCCTCTCCTCGCCGTCCTCCTTCACATCCTGTCTAACTGTTCAACACTCGTGTTTCACAATCGTCGTGCCTAATTTCGGTCGGTTAAATGTTAAAAAGTCAGGACAACTTTAGTCTATCAGTATTATATTTGGCGGCACGGCTCTGTACTGGGGCGAGAGCTCACCTCCCTGCCCTTCCATGCACCTACATGGAAAGCCTAAAGCAAGGTTTATGCTTCAGCTTACCTACAATGCAGAGGGCTTTGCGGAGGCGTTGCGTCCCTCTGAGACCGACACAGAGACGCGACGTGCACCTCCAAGAAATTGTAACCACACGTCGAGGCAACGCAGACCCCAAGAGCTATGATTGGTCCTTCATACTACATCATTTCCAGCATTTCTCAAGGTTTCACTTCCTGCTGCACTACCACAACACCTCCAACGTCGCCATTGTGATCGGTTGGTTGAGCCATTCAACGGGCTTACAAATCATCGGCGCAGTCACCTCGCTCTTCGTCGTCGTCGTAAGAGCATTTGTTGTTCAATGTCGATCGTTTGGAGCTCCAGCGACAGTCTTTTTCTCTCGGTCCCATCTTACTGTGACTAGAGCAACGCAAACAATGAATGATGAACGAGCCTAGGTAGGTATATAAAAGAACACAGCGCCCCCAAGCGCTTTGGCACAGAATTGCATAGCGACATAGACCAACAGGACACAGAACTACGACAGGCACACAGCAACTGCGTGCACGTTGCGTCGAGTGTACGCAGAAGCATAAAGACACTTTAAGGCAGTGAGAGCAGCAGCAAAGACCCCGGGAACAGAACAATGTCAATGACAAACCGCCAACCTGATCTGGGTCTCATTCATAAAACAAAGCGTAGGATCCATGCTATAAATGTACGTACGAACAAAAGCCTAAATTAGCATGCGCCAAAAAAATACTGGACGATCCCTACAATCACAAAGTCTTCCACCTCTCCATCAAACTGTTGGTAAGCTTGGGTCGAAGTTTCTTCCAAGCATAAAAACTGCATATAAAATGAACTGATGAGAGAAAGAAGCAGAACTGCAGAGTTGGAGGACACTAACTCTCTCTGCCTTTCAATCCTTTCCTCTTTCACTTCCTTCCCACGCCTCCTCCCTCCTCCCCCTCCGGCTGTGTTTGTTCCCTCCATCTCGGGGTGACCCAGTCCGACTGTGGAGGGTTTCTGGGTCAGAGGTGCTTATGCAACTCCTGTCTGGGGAACTTTGCTCTGATATTCATGAGCTCCCTCATCCCTCCTCAACGCTCCTCTCTCCTCTTTTGTTTCTTTCTCACTCACATCCTGCTTCCTCAGCACCTTCTTCTTCTCTTAATCACCTCCTTCTTGTCGCTGACTCAGACGCCACTCCTTCTCTACCTCCACTTGTCCCCTTCTTCTTTCGTCACTTTCATTAGTCACTCTCCTTTTTCTCACTGTCTGTGGTTAATACTTCCCTGAGGATCACGGAGGGGTGGGAGAGGATTTGTTTGCGTCATGTTTGAAACCGGTCCGACAAGTTTGACGACGTGTGAGGAAACAGACAAAAGTGCTAAATTCTTCTGTATCTGACTTTTAACCTCCGACTTCTCTGTGTTCGTGGTTTATTATAGTCCAAGTTACAAAGAAGCATTATCTCAAAAAGCGTTAAAACCTTGTTTTTGAATTAAAAAAACAAAGCAGCAGTTTTTTTGCAGAGACATCGCTGCGTGTCGTCGTTTTCAGTCCCTCCAGGACCTGGCGGCATTATGTGATTTTTTTTTTGAGGGAAACTGTGATAAATGACAAAAGCAGAAAAAAATTTGATTTAAAACTGCCTCCAAAAAAATAATTCATGTGATCATTTGCTATAATAATCTGACTATATAATGATGAAAACTCTGTGTGTGTGTGTGTGTGTGTGTGTGTGTGTGTGTGTGTGTGTGTGTGTGTGTGTGTGTGTGTGTGTGTGTGTGTGTTCCATGTTTTTCTCCTCACTGACTTGGTCAATCCATGTGAAACTGTGCAGCTGTGCACTCAGTGGGTTCAGACTAGTCACACTGAACTTTACAAATATAGCTGCAAATGTTTTTTTATAGTTCCCTTCTTTATCTAATTAGTTTCAAAACATGGACTTCAATCATGTTGAAAAAAATCCTGAGTGAATATTGTTGCTCTCAAACCAGACAGTGTGACTGCACAACATGTCAGCTCCAGCTTCTGTAAACAACATTTTAATACATTCAACACATATTGTCTGCATTTACACGGTGCAAATTCTTATGTCAATACAGAGCATTTCTCCATTCTGCAGTGCCATTAGCGCATCTGATAACACGTCTGATGACGTTTCAAATGACATCACATGCACGACAACTTCCAGTCTTCAGTTGAATTTGTGTTAGTTTTCTGGAGGGACTGAGTTTTCTTTTCTGTATTTCCTGCCTGGACAGAGCCATGAAATGTATTTGTTTCTCTTGAGACATGGCTGCACTTTTTTTTTCCTGGAATAATAGCATGACAATTGGCGCAAATTTATTTATTTATTTTTTTCAAGACATGGCTGCACTTTTTGCTGAAATAGTAGCATGAAAAGCGCTTGGGTCTTTAGGAGTCATTACTGTTTCCAGCTGCTTGTTTTTCACCAGGTTGTTGCAGCTTGTCCTGCAGGAATAGTGGCACAAAATTAGTTGTGTATATCAAGATGACAGCATTTCATGCAGGAACAGTGGCGTGAAGAGTGGCTGTTTTTCTGTAAAGATATAGTTGCGTTTCCTCCTGAGATGGTGTCATGAAAAGCAGTTTTCTTGACCAAGACCCTGCTGTTTCAGTGTGGATTGTGCCCCCAGAATCAGGTATTTTAAGCCATAATTAAGTGTTTTTTACGCCTAAACTTAGCCACATATTAACCACGATGAAACTGGAAAGAAACATGTGACTGGAACATATCCAGGGTTTGCAGAAAGCTAGGATGCAACATCTGGTGACTTTGTGGGTACTGGAGCTACCTCAGCTCTCTCTCTGAGTCGTCCCTGCAGCAGTGTCTGAGTGACCTTAAATCATCTTCATCTCATTTATTCACAGACTGTTTCCATGCTATCAAACTCAGAATGCTGTCTGTAATTGTGCTCCCTCAGCTCCTGCACTGTCTCCTTATCTGACCTGCTACCTCAAGTGTCCTCACACTCTTTGTTTCAGTCTAACAAAGCTTCGTCTCTTGCTGCAGCTCTCACTTCCAGCCTCCTTATACCCATTTATACAGACAGATATTTGTGGCGTGTAAAAAAAAAAAACCCACTGTCCCATAATCCCACTCACATGCAGACTGATGGCGTCTGTGAGTCGCCTCACTTGACTTGGAAATGCAGGAAAAATAACAAACACAGTCGTCTGTACATCAGCTGTTGTTTCAATATGAGTGAGCGTCTGAATAGAGTCATAACAGGACAGGCGGGAAGAGGCTCACACACACACACACACACACACACACACACACACGTGTAGTCTTTGTACATTTTCATCCAGACATGTCATATTAATAATCATCTTTTGGTGGAGGATTAGCAGGTCGCTGCCGAGTGACCCCGTGTGTGTGTGTGTGTGTGTGTGTGTGTGTGTGTGTGTGTGTGTGTGTGTGTGTGTGTGAGAGCATTAAGCCGTTTGTACCGCAGATCAGAAACGTGCAGTTTTTATGTTTGCAGACGGATCATCCTCTGCAGGAAAAAAAGAAAAGATAAAATAAACGACAGAGTTTCTTCTTCTACTGTCTGAATCAGCAGCAACAACAACAACAACAACGACAACAGTCCTCTTCCTCCTCCTCCTCTCGCTCTGCTTCCTGTCTGTTGCCACGACGACGGGGGGATGCTGACAAACCAGCCGGCAGTCGGCCCTGGTCCAGAGCCTGACCAATGGAAGAGCAGCTTAAACTCCCATAGCAACAGCAGGAGAGCCAATCAGTGGCCCCGACTGTTCCCTCTGAACCTGTTCGTATACATCAGTGTGTGTGTGTGTGTGTGTGTGTGTGTGTGTGTGTGTGTGTGTGTTATGAAAGCCAGTTTTGCTCCTATAGAAAGCACCAAATTAAAATTCATGATCACCTTCTTATTTTACTTTATATATTATGTCCTCTGTAAGCTGGAAGCATCTCTGCCTTGAAGTTGCCAGAACGATGTCGTTAAATTGCTCCTTTGTCTCCACACAAACAACAGCTGAGTCCTGAATATATAAAATGCAGAAAAGAGCCTCAGCAACACTTCAACAACGGGGCGACAGAGCAGGACTGCTGCTGAGTGATTACAGCGCAAACAATGCAGGTTTACATTTTTAAGAACAATTGGCGCTGCTCCTGTTCAGTGAGAGAGGAAACACATTCAACATGTCTGCTGCAGCACAGACACAATGCGCTTTGAGGACGACGCTGAATGTGAAATTAAACTTTGTCATTTCCTGTGCGATCAGCTGTTCAATAAAAGCTCTGATCTTTACTATTTGATCCTGTGAGACACTTGTGTCAAGTTTTGTCATTATTAGTGTCTGAATTCTTGACTTCTGGCCAAAAACATGTTCTGTGAGGTCACACTGACGTTTAACCACCAAATTCAAATCAGTTTGTTTTTCAGTCCAAGTGAACGTTTGTGCCAAATTTAAAGAAATTCCCTCAAAAATGAGACAGACGAGGTCACACTGCTCTTTGACCTGTAATCAGGTCATTGTTGAGTCCTCCACGTCTTCACGTAATAAAAAGATTTTTGTATCCATGTCGTCTCCAAACCCTCTCCCTCACCTACAGCGATCGATCTCTGGTTTAAACTCACAGACAAAAAGAACCTGCAGTTTATTGTGTTTCAAACTGTTTGCGGATGAGTCGATACGACCCAGACACACTGACACAGAAGTGCAGCCGTCTCCACTGCTGACATCATCAGTCTGAACTCGACAGCAGACACAAAGTGTTTCCATGAATAAGGAAACAGGTTCCTATTAATAGTCAGAGTGCAGCAGGTCTGACCCGCATGTTGAAGTCATCTTAACAAACAATCATCTGAACAAATACACAGAGACACTGGTTTCACACCTTTTGTCCTTGTGAGACAAATTCAATGTTGATGCATTCAGGTGCCTGCAGGAAGCTCTGACATCTGAGACTTGAGAAAAGCAGAGCGCCAACATTTCTCCTGACAGTGCTGAATATTCAGTTTATTGACTAATCTCTGCAGCCGTACTTTAAGGTACTTTCTGCCTCTGTGATCCTGTTTTACAAGATCAAAACAGACTTTTGTTTCTGCGGAACAACACGACAGAGAGACACGATTCACTTTGCATTCATGCATCCTAACGAGCTGCGCCGCAGACAGACAGACGTCTGCAGAGGTAAAGTGTCAGCTCTTTGTTCTGCTTCACCCTGCTGGAAGAATCAAACTTTAATCCACTGTGTGTGTGTCTGATGTCATTTCCTGTGTCACCAACACGTCTCTGTGTCTTGATCATTTTCCCAGCATGCTCAGGGGTGAAGTCACTGACAGGCTGTGCTGCTGGTGCTGCCACTACACCTGCACACAGAGGACACAAAGAGAAGCTGTGCGGCACTCAAAGTACCTGCAAACAGTGAAACACCTCCACCCACACTGCTCCGCCAGGCACACAGCGCCTCCCTGCTCCTGTGCCATCAGCACATACTATAATCAGGTAACATGTGTATGTTTAGCACAGATTTAGCCACTTTCTATGCAGATGAGTGCTGCTGGGAAAAAGTTTATAAAGATCAGCACATGAACAGCAGTCACACACTGAAAGCCAAACTGCACTCTGCTGCTGTGCAAAGCTTTATGTGTGTGTTTGCCCTAACCCTCAAAGAGACACATAACTACCACAAAGAGACACAACAACAACAAAAGAAGACAGAACCAGCACATACTCAGTGTGTCATTGTGTATGGAGGTGTGATGGGGCCTCTAACACATCTGTGCCCGGGGCCCCAGTGTCTCAGCGTGAGGCCCTGGTGTCTCTCCTACAGGGAGCAGCTGATGCTCGGCTCACGGTGCAGTCCGGTCTCTGTAAACTGGGCCATCAGTGTGTAGTGTGTGTGTGAGAGAGTGTGTGTTGGTGCACAGGCGGCTGTGGAGGTTTCATCACCCTGTGACTCAGCAAATCTGCTCATCATGCATTTGTTTAAAGATTCTGCTCGTCTCTTTTGTTTGGTGATAAAAGCTCCTCTGTGGTGCCCGAGAAACAAAAGCAGCAGAGAGGACATATTCAGCAGAAGCACAACACTCGTCCTCCGTGACTGAGAGAGAGAGAGAGAGAGTGTGTGTGTGTGTGTGTTCAGCTGCAGCACCCAGTCACACACTCAGCTTCATAACTCAACTGGTCACAAACAAGCTTCCAGTTATAAACCACTTGATAAGATTTAAAGACGACACAACTTATCAGGACGCATGTTTCATCTGTGTGTGTGTGTGTGTGCGTGCGTGTGTGTGTGTGACACCCAGCTGTGTTAATCCCTCACACCAGGCGCCCTGGTCCCTGATAGAGGGTCAGACACCGGGTGATGCTCTCTGACTGAAAAAGCGGTTGCTTTTACCAAGCCATCACAGTGTTTCCTGCCGAAACACAGCGACGTCTTTTTCCTGCCACTACAGTGCCACAAAACACAGCTGTTTTTAACCCTAGACGCTGCTGTGTGTCCTGCTGGAACACTGACACTAGAAGAATTTTTCCTGCCAGTAAAATGCCACATAAAAGTGGTTCCTAACACTGAGCTCTGGATGTTGCCTCATTGACTGTTTCCCCAAAGTGGAGAACTATCTGTGCGCCAGGGTTTAAAATCAAAATGTAAAGACACGACTGCAGAATGAGCGACAAAGACTCATCACACTATAAATACAGAGGATTACGTAACTGAAACAAAAACTGCAGAGTTAAAAAAACCCTCCACATACGACCATCTGCACAGAGCAACAAGTGTCTCATCTGTTGATGCGTCACGCAGCAGATTCCTCCAACATGAAAACGACAACAACGTGACAGCATGTGTGTGTCTACGTGTGTGTGTGTGTGTGTGTGTCGGTGACGGTGAGTAACAGCGGGACGAGGAGTGATATGACACAACTGACCAGCATGACTGTTCCTGGACCTGCTGCTGAGACAGGATCCAGTTGTGCCAAGAATAAGTTTCAAACAGATCGGCAGGTTCTGAACACGACGGTCCGCTGAGAGCCTCTAATAAACCTGCAGCTAAATACGACGTCTGAAACAACCATCATAACCATGTGACCTCAACAATGTTTAGACCTAATTATTTATTAAGAGACATTCGGGGAATCTGTTACGCCCCACATCACACACTGACATTGTCTCCCAGACACGCAGTGATGAAATCAGGCCTCGTTTCATCTGATGGAGGTTTTTTCGGTGAGAGCAGAAAGAGGGAGGTGAAGTGAAAGAGGGAGAGAGAAGAGGAAGAAAAAGCGCCAGTGGCCTTCCCACCATGTTGTGTTACGTAACGGCCTCATAATGCATTACTCACTGAGCTGCAGCTCCTCTCCAAACCTCTTTGCATTGGCAAACATTCCCATGACTCAAAACAAGGACAAATACAAACATCCCCGTGTTCGCAATACTTCTGTGCAGGCAGGAAAAAACATCACATTCATAAAATCGTACCGACTGTTCCTCTGCAGCTCCTTCCTCCTGACATGATCACATCACTGACCTATCTCACAGCTTGTCCTCCATCAGTGGTTCAATCTATTAAAACTTCCATCAATCCATTTTCATCCACTTATCCGAGGCCGGGTCGTGGGGGCAGCCCCGGGGCCTCCTACCAGTGGGACGTGCTCTGAACACCTCAGAACATCTCCGGGCTCCCTCCAGATGTCTGACTCCTCCCTCTATCTCTAAGGCTGAGCCCAGACACCCTAAAGAGGAAACTCATTTCAGACGCTTGTATCCACGACCTCATTCTTTCAATCACTACCCAGAGCTCATGACCACAGGTGAGGGTTGGGACGGAGATGGACCAGGAAATCGAAAGCCTCACGTTCTGGCTCAGCTCCCTCTTCACCACAGCCGATCCTTCTCATGCTCCGTTCCGTGATCAAGACCTCCTCCGAGAATCGTCACCTTAAGGGTTAGGGTTAGCCCCCGCTGTACTAAACTGCTTTGGAGAAACACTGATTTTTAACACAAAACGTCTTTATTCAGTGTTTCTCCCGGTTTAAGTTATCAGGTCTGTTTGTTTACAGAAGCAGAGACCTCCTAGAGAATTCGGCTCCTGGTAAAAACGTCCTGAACAATGAACACTGAAGGAATCCCCACCAGGACAAAAGACATTGTTCTGTCTTTTGTTACTGTTTTGATTGAGGGACCCTGAGCAGCAAACACATCACACATTGTAAGTTTGAAACACATTAAAACCCATCTTCAAATCATTAAGTTGGAGGAATGAACTTTGTAAAATAACTATGCTGAGTTACTGCTCAGTCCATCTTAAAGACTGATCTGAAGTCATATCTGCTCCTCTCTCCTTCACTGACCTGAGAAATCGGCCCGTTCAACCGCGGCTGCAGCATGTCCTCATCCGACGACTTCCTCTCCGCTGTGTCTGAACGCCGGCAGTTCAATGAGAGAATGAGCCTGAGCGCACGGTGCAGACAGACCTCTCTCTGTCTCTCAGTGTTGTTCACGAGCCATCCAAGGTAACAGGCTGGTGGGTGAGCTGCCAACAACAGGCCTGTTCATGACGAGATCAGAGCGAGCTGCCAGCGTCCCGCCGCTCGCAGCGGAAGACCGAGTGTGTCACCGGTTTACATGTCAGCTTCCGGGAAGAGAGAGGTTGTTGTCGTCAATCGTCCTGCCGATAACCTGGCACGCCAGCCGGCCGTCCCTCTGCACATGTCAATCAATACGGGCCGGGGATGAGGGGGAAACGTGACCGTGTGCAGGGCAGCATGAGGCCGGTGGCGGCAGGATCACTGCATGTTCGTATGTGTGTCATCACGTGTCTGGGTCAGACAGACACATGGACACGGTGAGGACATGACAGAGCAGCAGCAGCATGACACCGCTGGAGAGTGTGAAGGAGGTGAGCTCATATCTTACTCTCACTTCACTACAGTTTGTGCAGCTTACCTCGCCGTCTAGAGCTGAGGAGGCAGAAGTCTGCAGTCTCTCCGTTCTTAGCCCCTCCCACCAGACGACCACATACACGTGCTGCATACAGTCACCCAGTGTTCCCCATACATTGATTTATTTGATCTGACTTCATTGTGGAGCTCTCTCTGTTTACCAGAACACAAATGAGACAAAAATTAGCAAGCTAACGACCCCACGGTCCCTCCGCCTCACTCCCCGCCGCTGTGGACTGTTTCCCTGGGAGGAGACGGACGTTCAGTCTGCATCTGTAGCAGCTCAAATTCAGCCAGCACAAACCCCCCTGCACAAGATGTCACAGCAGGCTGGTAGGCGGCGGCAGCATGGGGTCTGATCTGTGTAAAGGCAGCAACAGAAAGTTTGCTGAACTGGGGTTTGAAGTGGCTGGATTTGTGTTGCAGCAGCTGCTTTGGGGGTTCGTCTGTGGAGCTGCTGCCCGCTTTCCTCCCACCGAAGTGGTCTGTAGCGGCGGGGAGTGAGGTGTGATTTTGCTGCATAAACATGAACTTGTAGCCACGGCCGTGAGCCTTCAGCTCCGATTTGCAGAAGACTAACGACATTTTCTCTCCATTTTTGAAACACTTCACTGATATTCAAGGTTCCGACACATTTTCATGGACAAAATTTCAAAACCTTTCAATGACTTCTCAAAGACCTATAATGTTTTTGTTTTGTTTTTTTAAATCTTGCCCTATTTGCCCGTGTTTGACACCAAATAAAACTGCCTACCCCAGCTTTAATGTTGGAACTGATGTACAGCTGAGTTTAGAAATATAATTAAAAATATAAGGTAAAAAGCTTGAAGAAAACTATATCTATAATTATCATTATTATTACATTTTTAAATTATGTTACAGAATTATTTGAATTTTTAAGCACATTTGCACATCTTTTTCTTGATTGTTTTTAACTTTTTTGAGCTAATTTTCTTATTTTTAATTTTCTCTTTTTACTGATTTGTTAATGTCTC
The DNA here is from genome assembly GCA_035609425.1 of Epinephelus awoara. Taxonomy (NCBI): domain Eukaryota; kingdom Metazoa; phylum Chordata; class Actinopteri; order Perciformes; family Serranidae; genus Epinephelus; species Epinephelus awoara. The sequence continues at coordinate 20,864,206 of CM069317.1, forward strand.
ATTTTTGGCTCATTCCTTCTTTTGTCATGTTTTAGCCAATTTGCTCGGTGTCAAAGGATTAACTAAATAAATATTTATATTATTTCATTTAATTTTTCTTAATTTACTACATTTTGCCACCAAATTTCTCCATGTTTCAGTTCTGCAATCTCACTGCTAGATGCCACTAAGTCCTATAGACCTTAAATTTGTCAGAAATCATTAATAAAGCTAATTATCTAATTGCTCAGAGCCCTCATGAAGCAGTGCACGAGCATTATGTAATCTTCTTTTTGCTGCATTTTCAAAATGTTTATCTTCCTCATAGAAACAGAGAGATTTTGGATCTTCCTTCAAATCTTCGCCTCACTTTGGGCCAAAATCCAGAGCCGGCAGGTCATGACGTCTGCTCAGGGCAGATCATCAGCACCAAGAACTGAACAAAAGCTGTGTCAGAAAACCTCTGCTGAGATCTGAACCAGTCAAATGAAACCAAACCATCAGAGAAATGACAAGTTCTCCAGAAAAAGGCCGCACTTCAAGGTGACTCACAGGTGACTCACATGACTTCATAACAGAACAGAATCAACATTACGTGACTCTATCGTTTGCGCAGCGGTTGACGGCTCTCACTCACAAACACCCGCGCCACTCCGAGGGATGAGGCACGACCGGCGGCCGCCGAGAGGCCGAGGCGTTCTCACACCTCCTCAGACACTCAGTGAGCAGGTTACGTAAGGCGCAGAGTGAATCTGCTGCTCCAGTTAGGAAAACCACGTGTGGCTGCTGGCTGTCATTTCCTCTGATTGGACAGAATGTGGAGAATCTGCTGATGAGGGAGCAGTGAGGAGGAGGAGGAGGAGGAGGAGGAGGAGGACACTGAGGTCTTTGTCCATGTTAGACTTTGTTTTCACCTAAGCAGTCTGCTGAGAGGGCGGCATCGAACACACGCCTCCAGACAAACTAGTTTAGTCTATATAAAAGTCTGAAAAACATCAATAATCACAAGTTCCCTCAGAGTGCGACCAACAGTCCACAACCCAAAAATAATCTGTTTAAAATGATGTAAAACAGAAAATCCTCACGACTGAGCAGCTGGAAGTGTGTTTCACATCTTTGCTCCACAAATGACTTAAATTTCAACTGATTTTGATAAAAAATGATAATAATATCTACGTTTGGCTAAACTTTGTTAAAAAGTGGAAGTTTTCTTACACGTGTTCTTCAGATATCGTGTTCGCAAGAGAGAAAAAAAAACACCCACATTTGACACCTAAAAATCTGCTGGAAAAACTGCCATGACTCGCTACAAACACCCACGTTGGTGCCTAAAATGCAGCAAATGGAAAAACAGTTGCTACAAACACCCTCGTTTCAGACCTAAAAATCAGATGGAAAACAGCTACTAGTCTCTACAAAATATACCCACATTTAGTGCCTAAACAGCAGCTGGAAAAACAGTCACTGGTTGCTACAAACACCCACATTTGGTGAACTTTATTTGAATCATGCAGTAGAAATGAAACACTGGTCTATTACAAACCACTGTATCCCACATTTCCCACGATGCATCGTGGCACATCTTTCATACCTCAGACTTTAGAAACCTCCCTCCAGAACGGCAGAAGAAGTTAAACAACTGTTTCACAGCAGCTCCGTCGTTCTAAACTTCTAAACTCACTGGTGGAAAATCTCTTCTTAATAAAGTTAAGGAATTCTGAAAAATATTAAACGTCTAAACCAATTTGTTTTTTCATCTTCACCTATTTACTCATTTGCCAAATACTCTGTCTTAACCAGGATGAAGGATAAAAAGCGCTTTAATCGTCCTCACGCTGACCACTTGTTATCAGTCTCAGCTCCCATCGATAATCCGTTTGTATCTGTGTGGTCTGCTCGCCACGGACACACACACACACATAATGAGATTCGACCGACTGTTGTGCGGCCGAGTCGAGGTCAGGATTAACATCAGCCTCGACAAACACACAGGACCGTCGCTAACATCATCCTCATCATCATGCCTCGTCTGCAGGTCCCTCTCAGGTGTCTCCAGACCTGCAGCAGCATGTCTGAATACATTCTTACATAACGCCAGCCTCCTCTCTTTCACACCGTCTTAATCCTGCTGCTCTGTATGACTGAACAGCCCCCAACCAGCTCGCTGTTTTCCCCGGCTGCCGGCGCCCTGAGGGACCCGCTCAGGAATATCAATGATGTTTGTTCCAGTGGAGGAGAAACTAAACGCAGGGTTGGAGCTGCGATGGAGGATCAAGACAGAAAATCACCTCAGCACTTCTATATTTGAGGTGTGATGTCAGGAAATGTGTCAAGTTTACACCAAAGGTTCAGACAGGAAGAAAGGCGACGTCTGTGAACGAGAACGCTGCTTATTGTTAACACTTTCAGGTCTTCAGGACTGAACTGTCAAGAATAGTGTTCTCAAATGGCTATTTCACTTCCAGTTCTGCCCTTCCCATGAGCAGACACGACCTCAGAGATTAATTTTGGCCAATTTAAAGCCCCGGTCGGTTGGAGGATGGGACACATTTCTCCCTTTCCATCTGTCGCAGCCTCATTCTCTGATTTAAGCGGACAAACAGCTCTTTTCCCCGCAGCAGAACACTGGTCTGCAAACAATGTACATCAAACTAACTTCTTTTTCAGTGTGGAAAGACATGTTTTGGTTCCAGGTGCAAAAAAAAGTGTTGCTGGTCAAACCAACTGGCAGAAACAATGTTGGCATTGTATGTTTCTGCAAACATGGATACTTTATATTTGCACATTATAATGTCGCATACACGGTTTCAACACTGAGGTGTAATGTGGCAATGTTTAAGCACAAAAATCATTTACTTATTGGCTTGAAATAATGATTAGGCCCTTTGAAGCAACCGTGTATAGTGCCTAAAAAGAAGCTGGAAAAACAGCCACTAGTTGCTACAAATCACCCACATTTGGTGCCCAAAAAATCCGCTGGAAAAACAGGCAGTTGCTGTAAAACGCCTACGATTGGTGCCTAAAAAGAAGCTGGAAACACACTGGAGATGTTGCTACAAAACAGCCACATTTGGTGCCTAAAAAAATACAGTAATGGGTCACTACAAAACATCCATGTTTGTTCTCAAAAGAAGCTGCTGGAAAAACATTAATGCTGCTACAAATCACCCACATTTGGTGCCCTGAAACGCGCAGTCATTGTGTGATGGTTCAAGGCTGTTAGACGTGAGAACTTTCTACTCATGGTCTTATATGATAGTAAATGAAATCTCTGAGTTTTACAGCATCAGTTGGACAAAAAACGACATTTGAAGACGTTACTGTACGACGCTGTGTCATCCAAATAGTAAAAAAATAAAAATAAAAATTGAAGGGGAAATGTAAGTAATAGAAAATGATAGGGACTCCTCTAATAAGAAGTCAGAGTCCTCAGAGATTCGGTTTTGCTCTCAGCTGCGACAGTTTGAAAGGACACGAGAGGAGGAACCCTAACCCGGCAAGAAGATGATGAAAACACATCGACACAGCAAAGACAGGACGCCGCCGACAACCAGTCTGTAACATCAACCTCGAACCCATCAGTCGTCACCACCACTTCATTATTATACACACTGTGGATGAATCATTTATTTGATTCACATGATGTGTCAGAAACAAATGTGTTTTCCTGATTTACGGCTCCTGAGGAAACGAAATGAAGCCGATCAAACAACACGTGCAGGAACGACCCATGATCCTCTCTGCTCACCCTTAAATGCCACGTCCAATAGCAGCACGGCTCCAGTGATCACGCAGCAGGAGGGTCGAACCAATTATTTCCAGCTTCAGTGCTTCAGAGAATAATGAAGCAGCAGGAGTTTGTGCGCTGCGATCTTTGTGTTGCACTCGACAGAAGATGTTTTTGACCTTTGCGCTCTCGGAGGTCGTAAAGGTGAGGACGGGTTTATTGTCTTAACTCGACTGGTGCTTTATTTGCAGCAGCAGATATAAAGCAGAACCATCGAGTTGTCCCTGAACCTCACACTAAAGTGAGCAACAGTTTCACTCTCTGTGTCTCTGCACCTGTCGGCTCCCACAACAAGCTCTGGTGCTGTGAACATCTGGCCCTCAGCAGCCTGCAGGTCTCCGCTCACCGCCTGACACTGTGCACTAATTAACCCACGCTGCTGCTCCTATCATCACTGCTGGACCCTGAACGCCTCGCAGGAAACTCTGACATGCTTCCTGCAGATTCTCAGACACGGGAAATGAAACTGTTTCATATGTATCATATCAACTTGACTGTCCTCTGGAGGAGGAGGAGGAGGAGGAGGAGGGGATGGTGGATGGGGAGACGCCTGCCAAGCTGCAGAGCACTGATAAAGACCGACAGTCAGCAAAACCGGTTGTGTTTTAGCGAGTCATCACTGTGTTTCCAGCTGCTTTTTACGCAAGAAATATGGGTGTTTTGTAGAAACCCATCACTGTTTCTCCTGCTGGGAAAGTGCCATGAATGCAGCTGTTCTTTATGAAGATGTTGCTGCATTTCCTGCCAAGACAGGGGTACAAACAGCAGTTGATATGTACTGAGACATTTCTGTATTTCTTGCAGAGATGAAGGCACATAAAGTGTTGTTGGTTTTTTTACCAAGACATTGCTGTTTTTCCTGCCACGTTAACGCCACGAAAAACAATTGTTTTTACAGAGACATCACTGAATTTGCATTTCTTGTGGAAGTAAAGATACAAAAATTGGTTGTTTTTACCGAGACGTCACTGCATTTCTTGCGAAGGTAAAGGCACAAAAAGTGGTTGTTTTTAGGCAAGGCAAGTTTATTTGTATAGCACAATTCAACACAAGGTAATTCAAAGTGCTTTACAGAGACATTAAAAGCAACAAGACACAATTTAAAACAATAAAAACAGTCGATTAAAAAGGGAAATAGAAATTGAGAATAATAGTGATAATAATAAAATACAGTAACATAGGACTCTGGCGGCAGCGTTCTGAATCAGCTGCAGCTGTCTGATTGATTTTTTGTTAAGGCCTGTAAATAAGCCATTGCAATAATCCAACCTACTAAAAATGAATGCATGAATAAGTTTTTCCATGTCTTGTTTAGACAGAAACCCCTTAATTCTAGCTATATTTTTCAGGTGGTAATAGGCAGATTTAGTAATAAACTTTAAAAGGCTGTTGAAGTTCAGGTCTGAGTCAATAATAACACCAAGATTTCTGGCTTGATTTGTAGCTGTCAATGACATAGAGCCAAGGTGGGCGCTGATCTTTGCCCTTCCATTTCTAGGGCCAAAAATTAATACCTCTGTCTTTTCTGGATTTAGCTGGAGAAAATTCTGGCACATCCAGTCACTGATTTGATCAATACAGTTACTCAGTGAGAGTAAGGGACTGTAGTCGTGTGATGACACTGAGATATAGAGTTGTGTGTCGTCGGCATACGTATGATAGGAGATGTTGTGATGTTCCATAATCTGGGCTAGGGGTAGCATATAGATGTTGAATAGAAGTGGTCCGAGAATGGACCCTTGAGGAACCCCACATGTGATCGTAGTTCGCTCAGATTCATGGTTACCAACTGACACAAAAAAGTCCCTGTCTTGTAAGTAAGATTTGAACCATTGTAGTACAGTGCCGGTGAGTCCCACCCACTTTTCCAATCTGCTAAGTAGTATATTATGATCAACTGTATCAAATGCAGCACTGAGATCTAGTAATACCAGGACAGAGGATTTGCATGCATCATTATTCTGATGAATATCATTTAAGACTTTGATAAGTACAGTCTCAGTGCTGTGATGTGGCCGAAATCCAGACTGAAATGTGTTAAAAAGATTGTTTTGCATCATAAAAGTATGGATTTGCTGAAAGACAACCCTTTCAATGATTTTCCCCAAAAATGGCAGATTTGATATTGGCCTATAGTTACTAATTGTTGTGGCGTCCAGATTTGATTTTTTTAGGAGAGGTTTTATTACTGCAGTTTTCAAGGCCTGGGGAAACTGGCCTGCTATAAGAGAAGTATTTATTATCTGCAGTACATCTGGAGCTATGCAGTTAAAAATGGTTTTAAAAAAGTTTGAAGGCAGAATATCAAGGCAGCATGTTGTGGGCTTTAATTTTAAAACCGTTTCTGTTAGAGTTGTGTAATCTAGGAGGCTAAAATGTCCTAGATTAACCGGAGGACAGGAAGGCACAAGTGTTATCATTCCGGAGCTGGAGCTGCACACTGCCTGTCTTATCTGTAATATTTTGTTTGTGAAGAAGGCTGCAAAGTCATTACATGACTTGTTAGACAGTAGTTCAGGAGGGAGTGATGCTGTGGGGTTTGTCAGTCTGTCCACTGACAAACCGAGACATCACTGCATTTCCTGCCGGGATAGTGCCACGTAAAGTAGTTGATTTTTACTGAGATGGTGCTGCATTTCTTACTGCAACAAAGGCACAAAAAGTGGTTGTTTTTTAAAGAGACAGTGCTGCATTTCCAGCTGGGATAGAGCCACAAAAACAGAGTATCTTAAGCCAATACAGTTACGAGTGTTGTCGTGCCTAAACACAGCCACATGTTCACACAGCCTTGTTGAAACAAGTATCAACATATTTGCAGCATAAAAATGTACAAATGTTACGTATCTGTGGTTTGCAGAAACGTACAGTCTCAACATTTTATTGGCAACTGTGTTAAGTGAGAATTAATATTCTTAATATTCTTCCTGTTTGTGTCCAGGACGACTCTTTGACAACAGATGACACCTCAGTGAAGCTGCAGCAGCAGCCGGAGAATAAACTCTTCCTTCCTCACACCACACTCAGACAGACAGGAGGGGAGCAGAACCACGCTGGAGATGTTGACCCACTGGCGGATCCGAAGCGACGTGTTGTGGCATTTTCATTCCCCCGGCAGGCTGCGGCGTGCGAGCCGTGCCGCCTGACTGCGCTGATAAGACGGCGGCCTGACGCACAGTGAATACACAAAGAGCCGGCTGACGGTCTGCAGGGTTTTTATCAGGCAGCAGAACATCCTCTCACTGCTCTATCACTTCAAGCTCAGCACACGTCAGGAGCTATTTCTGAGACGGAATGCTCCGACATTTCCCAGGATGCCTTTCAGTGACCTCCAGGGAGCAGGAAGCTACGACAGAAGGAGTTTTAAAACTCAACCTGGCTCCCGTGGGTCGCCTTGTAGTCAGGGTCCAAATGAAACCACACAAGTGAGCTGCATTATGGGAAACGTAGGATCCAGTTTCAGATTCGCCAAAGTCACACACTAACGCAAACAAGCTAAGTGAACAAAGCACAGGTAGACCAGCAGCTCCTGTGTTCAGAGAGCTTAAATTAGTAGTTTTGTCAATGGAGTCTGGCTTTGAAGAGAGCGAGATGTGGACTTAGTCGACCTTTAATCAGGTAATAAAGATGATTCTATGCAGCATGAATCACGACAGTTATTTCTGTTTGAGTCATGATGCACACACACACACACACACACACACACACACACACACACACAGATGCAGAGAGATTACGTGAGCAACCTGAAAGCATACAAACAACACATTAAAAACCAACTCCTCCATCGTCCTCTCACTGTCCGTCCAATCAAACTCATCATGCGAGGGAGGACCCCTGGGTGTCTCCAACCTCCACACATCTCCAGCAACCAAATATAGAAACACATTAGACTCAAAGTTCATCCGAGGCCTTTTTCTAGTTATCTAAGATATTCAGTTTAAGATATGACGCAGAGGAAGAAGCAAATCTGAACATGAACGTTTGACACTTTCAACTCACTCCCAGATTAAAACTGAGTTATGAGCAAAGCAAATTATTTTTTAACTGGAGCCGAGTTATCCACAGAGGTCCCCTCCTCTCCAGAACAAACAGACCAGCTGATTTAAACAGTTAAAAATGCCAAATAAAGTAGCTTCACTTTAAAAATCAGTGTTTTTCTGACACAGTTTGGCACAGCAGGGGCTGGAGCCGAGTTGCAGCTGATGATTGCTCAGGTTTATTGTGTGATAACTTCAGATACAGATGTTCAGGAGGTTTTTAACGTGAGCAGAATTATCCACAGGGGTCTGTTCCTCTCTGGAACGAACAGACTCAGTGATTTAAACCGGTAAAAACAAAGAAGAAAGCGGTTTCGTGTTCAAAATTAGCGTTTCTCAGGTGCTGTTCGGCTTGTCACTTTTTTGTCTGATAACCTTAAACATCCAGATGTTCAGGAGGTTTTTACCACGAGCCAAATTATCCACAGAGGTCTCTTCTCTGAAATTAACAAACCAGCTGATTTAAACCAGTAAAAATGCCAAATAAAGTAGCTTCATGTTAAAAATCAGTGTTTTTCGTTCTAGTTTTCGGCCCTTTGTTTTCTCCTCCGTCACGTTTCTTACCAGCTGTGTTTGTTTCTTCAGACAGAAGGCACCAAACTGCAGAAAGACCATGACTGAACATTATAAATAATTTACAGCAGCTTCTTGCACCAGATGTTTAGATAAATAGGATCATCTGCATTTTCACATTGGCCACAAAACACTGGTTTCTAACATGAAACGTCTTTATTCAGTGTTTTTGCCAGTTTAAATCAACTGGTCTGTTTGTTCTGGAGAGGAAGAGACCTCTGTGGATAATTCGGCTCTTAATAAAAACCTGCTGAACATCACAAGTTATCAGAGAAAAAAGCAACAAGCCGAACAGCATCTGAGAAACACTGATTTTTAAGGAAAATGGCTTTCTTCTGTATTTTTACAGGTTAAAATCACTAAGTCTGTTTCTTTTGGAGAGGAGGAGACCTCTGTGGATAATTCGGCTCCTGGGAAAAACCTCTTGAACATCTGGATCTGAAGATCTTAGAGAAAAAGAGATGAGCACGCATAGAAGGCGCCTGTCTCCAACGTGCCAAATAGCGTTGGAAAAACACCGATTTGTAACTTGAAACTGCTTCAATCAGTATTTTTTATGGTTTTAATCAGCTGGTCTGTTTCTTTAAGAGAGTAACAGGTCTCACAGTAAAAACCTCTTGCACACTGACGGAATTCTAACCAGGTGAAATTACCCAGAGTTCTGAGAGGAAAACAACCGCACACATGACTTGAATTATTGCTCCTGCATTGTGCCATAACCAGATTAAACCTTCACTCAGATTGTCTGAGAGCCCTTCAGGGACATCTGGGAGAACTCCAGACACAGTGATTAACACAACTCTCTCTGGTAAACACATGATTTATTCATCCATCCATCCACAGATGTGATGGACTGAGACGCAGCTGAGTCTGACGGGACGATCGACCCTGATGCGGCCATCCGGGTCACACATCCCCGACCTCAGCATCCATCACACGCAGCCGGCTGACCTCAATTATTCTGCCGTTGCGTTCAGGGGCTGCGCTCCTGCTGAATACATGTAAAGCTCCCTTCATGGTGTGTGACAGCAGGTGTGTGTGTGTGTGTGTGTGTGTGTGTGTGTGTATGTGTGTGTGTGTGTGTGTGTGTGTGTGTGTGTGAGAGACAAAAGAGACGCACCGTGCGCGTCAATCGGCCACTCACCATCATCCCCGGCAGGTTGACGCGCCTCGTCCGCGCTCACATCACGGCAAAAGGAGCCTCCGGAGCCAGAAACAGCGACCATTTCAACAGCTTCTTCCCCGACTGTGGTGCTCGCTCCCCGGCAGGCTGCAGGGCGGTGGATCCCGACCTCACTACTCCTCCATGGAGGGAAATACCGCACATACACCGGGCTGAATAAGAGCGATGGCCCGGGATGGAGCGCGGAGGTGTGTGCGCAGGTTGGGGGTGAGCTGCTGGAGCATCCAGGCTCCGGTGTGGAGGGATGGATGGAGGATCTGGAGCCGCTCACATGAACGTCGGCTGAAGACGGTGGCCTCCTCCGCTGCAAAAAATGACGAGTCCAGACTTGTCAAAGAGCCGCATCACGTTGGCTCCGTGTGCTGGAGACGAGTCAGGAAATGACGCAGCGGCTCCTAGAGGCTGGGATTGAAAATACACCCCCAAGTATTCACAAATATATTGTTTGTTTATTGAAAAAACAAACACATGACACATTTCTACAAATATAATGTTCAGAACTGGAATAAAAATATTACATTTCTTATTTCCCTGCGTAATGTGAGCAGATGTGACGTCTCCTCTCTGTCTGTCTGTCTGTCTGTGTCCTTCTTTAAAGGACAGAGGGACCTGGCACTGGGACTCTGTTTTGGCACAAAGTCCACTTAGAGTTTGGTGGTCACATGTTTTTGGCCATAACTCAAGAATTCAGACACTAATTGTGACCAAACTTCACTCACATGTCGAACAGGATGAAATAATGAAGTGGTGACATTTTTATATCCAAAAGGTCAAAAGGTCAGCTTCACTGTGACGTCATCACGCGCCCTCTGTCCATCACTCAGCCTCATATCTGAGGAACAGAAGATGTTAATTAAAGAAGCTGAATGATCTGAGGAAATGTTTGTCCGAACACACCACACGTTTATTACTCAACTTTATCTCCCTGAAAATCCTGCAAAAATCTCATCAGTTTATTCTTCAGTCCAAGTGCACGTTTGTGCCAAATCTGAGAAAACATCCCAGGTTGTTCTTTGTCTCGTGATAAAAATGTGATTTAAGAATTTCAGAGTTCTTCTGTCAGATGTTTGTTTGGGTATTTTAAAACATGATCTTTTCCGAATCATAACTACGAGGTGTTTGTGCCTTAACGTGTCAACCGCAGTGTTGTTCAAAAGCATAAACGTGCAACAAGATTTTTTTTACCTCCAGGTGCTTCTGGTCCAATACATGGTAGCATGTTTTCACACCTGTACCTGCCCAGGTGACCAGGATGTTGTCACGAGCAGCTCAGGACGCTGAATTCAAACCTTACAAATAAGTGTGATGTCACAGTGAAGCAGCTTCTACGCTCAGGACTCTGAACCTGTCATGTGTAAAGAGGCTTTCCTTCACAGTAACAGTGCTGACATGTGTCCAGCAGGTGGCGGCACAGGAACACACTTCAGTGGAGCTCAGTGAGCCTGACGTGGCTGACTTGGCACAAACAAGCCCTTAAAATAACCTGTTTGAATTCCATATTGAAACTTAATACAGCTGCAGAGTGTAGGCAGCGAGAGACGAGGCAGAAATACTTTAAAAATATACAATTTTATTTGTGTAACAGCATTTTAAGCAGAGTATCAAACAGAGTGCAGCTGAGCAGAGGACATTTCCTGCGGTCCCCATTCACCTCCCTTATATCAGTATGTACAAGGGACCATGAAGCTGCCGGCAAAGCTGCAGACGTGTCACAGCTCTCCTCTGCACGGAGCAGAGCCAGCGGGCGCTCACACTAAACTGTCCACAGCCTGGTTGTCATGACCACCTGTGCTGCTGTGGAGCGTCCTCAGGCTCTGGACAGGAAGCGCAGGTTGACGGGCTTCGCCGGGATGAGCAGGGTCCGAGTTTTCGGCTCCACGACCGGCGCGCCGGGTTCAGGCTGGACCTCAAAGTGCTGCATCAGCTGCAAGACGACACGGACCAATCACTGAGCTGCTCAAACAATAACTAACAGTCATGACTTTATACAAGACTGATTGGCAGAGAGGCGGCCATCTTGTTTCTTTTGTGTATTGTGCTCTTTCCACCACTAGATGGCACAAAAGTGTCCACGAACGAGGACACAGGGTCTCAGGAGGACATAAGACACGACTCACCCTGGACAGAGCAAAGTGCATCTCCATCTCCGCCACCCTCTTCCCCAAACAGGCTCGCACCCCGACACCGAAGGGGATGAAGCTGTACGGGTGGTGCTGGTAGCAGTTTGCCGCCGCTCTGCCACAGGCGCTGCCGGGCATCTCGGCGCGGAGCCACCTCTCGGGGATGAAGAGCTCCGGGTCGACGAACTCCGCTTTGTCGTGACAGACTGCGTAGTGACACAGGTGGAACTGAGTCTGGAGAGAAAACGAGAATCATGTCTGAGCTCAGCTGAGCAACTTTAAAGGGTGACGTCTGCATTTTTCAGCCTGGACCCTGTGTTCTCATGTTTTTGTGTTGAAGTGACTCATGGGAACAACGAGTTTTAAAACTGGTCCAGTGTCAAGAGAGAGCACTGCAGCTAGCAGCCGTGCAACGCCCGCAATGTAACCAGATGGGGCAATTGTGCACCGTCACTGCACCTCCATTTAAAAGTGTTTTTTTGCCACAGACAGGCTCAGATTTTATTATACGTGTTTGAAGTCTCTACCTGTCACTGTATCTGCTCTCTTTGTTATTGTGTCGAAAGGCGCAATGGACGCGATGCAAATGATGCCAAATTAGGTGGCGCGAATTAAGCTAGTAGTGCGATTTCATGTCATACACTTATTTGGGATTTTAATGTGCGTATGTTGCAAGTTATTTGTGCGTATGAAGTGAGTCAACACAAAATATTCCAGCATTCAAACTCGCACAAGTAACTTTGGTGTGAACACGACATAAAGATGCAGTGAGAAGCGAATTCCCACCAAGCAGCGCGATGGAAGCGGCACAAATAAAGCCATTAGCACGATTTCGCGTCATACGCTTATTCACAAGAGTTGAAGAAAATGAACTTAGCGACCAATTTGTGCCCTGATAGCCAATCAGCATTGAGATCCTCCAGGGACGTATGACGGCGAGGACGTACTTGCGGAAGTTCATTCATTGATTATTTCACGTGTGTATAAAGTGAGTAAACACAAAATATTACAGGGTTCAAACTTGCGCAAGTAACACACCCTGAAATTTCACATCACGTTTGGTGTGAAGATGCGATTAGATGTGAATTCCCACCAAGCGGCGCGATTAACGTGACACAAATTAAGCCAATTAAGTGGCGCAAATGAAGTGAGTAGCGTGTTTTCCTATCATACGCCTTTTTCGCAAGAATTCAATAATCTGACCTTCAGTGACAAATTTGCGCCGCGACAAGGCAATCATCACTGAGATCCTCTGGGGACGTGTGACGGCAAGGTCGTACCAGCGTACTCACTGATTCAACATTTCACACATATGAAATGCGTCATGTGGTGTTTGGTGTGAACACGACATAAAGATGCGACGAGACGCGAATTCCCACCATTGATGGACGCAATGCAAATGATGCAATTTAAGCTGTGCGAATTAAGCGAGTAGCGCAATTTAATGTGCGTATGATGGAAGTTATTTGTGCGTATGAAGCGAGTCAACACAAAATATTCTAGGATTCAAACTCGCAAGTGTGACGGCAGTTATTCATGTTGTAGCAGTTGATATTAAGAAGATGCCGTGCTGTGAATGTTCTGTTTTTGATGTAACCTTTGACGTATTTAAAAATCAGATAATCACACTTGTTTAAAAGAAATGCTGTCACACACTTGGAACAACAATCTGAGTCTGTCAGTGGCAAAAACACTTTGAGTGGACGTACAGTGACGGCGCCAAACGCTCCGAGTGGTCACTCTGTACCGCCCAATTCCTAAATGACCCATCAGACAGTCACTTAGACACGAGGACATGAGACTGAGGTTCCTGGTTCTGCTTTCCTACCTTCTTAGGCAACCAGTAGTTCCCCACAACGACCTCCTTCTCTGAAATAAAGCGTCCGTTTCCAGGCACCACAGGATAGAGGCTGGAGGGGAAACACACAGACGACTATCAGGCTCCAGATCAGAGGTAAATGTGGCCTGAAGCCTGCGTTTTGGATTCTATGATATGGATATGAATATAACTGCTGTCAGCTCACCGTAACGTCTCCTTGATGACGGCCTTCAGGTAGGGCATCCTGCTCAGGTCGTCTGTGGTCGGCTCCCGCCTGTCCGGACACATGGAGTTCACCTCTCTGTACAGGCGATCCTGAGCCCTGCGGTCCCTCGCCAAGTGGTACATCGCCCACGACAGGGTGTTGGAGGTCTGAGGTCAGGCAGGAGGAACAGGAAGGAGAAATCATGACGATGTCAACCAAACATAATGACAACGCATCCAATGGTTGTTGAAATATTTAAACATACAATATGTAATTTTCTGCAGCATCAGTTTCTCTCGGTTAATATTCCTTCAAAGTTCATCATTCAGGAGCCGAATTATCCACAGAGGTCTCTTCCTCTGCAGGACAAACCAATCTCGGGTTTTAAACCAGTAAAAACACTAAATAAAGCAGTTTCATGCTAAAAATCAGCATAACTCCAATGCTGTTTGGCACAGCATGGGCTGGAGCCGAGCTGTTGCTGATGTTTGCTCAGCTTGTTTCTCTGGTAACTTCAGATCCAGATGTTCAGGAGGTTTTAGACAGGAGCTGAATTATCCACAGAGGTCTCTTCCTCACCAGAGCAAACTAAATTGAGGGTTTAGACTGGTAAAAATACTAAATAAAACACTTTCATGTTGAAAATCAGTGTTTCTCAGATGCTATTTGGCACCGCAGGGGCTGGAACTGAGCTGCTGCTTAGGTTTTCTCAGCTTGTTTCTCTGATAACTTCAGATCCAGATGTTTATGAGGTTTTCACAAGAAGCCGAATCATCCACAGTGGTGTCCTCTTCTCCAAAACAAACACACCACTGGATTTAAACCAGCAAAAACACTTAATAAAACAGTTTCACGTCTAAAATCAGTGTTTCTCCGATGCTGTTTGGCACGGCAGGGGCTGGGCACAAGCGGACACTAACGTTTGCTTCACATGTTTCTCTGATAACTTAGGAGCCAGATGTTTTTGAAGTTTTTTGGGGGGCTGAATGGACAAACTGTGAGTCTCATTTATAAACATTGCACAGGCACAAAACAAGGGCTGAAAGATGCAAAACATGCAGACGTTGTGATCTATAAAAATAGACGTGATGGGAGAAACTGTGACCCATGCTTACGAACACTTTGGAGACAGGAAATTGGTGACGCAGACGGTTATCTGGGTTTAACATTGACTTAAATGTCCTTACTGGAGGTTGTGCAAATAAAAAGACAGGTCATTTCAGTTTCACGGGTGAATATGCAGAGATACTGTTCAAGAGCTTCTTTGTTGGTGTTGGCAACCCTTTGCCCAGAGAATGTGGGGCATTTGGGTTTTTCTATGTCCCATGTTGCCTTTATCTCCCTCACAACTCCTTACAACAATCATTTTTACATTTGTCCTCCAGCTCGCAGCGAAAACAAGCCTCAACATCGCCTGGGAATGCAGCCAAACGAGCTCTGCGATTGCTCGAGCGTGACACCACGCCGCCGGTATGTGTGTGTGTGTTTTGCAAGTTTTGATTCCCTCGAGCCAGGCTGAACAGATTAACCTTTAAGGAGCAGCATCGGGGAGTTTAAACCACAAATACATCAAATGCTGGTGGACAAAGAACAAGAGTTGTCATAGCTGTAAATCTCTCACTCAGGGGTTTATTTTCTTAGCTTGTGGGGAAATCCTGTCATCGCTGTGTGTTTTGTGTGAGTGTGGTTTTGTCCACACCTTTGTGATACAACAGGCCTCAGTCAGAGACACAAATGAACATCTTTCTCCACATTTTTTATCTTATTCTGTGAAGCGACCACTTCGCGGTGGGCTGCGTTAGAAACTGTAAAACCAAAAGATCAGGACCTGACAGCAGGAGAGGAGTATTTTCAGGCAGTAGAGGCAGAGTATAGTCGATCTATGTCTGCACTGCATTTGTGAAGCCCCTACGAGCGCTTCAACAACTGCAGATTAAGCTGACTATATGAAACAGCTGACTGCCGTCCATAGATCGATCTATCTGCAGGACAAAAAGAGAGAACTAAGACTCGAACGAATGGTTGACTTGTACATCAAAGTCTTCTGAAGAAAGTGGCCTGAGCCAAGGTGAGAGGGACCCAACATGGTGGTGCGAGCAACTCCCACTGCGGTCCAGGTTGTTATGGAGGCACCAGTCCGTCCGGCGTAGGCTGACTCATCGTTGTTCCTAACCAGTCCTGCAATGGTGGTGTCGTCAGCGAACTTGACGATGGTGTTCGTGGGGTGGATGGGGGAGAAGAGGAGGGGGCTGAGGACACACCCCTGTGGAGTTCCGGTGTTCAGGATGAGTGTGGAGGAAGTGCGGTCTCCCATCCTGACGTGCTGAGTCCAAACACGAGGGTGGAGCTAAGGGAGAGTGCTGGTAAGGGGTTATGGCTCGACCAAATTTAAGGGAAACGGGGAGCCGTTTTGGCTACAGCAGGAGTCAGTGCATTGAGTTCTAATACTTCCTTTTTGGCATGTTGCATCATTACAGCACTGACGTGGCAGTGCCAGAGGGCCCTGGACAAACAGATGACCCTCGTGACTTGTCTCCAACGGGCTCACATGTTGAACAAGATGACGCCCCGGCAAGTTGCGCAAATCCACCTCAATCAGAAGGAGGAGGCAGAGAATGGGGAGAGGTATCCAGATTTTGCCTCAACATGGCAGCAACTGCACATTGATTAATGCAGGATGGATTAAATAAGCCTGCAAAACACATCCTGTGCAATCAGGGCCTTGTGCAGCATCGATAGAGGAAGCTGTGTCAAACCTTCAGTGTGCAGGAATCCTTGAGTGATTTTAAACGAACACAAAACTTCCAAGTTCTCTTTGTTTTATTAGTGGGGATGGTTTTAGTTGCTTGGGAAGCTCCCCTTCTACCTCACTGCTCTTTTAAAAAACAAGTGTGAACTCAGGGCATTGCTGTGAAGGAGCTGGGGGCCTTCCCAGGAAAACAACAGGAAATTCCAGCACAGTGAAGAGCTGCAAGAACTGGGCACACACACACACACACACACCCTGTGACGACATATTTCAGTGTTGCAACTACAGTGATGGGAGGTATGAATATGTGATTTATGTCTATAAGTGACAACAGGAACAATGGAGAGGCAAACAGGAAATGGTTTTACATGTGGTGTCCACAGACAGTTGCTCTCTCCTTATCCTTCCTGACTGATTCTTCTCTAGTCTGGTCTCCTGCTAGTGTCCTTGGCACTACTGGTAGCATGAGGCCGTACCTGCAGCCCAATCAGGTTGAGACCAGACACCAGGAGACCGGCCGTTACACCAGGAGAGCTGGACAGGGCTGTAGAAGGGCATCAACCCAGCAGCAGGACCGCTATCTGCTCCTTTGTGTGAGGAGGAACAGGAGGAGCACTGAGCCCTACAACATGACCCCCAGCAGGCTACTGGTGTGCATGTTTCTGACCACACAATCTTCTTCAAATTTGAAACAAGTGTTCATTGATAGTGTGCCTACAGCCCAACAGTGTCATTTACCTGCTCAGATGAAGCCACAGACAGTTATTCATCCTGAAACACATTTTTTATTTTATTTTAGGCAAAATCTTCAACTTTTTACTGACTTCAGAGGCCCATTACTCTGTCTCTGTATCACCTAGAGTGTTTCTGACACTTTCACAAGAAACTTCAGGGAGTTTTCTTTCTGGCAAGACCTCATGCATGCATGTAGTCAGAGCGGTTCAGAAGCTACAGTCATTTTAATTTGGGTATGTCATTTTAGGCGTTTTTGCTACAAAATGGGGGTGGAGTGCAAGAAAACAAGACCATGTACAGCTGCCTGGGAAAAAACCAGTATGAACTGGTATCATGTTCTCACCGTATCGACGCCTCCCAGCAGCAGCTCCATGATGGTGACGTAGACCTCGGCTTTGCTCAGCCTGTCAGAGGACAGCAGGTGGGTCAGGTACATGCCCTCCACCACCTCACCACTGTTAACTCGCGCCTCAACGTCTGCAATCCTCCTGTTGATGAGGGTCTGAGCTGAAAACAAAAAACAGAACAGTTTACCGACTCATACGTGACTCCAAACTCGGAACCCTGAATTTTCTTTTTTGTTGTTTCTTTTGATGCGTACCTACATCAGAGATGTCGTCCCAGGCCTGGACGAAGCGTTTCCAGAAGGGGAGGATGCCGCGGCTCCAGCGAGGCAACAGGACCACAGTCTCGGACATCGTCATCATGTTGTTGACGGCGTGGATGAAGCGCAGCGTGTCTTGGGGAATCTCCTCCTGCAGGCAGCCCAACCTGGTCTCAAACAAGATGGAGGAGATACCTGCAGGAGGTCAGAAGAATCAGACACCGCCCCCTTAACCTCCACCTCTGGTACTTCTGGAATAATCCCCACCTTCAAAGCCGAACTTGTAGAGCTCAGCAGCGATATCCGAAACTGTGGCCTGGTCCTGGCTGCGACTTCGGAGGAGCTCGATGCGACACAGCAGATCTCCAACTACCTGGTGGATGATGGGGGCGTAGGCCGACACCTCCCGCAGCTTCAGCATCTTGGGGTTCAGGGCTCTGCGGATTCGGTAGCACTGCGGTCCCGTGCTAGAAAGTAAAAGAGCTTCCTAAGATTACAAATTCAAGGGGCTTGGGGACGGAGCCCTGAGGAACTCCTTCACGGTGACTTCCTTAGTTTAAAGGGATTCTTAAGGGACTTTTTAAGGGTGATTTATCCATTGCCCTGCTCACGAGCACATTAGCATGGTAGAAACTTGCTACAGGAGATTTAATCCAAACCTTTCTGTAAAAATTAAAGGATGTCTAAAGATTAAGGACCACACTTTTAGCCGTCATTGTGGACATCTCCTCTTTAAGTTTTTTGTCTTCACTCACTCCACATGCAGACCGTAGGCCTGCCCTCTCAGGTCCCGGTACTCCTTCCAGTGAGGCAGCTCGGCTCGGATCGGGTACATGCCCTCCTGTTGGATCACCTGAGCTATCAGCTCCGGAGTCGCCACATTGACGATGTCGTACGGGCCGAACCTGGAGCGCCAGATGGGCCCGTAAATGTTCTTCTGTAAATCCTGGAAAATGATGTCAGCGTGTAAAATTAAAAGCATAAAGTTGAGTTTAAAGTACATTTATACATGTGGTGCATTTTAAGACCATTTTAAAATATTTAAAGCAGAAATTGTGATATGTATTGGCTCCCCCTCAGTCCCCCTCAGACCCCTCCTGCAAAAGGTGATGATTAAAAATAGACCCCCAAATGGCGGATTACTAAGATAAAGACACAGGGGGAAAAAAACAAACAAAGTAAAGATGTCAAAGAGAAACAAAGTGACTATAAAGACACAACATTATCTAAAAACAGTCTCAGAGACAAACAAACCTACAACAAAGGGACACAAATGACCAAAGGGACGCACATTTACCTAAAAAGAAGATCTCAGAGATAAAATGACTTCAAAGACACAGAAAATGACAACAACACAAATCTACCTAAAAAAGAGATCTCAGAGAAAAGACACAAAATTATCTAAAAAAAAAAGACAACAAAGACACAAGAATATCTAATAACAAAACAAACACAAAAAACTACACAAAATAAAAACTAAGAGACACAAAATAACCTAAAAAATGTCTCAAAAAACTAACAAACATATAATGACCAAAAAGTAAAGTAAAAAAAATGAAGTGACTACAAAGACTAAAAAATATCTCATTGACAGATAATGACCAAAAAAGGACACGAAGTAAACCTGTGTGCGCCTTCTGGCACTGTGCCACTGTTCCACTGTGCCACTGTGCCACTGTTTCACTTTGTCACTGTTCCGACTCAAAGTTCACGTCTGGCCACGTTCAGTCCAAATGCCCAGATGTGTTCTCGCCACGCCCATTTCACCGGCGATGCATCGAAGCAGACTTGTGTGGACTTCAGACAGCCAGGTATCCCAGCATGCATTTCGCAACAATCATCGGAAAATGACAAGTGAGGGAAAGGTGCACAGTTCAGTCTCAGTGTAAGATATATTCTTAAAGTATTAAATGTTGTAACATGTTATTGTTCTTTGTTTTGCAGCACTTTGACTTGTGACTGAGTTTTTGTTCTTTGTTGTGATATTTCTGGTATTTTGTCCACAACTGCACAAACATATGGAACAAT
Organism: Epinephelus awoara; assembly: GCA_035609425.1. Classification (NCBI taxonomy): domain Eukaryota; kingdom Metazoa; phylum Chordata; class Actinopteri; order Perciformes; family Serranidae; genus Epinephelus; species Epinephelus awoara. The sequence goes on from CM069317.1 coordinate 20,884,025, forward strand.
ACAGACATGCAAGCATCATTCTGGGATCTGCCTCCTCAGCTGGGCAGCCTCCTCCTCAGCCTGCAGGTACAGCAGTCCCGCTGCAATAACTGCGCCAAGACGCCTTCTCTGATCCGTTATTAGGGACCTCGGCAACTGGCGAGGGCCCTCTTGTTCTTGTAGCGTTTATTATTATTATTATTATTATTTCTTTCTTCCGCCGCCAGTTTAAACTGGAATTTGACCCTCTAAACATGCTCCAAAACTCACCAAAATTGGCATGCATGTCAGGACTGGCGAAAAATTTTATGAAATGAAAAAATTAATTCCAAAAGTGCCAAAATGGGCTCTCTAGCGCCACCTAGGCGTTTGTCACACTAAAATGGCCGCTGTAGCCAGTAGGAACGTCGTAGGAAGATCAAACCAAAACAGTCGTGTTCCTTTCATCAAGACCCACAAATCACACTCTCACCCATGACCTAAATCCAACAGGAAGTGAGGTATTTCCCTTCAAATTAAGAGTTTTCCTCAAAAACAAGAAATTCCTTAAAAAAACCAACTAGTCCTAAACCGTTTATCGTATCGGCTTCAAACTCGCACACATTACCCATCAACCTGTCCTTATCAATTATTGTGCGTCACTCATCAACCATTTGAATGGTTTGGATTTGCTGGCCTCTTCCATGTGATGTGCTCCAGAACCTCCTGACGATTTATTGTGCCACCTAGGCACACAAAAATGCCCGGTGTGATATGTAGGAACCACTTAGAAAGACCAAACCAAAACTGTGTCGTTCATCTCATAAAGACCTACAAATGTCGTGCAGTAACCCCTGACCTAACTCCAACAGGAAGCGCACTGTTGTTGTTTGAATGTAAGATGACGTTTTTCACAAATTCTGTCGCTCAAAAATTATTTGCTCCTACACCGTTTATCATAACTGCTTCAAACTTGCAAAAATTACAGATCCACCCCTGGTGAACATTACTTGCAAAGGATTTTGTCATAACTTGAACGGTTTGGATTTCAGGAGCGTTAGAAGGTGCAGAGCACAACTCCTCATGATGATCTCTGTAAGACAAGATAAGTGACAACATGTCGTAAACTTGTGACTAAGGCACCTTTTGTTAATCCGGAGACATACAAACTGGATATCACTGCGTTCAGAACAAAATTATCTATCTGGTGATGCTTTCAGATTGAAACTGTGACTCACGGTTTGGCATGTAAAAGGACTAGTTCAGGAGATTTTCAACCCATTCTGCTGTCTGCCTGTCAGCCACATGCAGTTCTTAATTAGCATAACAAAAGCTGTGTGTGTGTGTATGTGTGTGGTCTCACACACATGAAAGTATAACATTTACTAAATTGTCCAGCACATGGTGCTGATTCCAAAAGCTTTGAAAGAAATGCCTGATACCAAAAACCTGTAAATACAAGATGTCCTGATGAAACTGTTTTACCTCATGAAGAACTGGAATACTTGTAGTCCTGCTCAGTTTCTCCACTGACATTAACTAGTACATATTTTGTGTTTGTTTGCTGCACTTAGATTCTCAAAGCAGCCAGGACACATCGCTCAAGCTTTCACAAGGTCACATGATTTCAAATGAATATGGATGTGTTGTTTGATCATCACACAAGTCAAAGTTTCATTAGGTCACATGGCTTATGTCTACAACTTTCAAAATATAAGCTCAAACCACCTTCATGAGAACCCTTTACAGTTTTTAACATTGAGTTTGACAATGATTGCATTCATTTGTTGTGCTCTTAAGCTTTCAACAGGTCAAAAGTACTTTAAAAATGACCTTAAAAGTATAGAAACACTTCTGTTAATATTCTCTCTCTCTCTCTCTCTCTCGTTCTGTTACTGCATGTCAGTAACTCTTCTCCAGAGTCTTTGTGCTCCACTACCTCACAGGTTAACTTCCACACAGCACTGCTTGGATAGTGTGACGTGTGAGGTTGTGCTGCTGCTGTGGTGTCAAATGCCACCTGCTGATTATGTTATCATTAGTTATTAGTCAACTCATCTTGAAGTGCCTGGGCTGTCACCTAACTACATGGTCATTAATTAGCATAAAAATGGCTTCACTCTGACAGATACATGTGTGTGTGTGTGTGTGTGTGTGTGTGTGTGTGTGTGTGTGTGTGTGTGTGTGTCATTCCTAATGACTCTAAATAAATGCCTGATAGCAAAAACTTGAAAATACAAGATTCCCTGGTGTTACTTTTTGCGTCATTGAGAATAGGAATCAGATCTGTAGCTGCATCTGTGCTGCAGATCATACTGTCACTGTCCTCTATAATTCATGATTTTTCCATGGTAATGTTCTGTTGAAGGTTAAAATTTTGTTTGTAGTTATACATTGATATATTTGCAGTATAATGATTACATAGCAGACCAGGAGTACTGTCTTCACAGATTCTAGTTTTGTACAGTAGCTACATGCGGAACAGTTAAATTGTAACAGTATGACAGACACCATTTTGCTGAGAACATACTTTATTTATCATGTCACTGTATTGTGAAAAATGACCACCTGAGCTGGGGGACGACGGCGAGGGGCCGAGGTCCCGCCCAACGCTGCTTCGCAGCTTTAATTGATTTTTGATTTCCATCTCGCCAATGCTCACGATCACAATAACCACCAACTCTGCACAAACTTTCCCTGCACTGGACTTTTGATTATAATCAGAAGCCAGCTGCGGGGAAAAGGTTTTAAAAGACATTTATGAAAATATTTTGGCTGTTTATATGTTTTTGTGTGTCAGTTATGTTGAAACGTTAAAAACATATTAATTTCTTACAGTGTCTATGAAAAGACGCAGGCAGGGCTGTGTTTATATTGTTTTATTCTAAATGCATGTTTACAAAAGCACAACAGCCAAGGCGAGCGGAGGTGGTGACATCATCAAGTTCACTGCTGTTCTAAAAGCAGAAATGACTGTCCTGTTGTTGGGAAGTCCGGACTCTCCCGTGGACTCGCCAAGTCCACAAGTCTGAACTGCTGAACTCGAGCACTGAGACACGGCTTCAGAGGAAGAGTCGGGCTCAGCCTCTGACACAGATTCACATGTACAGATGTTGGGTTTCTCCTGTGGGACACGGCCAGGTGTGAACATGTGGTGCCTACCTGCAAGAGGTGACTCTTGTCTGCGTATCCTTTGATGAACAACCAGTACAGAGTGGTGGATAAACTGGGTCCAGGCAGGTCATCGATGCTCTTCAGCTTCCCCGCCTCAGAGGTGCTGGTGGCCGCCTGGAGGTTCAGCCTCCTGCGGGGCACACAGGCCGTGTGACGCAGCTCCGGCCCGGGCAGTGACCCGGAGAGGAGCGCAGAGAGCCGCAGAGAGCGGGCTGCAGCCGCCGGGGAGCCCATGCTGGAGGGTTGTGTGTGACGGAGTGTGTTTGTGTCAGTTTTACTAGTTAGGGTCAGGGTGTGTGCAGCGCCCCCCGCAGGCAGCTGGCGGTACTGCAGCTACTACCACGATCTGTAATGTTACAGCGACATCTAGTGGTCACGTGGAGCACAGGGGTCAGCGCACACTGGGACTTCCACATGTGGATGTGTTAATTAACTCTTTGGTTTACTCTTTGCATGACACAAAACACACACCGACCAAAACAAAGTGAAATAAATATCTTTTATTGTTTTTCATGGTCATAATTGTCGTAATTATGAACACAGAGCTGTCGCAATACTCCAGAGAATTTTGCCAAAAAACAGCAACCATTCGACGGCACCGCTGCGTCTCTCAGGACCCAACCATGCATAAAATCTCCCATTTAAAAAAAAGAAAAATAAAAAATATATATTAAAAAATTATGCGTACCACTGATATACAGATCTGATATAAACAGGCGTATTGGTCACAAACCAATTAGAATTATAAACATGGCTTCTTTTACAATACACACAGACCAAACAGGTGGGATATAAGTGGACTGGTCTTTTTTTTAAAAAAGGGTACATTTCTCATTTTATACATTTGTACAGTTTTTATTTATTTTTAATTATTATTTTAATGTTCTCCCCTCCTACAGTCAGAATGCTCAAGGCATTTCGGGCGCAGTGTCCAAAGAGCACAAATTGCAGTAAATGCACGTTCACAAACTCACACACACACACTCTCTCTCTCAAACACACACACACACACACACACACACACACACACACACACACACACACACACACACACACACACACACACAGGAGTGGCAGCAGTGGCTTTAGACACTAGAGAGAGAACTACAGGTGTATCTTGGCGTCTGCAGGTGACAAATACTGGTACCGAGGAGTTCATCCGCGGCGGTGAACGAGGCCATCTGACGGTAAAAAAAAGAGACATTACATTCATGTGTTGAGTCTTTGCTTCCACACACACACACACACACACACACACACACACACACACACACAGACTTGTGTAAAAAATAAAAAAAATCGTCTTTAAAATGTGCAAAGAAAAGGTCGCTGAACGGAGCTGCGCCGCGCGGCATCCGGCGAGGAGTCGTGGGAAAGCATCAGTGAATCAAAGATAGTGCATAATGGTAGTGCGTATCAAGGTTTAACCAGTGCTGGCGGCGTTTGCGACAGTTTGCTGCCGGCCGCCTCGAACTCAATACAACCACTAATGTTTGCAAAAAATCTAAAATGTCGTCTTTTCTGCAGCTTTGTGTGGACGCGTACCGTTCTGAGAATGCATAAATCAAGTGGAGGAGGAGTTTGTGTCAGTTTCCACATCCTGCGAGGATCAATCGGCTGATCGCTGACGCATGACGCGACGAATCTTTACGATAAATTCAACGAGTCCCTTCAGAGGAAATCACGATCACACCGACCTTCATGAATCAGTGAAGACCTGATGAGTGCTTTTAAAAAGGTGCAATCAGTAAAATATGGCTCTTTACTACCATCTGCTGGCCGCTGCAGGGAACTACAAGAGATAGGAATTTCCATTTTTATAAAAGTGCTCTATTTTAACCAAAGTGCACGTCAGTAGACCTTAGGCTGAATGCAGAGATTTGACAAACAAGTATAAATCCCACTTTACTCTCCCTTCAAGCCATATCTGTCCTACTAGCCTAAATTTAAACTTCTTTTTAAAACAGAGAAATACGTCGTGAGGAACGTCCATGATATTGAGCAGTGATCGAATCACTTGAGGTGGCGCCAGTTAAGACAGCAGTTCAGAGCGACTTGTAACCAAGCAACTGATATCATGATTAAATTGTGCCGTTAAAACTTTACTGACTGCACCTTTAAAAAGCAGAAACACAACTTCCTGTCAGATTTTAGCTTCGTACATCTGACAGCAAAGCGTTCGGTACCGTCTGTTAAATTCTTGAAGCCTGTTTGATCTGTGATTGATCATGTTGATGAGTATCGATCAGGTTAATCAGAGTCATCAGTGCTGCTGTAACATCAGCCAAGGAGTCGCTGGTTGCAGAAGCCGAAGAACATCTTACTACTGGTGCATAGTTATGGAGCCAGTGCTATGAACAGCGAGTCGTACTCAACAGACAGACGTCACGATGGAAGCTCGGCCCCGGGAGGAAACGCAGAGCAACACGTGTTGCACGGAGTGTTTGTGGTTTGGCTAAAGTGACGAGTTAATATCTGATTTGGCGGCGCTGATCGCTGCGAAGGAACAAAAGTGAGATACTGTAAACGTCTTCGAGTGTGAGTCGAATCTGTTGGAGTGCATGTAAATAAACAACAAACAACAACAAGAGCGCTGGGATATGGCACAGTGAAGCCTTGGCTGGAGGAACACAGGTACCAACTGCAGCAGAGGAAAAGAAGGTACCTGTAAATGTACCTGTGGCTGAAATGACGAGCAGATAGAAATGACCGGGCGCATCGATCCACCCACTAGATTGAAATACAACCGACGACAGCGTCATGCAGCCAGAACCTCCGGCCAATCAGCTGTGAGCTTCTCGCCTTGCAGCGCTTCGAACGCGCCTCCCTCCTGCTCCGAGGAATGATGTCATGGCAGAGTTACAAAACCTCCAGGGCAGTCAGATTCTTGGCGTCTTTCTTTGAGAAGATACTTCCTGACTGGAATAATCATATCGCTGATATCAGGGCTGCAACTACTGATCGCTTTCATTGATCATTTTCTGGATTAATAGGTGAATAAGAGACGGGGTGCTCCAACCCTTCCACGTATCACGTACCAAAATACCCAGTCATTATCCGAATGTCTCCGCTCAAACGATACCTGGATTCCCGGACCATCCCGACACCCCTCGTGATCAGCAAACTTTCTGTTGCTGCCAACACTGGAGCCGCTGTTCTCCCACTTAGCTAACGAGCTAACACAGTAGCAGCGGCTAACATCCAACACGGAACTGTTAAACAGTCCAAATAAACACAAACCAACACCAAAAGTGCCCTGACACATCAAGCCGATGATCGGCTGTGATATTCAACATTTTCATGGTCATCTAAATCTTTTTTTTTTTTTTGTAATCTGATAGCTTATAAAATAAATCAACCATCTATTGATTATCTCATTGGTTACACCTCATGAGTCTATCAACATTAAAGGCTGCCGTACACACAGACTAGAGCTGCGTCTCGAACCTAAGGTGTAATCCATCCTGTCAGTCTTCCGGTTTCCCTTTTTGAAAGACGAAGACAGACAGCCGCTGCCTTCTGCTGTGGAGAATTATTTCCTCTCACGCAGATGCCAAACATATGTAGTTGTTGGTGGTCGGCTGTGGTCTTTGCGCTGTGAGAGACACAGACACAGGTGACATGACGGTTGGCCTTCGTCGCCATGAATTCTCTGATATCCTGTCACTGTGTATATGAGGGCGGATTCTCACAAGTGTCCCTGGTGCGGCGCTCACACTCTCATACAATCTGTGGTGTTCTGACAGTCTGCAGTTCAGTGTAACGAGATGCCACCGAAATGTTTATGGCCATACTTCACGCCATTTCGCATCGAGTAAGGTATTCCTTTCACTTTAAGGACGCTGGTATCGTAACTTTTTAAACGATACTCCGTACAATCAACTGACCTACTTATAGTTTTAGATCTAATCTAGGTTTCTTTTATTTAGGTTAACAAATGCCAGCAAGTTCACGTAGCAGTTATCATACCAACAGCTCATCCACCTCTGATCTGCCATGACAACAGCTCGACCCAGCCGATGAGTCAATACTTATCAGAGCCGAGGAGAGAAGGGAGCGTTTGAAGAGAAAAAGCAGGAGTACCGATCCCTGTCCGAGTACCAGTTCACTGGTACGCCCCAGAATTCACCAGCAATGTTTCATTATTAATCCAGCACGACGAGTTTTACAAACAGAGTCTGAAGGATATTTGGTTACCAGCCGGAGCAGGCAGGTAGAACAGGTGGGATCAGGGCGCTCCCTGATCCGACACCACGAGTCCCATTACAGAAAAGGCAGAAACGGACGTTACGGCTGAACTGAGATCAGCTGGATTTGGGCTAACGGTGCGAAGGCAGTTTATCCGGGAGGCAAAACAACACTGAGAAACCTTTGAGAATGACGGAGGTTATCCATGACGTCACTCCTACACTGCGTTTAAAAAACAGAAAAGGCACAAGGCGAAGAACGAAGATGAAGAGGAGGGAAGGTAGATTACAGACAGAGAAGCAGAGAGACAAAACATCAGAGAGGAAGAGGACGAGGGATGAAGGCAGGTGAGTGGAAACTGTTTTCGGGGAGTGTTCTCTGCGTCGAGGGGGGTTTAGTTTCGTCTATAGCAGCGGGCCCAGGTCATCACCATCGCTCTGGGTTTTGGCAGGAGACTACATTCTGGGGTCGGGTCAGCGAGATGGGGGGGCGGGGCCACTCGAGAGCCAGGCATCACCTCCTGTAGGTCCACAACACCGACGCTATCCCACTCCAAAACGTTTGAAGAGAGAAACCGTACAAACATGAAAAAAGGTTCCAAAGAGTCAGGAGGAAGTGCTCCACCCCGGCGGGTTCGACAAATTAAGGTGCAACTTGCGGAGAAAAACAAAATAAAAATTCATGTCCTCTATGGCAGTCTCATACAAACAGAGACAGGAGGAGCAGGTACACGCCCCCTCCTCCCCGCCGCCACACCCCACCTTCTTCCAGCCTCTTCCTCCTGGTCCAGTATGGTTTCAGCGTGGAGGTGGAGGGGGCGGGGTCAGAGGCAAGGATGCCCCGTCAGGTAAGGCCGTATCTGGCAGTTCGGCAGGCAGGCGGGGGGGAGGGTGGGGGTTAAAGGTTCAGGGGTTAATGTACAAAGATGTGCCTCAGTAGCTCATCAGCAGACGGCCGCTGCTTCGTCTCTACAAAGATCCGTTTGAGGAACTCTCGGCAGTGGTCCGACACGTGGGCGGGCAGCACAGGGTTGGTGGGCTGGGTGGCGATCTTAAAGATGGCTGCCATGGCCTCGAACTCCGCCCACGGGGGTCGCTGCGTCAGCATCTCCACTACGGTGCAGCCGACACTCCTGAGGGTGGAATAACACAAATCAGAGCAAGTAGGCGAGACGTGCTTTTGTCAAACAGTTCCTTCGTTCTCATGTGAAGTCTGTCATTTACTCACTAACTTCACCAGGACAGTTTTAGGACAGCGTGTCTCCAGGTATCAGACAGTTAACAACAATTTAATGACTTAAAAGACCTTATATTTACAGACTTATATTCTAAAGAAAGGCCAGGACTCGTGTGTGTTTTCTCACCAGATGTCGGCCTTCCTGCCGTAGCCCTCTCCGCTGATCACTTCTGGGCTCATCCAGTACGGCGTGCCGGTCACAGACATGATGCCTGTTCCTGACAGACAGATGGTCTGAAGCCGCCGGCTGGCCCCGAAGTCTCCCAGCTTCACGTTACCCACCGAGTCACGAAGGATGTTGGCCCCTGAACACAGACGAGACAGAGTCACCCTGCTGCATCTTCCTGTTGACGCAGCTTTACACCTTCGTATTCCTGACCATGACTTGATTTGTGTTCAGCAGGCAGATTGTTGTAGGTGTGAGAATTCTGAGGTACAGCAGCTGAATACAGTAAGTAGTCCTTCTCACCTTTGATGTCTCTGTGGACGATCATGTTGCTGTGCAGGTAGGAAACTCCCTCCAGGATCTGCCGGGTGTAGCGGCGCGTCACGTTTTCCGTCAGCGCTCCGTACGACTTCAGCTGGTCCTTAATGGAGCCCTGAGGGACGCAAAGTGACACACACTTGTCAGATTTTGTCCAATCACAGGTCACTTCAGAGAGAGGGCATCTCCAGGTTTAACTCCTTTTTTAACCTGACAGTAAAAAGTAGCACTCACCCCGGGCATATACTCCATGAAGATGGAGAGCGTCCGCTCCATGGTGTCTCTCAGACAGCCATAGTACTGGACGATCCGGTCGTGGCACAGATTCTTCAGGAGCTGGATTTCACACTCCAACGCGCTCACCTCCTGAACAACCAAAAAACATCACAAACTTTCATCGTTTCCTGCTCGACTGTTTTTCAACGTGCACACTGTCTGACAACAAACATCAGACTCTTCTCACCTTGCTGGTCTCTGGACTCTCCGGGTCAAACTGGACCTGTTTGACCGCCAGTTCCCGCCCAGTATCGGCATCATAACAAAGAAACACCCGTCCGAAGGCGCCCTGACCCAGGAGCTTCCCCAGCCGCCAGTTTGTCGGGGCGCGTGGGGCTGCACACATAAACACATCAGATACAATCAAACAGCTGCAGAGAAAAAAAAGACAGCTGGTGTACAGACAGATGAAATTAATGTGCAGCTCACAGCGGCTGGGCGGGCTGATGTCCATCACAGACAGCGTCGGCGCCGTGGTTGGGTTGGGGTTGGGTTCGATGTCGCTGCCCCTCCGTGGCCTCCTGGCGGGGCCTGGGGCCTCCTCCAGGTCGGGGGTGAAGACGCTGCTGCCGCTGCTGGTGCTGGGCGACTGCTCCGTCGGGCTGAAGCTGACCGGCGAGCGGAAGCCGTGGACCTGTGTTCGCCGAGCCCGAGGGAAGGTCTTCCTCCCTGTGGAGCAGAGGAAGAGGATGTTGTAGAGCAAAGTGATGCTGATGTTCACATGTTGGGAGTCGTGAGGAGAAAATGACCCACCGTCACTGTAATCCTGAAGGCCGAAGGGAATGCCGTATCGTCGAGGGTACGTTCCACCTTTCCCCGACTTCTCAAACACTGGGATGTCGTACTCTGGAGAGGAAGAGGAGGATGATGATGCAGCGACTTTAATTTCACAGATAAGACACAATAAATTGTGAAAGACAATAAAGCCTCCACAAAAATAGCATTTTAAGTCCAGTGTGTGATTTATCCTGCTTCATATGAGCAAAGGAAAAGTCCGCTAGCTGCTAGGCTAATTTATACAATGTTAAATGCCATAGGCTTGTGCTAATAACGTTAGCATGTTGTATTTGTGGGGAAAATGTGTCCAGATAAAGACAAGTGTTTGTCTGTGAATGCTGCGAGTTATAGTGAAGCTGACTTGTGTACCTGGAAAGTCCTGGTGGTTGTCGGGGTAGCTCTGTGCTCGGGGCATCCTGGATTTTGGGTAGTCACTACACAACACGAAATCAAAACCAAGACAGGATATTACTACAGAGTGTTGTCTGTTCTTCAGTCTCTGACCTCCCCTTAGTAAACTGTTGTATGAATAAAATATCCAGCGTCCTGACCTGTCCAGTGGGCTGTCTAAAGAAGGACAACTTCCAGACGCAGAGTTTTCTGGACTGCTCATGGACAGCGGGTCCAGCATCTGTAGAAAAGACACAAACTCTTACAAGCCTGCCGACTGCTTAAACACGCCCATGTACCCAAACACTGGGGGTAGTATGTACAGGACCACACAACACAAGGTCAACACTGGTCGTACCTGGTCCATGCTCTCAGGGATGAACTCCCCCTCGCTGTTGATGCTGGTGAAGGAGCCGTTCCTCGCCACCTGCTGGAGTGCGTCGGGAATGTATCCTGGAGGAGGGGAGCTGCGGTCCGTCGAATGCGAGCCTGACGTCGGTTGAAGAAAGGTCAGTTTATTTTGAGGGTGTAATGACGTCCATATTTGAGGTTGTGTCATGTCTGTGCGTCTCTACGAGATGACACTCACCTATCAAAGCCAGCATGCTCTTCTTGTCAGCGGCCCTGAATCCCGTGTTGTCCAGCTCTTCGTGGGACGGCAGCAGGTCCATGTTGGAGGAAGAGTTCTGGACACACACAGAGAGAACAGGCTGTGATTTATGGTCACTACTGAAGATTAAAAAAACTGGTAGGCACTTCTCTACTGCTCACCTGAGAGGAGCTCTGGAGCACCAGGAGGATCTTCAGGCTCTTCATGTGAACGCTGCGATCCAGCAGCTCCACGGCCTTGTCCAGGTCGTCCTGAGTCGTCAGTGGAATCACCAACTGCAACAACAAGAACAAGAAACACCTTCAGTGTCGATAGATTCAGCGTCATTATCAAAAACGTGCAGGCCTGAGAAGGCTTCACACCTCGTTGTTGGTGTAGTGAAGGTCCATCGTCTGACCGAAAGCCACTTTAGCTTTCGCCTTCAGGTCGTCCAGCTTAACGGGTCGAGGGAACTGCAAAATCCTGCAGAGAAGAGGAGGAGTCAGAGGACAACATAGCTGCGTTTCCACCTAACTCTTTCTGTACAGTGCCCTCAGAACCTGTTTGTAACCCATACGGACATGTAGGCTCATGAAAATGGTGAACCTGGTGAAACCTCACCTCTTCTCCCCTTTGAACTCGAACTTGACTCTGACGTCATTCTGTTGGAGACAAAGTCACGTTAAAAAGAGGAACAAACACTGACACATGAGGACACAGACATATGTGCAGAGAGCAGCAGCTTCACGGGAAGTGAGTGTCACACAGCCTGGCTCCGTGTACATCTCTCCTTTAATCAGATGATATTTCAGCCCTCAGATCTCCTATATGATCAACTATCATTGTTCTAGAAGAAGGCCTAAGAGACAAAACATAGAGTCTGGGGTTGGGAACTGAACCCGGTACTCTTAAGGGAAACCAAATGAGTACCAATTCATATTAAATCCATCTGTGCCTGGTGCATCAAGGTGAGAACGCTGGGTTTAGGCAAGAGGTCGAAGTGCTGCTCAGCACCCTGAAGCTTGGAAACCAGCCATGGACGTCTCAGGCCAGGGCTCAACTTCAGACAGGAAGCAGAAGCAACTAAATGCTGGGAGGCCGACTACGGAGCTCCACAGCCGTTCTGTCGGCTTCAGCAGCACCGATCAGACGCGACAGTTTCAGCGTGTGGTCATTTTTCTTTTCGGTATTATTATAGTAATAACCAGGGATGTAATGGTTTAAAAAATTCACGTACGGTAGGCATTTGATGCGGCAAGTAAGTAGAAATGTGAGTTTTTCTTTCTTCTAGAGAAACTAGCTCCATGTGCGATTAGAAAACAGCAGACAAACAGAATTGTGTTTTAAGGCCCCGTGATGTGAACGGTTACCTGGTTCTTGGGCGAGGAGGCTTTGGTCAGGTCCGACAGGAACATGGCAGGACGGCTGGAGCGGTGCAGTTCGGCCAAGTCCTGCATGATCGAGTTCAGCGCCTCCTGCTCATCTGAGGGACGACAACAGGCGGGTTTATTTCACAGACTATGTCGATAAAAGGTGAATGAACAGAACATCTCGTGCTTCAACCTAACGCAGACAAAAACACCTTCACCTTCTTATCTGCAGCACTCTCGCAAACCTTTAACATCTCAAGACTTAAAAAATGTTTTGAATTTCTTTGTCTTTCCAGACCTGCAGCAGTGACACGTTACATGCCACTTACATTAAAGGACATAACACAAGAGGAACATTATTCACTGAGGAAAAAACATTCCTTAGGTTGTAGGTTTGACAAAAGACCAATTTGGCCAGCGGCCAAACAGTAACAGTAACTTAAAACACACACACATACATACCCATCATCGTGGCACGGCGATTGACCCAGGAGGCCAGGAAAGAGGATTCTCCCATCAAAGGGATTCCTTTCTCCTGCAACAGCAGAGGGACAACATAAATCCTGACATGTGGCTGATGTTGACTCGAGTTAGAGCCTGAAGCTGCCGACTCATCAGCACATCAGGGACTCTCTGCTACACACATATGGAAACATTACAGCCACAACAATACTGATAAAGCCAAAGGAAAGAGTCAGGATGAAAGTGGTGTTCAATCTGATTTAGTACTTTATTACTTAAACACATTCTTAGTGGCACTTTTGTGTAAATGTCTTATTTTATGTTTGTCTTGTTGTGTGTTGACTCGTGGAAGAGTTCATGCCTTTGCACACGTCCCTCTGAGGGCAAGGTAGCTTAAACTTTGATAAGCAATAACAGCATTATCTTAAATGATAACATACATAATCATCTGTTGCAGCCATTCCTGTGAGATTGTGATCAAATCATAAATTCCCCAGCGTTTCTCCGGCCCAGTCGTCACAAGCTGTCACAATATGTTTACGTGCTGCGAGTGGGCAGTGGTGATGTTAACATGCAACACTACAAGCACAGGATCTGTGTCAGTCTGGAAGTGACAGTCAACATGGCGTCTGCTGATCAGAGTCTGCCATCATCACTGACGTAATCCGTCACATCAATAAGACATGACACTAACGTCTGCTTAGCTTTTAACATTTTCCTGACAAATATCGTACATGTTGAGTCACTGTGCTGATGTCACAGGACGCTGAGAAGTTGATGGCAACAATCCTGGCATTATTATGGGCTGCTGTGGTAGATAATTAGCTTTCAGATAAGATAAAGCTTTATTGATCATCAGAGGGACGGGACAGAAGGAGTTCAGATAAACAGGTAAAGTAGAAGAGTCACTGATATCAGGTATTTATTCACTACACTAAAATATGATAACAAAGCCAATGTTATATATCATCATATATTGTTCTATTATGTATTTGCTGAAAAGAATTTACTCGATGGAACGGTTGATGCTCACGAAGTTTTCGTTTGAGCACAGTTGAAAAGATAATAAACCGCAATTCATTTTATTGCAACGCACGTTTAAAATCGCAGTAATATCGTATTGTGACTGGAGTATCACGATAACATCGTATCGTAGAGCCTCAGGTGATTCCCAGCCTGCCTTATTCCACGGTATAACATCTGAACTTTTTTCTTCTGGGTCTGTTGAGGCTATGAATGTCGTCCAGACCATAATGCAAAAATAAGACACCAGAACGTTTTAACATTAGGGCTGCAACTAATGATTATTTTCATTGTCAATTATTTCTTCGATTAGTTGACAAATCATTTCACCAAAAAATGTGTTAAAATGTTGAAAAATGTCGGTCTGTCTCTCCTAAAACCCAAAATGATGTCATCTAATGTCTTGTTTCGTACTCACACCAAAGGGTTTGAGTTCACCGTCATGGGAGAGTGTGTAAAGTTGCCAATATGTGAAGGTAAGAAGCTGCAATAAGAGTATTTTGGGTAATTTTCTAGTACTTTTCTATAGTACTCAAACCGATTAGTTGACTATTGAAATAGTCACCGATTATTTTAATAGTCGATTAGCCATTTAACATAAAGCGTAATATTTCTAATTATTAGAGGTGGGAATCACCAGAGGATCCACTATACGATACTCTGCACTATTATTGCGATTTTAAACTTATATTATATTATATTAATATTATTTTACAGTGGCAAATTATGTCCCCAAAAGAGAACACTGTCAACATCAACAGTTTTATCGAATAAAATAACGTCTGTTCATCTCACTTCATTTTTACTGCAGCAAATACTTAGGTGGTAAACCAAAAAAGCAACAGATTATATTATTTTAGTGGGCTACCAAATGTTTCATTTGTATTTGTAATAATAATAGTTTATATGATAAAACAAATCGATACTTGGCACTGTGTGATGATACGATATTGCCACACAAAAATATAACAACACAATGCTGTATCTATTTTCCCCCCTCCCCTAATAAAAAATAATAATAACAAAAAATAAATAATTATTACATTTCCGAGAAAACAAGTCCCAAATTACTATTGTGTTAAAAATGAAAAATAAAATAATATAAAATTTTAAAACAACAACAACAAAAAAAACGGAGGCTCTGCGATACGATCGCGATACATATGTCACAGTACAGTATTATTACAATTTCAAACTTAACGATGTGCTACATGTTCAACAGTTTCAATGAATAAAAAAAGAAGTTGGTTTTTATTGCAGTAAAATGTATCTAGTAAACGGAAAAGGCCAGTGATTATATTATCCTAGTAAGCTACCAAAAGTTTAATTTGTATTTGTCATTTCAATTATTTATCTCATTTTTAAGTAATCAATATAACATTGCCACACACAAATATACACCCCCACTAATTAAGAAGGTGCAGGACATTATATATATAAGGTGTCAGGTGGTGACTATTATAACATAATGTGTAGTTCAGCAGTGTAACGAAGGATAGTGTGTAATAAATGGGATCTAATTTAATTCAACTTGCTAGCGTTAGCTTAGTAGCCCCGCATGCTAATATCGACTAACAACTGTTGCTAGCTAATGTGGCCTCACGAGCTGCACCACAATGTGCTCCACTAATGACCTGGCATGTTTGAATATAATCATAACACACAATTAGCTGCATGTTTGTAGCTTGTGGGAGAAGCTAAGTGGCTAATGCTAACCGACAGTTCCTTGTAACGCTACGGCTAGCTGTCAGGCCAGGGAAGTTGTCAAGCTAAGCTAATGCTAACTAGCCGCATAGCTACTGAAGGCTCTCCCGCACCGCACGCCCGCAAAAAGCGACCATTAAGCGAGCTAGTGAGGGGTATGTAGCGGGCGGGTTCGTCGTTAGCATCTTACCCGGTGGTCGGTTCTGTTTGTGGTCACTTTCTCCTCCACAGGGCCGGTGACAGGAGCCCCGGGCCCCGCGGAGAGCCGCTGGAGGAAGCAGAAGTTTGGCAGTCCGCTCCCAACTTCACTCGAGTCCTGCTGGGCCACGACGACGAGGCCCGACGGTTGTCCGTTCAGCCCGCGGATCTTTCCAGGCAGCAAAATGACACGACGACGGTTTGTCCGACAGAGTATCTCCGTGTCCGCGCCGGAATCAAAAAGCAAAGTTAACCGACAGCTTTCATTTTGTTGCACTTTACAGGCTGCTGACGGAGCTCCGCTCGCTGCCTCGGATGGTTAAGCTAACGGGTAGCGAACTGACGGCTAGCGGAAGTGAAGGGATTTTCCAGTCAAAATAAAAGCACAAAATGTTTCTAATAGGGGGAAAACACTGCTCCACAAGTCGCATTTTATACTGACAGTTCACAACCGGAAATCGTATTTTTAATTCTGGTTTACTTGACCGGTCTTCAGCCTCAACCTCGTTGGAAGAATCCAACAAAAACACAAGCTGTGATGTCACACACATGTATTGGTTTCCTGTCAAATAAATACATCTGATAACAGCTGTGGGGAAATATTATCTGGTTTCATTCAGTTAATGATCCTGGTTTATTCTATGGTTACTCCACATGAGCCTCCAGTAGCTTTAATACATTCTGAAGGAAAGGTCTCCATCAGCCTTAAAGGGTAACTGAAGTATTTCTCAACTTGGACCCAGTTTTCCCACTTATCTGTGTCTAAGTGACGAGTGGGAACAAGTTTTTAAACTGGTCCAGAGTTGAGCGAGACGGCTGCAGTCGCACCAGCAAAACAGGCTGCAGTGTAATCGCATGGGGCAATTGTGCACCCTCAGTTTACATCCGCTTAAAGTGTTTGTTTTTGCCCCTGACAGGCTCAGATTATTATTACGGATGAGACAAACATTTGTGTTACACAGTATGATCCATTTTGGACGTTAAAAACAGCCCTGACATCACCGTAACAAAACCCGCCAGACTCCATGTAAAAAAGCAGTAATTTCAGCATGTACAGCGGCAGCATGTTGTCACATCTAACTGGGTGATTAAAGGGTTAATATCAACCAAACCAAAGCTGGTGATTGTTGGAACAGTGGAAAGATGAACAGAGATGATTTCTGTGAGTTTTAATTTGCGTTTGTTGACTTTATATAAAGCAGGTTTTACAGGGATAAAATTACTGATTTTTTAAATGGAGTCTGGTGGACTTGGGGACGTGATTTCAGGGCTGTTTCTGGTCAAACAAAAAGGTCTATCTCTGTAGGGATTCTCTCCATAATGCTGTCTGACACTTACAGTAACAATCTGAGCCTGTCAGCGACAAAAACAAACACAGTTCAGTGGATGCACATCGAGGGTGCACAATTGCCCCATTTGATTACACTTAGACACAAATATGGTCCCTCTTAGACTCTCTCCAGTCCGTCTACCAGCCCCAACTGAGAGTCGCGGTGCCATCATATACCTGCAAAACTGTGGTGGATCTGAGGAAGGCAAAGGCGCTGGTGACTGTGTTTTCATCCCTGGGGTCACTGTAAAGGACTAAAGGTACCTGGGAGTGCATGTAGACAGTAAACCGAAGCCCTTTACAAGAGGGGCCGGAGCCATCTTTGTTTCTGAGAAGGCTTAGGTCCTTTAACACAGGAGCACTCTCAGTGACAGACTCAGTCCCCCATGATGCACCACAGAGCGCAACAGGAAGTGGTTCATACATTGCATTTATAATTCATAAGTATCCATTGAGTGCAATAATTCAATATTCAATATTTCTCTGTATACGACTTTATCATGCACATAACTGTATGTGTTTCATATGTTTACTTTTATTCTATTCTGGTTTATTATATCCGAGTATATTGTGTAGTTAAATTTCACACTTATAGCCTCAAGATATATCAAAAAATATATTTTTTATTTTTAATAATTTAATATCTTAAGTACCAGTGATAAACATTGTAGCATAATGCACATTTTCTTTTTGCTTTTTATTTTAACATACATTTCTTTTCTTTTTTTTAAAATTTTATTTAATTGTATTTTAATGCTTTATATTTACATACTGATATTTCATGCTCTTATTCTTACTTCTTATAATTCGCTATTCTTTACATGGGATCGACTGTAACAAATCATAATTTCCATTCGGGGATCAATAAAGTATTTATGATTCTGATTCTGACTCTTAGATTGTTCTACATAAAACAATTAAATGTGTAAAATTGTAAATACAAAAAATTGTGTACCCTTATTCCTGAATGACCGCTTTTATTTTGTTTTTTATTTCATGTCTGTTTTAACCCTTCACTGGTATTTATTGATGCTTTGCACTTTAGCTCAGCTATAGTAATACTATATAATATGATCTGTATTTAAATGTCATATGATGTGCCTTTTTGACTGTAAATAAGATTCTTGACAAATGATAATAGATTTATATTCTATAAAAGTATACACTTAATATATCCAACAAATCTTTTTTTTAAATATAGTAATAATAATAATAATAATAATGATATAATTATTATTGTTATCATTAGTATTATTATTAATGTATTATTATTAGTAGTATCATTAGTATTATTATTAGCAGTATCATCATCATATATTATTAGTATTATTATCATATTATTATTAGAAAATTTCTTTTTTATTTAGAATTTAAAATAACAAAATTAATCAGATATCAAAGAGCACTATTAGTTGGATAATCATAATAACAAATAATAACTCGTTTATATAATAATAATAATAATAATGATAATAATAATAATAATAATAACACGTTTTAAATAAGTGAGATTTCAGTTGCGATATCGAAACATTCTTATTTTGACAAAAACCACCAACATACGTCACTTCCCTCCACTTCCGGTTCGGTTGTATTCCATAACAGAGCTGCGACTGGAGGCTAACGCCAGCTGCACCTATTGTCGGGATATTTTAACCACACAAACAGAGGGGAAACATGTCGGACACGGTGAGACACAACCTGTAAAGACTTTTTATTCTTCACAGTCTGGAGGAAACGAAACAAGAGGCTCGGCGGCGGTTTTAATGGCGGCTGCCTCGTATGTGATAATTTAACATGCTAACTGTTAGCTAGCTTAGCTTCAGGCCCAGAGCTCACAGCTTATATGGCTGCTTAGCTTCGCGGCTAGCTTTGGTTTTACTTCATATCCAGAGTTGAGCAGCGGTACACACATCATGTTGAAACCGAAACACACACATGACGAGTATTAGTGTTGTATCAGCGGTATTAACCCCCCGGGCCTGTGCTCTGATGTGTGTGTGTGTGTGTGTATGTGTGAGAGAGAGTGAGAGTGTGTGTGTGTGTGTGTGTGTGTGTGTGTGTGTGTGTGTGTGAGGCGTTTACATGTTGTATGACGCTTGTATGTTGTTTATGATTATTAGGAGACGAAACCGTCCAGCGGAGACGGAGGGGACAAGAAGGACGGAGAGTACATCAAGTTAAAAGTGATCGGGCAGGTGTGTATGGGTGATGGAGGGGTGAACATGAAGCCATGAACATCAGCTATTGATGTCCATTCACATTTTGCTGCTTACCTGTGCCATTAAAAGATCAATCCAGGTGTATACATTCCCATTAATGCAGGTTGGGTATTTATATGATTATATGATGTAACACAAGCTTAAGAAGTTCATTTTTAACCAGGGTTAGTAAGTCAAGTAAATGAAACGAAAGTACTTGAAACTATATTTTACAGCGTAGTTGCCAGCGAGAGATCAGGTTTTTATTGCATCAATAATGATAATAAACTTTGTATGTATAGCGCAGTCACAAGATGAGATAGTAACAAATAACAACATTGAACGCGAGGTGAGACGAGGTGCAACAGAGTGTGTAATTAAAGGTGTACTGTGAAAACGCCTCCCTGAGAGTTTGCTAACCTGAGTTGCACAGCTGTGGGGAAACTATGGAAAACACTGGGTTTCCTTTTGCAATGAGGGTTATGAGGATTCGACCTGAGAAGCGCAGACATGTAGGGCTTTAAAAGTTAAAAGTAAAGGCTTAAAGTCTGTTTTATACCTAACAGGTAGCCAGTGTAGCGTCGTGGGAGTGATGTGGTCTTGTCTCTTGGGATTTGTTAAAAGTGTGGCAGCTGAGTTTTGAACGAGCCACATCAGAAAGGAAGTGGCCTTTTGGTTGAGCGCAGAATCTAGATGTGACGAGATGAAAGCATGGATAACCTCTTCAGGGTTCACTTGAGATAAACAAAGTTTTACTTTTGCGATGTTTCTAATTTGGAAGCACGATTGAACAACGTTAGTTATTTGTATGTTGAAACAGAGCTCAGAGTCAAAGATGACGCTCAGATTGCGGGGACCGGTCCCCAGTGTTCTTTCTTAAGTCACAGGTCAGGTTTTGGGGTCCAAAAAAGGACCTCAGATTTGGACTCATTGAGCCGGAGGAAGTTTTGTGACATCTAGCACTTAATATCTGAGAGACAAGACATAACATTCGAGAGACTGTCAGGGTTACAACCAGTCAGTGGAACATAAATATTATACTTACAGATCATCTGACCCAGAGGAAGCATATAAAGAGAAAACAGGAGAGGACCCAGCACTGATCCCTGGGGAACACCACAGGAGAGGAGGGCTGGGGATAAGGGATATTCTCCCATTACAACAGAGAACATTTTAGCAAAACCAGGGAAGAACACTGTCCTCAATCCTTAGACATAGTTTTTTAGGGTGGTTATAAGGATACCGTGTTCGACCATATCAGCTCGAATGAACTCCGATCAAACCAAACTAAATTTGAACAAGCCCTGAATTTGGCGGCAAGCTGGGTACGAAATCCTGATTGATGTTAATTGGGAGGCAACAGACTTTTCTACTTTCTACAACTCGCTTGTTGTTCCTTTCTTTTAACGTCTAATAATGACGTTGTTTTGGAATCGACAAAACAAATCATCACTTTCTCTCTCCGCCCACAGGACAGCAGTGAAATCCACTTTAAGGTCAAAATGACGACACATCTGAAGAAGCTGAAGGAGTCTTACAGCCAGAGACAGGTATGAGGAAAGAGGGAAATAACCATCAGCCGCTTCCTGTTATGAAACCACACAAGTTTGATTCACCTTGATGAATTTGAATGACTTTAAAGTCAAGATTTTGGGTCTGGGGATTCCCAGGCTAACTCTTGATGAAGAGCACTTGAGACCATTATTCCAGATTACGTTGTGTTGTGTTTTTTTTCAGGGTGTTCCAGCAAGCACGCTAAGGTTTCTGTTTGAAGGACAGAGAATCGCAGACAACCAAACTCCGAAAGAGGTAAACTTGTGTCTCCTGACTTGAGCATCCCTTCGCCAATATTGTGAATTATCTGGACAAGTGCACCAACTGGTTTACTTTTAAAGGAATAAAGAAACACATTAAAGTGTGAAACTAAAACACGTCTTTCCTCTGTTTGTCCACGTCAGCTGGGGATGGAGGACGAGGACGTCATCGAGGTTTATCAAGAACAGACTGGCGGACTTTGGAATGATTAAACTCTTCTGCATTTCTAAATCTTTTTTTTTTTCCTTTATTTTGTATTTTATTTTGTATGTATGTGCGTATAATTTTGTTTAGTTTCAAACCATCTGGATCAAAAGCGACTCTTATCAGGGCTTCCATGTGTGAGGGCAGACAGGTGAACAGACTGAGGTAAGGACGGGGAGAAGGACAGCGGCTCACGTTGTCGACCCTGGCAAAAGCATTCAACGTGAGTGTTGCACCCAAATTTACATAGGCAGACATTTTGGTTTTGTTTGGGTTCTTTTTTTCCCGTCTTGTTTTGGGGTGTCAGCAGAAGCATATAATGTCATCAAGGAACAATCTGCATTAAAGGAATAGTTCACCCAAAACGGAAAATGTTGTCATCTAATTACGTTGTCCATCTTTATGCACAGTCTGTGGTAATAACCAATCCTCACAACCAAAAAACGAACACGTGGACTCTGCGGCAAAAAACACTTTGTCACGGCAGCTTTTCAAAAATAATTGCGATGCATGTTGTGACGTTTCAAGACATGTGTGACACAAGTGAAGATCGCAAAAGTAGTTGTGATGCTGTCTCGGATTTGGACCAAAATGGCTCGACTTTGTCCGTAAACCTGTTAATAAGCATTAGGTTACATTAGTCGTGTGATGCTAACAGTTAGCCTTGTCACTGAGTGTGTGACTGTCCCCGGTGCAGCAGCAGAGAAATAGAGGCGCTGAGTGAATGCTGCACGCAGCTCCATAATTAAATGAGGTGTTACTCGTTTTAATTAGTCACATTTGTGGTAAAGTTGTGATTGCAGGGTCGCTCAGAATTCAGGGATTGGCTAACATTAGTTGTGAAATCCTGGAGCGACTCGGGGGACAGACGGAGCAGCAGAACGCTGGTGAAATTGAAACTTGATGGTTCAAAAGTTTGCTTTCACTCACAAACAGCTGCTCCTGTCATCCATCAACTGATCAGTTATCAACCAGGCGACTCAAACTGCTGCTTAGAAAAAAGGAAGCGCTTCGCCTGCGCTGCGTTCAAGGACCCGCAAAAACCTCAGGATTTCAAGATGTGACACAAACGGATACAAGAACACACAGTCAAGGTAAAAGACGAGGCATGCCGCTTTACGACAGCATTAGCTTTATGGCAGCCTGCCACGATTAAATCAATTACTGCCACATTTTGATTCACTGTTTTTGAAGCTGAATCCTGTTGAAATATATATATTTCGTTCGGTTGTTTGTAGCATCACGTTCTCGCAGCGCAGAGCGACTCTGGGCACAGACGGAGCAGCAGCACGCCAGTGAACGTGAAACCTATTTTCGCGAACAAACAGCTACTCTCATCATTCCATCTGATCTTATCAGCTCCTGTGCTGCGTTCAGGGACCCAAGAAATCTGCTCACGATACGATATTTTCACGATACAATATATTGCGATTTATTACCTTAATTCAGCAACAAATTATGTCCTCAAAGGAAACTTGGTCGTCATCAGCAGGTTTATCAAATAAAATGTTCTAGAAGGCTCCCAAGAGTTCAGTTTGTCTTTGTCGTGTCGATAATTTATACAATAAAACAAGATACGATATTGCCACACAAAAATATCGTGATACTGTGCCGTGTTGATTTCCCCCCACCCTTCCCGCTGCACTGAATCAACTCAGAGGCCTGGAGCTGGTGATTTTTGGGTGCACTTTTCCTTTAACTCTTTGATTAGAAACACTGGTATCATCTTGTATTTCCTTTGAGGCCCAGATGCAGGTATTTGTACACACACACACACACACACACGTCCTCTGTGTGACGTTCAGGGCCACGCTCGGTCTCTGTGACTCCTCCCACTTTGTCTCTGATTTGAATAGAAAGAGCTGCACCCGTCATAAAATTGTAAAATGACCACAGTAACCGACCGATGCAGAAATATCTGAGATTTTAAAGACATTTTTAATGATCCTTGTGCTTTACTTGTATATGTTGTATTCAGTGTTAGAGTGTTTGAATGATATGCCATGTGTATCTCCAGTGTCGTCTGTTTATTTATACCTGAGGGAATCATTCTGTATATCTAAATATGTACCCGCTATGGAAATATTTTTGCTGGCTGACGGTCACGCAGTCGGTGTGGCGTCAGCGCTTGTTTTATAGCTTCTCTTTGTGTTCTTTTGGAATGAACCTCTTCTTCTGTGTACTGTATGAAGTTCCTCAAGAAGGTTGGAATCATGAGCAGCCCCAAGCGGCGCGCGAGGAGATGATGCATGCTGGGAGGTGAAATAACTACTCAAATTCGAATTGCCTGATTAAAGCTGCAGTGGGTGATGTTTCAACTCAGATTCTCAGCACCCTCAAACGTTGAATTAAGCGACGCAGCATTTCCCAGAGGTGTCCCTCAAAGCAAAAGACCACCTCCATTGGATTTTCTCGACCTGACCGACTGTTCATCATCTCTCCTTGGTGCGTCAGTGGACGGCTCGGCTGAACTTGAGGAGCCGTGACACTGACGTCATGAGGTGAAGGGACTGTTCATCATTAGAGGAACATTGATACAGATGGTTTGAAATTCTGGAGATGAGCTTTTTTTTTTTCCTTTTTTTTTGGAATAAAATATTTAAGAAAATACGACAATGTTTTTCAATTCAATTCAGTAGAACTTTATTTATCTCAAAGACAATTCTTGCGCCAGAGAATGCTTCAAGTACAGTAACAACAATCATCGCAGTGACCAGAACGACCAGTGTGTACCCCAGGTCGGGGCCACACTAGCATCTCTTTCATACCTGAACGTAAACAAGGTGCTGCAGTTTATTAGAAAGTACCAAAGTGAAGCTTAAAAGGAAAATCCAATTAACAACATGCTCTGTGACTAAATCGTCTCAAGTAAATCACAAACATCAACTTTGCTGTAAAGCTGCTGGTTTGTCCTCGACCACCCAAACTGGTCTGCAGTCCACTCTGTAAGGGATTCAGTGAGTCGGTCACAGGTAGACTGACTCAGTCCCCCAATCCCAAATGGATCCCTTACAGACTTGTTGACTCAAGCCCTAAACCCTTACAGTCCTAGGTGGTGGCCCAATTGTCCGTCAGGTTAGCTCTTAACCTGACGGACAAGACAAGGGCTAAGGGAAAGAAATGGAATTGGTCCTAGGTCTGCAAGGGCTTAGGGAGTCTGAACACCTGGTCCAGTGTGGGTTGATGAATCTGAGTGCTAGCATTTGTATCAGAGGCTGTGCCGGCTCGGACCTCAGGGTTCTCTGCTACTTTATGTTGAGGCGATATTTCGGGCGTGAAGTACTCCGATGGTACGAAAACTGGACGGTGCTCTCGTCGTCGTCTCCACATGAGGACTCTTGAGTGGAAGCTGATTTGTGATCGTTTTCAGTCGTTCTCCGATAACAGCCGACACAGATTAACCTGATACACAGGGTTTACTTGACGCCACAAGATCGGCGTAGCTCCTCAGAGTCCTGTCCGACATTTAGGAGTTTATGTTAAACGTCCGAACAAACAGATCACAAGCGTTCGTGAGACTCAAACGCTGGGTTGTGTTTCCCCTGCGCCCCCCCGCCGTCAGTCCCTGGCTGTGACCCATCCAGGTGCTGTGACCTCACTGGTAACCTGTACATACAGAAGATGACCCCAGAGACAACCATCAGGATCGCCCCCACCATCCCCACCCCGATGCCGCACCCCACGTGTTGAGAGTCAGGCGTCTGCGGCAGTTTGAACTCCGGGGGGAACTTGATGGTCTGATTGGTCACCACCGAGCTCAGGTTCCACAGGAGAGGTACAAGTGACATCACGGCGGCTATCAAGCACAGCACACCCGTGGTGACGAACGCGAGGCATGTTGGAGAGTCCTTCGCCATCCCAAAGTAGACGTTCCTCATGGCATAGACGCCGCCAGCGTTCCCACAGAGCCCCACGATTAATGACAGGAACATGAGCACCTGACCTGCTGCAATCTCCGGCGGCATGAAGGCCTCAGTCAGGCTCATGTACCTGCAGTGCATGACCATGAAGCCGGGGGTCACCGTGTGGTGGCTGTTGAAGCAGGCCCGCCACAGGCCCACCCACGCCACTCCGGAGCTGATGACCTCCCTGTCGGATACGAGCCAGACCCTCCACTGGATTAGTCCCAGAGCCACGGCGGTGAGCGTCCAGCCAACGCAGCTCATCCAGAGGGCGCCGAGCTGGGAGTGGGCGGTGTGAGCCAGGTAGGGCATAGCGGCGGGGCCACGACGGAGCGTCAGGTGACCAAGAAAGACCTGATCCCGTCCAGACTGAGCGTCATCAGGAGGTCAAACACAGGTGGAAGGCGTGACCTCAGTTCATATCCATCAGGATGTGTCTCTCTCCTCCTCCTCCTCCTCTTTACTCCCTCTCCGCCTCGCAGGTCTGATGCTCATCCGTCTCCTGGGTTACCGGGCTGGCAAACAACACCTGCAGCTCCCTCTGAGAGGACACACACACGCACACACACACAGGTTCATGAACAAAACAAAACATCTCA
The DNA here is from genome assembly GCA_035609425.1 of Epinephelus awoara. Taxonomy (NCBI): domain Eukaryota; kingdom Metazoa; phylum Chordata; class Actinopteri; order Perciformes; family Serranidae; genus Epinephelus; species Epinephelus awoara. Next base: position 20,909,905 of record CM069317.1, read on the forward strand.
GGATAGCAGTGAAACACAAATTTGTCTCAAACGTGCAGATGTTATAGAGCTCTGTTCATTTGGATATCAGTGACCTTAGAGACATTAAAAACACGTATTCTCAACTGTTTCCGGCATATCTCAGTCGCATTTGAGCCATCAAACTTGGGTATTTTTTCTGACCCTTTCTGGCATTTCTCAGCAGCATTTGAGCCAAAGATCACAGCTGTTTTTGCCGGTGCTTTCTGGCATATATCCGCAGTGCTGGACAAACACCTCTGTAGTCTGCAGGGTTTATAGACGTGGTCAACATCATCTGGTTTGTTTGTGTCAGCGCAGAGCGTCCATATTTGTTTATCACCTTCTGTTGTTTGATTTTCATAAAAGTCTGAGCTGTTGAATCCACGAATAAATGAGCAATATGAGCCGTCGCCCGTCTCTTACTTTGGTCTCTTTGCTTTTTGTGCTTCAGATTGAACGATTTATTTTGTACGTTCATCTTCAGAAGGAGAAAATACTACAGACTAACTTTATGATGTTAACTGCGTCAAAGAGCAACATAAATTTGAACAATCAAAGGCTTTCTGTCATAAAGGAAACTCACATTAAATTTGATAAGGATTTTATTGTCTTAATTATTATCACTGATTGATACTACATCTTCATTCATTATCAGTTATTCACCTGAAAGCAGCAATACAGATTTTAATCTCGTACCTGTTGTGCTGAGCTCCTCCTGAGACGCCTTCAAACGCTGAGACAGAAACCAGGACTGAAAGCCTCCAACAGGAAAGTGGTGTTTTCACTCACACACTCAGCACCACACTTCCTCATCGTCCTGTACCAATAACCTAGATACAGTTTCCCGTCATGTCATGAACTGTAAATGATCGACAGAATATGAGCTCTGATGGAGAGGTGCGGTGTCGTTGTTACTGTCATTTAGTTTTACAGTTCTCCCTCTGACTGTATCCTTTTATTGCACTTAGTGCGTTTCCACCTGGAGGCTGGAGCTGACCCTGTTTTTGTTCCTCCTGTAGCAGAGACATTTACAGGCTGAAATCTGGAGATGAGTTCAGACATTTACCAATAATATTGCTCCAAAAGAGAGAAAAATAAATTTAAGAAAGGCGCTCAAGAACAAAAAAGCAGATGTTTTTTTTAACCGACCCTCTGTGGCGTCTCTCAGTGGTGTTTGAGCCACCAAACTTGGGTATTTTTTCCCGATCCTTTTCGGCATCTCCCAGCAACGGTTGAGCCACCGATCACAGGTGTTCTCACCAACCCTCTCTGGCATTGGTCAGTATCTCTCCGGGTCAGATACCCACCCACAGAGGCACCCTTTAGCGGCGGTATGAGCAAGCAAAACCAAGAAAGGCTGCAGAGATGGATCGGTCAAACAAACTCTGGACATTCACCTGGGAGATCGCTCACACTGGAGTTCTCAACAGGCTGAAAAAACTGAACCGAACCGAACCCTGTGAGCTGAAGCCCGTCTGGGACACAGCAGCTGTGAAGCAGCGAGAGCCACTTTCCACAATGTATTTCCCCGCCACATTTTCGGTCTGAACCCATTGTTGTCCAGTCTTTTGGGCTCAGGTTGAGATTGAGAGCTCTTGCTCACAGGGAAGACATTTCAGTTGGTTGTAATCTGCAACCTCACCACTAGATGCCACCAAATCCAACACACCACACAGATAAAGTGTATCATGTCCAACTTGTAATAATGACAACAGAATTCTTCCACCTGTCATTTTACTTTAATCAAATCTTAACCCAGTGCCTCAGAAGTATATTTCAGTCGACCTCTGTGTGCATGACCTAAAGTCACGGCTGAGTGAGGTCGATGAACTTGGGATAAAAGCGTGTTAAGATATTCTGTGTGTTTAAGGTGGAGTCTGAAACAAAGCCAGACATATTTCCTCAGACCTGCGGGGGACTGGCAGGGAAATCAATTTTCACCACACTCCAGATAAAACTCTGCTGCTCCTTTTTCCAGCAGGTGCAGTAAAAGTCCTGAATGACGCTAAGAGCTGGAAAAAGTCCCGGCATGGGGTTGTAAATGTGTGAGAGGATGTTGAGCAACAGATCAGGAGACGTCAGAGATCATAAACAACAGGAAACTCGCTCTGCATCTGGTTTTTACAGGGTCATGAAGACTGAAAACTTTCTTCTTTCAGTAGACACTTAAGTTTACATTAGGGCTGTAAGTGATGACTTCTTATTGTGTTGCTGTCCTGGGTTCAGATCTGACAATCTTTTTCCTCACCCACCAGCCCAAACAAAGCAAACAGTACGAGTAATAACGACTCTCAGAGGTCGCAGCAGGGTCACTCTGATTCTGAGACCTGGCTTTGTTCTTCAGATATGACCATTTTCATGTCAATAATTACCAGCAGGTAATTTAAGGTGAGGCAGAAAGCCTAAAATCGAGTCCATCAATTTTCACCCATTCTCGATGTTTGCTTTGATCGACCCACCCCCGTGTCTGACAGTTGGACACTTGTTATTTAATAACTCATGAGTTACTTCACAAATTTGCACACAAACCATATAAAAATAAACAAGTGCAGCTGAAACTATAAATAAGTTAATTAGAAAATTCATTGGCAACTAATTTTTATAATCATTTTTCATGCAAAATAAAATTGAATTGAATTAAATTAAATTAAATTAAATTAATTGAATTGAATTAAAAAATCATGGCTCCAGGTTGATGTACACTCTAAAAAACAATTTACTGGGTTAGAAACTATTAATCAGTTAATAAGAAAATCAATTGGCAGCTAATTTCATAATCATTTTTCATGCAAAAAAAAAACAAAACAAAAAATAAATGGAAGAAATTTTCTCAAAGTGTTGTTGAGATATCGCGTTCACAAGAATGGGACAGATTTATGTACTGATGTATGTACAGACAACCTGAACCCATATTGTCTTCGGTCACAGATGTTTCTGGCACAGAGACATAACAAAAACAAACAAGACAATCTCTCAGCTTTATGATTTTATTGCTTTGAAAGTTGGTGAGAGTGCACTGCATACAGGTAGTGAGTGTGGGCCGCACACAGCACCCAGGGGTACGCCCACGTCAGTCCGTGAGGTTCACAGAGGTGGGAGGCTACAGTAGGCACGTCTTCAAATAAATATATATATTCATGTTCATATATGTCGAGAGTAAAGTGCTAACTTTCAGTTGAACCTCCACAGCTGTGCCTCGGTGCGTTCACTCAGGGGGACGTAGAAAAGATCCGTCAGTCAGGAGTTCGGAGGTGATGAGAGCGCTTCAGCTAAAAGCACCAAGTGTGATGAAAACCAGCAGAATAATATTGTGTAGAAAACAACAAGGAGAGTCAACATCGTCTTCTTCTAGCTTCAGTTAAAGAGTTTCACTCCAGTATGAAAAGTGTAAAAGTGACGTCCACCCTCAGAGAATAATAAACTACACAGAGAGGTTTGTTGTGAAAGCAGGAGAGCTAAATTACATCTGACAAGAGGAAACAAACTCTTCATTTCAGTTCATTAGAAAACAAACGTGACGTCATGAGTGAAAATAAATTACTGGGGAAGCGTTTCCCCGTTCTCCATTTAAGTTTTCATGAAGGCTACAATAAATTACTACAAAACAAAACTGATAACACACCTGATGGTGATTAATGACACGCTCAGCCACGCGCAGCTCGACATGCTGCTTCAACACAAAAGTTCAGACACACAGATAATAAAGGGAGAGTGGGAACACTGGAGGATAAAGAGACGAGGGACTAAACGCTGCGCAGACATTTAAACGCAACACTTTTGCTTCCTTTTTTCACAGGTTTAAGTTAAAGATTTAAGACTTTTTTATGCACTCAGCAGATACTTTTCTCTCAAATGTTTGTCACAAATCTGTGTCAGAGAGCTCTTCTCCTTCTCCAACACCCACCTGACAGGTGTGTCTGATCAGCTGCTGATCACACAGCATCATTACCTCACAGGTGTGTCGGGATGGTCACAATTAACTTTTAGGTTTCGTGCAGCGACACTGCAACATGGATCTGATAAACTAGGGGACGAAATTAAGTGTGATGTTTGCAGACTGTACGATGACAGCGCAGACCGAATCACAGGCTGCGACGTAACAGCTTCTCATGCTGAGTGATGCTGCAGCGCTATTACTTCTCCAACTGTGAAGCCCAACATGGAGGCTCACATTAATAACATTAATACAATTATTACCTTTATAAAAATCTATAATTTGTTTTTTAAATGTTGATAAAATGTCAAAAAATATAAAAAATATCTGATAAACAAAATGTCGAAATTATTAAATTATTTAAAAATATTACAGCGTCCAAAAAATATATAAAAAAAAAAAATGTTGATAAAATCCCTGAAAAAATATCAAATTGTCGAAAAAAAAAGTTTTAAAAATTTTAATAAAATGTCCACAAAAATGTTCATGAAAAAATGTTAGTCCAAAAAAGATCAAAAGTCACAAAAAATGTTGATGAAATGTCCAAAAAATATTATCTGAATGTCAAAAAAAAATAAAAATAAATAACGGTACTGTGGATACAATATTCGAAAAATATGTTCAGAAATGTCAGAAAAATATTATTAAAATGTTAAGAAAAAGGTTATTAAAAGGTCCAAAAATGTTAACATAATTTCAGGAAAAATGTTGATAAAATGCCTGAAAAAATATCAAATTGTCTGTAAAAAATGTTTAAAAATTTTCCAAAAAAAAGGTCTGAACAAAAAGGTTAATGAAATGTCGAAAAAAAAAAACAATATTAAATTGTCAAAAAAAAAATTAATTCAAAAAATGTCCAAAAAATATTATCTGAATGTCGAAAAAAAAAATGTTTTTATGGTGTACAAAATGTCTACAAAGTCCCAGAAAAATATTATTACATTGTCAAGAAAAGTGAATAAAATGCCAGATATAATTAATAAAATTAAAACCTTGGATACAATATTTGAAAAATATGTTAATGAAATGTCAGAAAAAACATTATTAAAGGGTCCAAAAATATTATTCAATTGTCTGAATTTTGTTTTTTAAATGTTGACTAAATATCCAAAAACATGTGTTAATAAAATGTCCTACAGTCCCACACATTGCTCTTAGCGTGTTTTATCTCCATGTCGAGCTGCTATCTGTCTGTTCGTTTGGGTTTAGCTCCAGTGCGTCATTTCATGCTGCATCTCTATTGGTCGGTTAGTAGACGAAGGTGCTAACAGCAGTCACACAGTGAAATGGTCGTCCCATTTGTATCCCAGGCTGTCTTTGATCACAGACTGTGTCAATGACCATCTTAAAGATATCGGCATGTTTCTTCCATGGTGGTCGTATTTCGTCTGGGACAGCCTGGCGTCACACAGGGCTTCAATCTGACACGTTTGTGACAAAAGTTTGAGACAAATTAATCTGTCGAGAGCATAAAAAAGTCTCAGATCTTAAACTTAAACTTGTAAAAACAAAAGTGTTGCGTTTACATTTTTGTACATTTTCCCATCGTCATCTCCAGTGGGTGTGAATACAATCAAATATGATTATAAATTACAGTTTTATGACTGAGCACGTTTACATGCACACTAATATTAGTGTGTACGTAAATGTAGTCAGGGACCACAGGTTGGATGTTTCTGGAGAGTGAAGGCTCAGCTTGGAGTCTTTGGTGATACAAACCCCTCCAACAGTGACCAGTTTACGCTTTAGCATTGACTGTGTTTGATACTCTGAACGCAGAAAAGGTTTCTGCAAGCAACTGCAAGTCTCTGCGAACTAAAGCAGGAGAATGAACCAGAGAACACTATATCTTCTGTACAGTATCCATTTAAACATCACAGACGTGAATTATCCATCCATCCATTTTCATCCTCTTATCCGAAGCCGGGTTGCAGGGGCAGCAGGCCAAGCAAGGTACTCCAGACGTCCTTCTCCTAAGCAACACTTCCCAGCTCCTCCTGGAAGACCCCGAGGTGTCCCCAGGCCAGACGAGATCTATAATCCTCCAGTGTGTTCTGGGTCTGCCCCGGGCCTCCAATCAATCAGACGTACCCAGAACACCTCTAACAGGAGGCGCCCAGGAGAATCCTGATCACATGCCTGAACCACCGCACCTTTAGACTCGAAGGCGCAGCGGCTCTACTTTAAGCTCCTCCCCCTACCTGTAAGGCTGAGCCCACACACCCTTCGGAGGACACTAATTTCGGCTGCTTGTATCTCATTCTTTCGGTCACTACCCAGAGCTCATGACCATAGGTGAGGGTTGGGACGTAGATGGACCGGTAAGTCTAAAGCTCAGCTCCCTCTTCACCATGATGGTCCGGCGGAGTGCCCACATCACAGCAGACACCGCACCAAACCACCGATCCATCTCACGCTTCATTCTACCCTCACTCGTGAAGAAGACCCCGAGATACTTGAACTCCTCAGATTTGACGGGAATAAGTCGATGTCTCTGTGTTGTTGTCGCATCGTTGTGCAAAAATTGGGCCTCAAAGAAGCCGTCGTTTTCGAACCATCATCGGTCTAACTGACCTAATTTAGTTCCCGAGGCTCCTCAGTTCCCAGAACTATGTGGTGAAGGGCCTCATGGGAAATGTAGTTTTGCATGGAATCCTCTCAGCCATGACCTCAGACATGATTTAACGTTAATATCAAAATGCTACATGTAGCCTCCTCAAATGCAGAAACTGCCCGTGACCTGGCGCCTCCATCTTGACCCCGAGCAGTATCAGAGCAGCGGCCTCTGCTCCAGCGGCAGACTGTCCACCAGGCACTTGAGCTGCTCCTCGCCCAGCTTGATCTTGTCCTCCAGCTTGCGCTGCTCGATGATGAGGGCCGACTTCATCTTCACAAAGTGGCGGTAGTCGTCCAGGCTCTCCGCGTCCAGGTGGGCCTCCATGATGCTGGAAACCAGCCGCTCCCGACGGTCCAGGTTCTCCTTCAGCTCCTTGGCGTCCTCGTGCTGCTGCATCAGCAGCTTTCGCTTCTCTGTCAGGGTCCGCTGATGGAGGACGGACATCAGGGATTAATCAGTGGACAGTTTTGTTGTCTACACATCATCTGAACAGATTTAAGATGTTACCTTCTCCTCCGGCGACGCCTCATCCTCCAGGGTGTTGAGAGCGTTCTCCACGCGGGCGAGCCGCCCCGACAGCGACAGCAGCAAGCTCACCACCTTGTCCAGGTCGCCCACGAACATGCAGAACTTGTCGAGCTGGTTGGCCTGACAGAGGCGCTGCACGGTGGCCTCCACCTCCCGGCCCAGCGCCTCGTTGTCCTCCACGTCCTCCTGCAGGCTCTGCCGCGCCTCCCGCAGCACCTCCAGCTTCTTCGCCAGGCTGGAGATCAGCTCTTGCTGCAGAGCATGAAGAAAAGGAGTAAAACACGTTCAGTACAGAGCATCAGAGCAAGAAGCACGTGTTATACTGTCTGTGTCTCTGAGGGTGAGTTCTACCTTTTTACTGGCGAGGTCGACGTCCAGCTCGTCCTCAGAGTCCTGCTCCTCCAGCTGCTCCTGCATGTCCTTCATCTTGATGAGGAGCTCGGCTTTGGGAGCTGATGTGTTGTAGTAGGAGGAGCTGGGGACCAGGGAGGTGGTGGCCGATATGGACAGGTCATCCTCCTCCCTCCTGACATGGAAACACAGAGAGTGATGTGTTTTAAAATCTACCTGCAACCAGCAGATGAAAACTGCCTGCACCTTCATAAACTGCAAAGAGACATCTGTCCACCAGAGGGCAGCATGACTGGGGCTGTACAGGCTGTAAAACATCAGCTCTCTGATTCTGAGCTGTTGAACAAAACCATTTGGTTTGATTTGTAAATTTAATTCATTAATGTCCTGACTGTGCATTTATTTATTGTCCGAAAAATGTTAATAATATGTCAGAAAAACATGTTGATTGAGTGTGCAAAAAAGTGTTTGGAAAGTCTGGAAAATATGCTAATAAAATGCCCAAAAAATATTAATAAAGTTTTTGGGAAAAATGTGAAAAAATGTCAGAAAAAATATTAATAAAAAGTCTGAAAAGATATATATTAATGATATGTCAGAACAATTACTTATAAAATGTCCAAAAATAGTAATAGAATGTCAGAAAATAATGTGAATAAAATGTCTAAAAAAAATTAACAAAGTGTCCAAAAATGTTAATAAAATGATGAAAAGATGAAGGTATGAAGTGCACAGCATAAATAAAAAGTAAAAAAAAAAAAAAATGTCTGAAAAAAATGAAGTGTCCAGAAAAAACTATGAAAAAACGATAATAGAGTGTGCAAAAGAAATATTGATAAAGTGTCCAAAAATATTAATGAAGTGTCCTAAATTATTATTATTTATTAATTAATAACTATTAATAATAATAATTATTAAAATATTAATACAGTTTCTGGAAAAAAATGTGATAAAATGTCAGAAAAAAATATTAATATAAAGTCTGAAGAAATAGTAATAAAATGTCAGAAAATATTATCAATAAAATGTCTGAAAAATATTAATACAATGTCTGGAAAAAAAGTTAATACAATGTCCAAATAAAGTGTAATAAAGTGTCAGAAAAAATATGATAAAATGTCCAAAAAATATTAATGAAGTGTCTCAAAAAAATATGAAAAAAATATGTCCAAAAATGTTTAAGTGTCTAAAATATATTAATAAAATATCTGAAAAGCGGGCGTGTAGCTTCAAACTGCTGCTGCACACCTGCACCTATAACATGACCCACCTGTCCAGGCTCCTGGGGGAAGAGGTGGGCAGTCTGGAGCCAGACGAGGCCCTCCTGCGCTGAAGCGCCCCCTCCAGGATCTGCTCCTCTGTGGGGAAGAGTCCCTCCATCAGGTCCATGGTGGTCATCCTGCCGCTCTGGTCCAAGATGTCCACCAGCGTCTTGTCTTTCCCCATGATGTCTCTGGCCAGCTCCTCTCTCTTGGCGTCCTCCTCTGAGCGCCGAGCCTCGGATGAACTCGACTCAGGGACTGACTCCTGGAGCTGATCCTGAGCGGCCTGGCGGGTGTAGGCGCTGAACAGGGACGAGGCCTGGCGCTCCGAGGTGCTCAGGGAGGGGATGTTGGCCGGCGGCTGGAAGGCGCTGCAGGTGTCGCTGCTGCTCTGAAGCAGGTAGGTCCTGCCCTGTCGCTCCAGGCTGCTCTCAGCGTGGACGATCCTCACGGGGACTTTCCTCACCGGACTGCTCACGTCCATCTCAGCTGACGGCTTCAGATCATTGTCTGACCTGGACAGGAAACAGATTTCACAATTAAAGCCCGGAATTGGTCTTTTATAACTGATATCAGTCTCACTGAGGGGACTGAGGATGCATGGCATCAGCATCAGCTCACAGTGACCTGATCTGTTTTACTTGGCTCAAAGTGGACGTTTGTGCCAAATTGTAAAACATCCCCTCAAGGTGTTCTTGAGATATCACATGGAGGTAGGGTCACGATGACCTTTGACCTAATCAGTTCATCGCTGAGTCCAAGTGGACGCTTGTGCCAAATTTGAAGGAAGTACCTCAAGTTGTGTTTTCACAATAATGGGACAGACAGACTGGAGACATGATGCCTCTGGTTGAGTCATATAAAGATGTGTTCACTCAAAGTAAATCAGCTTTTGATAAAAAACAACATTTACATCTAAACACACATCCATCCTGAGAATGACTCAAAGACGCTGGAAACATTTTTAATAAACGTCAGAGCTGCAGTTTGTAATTACAGGACGGGTCGTACAGTAGAGCAGCGATGGAAAACAAAGCAGCCGTGTGGCTTCAGCTAAATTACAGCCTCCAGTCTGATTCGCCTCGGGCTGCGGAGGGACTGTTCGCCAGGCACAATCAGAGTGTGATCGTCCTCTGTGTGTGGACACATGTTACTCTACAGGCTTCTTCATCATCTTCCTCTTCTTCAGTTAACTCCTTTTAGTGCTGTTTGAGTTCAGTCCCATCACACGTGTTATTTACAGAATGAGAATGAACCTGTTGTTGTTTTGTTTACTGCCTGACTCCACTTGTTTACCCTAAGCCTGCCCTGCTGGAACAGAAAGACTTTATGTAACGAGGGTCGCCGAGGAGACCTAAGCTGCTTACCTGAGCGTCGACTCATCCTGCACGATCACCACCGGCGGCTTGTCGGTCAGTCTCAGCGGTGCAAACTGCGGCGAGGGAGACCGCGCTCCATCTGCGGGTAGAGTCAGAGATGGTGTCAAGGAGGGCGGCTGCTCCCTCTCCACCTCGCCGTCTACACCTCCTCTGCTCATATCTGCTGTGGACGTCCCGCCGAGGTGAGGGGAGCTGGCCGGGGCGGGGCCGGCGGAGGAGTTCTGGGCAGCGGCGTGGTGCTGGGTGTCAGAGCTGCAGCTGGACAGAGGCTGGTGCGCTGCCTGGGCGCCAGCGAGGAATTCCTGGGAGGAGGATGTGGTTTCTGGGCCTAAATGGGGCCTGGGCGGCGGCGGCAGGAGGCCCTGGGTTTGTGGAGGCTGGGAGCCGGGGTTGGGGCTGAGGCTGCGAGGGCCTGAGGAGTGTGTAGTGTGGGAGGGATTGGCAGCGTCTGGTTTGGGCCTGTGGTCAGCGAGGCCTGGGACCAGGCCCTCGCTTCTGGGGACTGACGGGGCCAGCTGTGGGCTGTGGTCGGGCTGGTAGCGCTGCCTGCTCTCTGTTTTTCCTCTGGAGGTCAAAGCAAAGACAAACGACATCAGTACCTGATTTTATCTTCTGTACAAACAATTCCAACAACTAGAAGAAGTTTTTCCTTCTTTCAACACATAATATCAGACGCTCTTTCAGAGATGTCTCTGAAAATGTGTTAAAGTCTGTTGACACTCGGGCCCTCGTACAGACATGCACCACCTCTCCTACACAGGAGCAAGACACACAGACTGCTGGTTTTGTGTCCCTTTGTTCTCATTTGTTTCTCTTTGTGGTTATTTTCAGTCTCGTCCTGCTCAGCGGGGGCCCCCCAACACTTTAGGCCCCTGGTAGGCCTGTTCAGTAGCCCATGCATGCCTACACGTAGCATCAGTGAGCTGTTTTAAAACAATGTGTGGTCGAAGCCTCGGAGGCTTTAGAGGGGTGTTACCTGCTCACAGTGAGTGTGTGTTACAGCTCAGGAAACCTGAGCCACGAGTGTGAAAACCAAACACAGAGGTCAGGTAACACCTGAGCAGAGACAGAGACTTTATCTAAAAATACGTTTTTATTACACCAGTATTTGGCTTATTATCATGTATCCACCCGCTGAAAACTGGATATTGTCAGATTTGCTGACACTCGCGGTCGAACGTCGTATTTCCTGACACAAAGAAACACGTCAACAAAGGAGCAAACCCTGTGGATTCATTTCACCGTTTAGCCAAGGAAGCGATCGTGTACGCAACAGATAAGTGTTCATTACCAAAAGCAGCTCAAGCATCAAATGATACACTCTCCACCCGCCGTAAATCACCTGTAATGCGCAGCCACTTTTGTAAATGTGGGTGTAGCTGACGACAGGAGTCCAGAGTCGCCTCAACGTGAGCTGCGGCAGCTCAAGATAAAGTTGAGAGAAGAGCTAGTGTGACGGAAAATGATATTTCTCTTTCAGCTCAGGAAACTGAGACGTGTTCTGTCTCCGTCCTGAAATCTCACCACTCACATACCTTTCACATTTATATGAAACTCTGTGTGCTATTCTTCTTGGTGAATGTTCCAGGGACGGACAGGAAGTGCAACGATCAGCACTCATCCTGCTGCTATTGAGCTCGTTGGATATATATATATATATATATATATATATAATCTCACCTGTAGCTGCTCTGCTGGCTGTGAGCGTCTCTCCATGCTGAAGGAATGTTCTGCAAAAGAAAGGTAAAGGGCTTCTTAGCCTCATACTGCAAATCCAGTGATGAGCTCCTCGACTAAAACATCCATCATTACAAAGCATGTCGTGTTATAGAACAGACTCAGCTGGTCATCTGCCTCTTTAACTCTTTGAACTCTGCAACAGAAATGATCTGCCAGTCCCTACATCTGTATGTTTGCTTAATGTGATGTCACTTCCTGGAGTATCTTGAAAAGCTTCATATCCATAAAATCTGTACAACCTGAGCTAAAAGGTTATGTCATCAATAAACCATAACAAGTGATAAATGTATTGAAATTGCGTCATTAAAAAAAACAAAAATCGGACATGTTGTTTCCCCTTTGGTTTTGGCAACAAAAGCATGTGTTGGTGTTTTTCATCGGTTTCTGACGCCCCAAGTCACTGCCCAAGCACCGGATTTCAACGACTTCAAAGTGGGGCCAAAAATACCATGTTTGCATGACGATGTTTGTAAGTGAAGATAACGTGAGGAAACTTTCTGCTGCAATAAGAAGGAATGCTCGAGCTATTATGGTCTTTATTCTAGAGCTATTTAAACAGGATCATGCAAACCATCTCTTAAAGGGTTAAAAAGAGGTTCCTGTGTATCATTCAGTCTGAGTTAATCACCTGTGTGTAGAAGTCCGCAGAGGGGGAAGATCGGGACCTCTCATGGATGCACACAGCCTTCTCCTCGGCATCTGCGTCCAAGATGTTTTCTGCTGAATGATACCTCCCTTGCGTCTTGGTCTCTGATGACTTCTTCTGTTTGTTCCACGTGGCCTGGTACTCAGCAAAGGTCCCAAGCCTCTGCTGCTCCAGTAGGACCTGCTTGTGTCCGGGACTGAGGTGTTTGGGGTCTGCGGAGGGGTGAACTTCCTCTGGCTCTCCAGAGAGAGTTCTCTCTTTGGGTTTCTCACCAAGGTCTGCGTTCAAGTTTGTACCTTGACTGGACTTCAGCACAGGCCTGGAAAATGCCGGTTTGGCCTCAAAGAACTTTCTGCGCTCTCCGAAAGACCCGGTCTGAGGTTCTCCCTCCACTCCCACTTTGTCTATCTTGTCAGGCTCTGAGAAGGAGTGCATCCTTTTGGCCAGGGGGAAGCGCTTACGTCCTCTGATGCGTCCATTGGAGGTTTTAACTACTGGCACCTCTGGTCCGAGAGGCTCAAGGTCTCGTCTCTGGAAGGAGGTGGCCTGAAGGACCCTTGCCTGCGCCTCTTTGAGGTGGTCCTTGTAGGTGCTGGAGAAAGAGACACCAGAGGAAGTTTTTGTAGATCTCCACTCCTCGGCCTCCTCGTCCTCGGCTTCGCATGTCAGGGTTGCAGCGCTGCGGCTCTTCTGCAGCTGGGCTCGCTTCTGCTGGATCTCATTGCGGAGGGTGGTGGCGTAACGGTCACTGCGGCGGTTAGATTTTCCCCCGCTGGCGGCCATGGTGTCACTGACATCCTGGGTGGTCATAGCTGCTGGTTGCCTCACAGCCAGACTCCTACTCTCCTGGGCCAGGGAGTGGAGAAGTGGGGTTTTCAGACGGGATATTCTGTGATCTTCTTGTGGCACCCATGGGTCTTGGTGCCTTATGACCTTATGATCATTACTCTGATGTGTTGGGAAGTGACTTTTTATGTCATTAGCATGTCCTTCACCTCTCTTTGCAGCATCCTCCAGACTTCGAACACAAACTTCAGAGGTTTGGTGGTCATAATGTAGACCATTCCCTAGATGGGAGTGGCCACTGCGCTCCTTATCTTCACTATAAGGCAGCTGGGACTGAGGTAGAGAGTACTTTGCCTTCACATTTGTCTTAAGGGAACTTGGGAAGCCTGGTTCATTGCTGTTTACCCAGTGAGGTTTCTCTGTGTCCCCCCTCAGACCCTCTGCTTTGCCCTGCCTGGCCTGGAGCTCAGCAGTCTGAACCGTATGCTTCCCTGCCAAAGCGTAGTATCTGTTGTGCCCTCCATTCTCCAGAGTCGCAGCAGAGCTTGCAACAGATGCTGTAGAGTGCCGGACCTGTTTGCGGCCGACGCCGTTTGTGGGCAGATCCTGGAGGCTGCGGTAGTAGCTTCCTACACTCTGAATCTTGGTTGGAGGAGCCGTCCTGGTCTGCAGGTAGAGGGGGCTTTCGTCACTGTACTGCCTCTGGTGGGCAGGTAGTTTGGTGTAATGAGGCTGTCTGACATCATTGCTGGACAAGGAGAAGAGTTTGTTGGGGTGCAGCTGGTTGTGGTTGTGGTCAGCTGCCATGTTGGGATGGAGGAAGTCTTTGGTGGGCAAGGGGTTGAAGCTACGTCTGGCCTCTGAGGTTTTCTCCTGATGAGATCTGAGGCCATTCTGGTTATTTTCTGTCAGCTTTTCAACTGACCTGCCATGGCTCTTTGCTGGACCACCAGGCCCTTCAGAGTAAGGGAACACCTTTGTGGCAGCGAAGCTGTCACTGCGCAGGGGAGGGGGTGGGGGAGGAGGAGACTGGGACTTCTTCTTCTCTGGTACCTGCCACACTGGGCTGATACTGGGCCTCCCTGCGACGGAGACCCGAGAGGCAGGTTGCTCATCCCAGCTCCTGTTCCCCAGCGTCGGCTGCAGGTACCTGGGCCTCTCTGCCTGCTGAGGCCCTTCACTCTGGGGGCCCTTGAAGAAAATGTTTTCAGCGCTGGTTCCCTTCCTATCAGATGTGCTGAGGTCATGACCAGGAGGGCTGGTGCTGGTGAAACAGCTGAACCCAGAGTCTCTTTTGCCTCCTGGTCCACAGTGCGGCTCGGCACTGCTGATGTATTTGGTCGGGGAGAGATGACCTGGTGGGAAGGGATGTGAGGGACGCTCCAGTCTCTCCATGTTGTTCGCTGAGGTGATCTGGCTGGTTAGCTGATGCTGGGTGCTCGGGTCCCCTTGATTTGATGAGTCTTTGGGCCTGGTGTGTAACATTAGAAAAAACGTTGACTTTGATAGATTGAATTAAGACACAAAGCTACCTTTATTACTTTACACTTGAGACCACCAAATTCATCCTTGACTCAAAGTGGATGTTTGTGCCAAATTTGAGGAAATTCCCTCAAGGAGTTTTTGAGATATTGTGCACACAAGAATGAGACTGATGCAAGGTTATGGGGACAATTATCTTTGACCACCAAAATCTAATCAGGTCAGCCTTGAGTCCAGCTGGACTTCTGTGCCAACTATGAAAAAATTCCATCAAGGTGATTTTGAGAAATTGTAGGAACAAGAATGAGAAAAATGGATTGACAACCCAAAAACATAATGCTGCCGGCCACGGCTGTCGCTAACGTGGAGGCATGTCAATATTTTCTGCCCCAGGAGAAGCACAAAGAGAACCTAGAAAGCTCACCTCGCTTCATGCTTTGGCTGCCA